>JAWIIS010000057.1:5740359-6940359 GCA_033682625.1 Helicoverpa zea x Helicoverpa armigera
TCCAGCCGTTAACTCAAAAAACCCAACCAACACATCCTACAATTTAGTACACAAACCAAAAAAGGACCATATAGAAAACACCCTTACCAATAGTGCAAAACTCACGTTTACTCACAAATACTTATAACATAGTGCGAAAATCACGTTTACTTATGAGTACTTATAACCAGTAGCGGCGTAAGGGGGGGGCGGAGGGGGCGGTCCGCCCCGGGTACCACGTCTAGGGGGGTGCCATCTCGGTCGGCACATATCTGCATGACCAGGATGGCACGGGCAAAAGGGACCATCCACGGAGGGCTTTAATAATCTGCAAAGCCTAGGTTCACAGAGTGCAAGCCCGGCCCGAGACATCGCCACGGGACTGAGAGGGTGACACAGTCCGAGTGTCACCCCTCTCTTTTTCACTCACATCCTTGGCGCACCGACTCGCGCCAAAATCACAATAAATTGACTGATTACTTTTGTGACCCAAAACTCAAAATTTTCGCGCTCGCTACGCTCGCGGCTTTTCCAAAATTTGCAATGTTTTCTTTTAACTGCTTTGGGTATTTTTGTAACCCAAAACTCGAAAAATTCCGCGCTCGCTACGCTTGCGACTTTTCCACTTTACAGTACTTTTTTTTACTTCTTTGGGTACTTTTATGTCCCATAAGACAAAAAATTTCGCGCTCGCTACGCTCGCGGCTTTTCCAAATTTGCAGTGTTTTCTTTTAACTGCTTTGGATATTTTTGTAACCCAAAACTCGAAAAATTTCGCGCTCGCTACGCTCGCGGCTTTTCCACTTTGCAGTACCTACTTTTTTTTTTACTTCTTTGGGTGCTTTTGTATCCCATAACTCAAAAAATTTCGCGCTCGCTACGCTCGCGGCTTTTCCTACATTTACACTGCTTTCTTTTAACTGCCTAGGATACTTTTGTACCTATAAACTCAAAAAGTTTCGCGCTCGCTGCGCTCGCGGCTTTAGCGCTGTACGCTGGTTTCTTTGAATTTGTTTGGGTATTTTTGTGTCCCAAAAACTGGAAAAATTTTGCACACGACACTTATGGCAGGAATATGTAGTATGCATTTAAAATTAATCCATACAAAAATCTTTGGGGTACTCTATAGGTAGCCGCCCCGGGCGCCATCCGATGCTACGCCGCCACTGCTTATAACATAGTGCGAAAATCACGTTTACTTATAAGTGCTTATAATAAATCATTTGTAATCCGCGCGGTGGAATAACGCGAGGTAGCTGCGCATGAGTGGTGTGTAAATAGTGAGTGTGTAGATGCGGGAAGTTGGTAGTATGTGCTCGTAGTAGGGTTCAGTAGTATTTGTTTGGTTGGTTTAATGGTTCCGTTGATTATAGCTTTAATAATTACCGATGATGTAGGTCAATCTATATTAGTGGTTTTTATGATCTGAAACAAAAATTAGACGCCTAAATCATGCATTTAGAAAATAATAAACTGGCTGTCCTGTTTATGTAAATATTTGTTTATTGAATAAAAATACAGGTTCAAAAAATGGTGAACAATTAATTATTTTTAAAGTAGGTATTTAAATAGATCAAGACAATACTTGGTTATATTTCGCAATTTCTCGCGGTTAATCCCCTTATTTTCCATTATAAAGTTCACTCTATTTGCAAACTCATCAGTTACCGTCACTTACCATTCTTTCCTTGCCAACAGGTCTGGTTCAAAAACCGAAGAGCGAAATGTCGGCAGCAGCTTCAACAGCAAACAAACACGCAGATATCCAGTAAATCCACCTCCAGCTCCAAGACTACAGTCTCCAACAGCAGCATCAAAGCGTCCACCAGCTCCACAAAAATCACCACTTCGAAAGCCCTGACCAGCTCTTCAAATGTACCTACAACACAGAATTCTAGCATCACAACTTCATCTCCGAATCTGCCGATAACACCCACGACTTCTGTCAGTCCTCCTATAAACGTGATATGCAAGAAGGAGTCAGCAGGATCGAACTACGAGAGTTCTCCGTTAAACAAGAACAATAGCCTAACATCCTTAACTCATTATAATTCTAATGAGCTCAGATTGAGCGGCAAAGAGTCGTCGCCTTCCGATCCTGTGTCAAACATACATGGTTATGGTGTGACGCCGAAACAGGAGCTGTATAGTAGTCCAAAGAGGTTGGATTACGCCAGCAAGTTGGATTATACGGAAAAGTTTGGTAGCAACTTGGTGAAGGATCAATACAGCTCGCGATTGACGGGGAATCTGACCCCTTTGGGGTCGAATTCTTCAATCATGACGACGCCTTCTCCCCCGATCACTCCTCAGAGCATCAATGGGCCGGGGAACGTGTATCACCCGGATAGTTACAACAGTTTCCACTGGCCGGGCAGTTCGGACTATATCCGGAGCTACTCAACGTCTCACCATCATCAGGGCTACGGGCAGAGCGCGTATAATTCCCCGTATTATCCTAGTCAGGTGAGTTTGTGAACGAATTTTGTATTTCTTTTAAACGCGAAAAAGTCAAAAAGCTAAGCTGAAATAGGTGTAACCTTGTAACAATTTTCTTTGGAGTAATTTATTCATCTTTCTAAATTCAATTTCAAAGATAGCTTTAAAATAGCTGCAGGTTATAATCAGTTGTCGTTTAAAGAATAATTAAATGCCCCGTGGCAAGATTTACTAAGAGATGAAATAAGGAAAAATACAGGACTGTCGAGAGGCTCATTGCTACAACATCAGCAGCTGTTTAGATAAATTGAGGTTTTAGTTTTAGCATAATAAATACGAACTTTACTTCAATATAATTATGTCTACCTCACATAAACTTCTATGTATCTTATAAACGTACCCATATTTTTACATTACGAACAAAATCTAATACCAACTCCCCTTACAGATGGAGTATTTCAACGGTTCATCAGTGAACCAAACGCACGGCAGCCACCACGGCCACAACCTGACCGCCAACGGCAACCAGCTCTACAACCAGGTCTCCTTCGGCAACCCATCCCCTCCAGGAGCCTGGGCTTCCCACCACAACATCCTGTCTTCAGGCCCCGAGTCCCCGGAAAACCAGTCCCAAAACTCCCCCATTTGAGCATGCTTCAGGCCTCGCAAATAACGAACTTTTCAAATTCGGGGAACAGTTATTTTGCTCCTGAAAAATACGGCATAAATATGGTTTAGTTTATCTAGTCTTTTGTTTGTAGTTTGTAAATATTGACTTGTATAGGTGTGAGGGCGATTTGTGGGGATTTTGTGTGTTTTTGATACTTTTTTTACGTTTTTTTTTTCTTTTTGAGAGTGTTAAATGAGAAATGGTTTTTGATTTACGTTGTTGTGTAATTGAAAATCATTTTTTGTTTAATATTTTTTCTGTCCATATTTTTCCCCTCGTATTTTTGTTATTTTTTCATTTTTTTCTGTTCTGATTTTTTTTCACTTTTGTACAATAAAATTTGAAAATTTACTTAAATACGATGTAAGTACATATCAAAGAAAATCGTATACATATTTATACATTGACAAAACACACAAATTCTCTTCAAATCGTCTGTATTTACTTCGAAATGTAGAAAGCGTTATGTATTGTAAACGAAGATTTTAACAAGACTTGCCATCATATTTTGGAGATCTTTAACAAATAAACAAAATTATTTATTATTTAAAATAAGCAATAAACTAAAAAACAACGACTTTTAAAACTAAATATGACCTCAAGTCTTGTTGAAATTAAAATTTACAAAAATTACTAAAAAAGTTTTTTACATCAAAACGCTATCGAATGTTTTTCAACGAAAAAAACTGTGAAGAGGCCTAAGTGTGTGTATCGAAAGACACGTTGTTGTAGACTTTCCTATTATTTTCTTATTTTATAAACGCCAAAAATAATATTCATTTCATTTAAAAAAAAAACATAATTTATCATAAATTCTAACCCAAAAACGGGTTTCACATTTTTTTTATAAAAATTTATCATCATTTCATTCTTGCCGTTGCAAAATTTTTGAAAAAAAAAATACTTTTGAAATGTAAATTTATTTTTTTCAACAATTTGCTTCCCCGCGCCTGTGTAAAAACCACCCAAAATCATATCACTTATTATATTAAAAAAAACGAGTTAACTTAGGCTAAATTTAGTGACGGAATTCGCTAAATTAACGAAATAAAATGCCGTTACTTATATTAAAACCACTTCAATAGAAAAACATCAATTTTTACAAAAATAAGACAACAAACTTTAATGTTTGGCTGAGGTTTTTAGCAAAATGGCTACCATTATAAAAAAAAAATAAAAAACCTTAAAGAAGCTATTTGTTTTTAGCGATTAATTTATTTTAACGATCCTTTGTTACCTAAACGTTTTAATATAAGTAACGCTACATAGTTATATTGTAAATAAATTGTACGTTAAGAGTTTTATTTTGTATATGTGTGTGCTACGAATGTATATGTGGGTTATTATTGTCTAGTTTTAAGCGATCGTATTTTTTATTATTTTTTAGACCAGTGACAACCCTGCCATAAGTTATACAAATAATTTAATTCGTAAAACAATGAAAGTAAACTTCCAACGCCATCTTGGATTCGGGATTTTATTTATAAAGTTTTAACTCTGATTTTAATTGCAAATTAGTTCATTTGAAATTACAAAAACACTATAATTTATGTTTTAAGTCTTTTATGGAACAATCAAGTGGTGTTTTAACGCTTATTTGTTCGAATAATAAAGATATAAAAATTCTGAACGAAGATGGCGGCTGAGAAAAATTGGCATCCATGACAGTTGCCGACAAAAATGGCGCTTAAATACTAAAAATGTTTATTGCTCGATGACCGCGTTTTCGAGCCCAATGAAATCATGAGAGTAATTTAATGAGATTATTAGTTAATTTATATTATTTTACAAATAAAATGGGAAAGTTTTGAGCGGGAATGAAACAGCTAATGAAGTTGTTAGCGACTAAAAGTACCGCGCGATTGGAATTGCTTAAACATTGAAGCTTTTAATATTTTTGTTCATATTATTTTATTTTCCTTCTATGTTAATTCGCCTTTACCTCAGATAATGGATAATTACGTTAAATGTAAACAAGAACAATTTATAACGTCGAATATCGTCTTATTTTTCCACCAATCACGATATTTTTACCTCCTACAAAGGCGAAAAAATCATAGAGTATTATATTTCTACTTTTAAACAGAATAAATTCTTTATTTAATTTTATTTTTAACCAAGAGTAGTATAATTTTATTTTTTTATTACATTCGATGTTTGAGTGATACCAGCGTCGAAAACAAAACACCCCGTCGTAGTTTTTAAATGTAATGAAATTGTAATTTATAGTAAATAATAAGCTTGGACATAGCTAAATTAGTTAAGTACAGTAATTGTACCGTTCTATGAAGAGTCAGTGTATTTTTTTTAAGTTAAGTTGTATTAATTATTAACTGATAGCTATTGAAATATTGAATCCGAATATATGCATATAAAATACACGTTTTGTGTTTCATTTTGTGTTTAAACCTAAAACAAAGATACGTTTCTAATGTTACTACAAATTACCTAGGAAACTTACACAGAAAAATAAATCAAGTAGATAATGTAAATAATATCACTCATACAATAAACCGTCTTATAAGATACTATAGATACACATTCACAATAAAACGCAAAAAAACAGCTAATAACTTTAAAATAGCTGAGACGATTTTGGTGAAACCTGTCTAAAGACCAAGAATCACCCCTTAAATAGCCATAGGTTTAAGACCTTCGGCGCCCAGACTATCACATTGATATACATACAAATTGATCACATAACACCCCTCGTAAGAACAATTTTGGGGAAACTCCTGTAATTTTCTCTATGAACTAAGAATCTATCAAAATTAAGTATTCAAATCGAATTATATAGGTAGATACATAGTTCTCCATACATTTTCCACCATCCACGAACCATATGGATCAGCCAGCTGCGAGGACATACTACAGTGCACAAGCATTTTGGGCAGACACAGGTGCACTCTCTATTCCCTCAATCTCATAGTCCTAAGGGACAGCAATTCTACACGACCGGAGAGAGGTCAGATCAGAAGCAGGAGATTAACGTGCTCACCGAATCACTGGTGCATCAATAACCAACTTCCAGACCCTAAACTGCTTTATGAAATAAACGGGAGCCTTGAAGTGGGAATAATACCAGAGACCCCGTGCACATCATAAGTATATGACGGCTAGACTGGACAGTTCAGACATTACCACCCTTAAACACACAACAGAAACAACTACCTATAGATTCTCCCTTTTAAAAAAACGTATCGACAAACGTAATAAAATTCCAAACCACCCGGTGCTTCGTTCACTGCGGTAGAGTAACTCGAGCCGAGTTCGTCGACTGAAGCCCCTCTGTCGGCTGTAGGACGAAGCATCATGACGTCACTAGGACTAGGACGAAAAGACTTCTCTAATTACTGTAATTGGACGTAATTTGTGAAGGTGAACGTTTTTTAGGTAATCGGGGCCCCATTCTGCTAAGTAAATAATGTTAAAATTGAATAGAAATTGAGTTGCAATAGCAGTTTTAACCTTAGCGGTCATTCTGCTAACGGTAGCGAAGGTGATAATGGATGGTTTGTATGCAACTTATTTCGTAGGTTGCTTGAAGGAGTTTCCAAAACAGTAGGTAGGACATGGTAAGTACCTATTATGTTGGTCAGTCTGGTTTTTGATCGTAACTATCTATGATTTTATGAAATAGTAGGAACACATGTTAAGTGTAAATGTTATTCAAAGTCTGACTTTTGCAGAATCTAATTTATGAAGAACTAAAACTAGAGTAGAAAATAGTAGGTACTTATGTAGTTTCAAAAGGTAACTAAGACCATCCACTACCAACCCGTCCTTCGGCTAGAAACACACAGTCATGTTTTGAACCAAACAAAATCAAACAATGTATTTAGCAATACAACAAAATTGAAACAGACCGATAGTTCATCCAATGCGATGTACACCTGAGTATTTATAGATTAGATTGAATAAGTTTTCTACTCACAAGTACATATATACCACTAGCTGTATCCCCAAGGTTTCACCCGCGTCCCGGAAGTACTTCTTCCTGGACAGGGATAAAATATAGCCTATCTCACTTGGTTTTAATGAAGCTTCACAACAGTGAAAGACTTGTTCAAATCGGTTCAATAGTTTCGAAGTCTTTAAGGTACAAACAAAAAATTATGTGACTATAGATTACTAAATTCATTAACATAATAAGCAAGACCGGACATTTTCACTATCAACTGGTTAATTCGGTGTAATTAAATAATAACAATTGGCCATATCCCTCGATTTCACTTGAACAATGAAGGAAGGATAACAGTTTTTTATAGAACCATATTTACCGAATGTTATTTATATTTAAATCTCTCTCCTATTAAAGCTCCAACTTCAACTGCTTGCTATAAGGTAATGGTTATGAGTGAACGTAAGTATTGGAAACTAGCTGTTATCCCGCTGTTTGGCTTGTTTACTCAAGGATAGCTTAGCTTCCCAAAAAAGAAAGAATTTTTCAAATCGATCATTTCGCTGTCCACGATACAGACATAGAATCAAGTTAAAGAATCGGTGTGTATCTATCCCATATGACTCATGCAACAGGGAAGTTATTAAAACTAGAATGTTGAAATGAGATAAAACCAATGAGAATAAAACACGATGTACAAAAGATTAGCCATTTCTTTGACTCATACAGCTAACTCCGTCAATATGATATAACATAACAACTGACTTACTAACTAAAAAACTACAGTATACTTACTTAAACTATTCTTAAAACCTAACCCATACAGTTACTTTAACCTAACAAGTTACCATCTGACTCCTTGACGAAATAGCAACAAACGTTAATACTTAGAAACAAGACCCAGTTGAAATTCTCAGAAAAATTGTACGTAGGTATGGGAATTTTCCATGTTTTATTTCTCAGCAATAGCCAGAAGTGTATGTTTGTTACCTATATTTAAAGTTAAAGTTAAGTGTAGGAGTGTGTAGAGCTGTATGAAAATGTAGTTTAAGAAGCACTAGATAGACGAGAAAACATCTTGAGGAAACCTGGACTATACAGTCTGAAATCACCAACCCGCATTGAGCAAGCGTGGTGATTAATGCTCAATCCTTCTCTGTGTGAGAGGAGGCCTGTGCCCAACAGTGGGACGATAAAAAAAGGCTGTAACAAATAACAAAAAATAGATAGACACACATTTATAAACACAAGTAAAAATCATTACAAGGCTTTTCCAAAACAAGATCAAACACACATGAAGTTGAACTAAGTACATATTTATTTATTTACTCATTACTACATATCTTCCGGCTCCATCATCAGATCAGTTCGAAAGTACCATGTTATTATATTGTCATCTGAATTATGTACAAAGGTACCTACAGCTGCCAATTTTCAATAAGAGCGTGTTAGAAAACAAAATAGGTGCTTCTGACAATCGATAACATGACAAAATGAGAAAACTAGAATAAATTGCATGTTTTAAAAATGAATACTGGAGTATTCATTGAAGCATAACAGCAGTCGTAATAAAAGTATTCCCAAATATCCAGCAGATCTTCATATTGTAGACATCCCCAGTTTTTTAATCAACCCGCAAGTGTTATTCAAAGACATATCAAAAACTACTGTCACACAAAAAATGTCGTCGAAATTCGCCCCCAACACTGTTGGACTTCTTTAAAATTAGCTGTTTAGACGGGCCTGAATTGTGCGACACATAGCTATACGTTACAAACGCAAACTTTACTTGTACCCACGTAGATATTCCCTGGAAAATGTATTTTTATTTTATTGTGGCCACCCCGGTTACCCGAACCTACTGAAAGCGGTCACACAAAAATGGCGCTTACCGTTTGACGTTAAACGTCAAAATGACATGGCGGGAAAGTGGAGTTGGTACGTTTGACTTGAGAACGCCCCGTTCCGAGCGTACGCAGTAACGTTTACAGCTGTATATAGTAAACTATTTGTGTCTCTTTCTAGCTTGTTGGTTCGTCGTATGGTGCTGTCTCAGGCGGGTGCGGAGTTAAGCCGCTTATCTGCTGCCCGCACGCCGCGCCCCTCCCCCGGCTGCTGCGCGTAACGTCACATTCTGCAATCCGTTTGCTTTTCATTATTTTTTATTTTGTATTATAATAGTTAGTCGTAAAATGCGTCTGATTTATTGTTGTAGAGCTTGTAATTATTACTGGCAACTACTAAATTAGAGGCCAAATAAACTAGTTTGGAATATTTTTTTGGTATTTTGAAGAACTGTGGTTGAAAAACAAATACTTACCTACGTCTTTTGTCAAATAAATTATGCCTTAACTGTATCTATTTAGCCTTTAGCCTAATTTGATTGGTTGCGAAATGTCAGATTACAGCAAATATTATGATAATAAAATCAAAATTGTATCATCTTGAATACCTACCTATAGAAGTCGATGAATAATAAATTCAGATGAATTAAATAAAGCTTTTAGGAAAACGACAAAAAAATATACCTTTATCTATCTGGTAGACAGTATCAAAACTTAGAAGAAAAATTAAAATACAAAATCGACTTTCCTACCTCAACATTATCTAGGTACCTAAACATTGTCCTAAGTCTGACTGAAAACCTCATCAGAATCGGTAAAAAAATATGAGACAATTGCGTACAAATATAGGCACATACAAACATATAGGCACAAACAGACAACCTCGTTTTTTACAATAGCTTAAAAACTGATCCACATTTTACAAAAAAGTCCCCATTTCAAAATATTTTCAGAATGCGCCAGCAAGCTATATATTACAAGAAGAGCGTCCAAGCGCACTCGCTCTCCGTCTCGCATACATACAGCTAGGTATATACGCGCCTTATATAAGGACAATCGATCAACACTGAATTTCAAACCAATATCCAGGCTGGAGACACATTTTTTGGGAACATTTTTTTATTGTAGAAACTGCTAGACTCAAAAGATACTTATAATAGTAGCAACGCTCGTCTGTCGAGTCCTTTCCCAACTATATTGGGGTCGGCTTCCAGTCTAAACCATATGCAACTGAGTATCAATGTGCCACCTTTTACATAATCAAAGTGTGCCACATGAAGTGTCGGTCTATCTGAACTCCTCAACCCAGTTACCCGGACAACCCAATGTTCTTTAAAGCCAGTTGTCTTTCTGTTTCGGTCTGCCTTTAACGACTGCCAAAGATGTTTAAATGACTGCTAGGACCAACCAATTTAACGTGCATACGTAACTCGTCATGGCAAGATCCATCCACGAAACGACTGCGCTAAACTTAGGTTAATCACAATTTTTATTTATTTAAATAAAAAATAAATAACAAACAAAGGTGCAAACATTAACAATAGGATATATTCAACTAAAGTTCACATCTATTTAGCAATAAAATATTACCTTAATATAGGTAATCTTTGCTAAGATAATGTCAAAACATTTACAGAAAGATCTGTTTATTGATAAAAGCTTTTATAGATTCTAAATCAATAGTTTTATTACAGCTATAAAAATTTTAATATTCTCAGCGAATGTTATTAAACAAAATAATTTAATTTAAAATTATGTAGATACACGCTTAGGTAAAACAAACTGGTATCGGCACATCTTTGGTAGATAGTTGTATAGTAGATCCAGTCAGCCAGAAAGTCTTACTAAGTGGTATATTTTGTTGCCCTGATAAAGTCAGATAGGCAGTTGCTCCATACAAAACTTTAGCTCTAAGTTGCTGAGACAGAGTGAGACATAAGTATTAGGTGCCGCATCCATTTTCAGCACCCTCTCATCGCTAATTATTGAAAAATCTTTTACTAAATGAAAACTATTTTCTACGAACATGGACCGTCAACTCTAAGACTCCTGAAATAACAATTGCCGTCATCATCATCATCATCAGCCTATAGCAGTCCACTGCTGGACAAAGGCTTCTCCAAGTGCACGCCACTGAGATCGATTTTCGGCTGCTCACATCCAGCTCCTGCCAGCCGTGATTTTTTTATCTACACATAAGTCATGTCCACCTTTGTCGTACTGAACTATAAAAGGTACATACTAGTTTAAAACGACAAAGTTCAATAATACTCTACACTACGCAAACCACGTAATAATTACAACATCATCAACGCAAAGACAGAAGCATATTCACCACTATAAATCATTGTAATGTCGGCCATACTGTTCGAGATAATCTGCCTCAGTCCAGCATTACCGATGCACAATATGGTGGAATAATACCTCGCAATAGTTAGTGTGCATACAGTGCAGGGCACTGGGTTAATGTTATGGGAGATTCGTATGTGGTTTATTGTGTTTTCTGGGCGTTAGAAGTGCTTGATACAACAAGACAGTTTTCAGCGATTATTTTGTCTCAATGGCTCTTGTTCATTTTCGTACTGCCGATAGACAGGGGTATCTATCTAAGATCTCTGTGAAATATCTCTCCGTAAAGATTCCTCAGAATGCACGCGAAATTACGAAAAGCAACTTGTGCTTAAAGAAAACAAAATATGACCCCTAGATATTCAATAGCATTTATTCAGAATTTAGACGGACAAATTAGTATTTTTCTACAATACTTTCCCGATAAATAGGCAAAATCGATTTACCGATATCGAATTGACAGTATGGAAAAACCTAATTGAAATCGAAGAGACGGCTTCTTCAGTGGCTGAAAATCGATCGCTTAGAATATATAGATAGAATAAGTCAAACTTTAATTACCAAAACCTCAAGCACCCTCCATGCCGTTCAAACAAAAATTTAATATACATCATTCGAAACCAACCTCTTTAGAACCTCAAGTGGGTGTCATGGCGCTTGTTTTATAAACGCCGGCATGGCGCCACTCTAGTCTATGGCAATTCAAACAAATGGCGCGCAGCCTGACATTTCGCAAGCCAGACACCGGTTTCTATTGTCTATGGGTCGCACTTGGGATGTTAGTGGCGGTAATTGGCCTTTGGGAGTGACTGCCTTTTGTTTTTTATTGTGATTCTAGGTTTTGATTTAAAACATTGTTGTATATTTGTAATCTTTAATGTCACACCTATTATTTTCAAAAGGCCCCTGAAACTTCCGATGAAATTGTTAGACGTCAGCTTACTCGATAGTTAGTAGACAATTTACATATTTTGAAGGAAATACTGACCGGATATAACGTGTGCATTATCATTCTTGTCCATTTTGATCTATAAGCCCGATTAAACTATCAGACGACAAAAAGTCTGCAGTTTTGCGGCTTTTAAAGATCAAATAAGCATTTAGTTGTAACTATGACTAACTGCTGAAAAGGTGACAATCTTGAACTTCAAACTAATACTAAGAAATCACATCGGAAACTCCAATACCAAAACAAAACTGATCCGAAAATCGTGACGAAGAGCTCACACAGTCACCCTCGCAACCTTATTCAATGAATTAACTGTTCAAAAGTATTTTGAGAATTCTTCTTTCTACACAGCTCAAAATTAACAATAGATTTCATTTTTATTATGCTTTCCAAAATTTTCCACTTGTACTAAAATCTCCTTTATAAAGTGGTGGGAAGTTATCTACCACAAATATAAAAATTATGACGTCATGAAAACCCACCATGTAGATGTAGCTTCTAGAGTATTTTGGTACCCACATAATGTTTTCTTTTTCATTGCAAAGTGCTCATTTTCTTTTGTATATCACAAAAGAAAGTATTGATGAATGGAATTTTCCAATGTAAATCTTGTCTTTGACGCTGAATTTCATGATCATGACATTTATGACTTATGACGCACGTGAGCAAATTTTGGTTGCGACATTCAAATATAATAAAATCTAAATTCGGAATGCATTATAGAGGATTTTCTTTTCTTTATTATTTTGACAGTTTCAAACGATTTTCAGATACATTGGTCATACATGTTTTTATTAACGTGCACAGACACAGGGTGCACTCTCGAATCCTTCACTCTCATAGTCCGATGGGACGATAATTCATGACTAAAAAGAGATCTACAGGGCTTCAAAGAAAGAAAACTATCCGCGATCTGACCTCTCATATTCCAATTCATATTTTAAAATCCTGCCCTGTTAACAAATGCGAAGTTAAGCTGCATGTTTGCTTTACTTTCACTACTAAAACACTAAACCGATTTAGTTAATATTTGGTTCAGACTTCGCTTGAACTTATATTATGAAGATGTTTATTGAAGGTTTCCCTTAGGCATCAGCTTTTTTTTTATTATCAACTGATCCAAGATTGAATAGTCTATGACGTATGTAAATTCATAAATATGTAAGTAAAGTACATAAATGTGATTTATCTCATGAAATGTGTGTAGCCATACTTTTGCTGTTATGAGATAAAACATCTATAGAGACAAAGTATTATTGTAGGCAGTGATCTTCGTGACACACGTAGGTAGATAAATGTAATTCAAATGAAGATAAAAGTCAAGGTTTCTATCATTATTTCGCAAGTTAAAGGTCACTTAATATTAAAAAATCATGACATTACAGTTTCATGTATATTCAATTTATATTACCTACTGTTTTGAAATATGTCTCGTTTATCCTTTTGTTTACCTATTCTTATATATTAAGTGCTTCATACACTTACGAAAGAGATAACTACTGCAGAAATTAAGAGCAGTCTATAAAATAAATAGTTTAAACTTTTAAACTGCCGATAGTTTGATCGCGTTCAAACATCAGTATGGGGATGAATCCGGCCGGAATCAGTCCGACTACATAGGTGGTTTCGATTCACGGTTCATATAAATTCAGTATAAACTGTCAGCCGACCATCGGTAGACACCTACTTTCGGTAGACAGTTAGGCTCTTAAGAGATAATTTAAGAAAACCCATTCTTTGAAGCTACTCAAAATGCATCTCAGAAAATATCCCCATCACTGACGGATCACATTACAAACAAAATCGCCAATACGAAACTAATAACCGTCAGATGTAAAGAAAATGAATAATAAATCCGCACCACAGACAATAGAGGCATTAGGCGCATAGACAAGAATCGCTATTTACTAGGGGTGGGGTGATTCGGTAACACAATCCGTGCGCACGTCAACTCTATTATTTATGGATTCTTTAACATGTAAGAGGGAAAGAGGGTAGTTTCGTAGGGGAGTTTTCAATCGGACATTTGGTCCTAGGAAGTGTTTCTTCTGCCTCGGTGGCCATAGAGAGGGATTTAAGCTTTTTCTACCGATATTACACGCGAAATTATTTTTGGGGTCGCGTTTTGGAGTATTGAATAATTATTTGTTTGAAACGCTGTGGTTTATTGCTGCCGCAAAAAGTATAGAATATAAAGAAAAGGGATATTTATTATGTTCTTTAGAAAGATAATATCTTACTATGTAATAACTAAGTTACAAAACAAATCATCAACATTGTTCTTAGCTGCTCGAGCAAACAGTTTTCAGCAATAATTACAGTGGTTCAAGTGGAAGGTTTATGTTTAAAACAGTAAAGTAAATAAAAATGTTTATTCAACAAGGCTACTTCTATTCACTGACGAATAATCTATGATTCAGCACTCTTCCAATTTTCTTTGGCTAGTCGAAAAACTACAAGAACACTACTAAAACCATAAATCAATTTCCAAAAAGGTTAATATCTCCACCTAACCATAGACAAGCTCGAATTAGAAAATTCTCGATGACATAAAAAGCAATCAGACCGTTTGTGGTGAAAAAAAAAGATAAAATTCAAATTGTAGATCAAAGAAGGGAAACGAGGGCGTACCGACGCGCGAATAATGTAATAAATTAACTTTTCGGACTCGGTTTAACCTAACATGGCGACAAATCGAATCGTAACGGTTAACCACGGAGTGAGGAAAGATGAGCGGAGATGCCATAAGGAAGTTAGATCGCCTTCTTGTAGTTCAAGCAATGTATGGTAGGCTTCATCAGTTACCAGAACTAACGAGACGTTCGGGTTCCTCATCAAATCTTTTGATTTCTGCCAAGCTGTCAAAAATTTGTGATTTTATTTTTAAAACAATAGGCGGGTTCCAAAGAAGGCGTATAAGAGTGGAGACATTAACGTCCTTCATCCCCCGAACACCCGAATTTGGGCGCGCTATACTTTCTTAGCAGTTTTTCGGTTATGGCATCTCCGCTAGTCATTTTGTTCTCCATGGGTTTAACGAACGCCCGCCATTAATGCTGAATTTCGAACTGCGAATTCCATAATCGAAATGTTGGTTGGTACTTACTTCCTTAAATTCGATTTCTTATTCGCAATTTAATTGATACCAATCACCATAAATTGTTGAATAAGTTTTCAAATATGTAGCTAGTTTATATTGCGTTTATTTGTCCATTAAAATGTGGTAATTTCGTATCGTATTTTTTTTAATTTCATATTGCAATCATAGACTCTAATACAATTAGAAACTTCGGTGCTTTAAAAAAACAATTTCCCTCCGAGGATCATTTTCTTTCAAGCCAGTAAACGTTCCAAATTCAAACTCCAGCAAAGCGCGCGAAAACAACATCCCAAATGACGTTTCCATGTCAAGATTGGCGCCAAATTCGCTGTCAACGTAATTTTTAGTCGATTTACGAATTAAATTGATAAATTTCTTTGATGTGGCCTCATATTCATCATTCGATTACACGGAACGAGACTTTTCAATTTGCCTCCCCCTTTTATCAGTTCTAAAATGATTGGTGTAAGCAGAAACTGGTTACTTGGCATATATAATTTCGTTTAGAAATGTTTAGGCCCTTGATTTAGTAAAGAGAATGTATAGGGATGGTACTTTGTGTGTTAGAGGGGTTCGTTGGTTAATAAATTGAGTTAGTTGACATACTTTTCTTGTTATTTAGTTTAGTAGCATAAGTTAAAGTCTGTTAAATGTGTCCGCCTTTTTTGTACTGAACCATTTTTTTATTGTTTCTTAATTTTTTAAGTCTACAAAAAATACTTAGTTTTTCAACACGATACCTATAATATAAAAAACAAAGATATAAGGTATGTTCGAAACAGAATAAGTACCTACAAGAATGTTTCCCTATTTTCAAGGAAAGTAACGTTTTAAGACTATATAATAGTGTTAAGAACAAAAAATTGTGGGTAAGTAACTTCTAAGTAAAAAAAAATGATTTCAGAAGCAAAATCCAGTCACCATTTACTTATTTCAATTACCTAAAAACATACCGCTTTGGAAACCAATAGGTAGGTACCTCTGCCTCCCTATTACAAAACTACTTATACAGCCAAAAAGAGACAGAAACATAAAAAAAATGCCAAATCAGTCCCCGCCCATAAGACAAGTGGTCAAACCACCAAATATAATATAAACTGCATCATTATCTAGATTGTATTAATCAATATGCTAATTAAATAGCACGTTGAATATAAATGGTTTATTAATGAAGGATATTTTTTGGCAATTTGTTTTACAAGTAGGTATCTCTGACCTTTAGGTATACCTAAACGCAAAAACATGTATACGCCTCAGAATGGAAACTTTGTCATCATCATCATCATCTCAGCCAAAGGACGTCCACTGCTGAACATAGGCCTCCCCCTTAGATCTCCACAGATACCTGTTGGAGGCGACCTGCATCCAGCGTCTTCCGACGATCTTTATAAGGTCATCTGCCTTGCCTTTTCCCAACTATGTTGGGGTTGGCTTCCAGTCTAACCGGATGCAGCTTAGTACCAGTGTTTTACAAGGAGCGACTGCATATCTGATCTCCTCAACCCAGTTACCCGGGCAACCCAATACCCTGTCATACAACAGTCCTAGAAAAGCACAAGCTTCGAAACGAGAATTTTCAAACCATTTTGAAATATGTATCTACTCACATTCTTCTGAGCCGTTTGTGATCGAAGCGCCCGAAGCATTTGATCTCAGTTCAAAGAAATTCTTGAAGACAGTTCGATATTTCACACAACACTAGAAAGTCACTAGTTTAAGTCCACTATGCTAGGCTAGTAGTTATTCGTTATCACTGACTTCATAAAAGGAATTTTTCAGTTAGACCTGCAAGTATGTATGTTTGAGCGCAATTATCTCGCGTTTAACTGAACCGATTTTTATGCGGTTTTGAACAGGTATTTTTCACCTTTCTCTCGATCTATTTTGTACATCACTCACTCAACTCTGGCGAAAAAAGCACCTCACCATAGCGTAAATGTATTAAAAATTAAGTAAATTCAAATCAACCATTCTACAATTAACCACCAATTACTATATACCTAAAACTACCCTCTATTTACATTTAATTTGTACCACAAGACACTTCGTTACCCATAACGGATGTTTTAGCACGATTACCCGCCAATCCTCTTGATTTATTCGATTTCCGAACGGCGCCATTACAACGCACGTGCGCTTCGCAAATATGGCCGCCATTGTTGGGAAAAGTTGGTGAAATATGTGTACAGGGTGTGTGGAGAATTTGTAACGGGTAATGTTTGATAAATTGAGGTTTTTGGTACTGATTTTAACCAGCCGTGGTTTCACTCGCGGTCAAAAAGTCAGTCTGTCGCCAAGATACAGCCTATCTCTGTATCTGCCATTTTAGAATTAAAGTATTCGTCTATATTTTAAGATAGTTTAATCGATACTTACTAATATCATCATCATCATCATCTCAGCCATAGGACGTCCACTGCTGAACATAGGCCTCCCCTTTGATCTCCACTTACTAATATAATAAAGAGGAAACATTTTTTAAACCTAAAGGCTCCTAATCAACAGGACTAATTTAAAAAATCCTTTTGGAAAGCTACACTCTTCGCGAGTAACAATAAATTAAGGTCTCTGTATCTAAATCAGTTCAGCCGTTTTAACAAGATGGCATGACATAGGAACAGTCAGAGTTACTTGCATATTTTCAACTGTTTGTTTCTGTTTGAATTTCTAATAATATCAGATAAACAATGAGCTATTAGTATTACGTGCAAAGTCTTATCTCTTAAAAGAGACATTCAAACTGGATATAAAAGACAATTAATAAAGATAATAATGAATATTTCTTTATCTTTATATACGTCATAGTGTATCATTCAATTGTTATCGTTACAACTAAATTCAAGTTTTCACAATATTGTTTACGTCTACCTACACAATAAAACTAGAATAATTTTCATGCTTTTCTATTCTACACATTTCATCAAGATTAAATGTTGAAAACATTAAACAATGCTGAAAAGTGGGCTACCAAAAAAAAATATCTACTTGAAAATAAGACCAAAGTCTGACGAATACTATACGCAGTTCCAGAAGCGGTTCAGCCAAACGGGAGATAAACGCGCACAAACATACAAACACACATTTTTCAAGTGCGTAAAGAAATATGAGCACACACATTTACAGATGCTAAATCCTTATGTTTTATTATTTATTCATTTATGTATACAAACATTATAAGAAAGAAGACAGGAAAGAAAGATTTTACAAAGGTAATGCTTATTTCTAAAGAAATCTCTTCCAGCATACCTGCGAAAGGAAAATGTGAATAAAAGAGATGTAGACCTTGTGTAAAGAGCAAAGGAAACAGAAATTAAAATGAAATAAAACAGCAAACATTGTCTAATCCTAAAACACATCACCCTGTATAATGTCAACCCGACACCGTAATTGGAGCACTCAATTTGCGCCACTTGCTGCCGACGCGTGCCTCGCACGAGGCTCTGTCAATTGTCTATGCTATCTCTGTGCGACGAACCTCTTTGGAATGAAAACTTTTCGCGCTATTGTAGTGTTTGAATGGGAGGTAAAAAAATATTAGATATGGTTGATAATGAATCGTTGGTTTATGAGAAAGACAATTTTAATCATTAGGTATCAGTTTATCACTTTTTACTATTAGTGATGTATTGGTACGATTATCTTCCTAATACCTATCTAATTAATTAGCCAACTACAATTTTCTCATCATAATCAACTTAGCTATTTCCCAACTTTGCAGGTGTCCATTTCCAGTCTAACCGGAGTCCGCTGAGTACCAGTGTTTTACAAGGAGCGACTGCCTATCTGACCTCCCCAACCGGACAATCCGATATTTCTTGGTCTTGGTAACTAGTTGTCAGACTTACTGGTTTCGATTGCACCAAGTGTTGTTTCTTTTCCAAAGATCGGTCATCCCTTGCGGCTGTTACTTAGCCACAAGCTGAACATCATAAAAATTATTCAGTTATAAGCAACAGATAACTAGAATTTTCTCAAAATCAACAAACGCACAAACTGAATCGGAAAATACCTACTTTATATCTTCTAAAATCTTCTGTAAATCCCAAATTGACAGATACCGGATATTCAATATCAGTAATTGACAATACTTACACATATTTCATGAACAAATGCACTGAAAACTGCTTGATTAAGTTATTATCTTTAATCTTTAATGTAATTAACGGTTATCAGGGTTTTTACGAGGTGATTTTTATGATGCATCAGTGTATATTACCTACATGTCAAGATTGCGTAGGTATGTAAGATATATAGGTACTTTTTGCTTGCAATTAATTTGCAGTGATAACTTATGATCGTTTGGAAGACTTCTAGAACATCTTATTTAAATAAACTAAATATAATATCGTACATAAAGAGGAAAGATTTGATTGTTCATTTGTTTGCATCGAATAGGCTCCGGAGCTACTAAACCGATTTTAATATACAATGCTTTCACAGTTTGGAAGCTACACTCTCACCGCCGAAAATGGGCTATGTTTTATGTTTTATCCGGGTGCAGGAAGAAGTTTCTGAGTTTCGTTTCAAAAACTGACTAACAGAATGCGGCCGAATCAAAAGAGTAACGCACCAGGTCCGTATAAAATACATGAACTTGAAATAAATCTCTCAGGACAAAAGTGGAACAACTTTTCTTGTCTAAATATTCTGAATAGTATCGAAACATGAAGTTAGTACTACTTAGTAAGTAATTTTTCACTATTTTCCTTGCTCCTCAAATGAGAACGTACTCCTTGACTGTTGACTAATTAGGAAAAATTGCAAAACATAAACATAAATCATGCATGACAAATGTAAAAAGTTGAAAACACTTCTGCCAAACTCTCAATTTTCACAAATATTTGTTTAAAAAAAAAACAAGTAACTTTCACCCCCATAAAATTAAGCCGAATAATAATTAAGAACTATAAATAACACCATTGTCTTATAAGTAACAAGCCTCAATAATCATTAGCAATAGAAAAACAGAACAAATCACATTTTTTCAAAAGCCATATTTAACCTCCTTTCATAACCTTTTCGCACCTAGACATCATAAATTTTGCTACCGTGGTCATTTTAAAAAAACGTGAGAACTTGTCTACGGGCAGACGCATCCTTTGTCCATGATTTGTCAGTTCCGTTCTCTATGAATGGAGTTTTGTCGTTTTTTTTTTTCAAATCGATGTTAGCACAGGTGTATTTATTTGGTATTTTGTAAAACGTCCGATCCGTCACTGTATAGTTATTTGAAGGTAGCTAAATAAATATGGGAAACATTTTGATATTGTTACGAATAGACTTGTAAGTCTAGTTTGTTGGTTTAAACGGATAACATCATTGATACTTTGATCTGCTGCGTCGGCTGTCATTTGAACATCCTTGGCAGTCGTTAAGGGCAGTCAGAAGCCAGTAAGTCTGACAATCAGTCGTACCGGGGGATATTTATTTATTTATTTATATACTTTTTGCACAAACAGTACAATGGCGGACTTAACGCCTTAGGCGTTTTCTCCCAGTCTACCTTTGGGTGGTGGGGAAATAGCAGTGGTAGCAGGGATATTGGGCCAGATAGGCAGTGGCTCCTTGTAAAGCGCTGGTACTCAGCTGAATCCGGTTAGACTGGAAACCGACCACAACATAATTGAGAAAAGGCTAGACAACTGATGATCATCACTTTGATACTTTTCGCTTTTATAAAATAGAACTTTATTAACTTTATCATCATAAAATTATCAAGATATTCTATACCTCTGCTATCATGCACAGTAGACTTTTGTTCGAAATTGACTACCGTGAAGTCAGTAAACAACTTCGAGGAGGCAAAGCTATGCAACGAGAACCGTAGGTGGGTACTTAGGTTACCGCTCTTAGGTTTCATCTTATCTCATAATCGTTGATCAACTCAAGAAATGATTCCACATTATACCACTGAATAAAAATAAATATTTATTAATAGATATTTTTGGAGATTCAGTTTTTAGGTGACAAACACTGAATACACAACACTGAACTCGATAACGCTAAAATATGTATTTCCCTCTGAATAACATCATCACAGGAGCAAAGAAAAAATTATAATATGAAGCACAACAGAATACAGAATTATACTTACACATCGCTACCGCTTCAAAACTTTTAATTCTAAATTTAAAACTCCGGCCGTTGGCAGCAAAATGACCATAAACAACTTTTATTTTTTTCTCGCTGCGCCCGACGTTGTCCCGCCTTTGTGCCAGTATCCTGCCTCTTTCATTCGACCTTTTTAAGGAAGAAATTTATTATGTATACTTTTGGCCATGACCAGTAGCCGTTTTTAATTGTGAATTATGGCGTTTTATAGTTTTTTTCGAAGGATTTTTTTGGTTTCCCGACCGATCGGAAGGTCACTGTTATATTTTTTATGGCTAGGGATTTATTCGGATAGATTTTTTTATAATTGATTCAGTTACAGGTCGTTCGGGATAATCGGACGGAACTTTTATGTGTTACAAATATAATAAAACGGATGCCCTGGTGTTTTTAATAGTTTTCGACAGGAAATAGAGCAAAAGCAGTAGCTATTTGGATTTAAGGAATAAAATAGTTATGGTGGTTGTAGGTTTGAATTCCTCAATTTATGACATATTCTATTGATAACATATGTAAATCAGGTGTATCAGACTTTAAGCAAATTCTTGTGTTATTTAAAAAAATCTTTAGTTAATTTGTGAGCAAATTACATGTTATTTAATTAAATTAGGTACCTATATAATAATTACCTAGCTAGTTTTCTTGATGAACAGACTTTTTTTTTTTTTTCTTATACGACGACCCACAAAAGAGTTATGTTAGTTCTAAAATTCTTTCTAATCGACATTTAAATATTGATTGTAAAAGTTCACATTACATAGGTACTTATACCAAAATCATCCAAAGACCTTATATAAAATAGTCTACGACAACTTTTTTACCAAAAATTTCAAAAAAGGACCTAACCCTCAACTGCGACCTCCCACTGTTAACACCAGCACCAAGATAGTGCCACGTAGTGCTATTGTCAGAAATTCTTTAACAATATCTTAAGGGTTGCACAACCTTTGTGCTCAAACGTCCCAATTAAAAAGTATTCTGTGCCCACCTGGTGGTTGAAAAAAAAGTTTCGCGAAAACACTATGGTCTACGAAAGTATGAATGACAGTTTGTCTGTTCCTTTTTCAAATATACTACAAACGTTCGTAATTTAAATCGGTATTATTTTGCGTAGATTTCGTAGCACGCGTAGCAATGCTACGCGCTACGATTAAAATAGACTACGTTAAAAATAGTTAATATTCATAGTGTCATTAAACTTTCTCCATTTTGCGTTTTTGATGTCGGAAAATTGTTATTTCCCTATAACCTTAGACTAATACAAACTTATTAGTTTAAATGTTGCTATCAGTACAAATAACACTTTCAGCCTTACTTATAAACATGAATTAAATAATAAGTAATACTTAAGGGCTGTTTAAGAAAATTCTTACTTATAAACATTGCTTAAACATGTTTTAACTAACATTTAAACACTACTTAAGCCTTTAAGTAGTGATTAGTTAAAATGTTGCTTAGAAGGTGATTAGAGATTTTTATAAGTAAGGGTAAGGTTTATTTCTCAAAAATCTTCTTCAAACACGCAAGCATATCCAAAAGCAACCCTAGTCTAAAAATAAAAAAGGAATGGCGATTCTTCCGAGCGAAAATTATAATCGGCAATGGAGCGTGCTCCTTAATCCATTGCCGCTTTTTTTCCATCGAGCAAATTTATTTTTTACAGATTTAAGCTTTTGCGTGTAAACGGTCGTTACTGGGCCCCGATTCTCCTAAGTTAATAATGTCAAAATCGAATAGAAATCGAATCGCAATATGATCGTAATAGCAGTTTTAACCATATCGGGCATTCTGCTACTAATAAAAGACCAATCGTTTTCGATTGACATTTGATTGGTGTGCGATTGGTCTGCTATTTTGATGATTTTGGTCTATACGGTAGTTTGCTGTACAATCATTTTGCAATCGTAAATCATTTGCAGACAAAATGATTCATTATTGAATGACAGAAAAGGATAAAAACGTTTATTTCAAAGAAAAAATAGCGGAATGCCACATACGCTTCAATCGTAATCGAGTCGGGATTGAATCTCAGTCGAATCGAGTCGAACGTGAATCGAAGGTCGCTTGAGTAAAATTAGGAGAATCGGGCCCCTGATTCTTTTTTCAAATTTTCAAATGCTATTTTGTTTGCTATTCCATGGTGCAGATCGTTCGATATTTGTATTTGAAAAGAGAATATAGGTAGGAACGCTATTGTTTTGGGCCTGTCTGATTTTCAAAAACTTTACATTTTGTATATTTATGTATGTATTATTTAGTTAGCGGAGCCTGTTGTCGTGAAACAAACGTTATAAGATTTAAGGTAATTTATACCGCTGCAGTATATAGTTATAGTGAATTTAGTCCATGATATTATTATTATTATTGATATGGACCATGGTCCATGGTCCATGAGTTGGAACCACCCGTCTGAAACGACTCATAAACATAAACTTCTACAATATTATGTACCTAAAACCTTCTCTACTAAATCAACTATTCTTTACTACGCTGAACACTGCTTCAAGATCGGTTCAGCCAAACATGAGATAATCGGGATCAAACTAACCTACCGATCTCCTTTTTTGAAGTCGGTTAATAAAGATCACTGAAGACAACCATCCAAATAAACTGCATAATCAACCTTTGAACCAAAACAAAACTAAACAAAAGAGCTCCAACCTTTAACTACCAACATAACAAAGCGAACACAACAGTCCCAGGGGAGCCAACCTAACGGACAGATGCTTTGAGGATTACTCAAGAACATTAATAGTAGCGTGAACATTATTAATGGAGGAACGTTAGCTTAGCGTCTTGTGAAGGAAATTAGTTGGAAATCAGTCCTGGATATGCAATTAATAAATAAAGAGAACGTGTTCATCATCTGCCTAGCCTTTTCACAACTATGTTGGGGACTTCCAATGTAAATGGATGCAGCTGAGTACCAGTGTTTTACAAGGAGCGACTGCCTATCTGATCTCCTTAACCCAGTAAGCCGGGCAATCCAATACCTCTAGGTAAGACTGGTTGTGAGACGGTAACCCAATACCTCTAGGTAAGACTCTCTGGTTATCAAACTTACTGGCTTCTGACTACCCGTAACGACTGCCAAAGATGTTCAAATGACATCCGGGACCTATAGTTTGTGACCATCCAATGTGCCCTCTGAAACAGAAGATCCAATAGATATTATTATATACATTGTCCTACAAAAAATCGAAACCTGATTATTTATATGCCTTACAAAGTCTGACGTGGGCGGACAGAGTACGCACTGTAAAAAAGTATGTAGGTAACCTACGAAGTAATAACTGGAACACATTTTGCCACACCAAAAACGGAAACACGACTAACGCGCAATTTAGACTTTCAGACTTATTTACTTTGTAAACTCTAACTGCATTTAAATTAATTTATGCGTGTTTAATTACTCTTTAAAATTTTATAAAGTATGTCTAAAAAATATATAAAAAGTCTCTACATAATAAAAGCGCTTTCGTCTTGCATCTTCAAATTATCTCTGGTTTTGATCGACGTGACATTTTTAGAGAAAAAAAAAACAAGATTACAATAACTAATAGAAAATTAATAAACCGTATAAAATTCCCAACATGCCTTCGTTTCAATATCCCACGCAAAGAGCAATGTTCCAAAAAAATAATAATTGATTGAAAAGGAATATACGTATATAAAAAAATAATCCATATCCCTAGAGGATTACACGACAAACGCATTTTGGTTGGCCACAGAACCTGGGGCTTCCAAATTCAAATTTCGAAAAAACAACGTCGAACGCCTACAAAATATTTGTCGTTGGTTACCTACTGTCTACTTTTGGAGTTCCGTGAGGTAATACATAATTTTTATATTGACAAATCGTGCAAGCTGTGTTTTTGTTGATAATACATAGGTTTTTTTCTTATTTAATTTGAAGTAGGTACATAAAGAAAGTTTTCTTTTTAGTATTTTCACAACTTTCTGAAGATGTCAGAATTTTTTTTTAGTTATTGACATAATACTGGCACTCACACAAATGACTTATTCTTTAGGGTTCTTAACCAATATCCTGAACTAGCTAGGTAATTACTGTATCCAGTTAATCTAGGTACTACTACCTATGTTTCTGGTATCTTATTATTGTTAAACTTATCAAAAATATTCGGACCCATTTGCAGCTGATTTATAAACTTTTAGTTTTTAACCAAATTGGTTCACGGAACCAAACCGACATGACACATGACATTTTTTCAAAAAAGGAATCTAATTCAATAGACGATTCTATCTATGACATAGCAAGTGCTGCCACCTGTCGGGCGTCGCGTGAATGATCCACAGTTATCGACGATCAATGATTTAGCAATAAACGCGACAATGGACTACTTGGGTAGCCATTTTTACTTTTGACATGGGTGAACCTTTGAATATTACGTATGACTTGTCAAAAACTATATTTTGATCGTTCAAATGCGTGTGAAAATGTCACGCACGCCTTTTAAACTTGTTTTCAAAGAAATGATAAGGATTTTTGATGTGAATCCTCTAAGATCGTGCCTTGGGAGTTGGGAGTAGCACCTTGCGCAAACAAGAGTCATGTAAAGTATCTCTATCGTTAGAGATATGACCGTCTACTATCTTCTGCTAGCAGTTTCCACCGCATCCCATGGAAAATATTCCCGCATCCGGATAAAAAGAAGCCTTTCTCGAAAAGGGCATTGAAATTGGTTCAGTCGTTCCTGAGATAAACGCTTTTCAAAAAAAACTCGCTAAGTTTGTCATAATCTAAGGGTAGTATTATCGAAATCGAGTAAAGTATCTATTCTAACATGATGATAACTTTTATGTTGAGCTCTTTAAAGAATGTAATTGCGACGTCTATTGTTAGGACTTCAATGATAAAAGTACCTACCTATTAATGCTATCTATATCTGTTCTTAGTGCTAACCCGAAAAGGAAACCCAAAAATAAAGTTTCCGATTACAATTTTTTTACATAAAATGTGAGCATATAAGCACAGAAATACGACACAGGTTATTTAATAAGAGCGCGTTTAAAAGGATTATTCCAAGGCGGCCATGACACTTGAGACCATCGACAAAAAGAGGAGTGACCGAGAGGATTAGCTGCCAGTGTCAAAGTGTTAAATATCGAACACCGTCTAATTTGACAACTGCGGTTGCATGAAAAAGTTGTGATGGTGTTGCCAGATTCCGCTTGATGAAGGATTACCCTCTTGCAGGGGACACCAGACTATAATACAGACATACCTCTTCAGTCATCATCAGCCTTTTGACCCAATGCATGGAACAAGCTTCTTCTGATACAGAGAAGCAATGATCTTTAATCACGCTCGCTCAAAGCTGGCTGGTTAATCAGATTTTTAGAGTCTAGGTTTCTTCAATATGTTTTCTTGCGCCTTTTCTCAGTCAGTGATTGGTTAACTTAGAAACTACATGGGTACCTATAGGTAACTTAGAAAGTTACATTGGTACTTATCTGGCCTAGAATCGATCTGCAAACATATTTGAGAGGCATAATTTGGTTTGAGAGGTTGGAGCTTTAACCTCCAGCCCACCACGATTATAACCCTAACTAATTTATCAATAAACAATGGTAAAATAATCCCCAAAGCATAGCAACACCAAATCTTCCTCTGCATGTTGTAATGACAAAAAACCTGACATTCGTGTCACATTTCCGTTCATATATTTGACAGTTTCGATACGAAGGTACACCGATGAAATGGCTTAATGCTGTAGAATTTCAACGAAAATTATGATTAGATTTAATTTTTTTGATTCCACAAACATTTTTCAACTGGTTCGGGGATTAGTCTGTTTGTTGCATGCGCTGTTATTTTGTTTACTAAGAAAAAACTTATCGGGCTTAATTAACTAACTATCAAGATATACGTACATAGATTGAATTATATCATCTCAATCATCACTTGTCTATTTTTTTTCAAGCGTTCATTAAACCTAGTAAAATGGAGAAAATAGAGACGGTTCCTCCCACTTTTCTTCAGACAATATCTACAAGACTAATATTTCAAACATTGTTATGCCGATATACTTGAAAAAAAATCAACTGTTATGTATGTTCACTTTCAAATATATATGTTGGACTTACAGTAATTTTCACACACAAATGTACTATGTAGATAGGTAGGCAAACAATTATTTATCTATATTTTTATCTATCGAATTAGGCAGCCATATGCAAATTCATAAAACAGGCGTTCTTTCAGTGGTTTGTTATTAATCCTACACATTTCAGGAGATAACTATATCACGCATGTTCTTGTGTTATGTATCTTACAAGCACTGGACCAGGGGCATTTTTCCGAACTAAGTACATAACAGGATAAGTAACAATTTAAATAATCGATTTTTATGGTGGTACCGTTATTTGCCGCGCATATTTGTGCAGACCATTTTTGGTACTAAGTATACATATGCAATCAAATAACAATGCATGTAGGTATGTATAACCAGATATCTAGTAATTATATACAGAAATCCAAAAAAATCATCATCATCCGAAGACCTCTAAAAGTCAAGAGCGACATTATGTCCACTCGTAAAAGAGAGAAAGTCTATAATCCTCCTGAGGGAACACAAGTGATTGCAGTATTTAGTCATGGTAAGTACAATTGGACGCTAGAATAGGGTGCTGACTAGGGAGCCCCCTTATTTGCTTATTCATATATGATCATTTAGGTATGGCAAGAATTTGGTATTTGAAATTTTTAAGGAATGCTGAAATCTAAGTAAATGTTCAATGCTACTTTCCAATATTGGTTTCATCCACATCTCGTGGTAACTACACTTCGCATTCGAAAAACCGTTAATTGGAAACTACTCCGAGCTTTCCTGTAAAAAGTAGCCTATTATAGCCTTCGTAAAGTAAATGGCCTATCTAGCCCTAAAAGAATGTTTCAAATCAGTAAGTTCAAGCTAGCAAACTCTTTAACTTTCTAATATTAGGTATATATATGCAGACGACAATATGTAAATGTAAATACACAATTTTTATTCAAATTTTTTGTCCTAAAGAACTCTTAGTAACTTCTAGAACACCAACAAATTTTTAAACAACGAACTCTCCCGTGTTCCAATCACTCTGCGCACACGCACGCCACATCATAGACCACACAGTATTAATCCCATGACTAGCGATGTGACCATAGATCTCGTATCATAGATCGAATTGTTTTTATAAACAGATCTACGTTCCTTCTGTTCTTGAAATGACTGGGCAGTTTTTGCGAAGAATTTTTGGAAATTTCTTGCTGACTATAGCCACAGGGAAGATGATGAAGAGGCTAGGCAGATGATGATGAGTCACAGTGCTTTTAAATGTCTCTTAATAGTTCATTGATGTTGGAAAGGCATGGCATATTATAATGTGCATATATTCTGCAAATAAATATATATCATTTCATATCATAGGCCAAAATAAAAGTAAGCTGGAGGAGTGTGAGTGTTTGTGTGCTTGAACTCGCTTGCTTTACCTCAAGAACTGCTGAATTTCTGAAAACCCGTGTTACCAATGCATATCGAGAAACACTGGAAAATCATCGGAAAACCAGGTAACTATAGATGTTTCTAATAGGCTTTTAACAAGTAATAGACATTTCCGTTAAAGCTACGCTCATTTCGAATACCTCACACAGATGCACTACAAACAGGAAGATATTTATTACAAAAACTTATCACCACATCAAAGACGGCACAGCAAACCTAAAACGCCCAGTCATCAACAAAAAAAATCATGTTACGTATCAAACACTCGAAAATAAAAATAATAATGCGCCATATTGATCGAGATACGAAATAATCTTGTCCACAAACAATGCCATTATACTTATGAAAATAAACAACTGATTCGAAGCTTCCATTCGTTCGATATTTGAAAATTGAAAAAATAAAACGCTCATAGACACGACGGCGTTCGAATTTCGAAAAACTAGGGCAGCAGTTAGGGTTGTCAGTTGCCAGTATCGGAAATTCGTGTTGGTTTTGTTTTTCGTAAGCGTTTCGTCGTGTTTTTAATTGCTATAGAACTTTTAATGGTTTTTCCGTGTGGCAGTGCTTTGCAAGGATTTCGCCTTACTGAGAGATAGAAATCTAAAAAAAGGGGATAGATAGGTATTTCAGACTTCTTTGTCTTAACTATAGTTAATGCACATCCTTCCACATGTGAGAGGAGGCCTGTGCCCAATATTGGGATGATAAAAAGGTTGATGATGATATAGATACACAGGTATACCCAAGTAATTGAAATACAATTCATCCTATAATATAACGCTTCCTTTAAAAGTCACCTCTAGATATCTGATATTTATATAGCCATGTAGGTATTGAAATAATTAACATACTACAAAAAATAATAATTAAATACCAACCCTGACCATAGACAGCGTGTCACAAAAAAGCGCGCGTAAAATATTTTGATGTTTGACAACTGTCACGGCGGATTTGATCGATATCTATTTATTTATTTAAATGCTTAAAACGTAACGTTACGGAGCGGACTCATGTTTTTTTATGTAACTTACTTTTGCCTTTGTAACTATTGTAGTTGAAACGGTGTAGCTAGATCTAAATTTGTTTTTGTAGATAGTATTTTGTTGAACTCTCATGTATGTCCTTTCTCCTAGGGTCAGCTACCAGTCTAACTGCGTGATTAGGTACTCCAAAGTTTAAGGTGGAGGAATCTCCTATCAGACCTCCACAAGGCAGACATCGTATGGTAGGCTAAACTCTCTTAACTACCCTGTAACACAAAAGGCTAAAGGAGAACGGTTTTAGTCCTAAGTTGATCTCTAAAATTTTGTGGGTTTTAAACATTCTTCAAAGCAGCCCTTTGAGTTGGTGATTGATACTCCCGTGCATCGGAGAGCACGTAAATATCTCTCTCCCGTCGAGTCGGGACTGCCGCATGCCGTCCCATCGGACTATGAGAGTGAAGGAATAGACAGAGTGCACCTATTGTACACTATAAAATGTCCTGGCTGATCAAACAAGCGGTTAGGAAGCCTTTACCAGTGAGATATACGGCAGATATCAAACAACAATAGTAAGACCCCTAAATGAAAGTGGGATAACAGCAGAAGGATGATAATGATAAGTTCACAAGTACATTAAAACAATTAAATTGTCCTTAGAACCCAACCTAGTACCTTTCTACCTCTAAGGTTGTCTACAGAGGACGTACAATCGATCGATTGTAGTCCGAAGCCGTGGCGAAACCCTAGCAGTGTGACATCCAACACGCTGTAGTGAGCGCGCCCGCAACGACTGTTTCTTAACGTTTTATATTTGCTTAGTTAAAATTAGTGGGGAATTTGTTGGTACTATTTTCTATGACGGGGAATAGTTAAAAGTTGAAAAGCTATTTTGTGTCTTTCGAGATTTGTTGCCCGTCTGCCTGTAAATTTGTACCTAATAAAAACGTCGTAAGGCCGATCTAGGTAGTCACCTTAGCGAATAAGACCGTCCATTATGTCACCTACTTTAACCTAGAATAAGATAAAAAAATGTAAAAATTGGTGTATCTTATAATGTATAATCTATCTATCTAGGTAGAAAATACCTATGTTTATCAGAAAACTAATTGTTACCGCCCGATTACAAACGCGTCCCGACTGTATCTAGTTCTTGCAGCCCTAATAAAGAGTACCCTGCTATTTATCTCCCTTTTCAGGCTGTAGAGTATCTGGAAAGCTGTAAAGCGCTGTCGCGCTTTAACTGTAACTCTCTCTACTGGTCTGTCGACAAAGAGTAAGAGAGTAGTACTTTCGCATCATACATCGATATGTATAATAGAAATAATTAAAACCCTCCTACCTCAAGGTAGGTAAACGTTAGGATTATTTGTAACTTCTGTCATAAAATGAAGAATTGTTTTGCAGATCAAGATTGAAATAGAACAAGAAAATAGAGGTCTCAAGAAAATGCCCTGCCTACTCAATTTACTCCCGAAATACTTTCAAATTTTTCATCAATATCCTGGTCAGCAGTTTCTGCATGGAAGAAACGAACAGCGAGGGTACATAGCAAAGGAAGAAAATAAAATCGAACACTGTTTCCTAGGTTCAAAATCAGTGGCTGAAGGCCCAAAATACTCAGTTTCGAAAGAGGTCATCGATAATAATAACAGCCCTATCAGCTTATTATTAATATAACCACCATCACATGTTACGATTTTGTGTGTACTAAAAAGGGGCTTCTGTTTAAACACCACCCCCAAAAAAAGTACCTATTTTACTACCAAAAAAATCCATAACACGAGTTACCAAAATGGATAAATGGTCACCAATAACGTTTCCAAAAATAATATCTTGATAATACCATTTTTTCGTATTATTGACTACTAAAAAACTATATGGACGCCTTTTTAAAATAGGATACACTTTAGACCAAATATTATAATATTGTCACTACCTAGATGTTACCCAATTATGTATACCATGACTCTCCAAAATTTTTTTTTTGGTCATTTTTGTTAGACTAAAAAAGCTAACGATCGACCTAGCATATTTTCCCAAATACCAAATTAATATACTAGGGTTTCCCCAAACGTACGTCCGCTTATTTTAATGTATATGAATTTGGGTGTAACTCAGTGCGTTTAAAAAGTAAGCACGCAAACATGCAGCAAAGCATGGCTTCCTGTCCACGGCTCCGGCGCTGCGGGGCTCCGGCGGTCCCATGCGAGCTTATCGTCGCAGATGGTTTTCACGCTCACCACCGCAGCTTCGGCTTGCTGGCCGGCTCCGCCCGGCCAGCCTCAGCCCCGGCGGCGAGCCTTAAAACTACCTGCGCCTCAGCTCGCAGGCCGCCTCGCCCCCCCGCGCCTACGCGGTTTTGAATTGCACTCTAGGGGTAGGGCAGACCAGACTACGTGGAGTCGGTTTTTGCCAGCGATTCGTTTTCGTCAATAACTTTTTGGTAGTAATATTAATCTTTTAGTTGGATAGAATTTGGTGACCATTAATCCATTTTGGGAACCACAAATAATATTTGTGCGAGATTTGCGATTTTTCTGATGTTATTTTATTTTTTTTGTATCATAACATTATATACTTAGTTGCCCCTTTTAATAAAGTCAATTTATTTTTTTTGGCGTTGTTTATTTTATTTGGTGCCTCAGCTTAGAGTCTTAAAATATTTTTGGTGACCTAAATTATACCCTAAAAAAGAGGGTAGAAAGCTAAGATAATCATCAGGAACACCCTCTGTTGTGTATTAGTAGCGACATCTAATGTGAAACCCCGGAAAACTAACCGTTATGATAGTACTTTGACGCGTAAAGATGGCAGCAGGGGGGGGGGGCTTTTATATTCATAAAAATAGAATAATTTATTTGAAGCTTAGTTACTAGCTACTATGACTGTATTCTTTATAATAAATAATATTTTTCATATTTATTTCATAAAAAGTAGAATAAAATATTTAGCCCATAGAACACTGCAATGATTTAAAGTAATAAAAACTGTTTGGAAATTGGCAACATTAATCAAAATCAAACATGGCGCGCGTACACACGGTTCCGCAAATTTTTCATTTTTCATTTATTTCCTCATTTATTTTTATGGTTGTTTTACTGGTTTTGTGAGTGCCAATCGCGAATGAATGAAGACAACTGGATAGAAATCCTTGAGGGAGAATGGATGGTCGAATTGTGAGTACTTTTCCCTTGTAGCCGGTGTCAACCAATTTACGGGAACGTGTCAAATTTTTTCATTCATTATTTAGGTGTGAATAATCGGTATTACTCATTGAAATTGGCTGTGAAGCTGCTGGAAGACCTGTTTTAGGTGTTCGTCGCCTTATTTATCTGAAAATCAGTTTATTTATGGCGTAATTAACGACAGGAGCAACCCACTCGTTTGGGTTCATTAACCACTACAAGGTCGTTAGGGTCTGTGTAAAAGCACCGTTTTGAAAACCGTGACGCATTGTCTATTGTTGTTACATGTCTAAGTACTCAAATTACGTGTGAAATTCAGCTTCCATTTTGTAGTACACCGTGACAAAAAGGCCAAAAAGGAAACAGGAAAATAATACAATGTACAGAATGGACTGTTATTCTCATTTTATCCTTGAAAATATAATATAAAAACATTTAAGTGTAAGTAACTGCCTATTACACATTCTCTACTACATATTCTCTTTTGGTTGAACTTATAATTTTTCTTATAAGATTCAAATTCAAAAAATACATAATTAATTAAGTAAATATTTTTCTAAGGCTACTCTTACCTCTAAAGAGGTTTATAGCAGACACATAATTTATGGTCATTGCCCTTTGCCAAGTTAATTACACAAGTGAGTTAATTATCTCTATGCTAAATAACTGTTTAGCAGGTGAAGGCAGGTTAGAGAAGTGCTTCCAAAATTGTATATATTTTTAGATGATTAAAAATTGCTGATTTCCAGCCTGATTTGAATGAAATTAAATTGCTGTACTAATTTACTTTTAATTTTACTAACATGAACAACCCAAATTGATCCCTATACAAATCTGTCTAAATTCATTGTTAATTTTCACCTCATAAACCATATTGAAAATGCAAGCTTTTTTAAGGTTTTCTTTCAACACAGTCTCAGATTTTAAAATCCATATTATATGACTACCAAAGTTCATACTAAAATCTGATAGTTGCATTACCAAAATATATACATTCAATTGGGCTGATAAAAACAACGTCAAAAACAAAAGACAGCCCCCAAAACACCCACCCCTTCACCACTTCCTATATGTTTTTGCTAGGAAGAAGTGGCGCAACAAACCCCCCCGGCAACACATGTCTGTCTATTAGGTTTGAAGAACCAGATTTGTACAAGAAAAGTCCAATTTAACTACCTACTGGCTGCATAGACAGCCAATAGACAATTTGGATCTATGAGTCATAGTTTTGAAAGTTTGTATGCACAAACATTGCATCACTAGCCCATACATGTATGCTAATGCATTATTAAACATGCTCTATGCAATTTGTGATGCAGACTTGCATATTTTATCATAATGAATGTCATTTGTAGTAGTTTTGGATGTGATTTTGATAAAGACCATTGTGTTTTCATAAATAGGTGTATTCTTTTACAAAAGAATGATTTAATCATGTACTGTTAAAAGAATTAAATGGATAATATAGATAGATCTTTTAATACTTCTTATATTTTCTACAGGAAAATTGTATACTATCATGAACTCTATTCATAAATAACTTTAATTAGGTAAATATTTGGTTCCTCATAATAATGTTTTAAAATATTGTCTGTTTTTCCCCAGTTTCACGGCAAAGCCACTGAACCAATAATGTTATTTGGTATTTGATACACAGCCTAGAGCCTGAGAAGGGACAAAGGCTACATTTTATCTGGCTGCGGAAGGCAGTTCCCTGCTAACTATGGTTATAATATTGCATCTCTTCTATGTATAATTGTTGTATGACTGCAAGCAGACATCTCTGTGTGCATAAAAAAAACCTGAATGTTTTTAAAAAAGCATTTAGTATGTAATTTAAATACACTGTAAGTAAAAAACTAGTTTCTATGACACTGTATAATGTTCGTAACTATGTGGACAATACTGAGAAAAGATAAAAAAGCAATAACCAGTTAACAGGTTGTTAAAAGTAAACAATAAAGGTATGATGTCATTTGTGATGACAACAACCATTTCATCATGCTTTTGCTATAATAAATATGAACCACACCTAGTTTTTAATACATTTCTGATCTATTTAATGATATAATTTGATGTAAACATATGATAATGAAATGAACCTGCGAAGCAAAAAACTGGTCAAACATCTAGTTTTTGTACTGTTATAAATATCGAGCGAAAGACGACAAAATATGCTTTTTTTATATGTTGTTGTAGTCATGGCCAAGATAAATAATAATAACAGCATCTGTAATTTCTGTTGCATATCTGCATGGAGATAGACAGATTGCTCCTCTTTGTAATAGGATCCCGAGGTTACTCTTTGAATAGGAAAGCCTAAAAAGGTTGTTGTACACTATGTCGTGTTGTTTTTATTTATTTAACCATTTATGTACACAGTGAACAGATGACAATGTTGTGAAAATTACCTATCTCATGTCCATCACCATAATTTAAGTTTTATGTGTGGGTCAGGAAAATTCTGTATTATTCAAGAACCACACACGATTATACTTACGTTGTCCACGTATTAAGTATTTCAAATACGGCCACGACGTACTAGGACACACCTTTAGATATTCTAAGGCTTATAGTCCCTTTTCCTCACCTTAAAGACATCCACAAAACCTTCACTAACATTTAAATTCCCCCATTTTCTCCGCAGCTACGCACCATGGTGTCCAGCCTGCAACGCCCTATCCCCGGCATGGCGGGAGCTATCAACGCGAGCCACGCGCAAGTCTCTCGGCGTGAGGACTGCGGCGGTAGACGTTAACCAAGTCTCCTGGACTTAGCGGGAGATTTGTGGTCACTGCGCTGCCTACTATCTTCCAGTAAGTTTTAATTACTTTGTTTAATTTAACTACTGAAGATGTTGGAGAAAAGTTAGAAATAGGTGGAGAAGACTACAATTCCCAAAACTAAATTGTCCGCGCATGTGTGCAACCGCTGATCCCCTAGGATTGGTTTCTGCACAGCGGCTCTCGCAATCTTCCGTGACGACAAAAAGTTTTCCGAGAACAATTGTATGCCGACAGGCGAAACATTGCGCACTTTTATTATGTATGCTTCATCATGTCTTATGTACTTATTACCTATATTTGCAATAAATAAGTTTGAGTTTGAACAATTATCGGCCCACGGCGGCTGTTCTCATATAAGTAGATCAGCCAGCTGCGCAGGACATATTATAAGTGCACGAGCATTTGCGCAGACACAGGTGCACTGACTATTCCTTCACTCTCATAGCCTGATGGGACGGCAATCCGACATGACTGTAGAGAGATCAGGCGCCAATTACACATTATCTAACCACCTTACATACAATGCGCTTAAATAGCAATAACCCGCTCTTCTTCTATTTCCAGTGTGATCGACGGTGAATTCCGCCAGTACAAGGGTCCCCGGGACGTGGATTCCATGCTGGGGCTACGTGGAAGACCAGCGCTGGAAGCAAACAGAACCAGTCCCATCGTGGAAGGCGCCCAACTCCATACAGATGACTCTGGTTGCTGAGTTCTTTAAACTAAGTCAAGCACTCAGGGTACGTGGTTTATTAATATCCTTTGCACTTTTGTTAATATTTGTGTTGTATCTCTGGTAAATGTAGTTGGAACTACTGTCACTCTATCGGTCATTCGCTGATTAAATTAAAAGTCTTTTTTCTTAAATTTCAAATAGTTCTATAAAAGCTCTTTCAACTTCAAGCTAGTTGCATGGTTCCAAAGAGTTGGTCTCTTGGAGAAGAACTGGCAAGAAACTCCATGGATACTCTTTTTAAAAGAAAATAAACTTATTTACATTTAATAGCTTTCTATATATTCCCGAGAAAGTTATACAATACAAATGAAACTAGGTAATAATTATGTATTAATAATAAATTATAAAAAATAATTTTAGTGCAATCAAGTTTGCAAACAAACATGATATTTTTTTTCAAAAAGATACAAAAAAGGCAATGTAAGTATATTCATTTCCTTAAAGTATTCGATCTATGGATCGCTCGGGTCACTCTTTTTTGCAACACAATAATTGATTGGACATCAGCCGCATGGAGTGTTGGAAACGCCAGAATAAGTATTTTCAGCTACTTGAGTCGACATATTTTTGCTGATTTAATATTATTAAGCGGAAGAGTTTGTTTGTTTAAACGCGCTAATCTCAGGAAGTAAAGGTCCGATTAGAAAAATTCAGCGTTAGATAGGCTACTTTTTATCCGGGTTTCCACGGGATGCGGGTGAAAGTACTTCCAGAATTACTAGCGACACTAAGATGATATTACCGCAGAAATACTGAAAAAATAATATTAAAACTGCTTTAAACCTCTTGAATATGTCATGTTTCAGAGTGTACACAACATGCTGATGGAAACATACGGGCTGCCTACATGGGGTTCCTATCTGATCTTCGCATTAGCCACTATATTCATTGGAGCTTTACTCGGACTGGTAAGTCCCAACATTTTTTATTATTCCTTATTGTACACAAAACATTTAGCAGTAGATGTGAACAAAAGCGAGCTTAACCCAAAGTTGGGTTCTCTATCAGCAAACCTTCTAAGGTTTCGCTCTAGCGGTAGAGAGATGTGATAGGGAAGAGTAAGTCTCATCATCATCAGCCTTTTTATCGTCCACACAGAGAAGGATTGAGCGTTAATCACCACGTGGCGCGAGATGGGGGTTGCTGATTTCAGACTTTATCTCTTTGTCCCATGCGGCGGGCTGATCTCCTTAAACAGATCGGCCTGGACTGCAACCTGGCTAAGCTATGTTACTGTCAAGTTTCATCAAAAAACCATTTAGTACATTAAAGAGGACAGACATGCATACATAAAATCTTTTCTTTTATAACATTATTCATATGATGAATCGTTCCAGATCCTAGTATGCATCATAGACCTGCTGTACCCGCCGCGGCGCGGGGAGAAGGTGTTCGTCTCGCAGCAGGAGCTCGACAAGCGGGCCCGGGGCGACCAGGATGCTAAGGACAAGTCTGATGATGATCAGGTATTTCATCATTTGCGTAGCCTTTTCTCAAAACTATATTGCAGTGGGCTTCCAGTCACGTGGAGTTACATTGAACGGACTGACCATCTGACCTCCCAAGACCAGCGGTCAAACCAATACCCCTTGGCAGGACTGGTCCTGCTTTCTGGCGTCCCCGAAAAGAAGTAAAAAATGGTATATGATCATTATATAAAAAAGTGTGCGTTAAGAATTTAACGCCAAGACTGTTTTTTGGTACTTCTGAAGATTGTTATCTTTTGTAATTTCCACTTTATTTCCATACTATTAAAGTAATATTTTTGATCTCTTTCTAAAAGTATACTGGAAATTCGTTCTTATTTAAATGATTATTTTTTATGAATATTTTATGAGTTGTAATCCTAATATATTATTTTTCTAGGAGCTTATCAACGACGACATCGTGGATGACGATGACAATGAGAAAAATAGCGATGCAGAGAAGAATTCACCCAGCGATGTGAGTAAACCATAGTTTTAAAAGTTAATTAACTTGCTACATTCCTAATTCTCAGGGGCTTTGCATACGAGCAAAGTTAATTGATGCAATTGTTAACTTTTTGAAAGATATATGGTAAATTAGCTAAACTCCATTTTAATAGGCACTCCAAATAATCCTGAGTATCTTTTTTACACAAATACATACTGAAGAACATACTAGAGCTTGAAATAATCTTCATTTTTATATATTTTTTAATAAAAAGTCACATCATTTTTTATCTCAATTTAATGCCTACTCAAAACAAATGTAGTCAACTATCGTACTGCACCACGGTAATATCCTTAACCCTTAACCCATATCACTTATAATATTTTATTTTTCTTCCACAGTCATCAGAGGAAGACAAAGAGAAGCCGGCGGGCAGCGGGCGGCGACTCCGCCCCCGCGGGCGCCGAGCGAGGCGAGGTCCGCAAGCGCAGGCCCCGCAAGGCCGACTAGGCGACCGCCCGGGTCTAACCCACACACTTGCTTACACCGGGGACCTACAGTTTTAACCAAACAGTTGACCCAAAACATGGAGAATAAAATAACGAAAGGAGATGATATAATGCAAAATCTTCTAAGAAAGTAGCGTCGCTGAGGTGCGGGTGTTCGGGGGACGAGGAATGTTAATAGCTCCGACCGCCAACACGCCTTCGGAACCCGCCGTTTTTTTTTTTTTTCGAATAAACTCCATCCAATCCATCAGACCAATCTTTGACAAGATTGGTCTTGATTTGACAAGGAATCCCAACGCCTTGTTAGTTATATTTTAAGATGGTTTTGGTCGCGGCTAACGTACGTACTGAGTACTTGCGTTATGGCATCTCCACTTACATTTCCTTTCCTCGTGGTCTAAGCACTTGAACCGTTCAGCAAAAAACGGAGAACTGTACAGTTAAACTGTCAATTTATTATACTGCAAAGTTGAAACTGAAGGTCCCTTAGCCGGCTATACACAACAACACTAAGACGTCGGTCCACGTATTTTCTGATGGTGTCAACTATTTTTTTTCAACATTTTGTTGTTTTACTGTGAGAAAAAGTGTAAAGAAACCCCTGTCCCGCCTGTGACGGCCGGACGACGGATTCCATTTATGTTAATTTCACCCGGATACAAGTAAAAAAAAAAAAACTTATGATTATGTCGTGCAAGTGTCTTTGCCCTGCAGGTTGAACCCAGTTATTTTTTTTTTAATCTCTATCACTTACAATAAAATAAACAAAATATTGAAAACACGCACACTAATATAAAAATAAAAAATACTGAAAAGTATAATTTTCTGACACTATCGGAAAATATTGAAATCGACTTACAACAAGCGAATTATAAAGTTGGTTAGACCTCTTAGAGCGAAAATATAAAATTCCTGAGCCTTAGAGGTCAGAAAAAAGCGAAGCGGTTTCTTATTAGCAAGAAGAATTTGCCCTTGACCTTCAAGGTCACAAAATGTCGCGAATTGAGTAACCAGTTTCAGTGTAACGAATTGTGATGCCAGATATAAAAAAGCCAGCCTTATTCAAATTTCCTAAACTCTATTTACACTCCAAATAAAAAATATAAATTACTAGCTTCCACCCGTTGTTCCACCCGCGTCCCGAGGAAGCTTTCCCGCACATGGATAAAAACGTTCACCCTTATAAAGTTTTGTGTTCATAAAAGTTATTAGTATTAGTAGAATATACATGAAATATCTGGCAACACTGGTATCTTAATTCGCGACCCGGCCTACACTGGTATGAGAAAAGTAAAAGTAAAGATTGTTTGTAGTGCTCGATTCATACCATTTGTATTTCTTGTAGTATGTTGATATTTAACTCATTTTAATCCACCTATTAAATGATAGTAGAGTTTATACTAAGGCCGGCCTTACATCACGGCATAAAAACTGGGTAAAAATGTTGTTATATGTTTATTAGTAAAAACAGTATATGTATAGATATTGAATACATAACAATGCTTATTCAGCATTCATTTCAGCCATTTGCATGCATTTATTAGCATTATGAACATCTTAGATAGACTATCGAGTTAAAGCTTGGAGAATAAAAGTAGTTAAATATCAACATTCACGTATGTTAAAATTATTCTGTCTGTGTTGTCTTCCCATTATTTTAACTATCATTGATTATTTAATAATATTATTATTCAATAATTTTATATAAAAATGTTTTGCTTTTCAAGTAAGCTGAATCTTTTAATTCATATATTTTATAGTATTTCATTCCATGAAAAGTCTAAATCAAGAAATATTCGTATTTTCTCACATACTAGAAACATGTTGGCATAAGTTTTATATGAAAAATACTCAACTCTAAAAAGGTCTAATTTTCCATATAAATGTGAACGAAAATACGAACTGTTCTTGTTACAATATAATATGAGTGTACAAAACATTGTATTTCGTTGCTTTTTCCAAAATGTCCTCATTTTCAACGACTATTCAAATCGAAATTAATACTTTATATTATTTACTGTTCGGGTGTTTGGTGTGAGTGTATGAATGAGTGTCGTTACGGCTCAATTTGATTGCATTTCGACGTTCACTAGTATTTTGTAATCTCACAGTTTTTATAGTGAAGGTCTATGTAGTTTGAGTTAATAACTTTAGCACTTAGAGGAAGGAAGAAAGAAATTTTCTTCCTACGAGAACCTCTTCCTATGTTCCTCGTCCACTTTCTTTGTTAAAAATCGTCTGTCTTGCTATGTTTGTCTTATTTACCAGCTAAAGTTATTTACAGAAAACTACATAAAAATCCTTCATATAGCATTTATCAATCACAGAGTGTTTAGTTTGCACCAAATTTAGTGTAATTTTACTTTTATTTAAATCATAAAACTTGAGACTTTCATCAAAGTATTATATAAGTATATTTTATTTTTAACGTAATTTTGTATTCGTTGGATAGTTTGCTTATGTATTGTTAGTTTTTGGGTAATATAATGTAGATACAGGGGAACCTATTACATAAAAAATACACTACATTATTTACAAGAAAAGTATGCCCCATTGTGGTGCATTTATACTATACATGATTTCATTTTAATTGAGCCTTATAAGCCCTAGAGTAGTTATGAAATGACCACAACGAAAGTTAACTTTCCATAAGCAATTACGCCAACGATTTTATTTTATTTTTTTACAGAAAGTTTAAGAAAATTGGATGGAATGAGACTAAACGAAATCATGTGAAAATATTCATTCAAGATTTTTTATTCATGCCCATCGCGTTTTGAGTTGAGCGGTGAAGCAGTGTTAATAAATAAGTATTTATATTATCGCTTTTTATATAACGAGGCTAATATTATATCATTTATTTATTATATGGAGGCTAACAATTATTTCACAGCCTTAAAAATGTTAATTTCTCGGTCAATTGAAGGATAATACTAATTTTATACGTTATCTGCTTCTCCTCTTTGCTCTAAGCGCGGTGAAAATCACATTCCTCTTACGAGTAATGAATTGAGCGCTCAATAATATACAATGTATCGATCTACGTACTTATTGAGATTAGAATTATGTATTAGGCCTCACGTTGTGTCACTTTTAGCATTATAATAAAGAATAACTAATATTAAATATATAAATAACGTTTACAAGTCAGTAAAACAGCTAAAGTGAAGAAAAAAAAACAGATTCTTACACATACAATGCTAAAAGTTCTACAAAAAGTAATATTTATTTATTTGTTGCAATACTCAAATTATATGTTCGCTTATATTTTATTATGGTTTTATGTATTATGATGATTATATTATACATTATTTGAATACACGAAACATTAGGGTTATTGAAATTGTAACGAACGGAGCGCTGTGGTGGTTTGTATCGAAAACGAGAGGGATAACTGAAACTGTATTATCAAAATCTATATTACAGAATTATAACACTCAAGTATATTATTAAGAGCTCAGCTTTTTAGTTTAGAGCTCTAATTTTAATTAGAACTTGAGTTTATAACTCTGTAATAAGACAGCATAAGCCCAGTTGCGTTATATAGCTATTACTCGTTAAAATCATGGTCGCTTGAAGCAAGTTGTCAGTAGTAAATAAACTATAGTTTTTCAGAGTATTATGTAATTTATATTATCGACTATAAATACGAGTAGCAAGTGCTCACGAATCTAAGAAATGTTCAAGTAGGATATTTTTTTACTACTGAAATTGGATTATTCCATTTTCAGCGTAGAATTTTATGGTTGTAATTCAAAGTTTCAGTTATCCCGCCTCGATGTGGTATTGTCATTGTTAACATGAAAATTGCCTTGTACAAAGACTTAAGATTGTTTTAAGTGTTGCGTTTATATTAACTATTGACCTAGTGACTTGCTGAATAAAATTTGTATTTGTATCTGCTTTGTTTAATTTATTCTTATTCTGAGTAACCATTATGTGACCAAGTAAAAATTATAGTCCCCAGGCCGGCGAACATTTTTTTTTTTATACATACAAAGGACAATGGGCAGATTGGTATACCCCACCAATAGCAATGTCATATATATCATTGGATAGGCCTTTTTATGTAGAACAATATTTACTATGACAGCTTTGCTGAAATGTTTGTCCGTTCTGAGATGTAGATCAAAAACTGTGCAAAAGTTAGAACTAAGTAATCTATTGATAACTCAAGTTTTTAAAGGAAAATCTAAGAACTACTAAGTGTAAGTCTTGCACGAAAGAAAATCAGATTACAGTATTGATTAGCATCAGTTTTAAGATTGTTTGTTATCTATATCTCAGAACGGACAAACAATAGAACAAAGCTGTCATAGTAAATGTTGTTCCAGTTAAAAAGACCTATCCAATGATATGTATGACTTTCCTATTGGTGCGGTTTCTCACTACGCCCCACATCCAGTTGGTACAATAAAAGGTTGAAATGCTACATAATAGTAACAATTATGGATCCTAACGGGCACAGCAGTACTTACAAGACTTAAAGTTATTAGTACTTAGATTTTCCTTTAAAAACTTGAGGTATCAATAGATTACTTAGTTCTAACTTTTGCACAGTTTTTGATCTATATCTCAGAACGGACAAACATTTCAGCAAAGCTGTCATAGTAAATATTGTTTTACATAAAAAGGCCTATCCAATGATATATATGACATTCCTATTGGTGGGGTATACCAGGTCCCATATATTTGTGCCCATTGTCCTTTAAGACTTCGTGAGTGCCTTCCTTACGATGAGTCCGACAAGCTTTTTTAATGCGCAAAGTTTGGTGCTGCTGCGTTTTTGAACGTTTGACTCCTGGAACTGTCGATATCGTCACTATGGCTCTTCGTACAGAAGAGCCATAGTGACGTCATATCGACAATTCGGAAGTTTGTCGGACTCATCGTAAGGAAGGCACTCATAAAGTCTTAAATTTGTATGTAGCAAAAAAAAAATGTTCGCCGGCCTGGGGAGGATTACACCTTACAAATTATTACATCTAGTGAGAATAGAAAAACAAATCCAAAACTCATTCAAATGTTTCTTTATTCAGATATATTTACATAAAATAATTAAGTATTGAGATAATTCACATAATGCAATTTAATATTAGACGATAATTTAGATTTACAATGAAATAATAAACTTTATAGAGCAGTAGCTGGATAAAATATGTTTGGCTAATATTTTATATAAACATTGGTTATTGTAAGCACTAGCTAGTGGGTTAGTGGTCTAAACTGCTGGGTATTGGGAATATTTACCGCAAAATACTGTGATATAGCAATGTGAAATTTAGTTTTGGATATTGCATTGAGATCTGCTATGATAAAACAGGGTTTTAAGTGAATATGTATAATACAGTTCGGTCTTTGATATGTTACCCAAGAACAGGCTAGAAAATTGAGATAATCGTAAAATATTCAATTTAATATTTCAGATTATAAAACTCGAAAGCTAGGAAGTGCCAAAAGAGTTACTGTCTAAAACAGTTATGTTATACATCGCAACAGTAAATGTGAATAAAAAACGATACAATTTCGACCATTACAAGCGTATTTTTAATATAAATATCAATTTTAGCAAAATCTACGTTTCTAAACCCGTTGCATATTATTTTGGGGATTTTATTTTAAATACAATTTTCATATAATCTTATTCTAGCGTATTTCTCGATCAACAAATTTTTGAGATATACAATTTATTAGGTTATACAACGCCAATCGTTAATTTACGTATCCTCGATAATAATTTAATTAATATCAATTGACAAGGGTAAATGGTGTGATGCGTAGTGTTGTCACTTGTCGATAGTTCACCTAGCGAGTTATCGAAACTACCGATATGCGATTTTTCTGTGTAGTCATATAAAAACCAACGGAATGTTTTTGTTTTAATACTTATGAACTTTGATTGTTGTTTATTACTTTAACGAAGATATTTCATGGAAGTAATTATCGATAGTGAATAAGTTGTTTTCGTTAACGCAATAAGCAACAATCCACTTTATATTGTCGACAAAATTGGTTACAAATAAGCGGGTATTACACAAAATTTGTTCATACGATTACATTAATATACACAATTATATAAAAAAGCAATATACATTCAGTTCTTTCTGGTGCATATAAGTTTTTTTTTTTCACCAAATAAACATTTTAAAATTGGACATTCGTATCAGTGGTAATTTTGATATAAATAAATTGTATTCAAAATTAAATGCGAAAATGATTTGTTACAATTTTGTAAGTAGAAAAAATTACTCTTTAAATCGTAAATAACTACAGAGCCCAGTAGAAATACTATTATTTCTAAACACACTTCATAAGATGAGCGAATACTTTTTTAAGCACTTCATACTTCAGTCTACTGCACTGCGCAGTAATTTACGCATTAAATTTTAAAAGTAAACATACATAGGTATTTCGATAGAAAGATCTTTGGAAAACTTATATTTCATCGAAGTTTACATAAAAAAATACAAAATGGAGTAAATCCGAAGATAGAGGGCGCTACACTAGGTTAGGTATTGCATGACTAACATTCTTAAATTACAAGTTTCATTAAGTTAACATAGGATTTCAAAATAATTTCAGTCAAAAACTTTCCTCATATCATTTTTTTCCGAGATTCTTCCACAAACATTTTTATTTTTGGCTACACAAAATCTTGAAATTTAGTCATAATCAACCTAACCTTTTTATAGGTACAGCCCAATAGACAAAAACATATAAAAATCTAACCTACAAAAAAAATCTCATTTGTCCTAAGTCCAACTAATTTAATCTTAAAAAATACATTGAAGACAAAGTCATAGTCGCGATAATACATTACGGTCATAAACAAACAAAAAAAAAAGAGACTAGACTGTTAAAAAATTAACAATTATTACAAAAAAAAATATTGCTTACGGTTAGGGATGAATAATCACAAAATAATCATGAGATTTGTTACAAATATAAGGTAATACCTAAAGCTATGTGTATCTAAAAATGTCGATAGATATTAAAGAACAATATGGTAGCTTAATTTAAACCACAGTTTTAGATTAATAAAATGCAATTAAATTAGAAGAAGTATAAACTAATTTATTTGATTGCTAATTCTCGAGAAAATGCAACAGAAATTGAAATTCTAAGTACAAACAAACAAAATCTACGGAAAATGCATTGTATTTCTTTGCTGTAGTTCCATTTATTTATCGACATTTGTGATACAATTTATGAACTTCATTTTACACACAAAGCATCAAAATAAAGCGACATTTTCACGTATGAAGGTATATAAATAATTAACTTAAACATTAAATGTGACGATTATTTTGGTAATATACTTTATAACTTCATTAAAAATGGAAATAATCACATTACTTTATTAATATACAAAACTTATGTATATAGTATACATTTCTAGCGAAAGGGTTAGAAATAATATTTTATAGATCATCAATCTATATCCTATTACGATTTTAAAGTCGATACACCTGCTTATCGATAAGTAGGGCTTCCATTTATCGATATGCCGATTTATCGACTTTTAAAAATCGTTGTATTTAACACAAATGAATATTTATCTTGAAGATTGTCGACATAATAAGCGCTTAAAACGACGAGTAGTCGATTTAACTACATATCGATATAAACACGAAGAGACAGGTAACAAAATCTAGAGTTTTCACTATTTGTTCCACTGTGGAGTTATAGACTACCTACCTATACAGGAATGGCAGTGTTTATTTTAGTTTATCTTGTGAATATTATTTAAAATCTTTATCATATTAATCTGGCTTATTTTTCGAAGACATAAATGAAATATGTATTACTTTAATGCGAATTTTTGGGCGAATGTAAAAATGTCAGACATTATGAAATTTTAAACAATATTCACAAACACACATGAAAACATTTGGCTTTAAAGATTTTAACAACGTCACAGTCACAGTTATTTTATTACTTTAAGACATCACATATTAAATTGTTCATGTTTTATTTATTTTTAATAATAAATTCATTAAAACTTAAAAACCCGGATCGGGTTTGTCGGCGGATTGCTTACGTCATTAAGATGGCGTAGAGAGTATTAAAAATAAAAGCAATTAAATACATTTTGGTTAATAAAATCCTAAATCTATTTATTTATATATTATATACTTTACTCATCGGTGGATTATAGTTTATTGTCAGGATTGAATGTGCTGAAAAAAAAAAGTCATTTTTTGTTTTTTCATATAGTCATATTACAAGCTCCTCTAATTTTGTCTCTATATGACGATGTGTGATTGAGGAATATAAGAATTTCTCTAGTAAATAAAACAGTCCTCTAGTAAATTGTAAAGTTAAGTCTGATCGTTCAGAATAATGAACAGTGATTGTAATCAGTTCCAGTTTTCAGAATGCAATTTTAACCCAAGTTTATTAATTTCCCTCTATCATATTTTATTGAACGGCCAAGGAACTCTAGATTTTTTCACAGCACATTTAAAATCCTGCAATAAACTATAGACACAAACTCGGCAACGGCTTACATACGGGATATAAAACACGTAGTTTATATTAAGAGGAATCTAATTGACCTACAAGCCACATTGGGTCTATATAACTAGAGCGGAGCACACACTAGTTAATATTAGGATGAATTACAAAATTATTTTTCAACATTTTTTGAACGTCATAAGTATAAAATAATGGTCATAAGAATTTTAATCTTGGCAAAATTGTAATACTTGCATTTTTTTCAATAATAGCCTAATTTTCATACTTTTTTGGAAGTCATAAAATGTTGCCAAAATGTGGCAAAAAAGTCAATTAATTTATTTACATTTTCATTGCCTTTTTTCAGTAAAACACAATTAAAAATTAACTTAAAACGCACTCAATAAATAAAATCACTAATACCAGTCGAAAACGCGAATAATTAAAAAGTCCTAGATTTTTTCCTAACGCCTAATATCCTACCAGTGTGCACTTAGCTTAATAATATCTATTTAAATTTGTTATTATCGTTTAATGGAAGGTTTAGTATTACTCATGCAGAAAACCATTACATTTTAACTATATGAGTTTTTTTTTCTGATAAATAATTTAATAACATTGCAAAATAAATCTTCCATATAATTCTTTTAGGAACCAAATATGTTGATAATAATTAATTATAATTTAATTGCGACTGTGTTTATGACGAACACCATTACTTCTAATAGTGATGTGACATCATATCGATATATTTTTTATCGATTTTTGTAGTGATGATATTTTTCATAAATACAGGCGTTTTAATGAAATACTTAAAGCATGTCGTAGAGCAGACTGAACTCTGTGTGGTCGACACACGGCATGTATTCGCGCGGCCCGCAAACTATACTACTCAACAGAAGCAAGCGTAGAAACGACACATGTCCTGTGTCCACGATGAGTTCGGTTGGTTTCTAGATAAACACATAAACAAATAAGTGTACGAAAAGGACTTAGTTTGAAAGAGAAAAGCTTTGAAACTTCATCTGTTAATTTCTTTTTAATCTTATATCATTCGTCAAGCCATCGATTTTTTACAAGATTTTCTTCCAGAATTATTATTTTATTTTGAATGTAAAAAAAATCGTATTCATTATTATTCAAGAACGGCAGAACCTATTGGCTAAAAATTGAGGTGTTAGGGAGCGTAAGCTGTAAGTATGTGTAAACATACTTTTCTTTTCATGCCCATTCGGATACGAAAATGCGTACTAGTGCGTGCTAGTGGAAGGTCTATTTTTCGCTTGTACCGTCGTCGGGAAGTTACCCTGGTATGGCCAGTAGCTCCACACATGTAAAACCACAAGAAACAGCCAGGATAATATAAAGCCACGCTCACCATCAGGGATCCATGGGATGCGGCGGCGAGGCGCCGCAGCTGCTGTCCTCCGAGTGCAGCGCGTCGCCCAGCTCCGTGCCCACCTGGCCCGGGACATACTGTGTCGCGTTAGCATACATACTCACCATCAGGGATCCATGGGATGCGGCTGCTGTCCTCCGAGTGCAGCGCGTCGCCCAGCTCCGTGCCCACCTGGCCCGGGACATACTGTGTCGCGTTAGCATACATACTCACCATCAGGGATCCATGGGATGCGGCTGCTGTCCTCCGAGTGCAGCGCGTCGCCCAGCTCCGTGCCCACCTGGCCCGGGACATACTGTGTCGCGTTAGCATACATACTCACCATCAGGGATCCATGGGATGCGGCGGCGAGGCGCCGCAGCTGCTGTCCTCCGAGTGCAGCGCGTCGCCCAGCTCCGTGCCCACCTGGCCCGGGACATACTGTGTCGCGTTAGCATACATACTCACCATCAGGGATCCATGGGATGCGGCGGCGAGGCGCCGCAGCTGCTGTCCTCCGAGTGCAGCGCGTCGCCCAGCTCCGTGCCCACCTGGCCCGGGACATACTGTGTCGCGTTAGCATACATACTCACCATCAGGGATCCATGGGATGCGGCGGCGAGGCGCCGCAGCTGCTGTCCTCCGAGTGCAGCGCGTCGCCCAGCTCCGTGCCCACCTGGCCCGGGACATACTTTTTCAGGTTAGTATACATATAGACATAGTGTCAATTTGGAGAAACATGAAAATAACAGGAGTCTTAGGGTCAATTTCCACTGAAAGAGCAGCGGCCGTAAGAGCACGGACAATGTAAGAGCGCGGCGGCTCGCGCTCACTTGCTCGCAGTTACTTGCTCTTACGGCCGCTGCCGGCCGCTGCTCTTTCAGTGGGAATTGACCCTTATACTGAAAGGAGGTATTTTTCGCCAAACTTTTGTCATTATGGAACACGAGTGTTTTTGTGCTCGGAATTTAATATATATAACTTTGCAGACCATATTTAGCATAAATTATAAATTCTAACACGGTTATAAGTCTACCTGAGATCAGATACAAATTAAAATGGCAGTTTAAGGATATGATGAGTTATATGTATAAGATATCTTATTTCCAACAGTGGACTAGTACCTATTATAAATGTAATATAATTATAACAGTGTAAATCGGCTGATATCAACGGAAGACATCTTTGAGATGTAAAAGTCACATTCTTCCTAGGTTTACTGCGATTCTGGGGCGTGAGGTCCATGGGTGAGTATGTCTGTCCCACACATCTGAACATACCTTGAGCACGTCATGCAGCGAGCTCATGCTGCCGAGGCTGAGCGGCGTGATGGACCGCTCCAGCAGCAGGGAGCCGCTGCCCTGCGAGCCGCCGCCCACAGACCGGTCCATGGGCCGCGCGGGGGGTGATGGCGGCGGGGACCCGGGAGCTTCGCGGCGCCGCCATGATCCTGGCAAATCAAAAATAAAATTTTAAATTTCCATACAAATATATTTCATATCTTATATATAAAAATGAATTGCTGTTCGTTAGTCTCACTAAAACTCGAGAATGACTGGACCGATTTGGTTAATTTTTATCTTAAAATGATCGTAGAGGGCCAGGGAAGGTTTAAACGATACGAAGTTTGTTGGGTCAACTAGTATATACATAAAAATGAAACCCGCTTTCCGTTATCACGACATAACATGAAAACGGCTTGACCGATTTGGCTGGAAATTAGAGGGAAGGTAACTTAGACGCGGGAGAAGGTTTTGGTCAATGTTTTTGTCACCATCCAGCTACGAGACGCGGGTGAAACCGCGGGCAAAAGCTAGTACTTATATAAAAGGGAAGGAAGGAAGCCAAACGCTAGTGAATATTCGAGCTATTTTGTACGAGCGATCATAAAGTCTGTGGGAGTATACCATTTAATGTATAAGCGAATATAAATAATAAGTACCATTATAAGATCCGGTGCCGTGTGATATCGTTAACGGTGACGTCCGTTTACTGCTCTCTCGACTGCTATACATCTAGAAAAAAAAAAAAAAACAAAATACATCATTAATAACTGGTCTTAAACACACACTTTTAATCATCTCGCTAGATTAGATCGTGAACATTTTTTTTGTGAATTTTGAACGGTTATTTCAGACTTCATAGTCAAGGTTTCCTCGAGATGTTTTCCTAAATTTTTTAATCAGACATTGATGTCCAAGGTATACTTAGGAAGTACATACAAACTTAGAATAGTTAATAAATCCTTCTCTGTGTGAGAAAAGGCCTACGCCCAACAGTGGGACGATAAAAAGGCTGTGATGATGATGATTTTTTGTCGAATAACTCTGCCCCCGTATGCTCGAGGTGGGCCGATATAATATAGTTACCTGTGGATGCTCGTCAGCAGTCTCGACAGTGGTGGGCAGGTCGAGGAGTCGCTGCGAGCGGATGCCGTCGCCCGGCCCCATGTGCGACAGGTGGGCGAAGTTCGTCGGGGCCGATATTAGACGCGAACGACGCTCTGATCTGTTGGTATAAGGAAGATTCATATTTTAAAGTTTATGTAGCTGATGTTTTAGTGGAAAAATTTGGGTAAAACAGACGAAAAAACGAGGAAGCAACTGTGGTGTGTGAGCGCTCGTTTCCTCTAGGTACCGCTGAGGCCGCGCGGGTCGCAAGCACAACTACTCAATACGCCCCACGCGCCCCATCCCCTCGCGTGCGCGCAACCCTCACACAGTCATATAAATCATATCTTCAAATTCCAAATTCAAATAAGGTCAAGGAAAATTGTTCGAATTTGGTATAGCTAGACGCAAAAAAAAATGATGCTGCCATAAGTTTTCTCTGACATAGCAATTTTTTTCTATTCGTTATTTTCCACCAAGAAGAACACTTTTATACAATGCACACATACAAATTACTATCCAAATACAGTAAGGTTAGTTAATGTTGCTATACTTTTGTAACGAGCTAATTAGTTAAAGCTGTAGCGTTATAGGGTCCATATTGTCTTACGTAGATTATAAAACATACCACCTGTTAATACCAACAAAGAACTAATTATTTATTAATGTAAGTAAGTACTTACAATCGGTTATGCGCCTCAATAGCCTGGTGCGACTGTTCTCGTACGGAAAACCGTCGCTTCGTGCCCCACAGTGACGTGTCTACGCAGATCGGAGGGTCCGACGCTCGGGGATCTGTTGGAGATAAATGGTATTTATATGTTAATATTGTGTACGATTAGCAAGAAATAGGCATGATAACGATAAAAAAATTACTAAAATACATTAAAATCTGACATAAGCAACAGTCAAAATAAATTGGAGGATTGAGAAGCACAGAACAGTCGCTAGATGTGACTTTTTCATTTTAAATATCATTGTTACATTTTTGTTATTTTAATTGTGTTTATGGCTTTTTACTGACTGTATTTCAGATTTTAATAACATACAATTTTGAACATTGTTTGTGCTGAGTAAATGTTTTACCCACTGAATAAAATTTTAAGATATTTCATATGGAAATAGCCTATATTACAAAATTACATCGAAAGATGTAGTTTTGGAATAAAAAAGTAACCGATATGTCCCAAAATCAACGCTCGTCAAGCTAGTGTTTGTATATAACTTACGTGACATGAGCGGTCGCAGGTATATGATGAAGGGCGCGGCGTCGCTGGAGAAGGGGAAGCCGTTCCCGCTGCCGCCGCCCACGCAGCAGATCCACCCAGACTCGTCCAGGGGGCGGGCGTTTGCTGCAAATATCAACGAAAATTATTTCTGTATGACGGTAGTAACTTTGCTGTACTGCAGAAATACTAGTTATTAAAAGAAATAACAAATAAATAGTAAGCATTCGATATTTCTCAAAAAAAAAAAATTCTCGAAGAAAATCTGCTACTATCATACGTTACGAAATGGCTGTTTGAGACTATGTATGTACAGTACTTTTTTGTGAATAATTTTAAAAATTACACAAAATTTTGTTTGCTTAGAGATCTCAAGAATACAAAGAGATGCTTTGCTTGAATGAAAAATTACAAGTTATACTTCACATATGGATTTTTTCAAATTATATTATTTATTAATTTTCATAAGGCATCACACAAAATAATACAGATAAATAAATAAAGTAGTGACTCACGTATATTCATAGTCTGCACCCAGTCTCCGGTTTCGATGTCGTACACATCGATGTGCGTCGCCGTGAATATTAGCAGGTGCGTCTCGTTGATCGCTGCAAAATAAAACATTATATTTCATTAGTTTATCAAGTTAACAATGGTAGGTAGGTTGTTCGAGCTGTGGCATATCGTCGTAAAGGCGGCTAGTTCAAATGATACATGCGTACGAATTTGTGTAAATATCGCCTTTCAGTTGACATTAACAAAAGTCAAGAATTAAGTAAAGAGAAATTTCAGTTCGCATCAATCTTATCAATCAAAGAGATTGCTCGCGTTCGAGGCAATTCGCTTCACGCCGCCACATATTTTTTACATGTGTCCACTGTGTATCATTTCGCGCCGCTTCGCGTTCGCGTGCAGATCGCTCACATAGGATGCACCCTATCTCCGATCAGCGCAGACGAGCAGCCCGCGTGCGTGAGTGAGGGCGCTAGTCTTACTGGGCGACTTGTATACTTGGGTGTTCTCAACTGCACTCAGTGACTCCAACATAGTTAGGAAAAGGCCAGGGAGATGCCGCGGGCGTATTGTAAGCGTAGGCGCTGGCCTCACAAAGTGACGGCACACAATGTGGACTCGACTGCATCTGGTTAGACTGGAAGCCGACCCCAACATATTGGGAACTGCCTAGGCTACTCACCGTGGTGCTGCGGATGAGCAGTGTACATGAGCTCGGTGTCGCGGGCGCGGTGCCCGTGCCGGTCCACGTACAGCGCCAGCGAGTTGAACACCAGCAGCGTGTCGCCCGAGCCCGGCACCGGCGCAGCACACAGCAGCCTGGCCCCCGAGTGTGACAGGAACACACTACACTCACCGTGGTGCTGCGGATGAGCAGTGTACATGAGCTCGGTGTCGCGGGCGCGGTGCCCGTGCCGGTCCACGTACAGCGCCAGCGAGTTGAACACCAGCAGCGTGTCGCCCGAGCCCGGCACCGGCGCAGCACACAGCAGCCTGGCCCCCGAGTGTGACAGGAACACACTACACTCACCGTGGTGCTGCGGATGAGCAGTGTACATGAGCTCGGTGTCGCGGGCGCGGTGCCCGTGCCGGTCCACGTACAGCGCCAGCGAGTTGAACACCAGCAGCGTGTCGCCCGAGCCCGGCACCGGCGCAGCACACAGCAGCCTGGCCCCCGAGTGTGACAGGAACACACTACACTCACCGTGGTGCTGCGGATGAGCAGTGTACATGAGCTCGGTGTCGCGGGCGCGGTGCCCGTGCCGGTCCACGTACAGCGCCAGCGAGTTGAACACCAGCAGCGTGTCGCCCGAGCCCGGCACCGGCGCAGCACACAGCAGCCTGGCCCCCGAGTGTGACAGGAACACACTACACTCACCGTGGTGCTGCGGATGAGCAGTGTACATGAGCTCGGTGTCGCGGGCGCGGTGCCCGTGCCGGTCCACGTACAGCGCCAGCGAGTTGAACACCAGCAGCGTGTCGCCCGAGCCCGGCACCGGCGCAGCACACAGCAGCCTGGCCCCCGAGTGTGACAGGAACACACTACACTCACCGTGGTGCTGCGGATGAGCAGTGTACATGAGCTCGGTGTCGCGGGCGCGGTGCCCGTGCCGGTCCACGTACAGCGCCAGCGAGTTGAACACCAGCAGCGTGTCGCCCGAGCCCGGCACCGGCGCAGCACACAGCAGCCTGGCCCCCGAGTGTGACAGGAACACACTACACTCACCGTGGTGCTGCGGATGAGCAGTGTACATGAGCTCGGTGTCGCGGGCGCGGTGCCCGTGCCGGTCCACGTACAGCGCCAACGAGTTGAACACCAGCAGCGTGTCGCCCGAGCCCGGCACCGGCGCGGCACACAGCGGCCGCGCCCCCGAGTGCGACAGGAACACGTTCACTTGATTCTCGGGGTGGACTAGAGCTGTGGACACAACCAAACCAATTACAAAATGAATTTAAACGCAAACAGAGAATGTACACGAATTTAGAAAAAAATTAAACCTTTTTTTACATATTATGTAACCAAAATAGACACTAAGACATCCGAAAATATAAAACATTAAGCTGAAAAAATATATTTAAAATTACTATAATTTTCGGACGATATAAACGCGGCTGCAATCGTGTGTCGTAACGTTGTCAGGAATGGATGTAGAAGAAATCGCACGCTGACTAGCGACCACACCGGCGATTGAGTGAGCGATGTGCACTTTACCGTGTACCTAGTACCTAGAAGCCATGTAGAGAACTGTAGTTCGTGGCCACGTGATGACGATGCAACGGTTGCCACTATAATGTACACAGTACAGTGCAACTCGCTCAATCAGTCGCCAGTGTGGTCGCCAGTCAGCGTGCGATTTCTTCAGCGACGACGTAAACCAGTGGTTCCCAAACTTATTTTGTCTACTGCCCACTTTGAGAATAAATAATTTTTTAGCGCCCCCATTTTTTCATTTATTTAAAAACCACTATAACTTCAAATTAAATTAATTAATTATTGTGACATACATGTGTATTTTAAACGGGGAATTCTAAACGAAACTTTTACTATAACCCGCAACTTGAAACCTGAGCGCAGGTAGGTAGTTAACTCTGCAGTGGCGACGTAGTCCGCCCCGGGTGCCACCCGATGCACCCGGGTGCATCGGGTGGCACCCGGGGTGGACTACCTATTGAGCACCCCCCAAAAAAACGACAAGATATAATCCCGGAATAAAATTATTAATTAAAGTAGGTATTTAAAAATCATGTAGAAAACATTCATGGTGCTTTTTGCCTGGTTTAACATAAAGAAACCGGAGACAAATCACTGCAAACTTGTAAAGCGCTAGCTAAGCGAGCCCGTAATTTTTGAGTTTTGGGACATAAAAGAACCTAAACATGTTTTATAAAAACCAGGGACAAGTGTAAAAGCCGCGAGCGCAGCGAGCGCGAAATTTTTGAGTTTTGGAACAGTAAAGTACCAAAACGAGTAAAAAAAAACCGCGCAAATTGTTTAGTTTTGGGGCACAAAAGTACCTTAACAAGTGTGAAAAAAAAACACTGCAAAGAGGAGAAGCCGCGAGCGTAGCGAGCGCAAAATTTTTGGAAATTAGTAAATAGTCACTGTTAAGTGAAAGGCGCGAGTGCAGCGAGCGCAATCTTGTAATTCATATTAGTTGATGTTCACAAGTCGTTGTCTAAGAGGCCTCCTAGCTAAATAAAATTAGAAATCACCCCCCAGGCCTCTACACAACGCCCCCATTTTCTTTCTGGGTCTCTTACCGCCCCCCTTGAGACCTGCAGCGCCCACAAGGGGGCGTTATCGCCCACTTTGGGAAACACTGACGTAAACAATTGATTTGGCGATTTGGCGACCTTTGGATGCCAGAAGTAGCCAGGCTTGCGCCAGTGGCAACGTCGAAATGGCATCTTATAAGCTCTTAAGGTACTCACAGACGGCGGGCTGGTCGAGCGTAGCGCGGCGCGGGTCGGGCAGCGCATGCGCCGCGAAGCCGCCGCGGTACCCCAGCAGCAGGCGAGCTCCGCACAGCTGCACGCTGCACACGGCGCCCGCAGCTCGCAGCTCCGCCACGCGGACACGACGCGCTACAGTGCGGGTTATCTCGTACACGTTCACTACGTACGCGTTCTACAAGGAAATAATGGAATATGTAAATCCAGAATAAGCACTTTATAACACGCTTGTATAAGCTTCACTTAAGAAAATTTTCCTGACAATACATGACTAGCTAAAAGACATCATTAAAAATCTAATATGGCGGCCTCCCCAAAATGGCGGAATGGCTATTCCGACAATACAATAATGCCTGGTAAACACAATAACACATGGTGCAATTTCCAACTCATCGAAACCTTTGTCAAGGAAGAGTTTTGGCCGAAGGGTGTCGTCTATCGGAGGTTCCAAGGATGGCTACGCGACATCTCGCCGAGTAACGACGCCGACAGTTCGAGTGCATTAGTTTTAAGTTATTTATATAAAATATGTAGTAGTGTATGATTTAATATTATAATATTTATGTAGTGTATTTTCTATGGGCCTTAGATACCTGATTTAAATAAATAAATAAAATAATGTTACATGTACATTCAGAACAAGCACCTTTTAACACGCTTATATTAGTTTCACTTTTATGTAGGTATGTAAGAAAGTCTTGAAATCTTAATTCGACAAACTTCCCGGTCCGGAATGTTTGCACACGCTCTGAGTTCTGATGACAATATATGACTAGCTAAGAAACGTCGTTACAAATCCAATTAATCGTGTTTTTATTTTAAAAAAATTACTATAAACTAGCTGTCTTTTCTTGCTTACCTGTCGTTTACACAACACAGCGAAGCCGTGAGCGGCATGAGACAGGGGGCCGGCAGCGAGTGCGAGAGCGCCTTTACTTTCAGCTAGTTTCACGCATTCTACCTCAGCACACTCTAGTGCTCGAATCGGGACTAGACGGACGTGTCTGCCGCGGCCTGCGATCACCACTGTAAGAGAAATTATTTAAGTTGATATTTTATTGAGGACTGACTGGTTGGATTGTATGATAAAAAGTCATTCATTCAAAGTAGACTGAAAATCAGCAGTTTTTGAAAGTCAAATTTACAAAAGACAGCCCCCAAAACGCCCGCCGTTCTCCACTTCCTATGTGAAAGATGTGATTCTTTATGACAAAAAATCATTATATTACACAAGGCAAGAAAAACATACAATATAGGTATTATACAAGTATAGTTACACAGCCTCGTTGGTCTAGCTGTCGCAAGTGCGGCTGCTGAGCACGAGGCCTCGGGTTCGATTCCCGAGTCGGGCCGAAATCGCTTTGTGGGTTTTAGAAGACTTTCACAAAGCAGCCCGGAGCCTGGAAGTTGGTGATTGATACACCCGTGCATCGGAGAGCACGTAAATGTCGGTCCTGCGCCTGATCTCCCTCCGGTCGTGTCGGATTTGCCGTCCCATCGGGCTATGAGAGTGAAGGAATAGGGAGTGCACCTGTGTCTGCGCAAATGTTTGTGCACTATAATATGTCCTGCGCAATTGGCTGATCTCCTTAAATGAGAACAGCCGCCGTAGCCGATAATCGGCTAGGAGGACATCATCAGTTACACATGTACACGACATAATATAGTAATCTACATATTATGTATAGTTCCCGCAAAACTCAATGACAAATTCAAAGCCAAAGCATAGTGGCCTTACACCTTTCGTCAGCTATTGACACCTAAAAATTGTTTCTGCGAAGTTTTCGCACTTTACACGTAACACAATTTAAGATATCTAAAGACAATCCGTAGAATAAATAACAGCACACATACATCATTATATTGGTAGAGGTTCATTTCCAAGCCGTGTGGCAAGTGGACAAATAGTAAGAGTATGAAAAAGTATAACGCCACACACTGCCGTTCGCAAAGACGCGGTTGGAAATGGACCTTTAATGACACACACACAGTACAAACAAAATCGTATCTTATGTTCAAACAAATAAGGCATATTTAAGACATTCAGATTGTTAATTGTACGTATATGTTGGATTCTATCATGGCATAGGCCGTCATGGTATGTGATGCGGAGGAATTAAAAGTCACGTTGTAAGGAAGGTTTTGGGTATGAACGTGGACGGATATAGTGAAGAAACGATGGATGGATAATTTCTTCAAAGTAGGCTGAAAATCTGGAATTTTCGAAGGAAAACAGCCCCCAAAAGGCCCGCCATTTCATAAGTGTTCCTTTTAGGAGAATAAAATGGTGGAACAAGCTCCCCAGCAACAGAAACCGAAACAAATAAAATTGGGATAAGGAAAGGATGATGATATATAATTTTTATAAAACTATAAATTCTTCTTGGGCGTTCTTGATCTCGGTCTTCGATGACACGTAGATTAACATCGCGCGATACCGGTGAATATCAACGGATTTCCTCACATAGCTAGAAGCTATGAAATCCGTTGGCATTCACCGAATTCGCAAGACGCTCACGTTGAATCTTCTATGTTGACGATCTTGTTGAAGAAGAATCTATATTTAAAGGTACTCATGCAGTAATCCCATTGGGGAAGTACTGCATGAGTGCCTCTACGTATAGAAATCGAATATAATCGAGTATCTTCCGGTATTCGTTCGAGATAAATATGATAATCCTGTAAAAGTGACTAAAACATGTACAAATTAGGTAAAAAATCACCTATTTTTCCTGTTTAGGAAGTTGGATCTCTTTTTCTGAAATGTTAGGAGAACGATAGTGTCAGACACTTACAGCCTTACTACAAAAACTTAAGCATCTGTTGTACACTTGTCTAGAAAAAGTGTAGCTGCAAAACGGACCTTAATTCTACGTCATAATCTGACTGCTGAAACTTTTTTTTGACAAGTGTTCAACAGACGTTTAGAAGTTTTTTTGGTACGACTGTTACTGATTGATATTGCTAACTTGCTAACAACAAGCTTTCGCCATTAAAAGACATAATATAGTATAACTATCGTAGACCACATACATAACAACAACAGTTTTGAAAAAGAGTAAAAATTTACAATTTAGTGATACAAATATTTATATAGAAAGTATATAATAAATATATAGCATATTTACATAGTCACTTATTTATTTCTAAATTAAAGGATATATAGTTTTAGACAACGCATTATGGATATAAAGATCATTCAAGAACAAGAGTTTTGCGGTAATGTTGGTGTACGGTGCAACCGCACATTCTGCGCATATCAGCATTTTACGCTACTTACATTTTAATTCATTATAAATATGATCAGTTCGCGTTGAGCTACCAAGTTGGTCAAGCGTTCTCATTACAGCCAACAAGGGCTGTGTCACTCATTTAATTCACTCACAGTCCATTAAGCTCATCTTTACCTTTAGTATCTTTCGGTGAATGAACAGTTCTGAACAGTAGTGTTCAGTACTTAACAATCTTTTATTCCTTTCCACCATCATCTAAACTCTAAAGTATTGTAGGGTCCAGCAAGGGATCATATAGTTGGTACACTTACCCAGCAACTGTTCATGTGGCACATAGGCAATGGTGGAGACTGGCGCGTGAGCACGTCGCGGCGTCACTTCGCCTCGCTCCAGGTCTATGAGGGCCAGCCCCGCTTCACCGCCCACGCAGATGCGGGAACGTTCCAACACGCAGGCACAGAGGGCGTTGCGGACGGTGGCTGCTGCCGTCGAGTCTAGGACTACGCAGGCGCTGTATACCTAGAGAGAAAGTAACATGTTAGGTCAAATATTTGGGCTATTTCGTGTTCGTCGAACTCGAGACGTAAAGAAATGGCGAGGGGACACGAAGCGCTTACAGCACGATACACGGGCGTTTAACGAGAACACGGGAGGCTACACATGCGCTGTATACCTAGAGAAAAAGTTATGGCACGTCAAATATTTTGGCTATTTTGTGATCGTTAAGCTTGAGACGTAAATAAATGGTGAGGGGACACGATACACTTACAACGCGATACACGGGCGCTTAACTAGCACACGGGAGTGGCGACGCCGAGAGACATCTCTCTAACAACTGCGGCTCATCACCTCTCCGTGCCAAATGTTACGTACTTGCGGCGTAGCGTCATTGGTACATAGGAAGCAATGATAAGCGATAGTACAGGTAGGTCAAGCACCTTTCCCTAGGTCAAATACGTACGATGGGCATGAATAAAACTATGATTTACGAGTAAATTAACGTGACGTTTGGTACCTTTGGGATGCCTCTCAACGATTTTGAGTATTACAAAAAATGAGCGTGTTATTGATTTATTGTAGACGTATTGTCCTATTTACCTGAAATAAACACACACAAACAAAATATAACAAGTTCCACTTACACACTTGTCCGGCAAGTTGTTACGCTTAAGTATCCTGTGTAGCTCGCTGAGCGCGACCACCCACTTCGTCTTCTCAGATTCCGACTCCGCGAGCATGAGTGTGTGAGACCGCTTACCGCCTTCCAGTTGTGACGTTGATATCTGATGGAAAATTATATATTGACGATATATTAAATGGCACAATCAAATTGAAACTTTTATGTTGACGATATGTTTAAGAGATATCCGAAAGCAAAAAAACTTCTTGTTCTTGACTACTCGATGGGAAACGACTTTAAATTTTGTAGCCACGCGAATGACGTTGTCAAGGGCGTTATAATATAAACCTCGAATTGTGATACATAAGAACAAAATCATTGGTACAACTTATTTTTAATTCAAATTTTCATGTATTCATTGGTGCCGAATTTGCACACAAAATAAATAAAACAAAAAAGGCAGACTATTTTTATTAGGAGGCTATAATTAGTGCCTTGTTTAAAACTGTAATTGTTTTAGGTTTTATGAAAAAGGGTGCATTTTTACCCCCCACAGTTTTCTTAATTTTTCCATGTCCACCGAAAATAATTTTTAAGCTATATCTTAAAAACACAGTAATATTAAACAGTTTTGTATGTCTCACCCTAAATATACAAGGTATGTCTCGCTTGTTGGCGTGTATGACGTCAGAGTCCTTGACGGACGTCACGCTGAACTCCGGGTCGCGCATGTCCAGCACTTGACGGACACACACTGACGGACACGCGAGTGTTACACACTTACCCTAAATATACAAGGTATGTCTCGCTTGTTGGCGTGTATGACGTCAGAGTCCTTGACGGACGTCACGCTGAACTCCGGGTCGCGCACGTCCAGCACTTGACGGACACACACTGACGGACACGCGAGTGTTACACACTTACCCTAAATATACAAGGTATGTCTCGCTTGTTGGCGTGTATGACGTCAGAGTCCTTGACGGACGTCACGCTGAACTCCGGGTCGCGCATGTCCAGCACTTGACGGACACACACTGACGGACACGCGAGTGTTACACACTTACCCTAAATATACAAGGTATGTCTCGCTTGTTGGCGTGTATGACGTCAGAGTCCTTGACGGACGTCACGCTGAACTCCGGATCGCGCATGTCCAGCACTTGACGGACACACACTGACGGACACGCGAGTGTTACACACTTACCCTAAATATACAAGGTATGTCTCGCTTGTTGGCGTGTATGACGTCAGAGTCCTTGACGGACGTCACGCTGAACTCCGGATCGCGCATGTCCAGCACTTGACGGACACACACTGACGGACACGCGAGTGTTACACACTTACCCTAAATATACAAGGTATGTCTCGCTTGTTGGCGTGTATGACGTCAGAGTCCTTGACGGACGTCACGCTGAACTCCGGATCGCGCATGTCCAGCACTTGACGGACACACACTGACGGACACGCGAGTGTTACACACTTACCCTAAATATACAAGGTATGTCTCGCTTGTTGGCGTGTATGACGTCAGAGTCCTTGACGGACGTCACGCTGAACTCCGGGTCACGCACGTCCAGCACTTGACGGACACACACTGACGGACACGCGAGTGTTACACACTTACCCTAAATATACAAGGTATGTCTCGCTTGTTGGCGTGTATGACGTCAGAGTCCTTGACGGACGTCACGCTGAACTCCGGATCGCGCATGTCCAGCACTTGACGGACACACACTGACGGACACGCGAGTGTTACACACTTACCCTAAATATACAAGGTATGTCTCGCTTGTTGGCGTGTATGACGTCAGAGTCCTTGACGGACGTCACGCTGAACTCCGGATCGCGCATGTCCAGCACTTGACGGACACACACTGACGGACACGCGAGTGTTACACACTTACCCTAAATATACAAGGTATGTCTCGCTTGTTGGCGTGTATGACGTCAGAGTCCTTGACGGACGTCACGCTGAACTCCGGATCGCGCATGTCCAGCACTTGACGGACACACACTGACGGACACGCGAGTGTTACACACTTACCCTAAATATACAAGGTATGTCTCGCTTGTTGGCGTGTATGACGTCAGAGTCCTTGACGGACGTCACGCTGAACTCCGGGTCACGCATGTCCAGCACTTGACGGACACACACTGACGGACACGCGAGTGTTACACACTTACCCTAAATATACAAGGTATGTCTCGCTTGTTGGCGTGTATGACGTCAGAGTCCTTGACGGACGTCACGCTGAACTCCGGGTCACGCATGTCCAGCACTTGACTGACACACACTGATGGTAACGCGTTCCTGTAACAAATGTGTAGTTTAGACAAACTATTAAAAAACAGCTCGATTTTGTGTGAAATACGACCTTATTTCTGAACTACTAAAGACGACTTTGCTTTGAAACTCTTTTTTATAACTACATACATAAAAACGTCTAAATACTAAACACACATATATTTAACCTGAATTCAGCTAGAAATGAGTGGCTAAAAATCACATAAGAGTCAAAATTTACGAACAAAACACTTCTGCATATGCGCGATGAATGGCTAAAATACAAACTGCATATATAAACTGCAGAAAATGCGCAAGGGGTCAAAACGCCGACTTAAGAAGAGCACAGTTATTTGACTACATATTTCCTCACGTTGTTTAACAGATGTAGTACTTACCGGTCTTGTGATATGTCATAGAGGAACAGTTTGAAGTCGCATACAACAACGAACTGTCTCATCCAGCCTTTCTTCACGCCACCGGGTTTCGGGACCTGTCCACATAAAACATACATTACAATCAAAGAATCACTAGATGGATGGACGATCTGGCCAAGGTCGCCGGGAAGCAGTGGATGCGGGTTGCGGAAGATCGAGAAAAACGGCGAACCTTGGGGAAGGCCTAGAAGGAAAGTTACGAGAAAAGACCCTGATCTCTGGGCTACAACCACACCTAATAGAGGATAGAGTTTATAAAGGAACATTTATTCATTACAACAGGACGTCACCAGATTCGAGTTACTGACAGTGTGTATGACAGATTTTGTCAACGTGTTCGACTCAGATAAGCGTCGAGGCCTCGCAGTTTTCGCCGCAATCGACTCAGGTGTATTTTCACCCTTATGGTGGGGTGGGGTTACAGAATGGGGGGAGGGTCTGACAAATGTACAAGTCACATGCAATTTTATCGTTCAGCATGGTGGCACGCGGCCGCAGCACCGTGTGTACCTGTGCGAGCACACTCACCTTAACGTATCCCTCGTAGGCGGTGCCCTGTCCGCGCGCGGGGTCGATGCCGAGCGGGCGGCGCGAGCGCTCGGGCGGCAGCGGGCAGCGCGCAGCACCGTGTGTACCTGTGCGAGCACACTCACCTTAACGTATCCCTCGTAGGCGGTGCCCTGTCCGCGCGCGGGGTCGATGCCGAGCGGGCGGCGCGAGCGCTCGGGCGGCAGCGGGCAGCGCGCAGCACCGTGTGTACCTGTGCGAGCACACTCACCTTAACGTATCCCTCGTAGGCGGTGCCCTGTCCGCGCGCGGGGTCGATGCCGAGCGGGCGGCGCGAGCGCTCGGGCGGCAGCGGGCAGCGCGCAGCACCGTGTGTACCTGTGCGAGCACACTCACCTTAACGTATCCCTCGTAGGCGGTGCCCTGTCCGCGCGCGGGGTCGATGCCGAGCGGGCGGCGCGAGCGCTCGGGCGGCAGCGGGCAGCGCGCAGCACCGTGTGTACCTGTGCGAGCACACTCACCTTAACGTATCCCTCGTAGGCGGTGCCCTGTCCGCGCGCGGGGTCGATGCCGAGCGGGCGGCGCGAGCGCTCGGGCGGCAGCGGGCAGCGCGCAGCACCGTGTGTACCTGTGCGAGCACACTCACCTTAACGTATCCCTCGTAGGCGGTGCCCTGTCCGCGCGCGGGGTCGATGCCGAGCGGGCGGCGCGAGCGCTCGGGCGGCAGCGGGCAGCGCGCAGCACCGTGTGTACCTGTGCGAGCACACTCACCTTAACGTATCCCTCGTAGGCGGTGCCCTGTCCGCGCGCGGGGTCGATGCCGAGCGGGCGGCGCGAGCGCTCGGGCGGCAGCGGGCAGCGCGCAGCACCGTGTGTACCTGTGCGAGCACACTCACCTTAACGTATCCCTCGTAGGCGGTGCCCTGTCCGCGCGCGGGGTCGATGCCGAGCGGGCGGCGCGAGCGCTCGGGCGGCAGCGGGCAGCGCGCAGCACCGTGTGTACCTGTGCGAGCACACTCACCTTAACGTATCCCTCGTAGGCGGTGCCCTGTCCGCGCGCGGGGTCGATGCCGAGCGGGCGGCGCGAGCGCTCGGGCGGCAGCGGGCAGCGCGCAGCACCGTGTGTACCTGTGCGAGCACACTCACCTTAACGTATCCCTCGTAGGCGGTGCCCTGTCCGCGCGCGGGGTCGATGCCGAGCGGGCGGCGCGAGCGCTCGGGCGGCAGCGGGCAGCGCGCAGCACCGTGTGTACCTGTGCGAGCACACTCACCTTAACGTATCCCTCGTAGGCGGTGCCCTGTCCGCGCGCGGGGTCGATGCCGAGCGGGCGGCGCGAGCGCTCGGGCGGCAGCGGGCAGCGCGCAGCACCGTGTGTACCTGTGCGAGCACACTCACCTTAACGTATCCCTCGTAGGCGGTGCCCTGTCCGCGCGCGGGGTCGATGCCGAGCGGGCGGCGCGAGCGCTCGGGCGGCAGCGGGCAGCGCGCAGCACCGTGTGTACCTGTGCGAGCACACTCACCTTAACGTATCCCTCGTAGGCGGTGCCCTGTCCGCGCGCGGGGTCGATGCCGAGCGGGCGGCGCGAGCGCTCGGGCGGCAGCGGGCAGCGCGCAGCACCGTGTGTACCTGTGCGAGCACACTCACCTTAACGTATCCCTCGTAGGCGGTGCCCTGTCCGCGCGCGGGGTCGATGCCGAGCGGGCGGCGCGAGCGCTCGGGCGGCAGCGGGCAGCGCGGCGCCACGCGTCCGCAGCACCACGTGTGCACTGCCAGCCCGCAGGTCTCGCATACCACGCCTTGGCGGGTGAGACCGATCTACGAAAAATAAACAAATAAATTACAACCTAGACAAAAGCCATCATAACCCACTCCATCTATTCGACAATACATCCTAACGCTTCATTACTTAGATCTGCGACGCATCAAATTACGTGCATGATGCACGGCACGGCGCCGTGACCGTACAACGTCACGACATCCATTACTCATTCTGCGAGCACGCCAACAGAGAATTATCGACTGGGGACGCGGCCTAGACCTATTCGCACGAGGTGCAACAATAGGTTAGAATAACAATGTGAGCTGGGCGAGCGTTAGCGAGTAACGGAACATGTTTTCCACTCACGCAGCGCAAGTTCGTCTCGTTCACGCGTGTCAGTCGCACAGATTCGCCAAGAACTATGTTTGTGTTACCTTACCCGCTATCGATTTCCGCAGCCCGCCCCGAGAATTTTGTAAAATCACGCGTTTCATCATGTTGTCCTATTGCAGTGACTACAGTTAACGGGTGCGTAGAAAATTGCATCACGAAATCCGAATCAAATCTTTTTATTTAAGTAAAATTCACTAAACTTCACAAAATAAAAAAATGCCGCAAAAATTTGGTTCAATCTGGCAAATATTACGAAATAAATCATCTCCCATGACCTGCCCCAACAAATCTACAAGTCATATAATATAAAACCACGTATATACTCACCATAAGCGACGTACAATGGTTACACTTGGTGGGGCTGCTGAACGTCCTCACTAGGAACTGGTGGACTTTCTGCTTGCCTGGCACCGAGGGTCCGAGTGATGGGTCCTGGTGGAAAGATAGGGTTTTGTTAGAAATATTTGGCATACGGGAGATATTTTTGCAGTTTCAGGTATGAGCTCCTTGAAACATAAGTGTCGCTAGAATCTCTTTGTCATCAATCAACGAGGGACAATGTAGTTTTCGCAAAAACATGTTTATTGCTAGCTTTATTTGTTATGATGAAGTGATTAATTGTGACTTTGTATCGGTCTAAAATTTTTTATTCAATAAAGATCAAAGACTACGGGACTACGGGTCGCCCGGAATATGTCAAACATTGTAAGACACAAGAGTTTGGCATATGTGTTAACAAATGGCACGCTGTAAGCACAATACGGCATACATGATTTGCCAAATGAATCTAAAATTTTCCTATTACCTATAAACAAAATATACAGTTAATTTAAGTATAAATAATAAAAGATAATAATAAGTACATACTATGCTAACAGTGGACATCTCACTGGGCGAGCTCTTGCTGGAGGCGGGCGACGACGCCCGGGGCTCCAGCTCATCTTGCAGCTCCACGGAACCGCTTAGTGCGGCCGATTGCTGGGACCCGTACATTAGCTATACAATATAACACAGTACATACTATGCTAACAGTGGACATCTCACTGGGCGAGCTCTTGCTGGAGGCGGGCGACGACGCCCGGGGCTCCAGCTCATCTTGCAGCTCCACGGAACCGCTTAGTGCGGCCGATTGCTGGGACCCGTACATTAGCTATACAATATAACACAATACATACTATGCTAACAGTGGACATCTCACTGGGCGAGCTCTTGCTGGAGGCGGGCGACGACGCCCGGGGCTCCAGCTCATCTTGCAGCTCCACGGAACCGCTTAGTGCGGCCGATTGCTGGGACCCGTACATTAGCTATACAATATAACACAGTACATACTATGCTAACAGTGGACATCTCACTGGGCGAGCTCTTGCTGGAGGCGGGCGACGACGCCCGGGGCTCCAGCTCATCTTGCAGCTCCACGGAACCGCTTAGTGCGGCCGATTGCTGGGACCCGTACATTAGCTATACAATATAACACAGTACATACTATGCTAACAGTGGACATCTCACTGGGCGAGCTCTTGCTGGAGGCGGGCGACGACGCCCGGGGCTCCAGCTCATCTTGCAGCTCCACGGAACCGCTTAGTGCGGCCGATTGCTGGGACCCGTACATTAGCTATACAATATAACACAATACATACTATGCTAACAGTGGACATCTCACTGGGCGAGCTCTTGCTGGAGGCGGGCGACGACGCCCGGGGCTCCAGCTCATCTTGCAGCTCCACGGAGCCGCTTAGTGCGGCCGATTGCTGGCACCCGTACATTAGCTATACAATATAACACAATACATACTATGCTAACAGTGGACATCTCACTGGGCGAGCTCTTGCTGGAGGCGGGCGACGACGCCCGGGGCTCCAGCTCATCTTGCAGCTCCACGGAACCGCTTAGTGCGGCCGATTGCTGGGACCCGTACATTAGCTGTATAATACGAATAGGGTATTTAGTTAAAACAGTACTAAATAAAATAATATACTAAAAATAATCAATAATTAAAAACAAGTTCAAATATTTTCTTACATTATTTCGATGTAACAAAGTAGTTTTTTTTATGGCAAAATATGTTACTTTTTGACCATAAATACGTGGTAAGTAAGATTTTAAATGGCGAATGAAAGGTTAGTGATGGAGTGAGCAATTGCATATTATGTACAAAATCAACAAAATAAATTGTAGGTACTAATGACTGCATTTTATTAACACCGTTTGTTTTTTTTTTTTTTTCAAAATTATGCACAAAAGTTAACTTAAAATAAAGATTTGTAAAAAAAAACAAGCAAATAATAAATAAAAAAAACAAATATAAAATACCTTTGCATTGCAACAATGCTGGTTTCTGTAACGGTACTGCGGCGACATCTGACAGATAAGCAAACAAACAAAATGGCTAAACAAAAATTAAAAGCTGCATGAATTTTGTCACTGACTGTACTTTATCATATGGAACTACCGAATGTAGTCAGTTTTCAAAGGATGATGGCATTTTTTAACAACTGACAGAATTATCAACTGCACCAAAAAAACGCCAGGATTTTCATTTTTTTTTTTTGTGTATTCATAACGTAAAATTACAGTGTAAAAATATATGTGTCGGTACAAGATCGAATCTTGAACCTCCTTCTTTTTGGAAAGTTGGTTAAAAGGTTTTGATAAAATACAGTTCAGTGACCGAAATTAAACTTTCACCTTGATGAAAAAATTAGTCACATAATTTAAGCTTTAAAACGTAGTCCAACAGAAATTAAAATATCTGCTTTTTATGTTCAAGAAAAAAAAACTAAATAGCTGCATTTTTTATTTAGAATTTTTTTAAATGCTGGACCACGTTCTACAAAATAATGATGAAACAAAAAAAGTGATAGGTACAAATGAATGAATGACAAAAGCATTTGTTAAATAAAACACTTATTACGCACAGCTAAAAAACAGTAAACATATATACGCCTTATTTTCATTATTTAACTGTAAATAATGGAAATAAGGCTGGTCGAACACTAAGAGAATATGTGTATTTACAAAAAGTATTAAAAAAATATTTGACAAAAGCAGTAAGTAGTGTCGTTATCATATCACTTAACTAACTTCGAAATAGCAAAGTTATTTGACGAGAAGTAGGTATAAAAATAAACCGACTTATCTTAATATTACCTTGTTATGAGAATATTTAAAATGTAATCAATACGTTAGAAAATAAATAAATCCCATAAAAAGGTGACTGATATCTCACTTCTTTAAATCTATACTATCTCTGTCTAACGCCATCAACGGACACTTCACACACATATTTGTCATTGTATAACCTACCTTCTGTTCATTGATGGAAGCCACATTGTCGTAGTGCCGCTCCGTGGGCGCTTCCTTCAGAAATTGGTCTAGATAGCTCATTTGAGATGGTGGCCGGTCGAGGACTGAAAGTTAAAAGGTCTATGTCAGTTTATGGTAGAAAATATTGGGATTTTTGGTTCTAGTGTTTCGTTCTTACATATTTTATTTTTCTTTTGATGGGCTATTAAAAAATTATGAACCTTTTTCTGTAAATAATATTTAAAGAAACATTGTTTGCAGGAGAACGAGACACTAGAAAAATCAATAAACCCTTAACAATAGAGAAACACTATGACAAAAATGGGGCATATATGAAAAGTAAGTAGATAATATAATAAATAACACATAAACCAATCCCAACCCAAACCACGTTCACAAAACATTAATATAAAAAAACGTTACAATTATTAGATTTTTTTGTGTACAGTCGAGGACAAAAGTTTTAGTACACTTTTTTTTTACAAAAATATTTTTTTGATATTTTTTTTAGCTTGTTTTAATTGACAATTATATGCATGTGCTCGACTGTACCAGAACACATTTAGTCAGCACAAGACCGGGACTATGACATGCACATAGGACGAATACAATTGACTCTGTACAAACTATACCCTTCAGCACACGAGAACATTTCAAATAAAAATAAATAAATATAACTACATAATATTACTCATATAAATATAATTAATTATAATGTCTAAAATAGGTGACACCGAGACATTTTAGAAGCGAAAAAATTATGAATCTCGACATGCTCCAAAATATATCCCTACTATTATCCCTTTCCAATTAATATTAATGATATAAAATACTTATGTAAATTAAATAACTTAAATTACATTTAAAAATTAAGTTTATAACTAAAACATTCAAAATGTCGGCTCGTGTGCTGACGTAGGACGCTTACAAAAAAAAACTACGATAGAAAAGTAGTTTTACAATTGAGAAAAACAAAACAGATTAGTCAAAATACCTATGTGCGTATACAAACAAGTGTTAAAGGAAAAAACCAATCGCTTTAGGGCATTATGTGGTGCATGGACTTCACAAAACCAGGGTTTTTCAATATAGTTTTAGTACACAATTTATCAATTTTATTAAACATTAGCGAACATTACTTCAACTTTCCAAATTATTTTCATAATCTACCTAGCCTTTTCCCAACTATGTTGGGGTCGGCCTCCAGTCTAACCGGATGCAGCTGAGTACGTTATTATAATTGAAGTTTTTCTGTACTAAAAGAGCAATGGATGTAAAAATTGAGTACTAGAGCGCAAGTTCTTTGTCACATCCATGCCACCGCAACAAGCTCAAGCAAAAGCGAAGCGATTTGCATAAAAAAGAAGAATCGTTTCATATTGTTATCAAAATTTTGACAAAACTGTTAATCGTAGGTCACTGTTTCGGAGTCACATTCTCATCTTACAACATATTTCCAAAACACCAAACATTTTAAAGACAAAAAAGTTTGAATCATTTTTGAAAAAAAAAAATACGGAAGTTTATTTTTCAACTTACCAAAACAAAAATATTCCAAACACTGATTAGTAAAAAAAGACCCACAAAACAGTGACACAATTTAGTAAATGATAAAAAAAAACTTTTTCCCTTTACACTTGCTCGTATTTACAATGGACGCCTCATAGACAAAATGAAACTAATTGATAGAAAACTACGTACGCAGCACAAAGACTAAAAACTTACACCTTTATAAAACATAACAATATCTGTCGTTATATTTCATAGATAAAAAAAACATAAAAAAATGCTTTGCACAAACATTTGTCACTGACTGTACAATTAACAGAAGTATTAAAAAAATACAAAATATCCAAAAAATATCACAAATTATATTTTGAAATTACAAGAAAAAATATTAGAAAACTGTTAAATTAGAAAACCAATCACCACAAGATGATTTAAAGAAGCATTTTGAAAAAAAAAATAACGTTATTCACAGCAAAGCGTTCTCTAATAACAACAGATAATGTTAAAGGGACAAAATAACACACAATCTAGTGGAAGACGATTGCGAATCGAATTATCGATACTATTGCAAGCCAATCCGATTAATCGATTCACCGCAATCGAAAGCATCGAATGGATATCGACCTATGAAAATGAAACAGAATCGTTCGAGAATTTTAAATAACATTTTATTTGCGCAAAAAAACAGTTTAATATTGAAATAATAATAGTTTTTTTTTGTTGTAAAAAACAGGCAGTTTAAATAAAAATCTCGAGTCAATAAATTACAACAATCTTTTGAAAAGTATCGATATAAAAAATCGATGTTTCGATTCGCAACCATCCACCTCTACACGTTCACATACGATGAGTCTACTTCTAATTAGGATGTTTAGCTAATATTAAGACAAACGAACCGTTCTCTTCTTTGCCGCTCCAATACGTCGAAGATTTCGCCGATCCCTGCCTCGCTGCTTGCGCATAACTTTGTGTTTTAATTGTATTGAAATTGAATTCAATTTTGAATGGTTGTGTGGCCGAAAGAGGTTTTGAGTGCGATAAGTGTGTATTGGTTTGATAAATCAGGTGAAACTAGCCTATTTTGTTGCTGAGCTAGTTTTCAACGTATCTGGTTAAACCATATGTAGATAATTAACATGTATATGAACAAGAATTCATGCCAGATACTCTATAGAGTTGAAATTCAGTATCAAATATAAGTGGTATGAAAATATAGCCTTGTACCGACTTTCAGAAGAAACCCCGTTAAAAATAAATAACAAAAAAAACATAATTACAACAGAATTTTTAATAACTTATGTACAAAACAATGTACTATCACTTAGACATGTACAGTTATGCACTGAGAGAAATATAACCTAACAGTAAACATAAAAAGTTAAATGCAGATTAAATGTGCTGACAAGTAACTTAAAAAATAATAACATAAAAAAAAGAAACGCGAAAAAAAGTCAAGATTCGCTCGCTCAGTTTTAAGACCATACGTTTTTATTAAATATCAGATGCCAACAAATATATTTTACTATTTTTCTTAATATAATTTAATCACTTTTTAATATCATATACGGTCTTAAAACTTAACATAGTAATAATAAAAAACACTGGTTGAGATTCTACAACTGATCTAATAGAAAAAAAAAACTAAAACTAAGCAATAAATAATAAAAAAAAACTTAATTGTGCTGTCAATATGTCTGTCAATCGATCGCTTATCGATATAAAAAAAGTTATCGAAACATGTCGTGTGCGTTGAATATATATTTTGAAACGATTTCAGATCATAATGTATCTTTAATAAGTGTTAAACAATATGATCTATAAAAAACATACCCCTTCTGGCAGTCAGGTAAAAATACAAAATCAGATTCAGTAATGAAATTCATAGCATTTTTACTTGCCGTCTATAAAAAAAAGAATAAAAAAACTTATTATCTTTAAATATGGTGACGTATGTCGTCACAACTTATACAAATATGGATAAACCAAGCATTAATCCCGCAAAAGCTTTTCAAAAAAACCCCAGACATTTCTGTCTAACGCACTATACAGATTAACTACCGCTTCCAATAATCTATCTATTAGTTTATTAGCTTACTAGAGATAGGTATTTGACATTAGGGACTTGTATTAAAGGCTAATGTAACTGCCTCGTTGTTCTAGCTATCGCAAGTGCGGCTGCTGAGCACGAGGTCCCGACAGGGCCGAAATCGCTTTGTGGGTTTTAGAAGACTTTCACAAAGCAGCCCAGAGCCTGGAAGTTGGTGATTGATACACCCGTGCATCGGAGAGCACGTAAATGTCAGCCCTGCGCCTGATCTCTCTCCGGTCGTGCCGGATTACCGTCCCATCGGGCTATGAGAGCGAAGGAATAGTGAGTGCACCTGTGTCTGCGCAAATGCTTGTGCACTATAATATGTCCTGCGCAGTTGGTTAATCTCCTTACATGAGAAAAGCCGCCTTAGCCGATAATCGGCTAAGAGGACATTAGGGCTAATGACGCAAACCTATCTCAGTTAAGCAGTACACAGATAGATAAAATATTGAAACGGCCGCTAATCATTGTAGTATTCACGCACGTAATAAAACCGTATCGATAATAATGACTAGTTCGACCGGTTAAGGCACAACACTATCGCTAAATAATCTTTGGCAATCATCGTTTTTCGACTAGACTAATTTTTCTGAAGACTAGAAATAAATATACTTTGGTGAGCTTACAGATTAAAGTACAGCATTGGGCGTAGATAGAAAAAAATAAGTTAAAAAAATATTTGCAAAAAATTTTGAGCACTAATAATGTCTACAAACACAAATATTTTTGTCATTTCTTCCAAATAATATAGACTTGATTAATTTTGGCATTTAAATTATTTTTTGACCAAAAATTGTATTACGTATAATTTGAATTGAAATCCATAGCCAAGACAATCACGCTACCTTTTTAAGCTGTTTAAAATAGTTTTTTAAGCTGCCTATTCAGTTGCTCCAGCTTTTAAAATGATTAGAAAAAAATATATTAAAGTTGAGATTATCCCGAGTATTTTTATAACACCATTTTATAAAAGGACACTGGTAGAACTTAAAAGTTAAAAATAAATAGCTGCATAAAACATTATCCCTACATAAGCCTTGACTATAGAAATCAATCACCATGTATCAGTCGTATATATGGTGATACACAAGTATAGCAACACCCCATATACAGGAGGTCACGCCTAGAAACAGTGGTATGTTGCTCCTCAACCAGATGCGAACTGTCATCGAACAGAAATACCAACAGCACAATAAAATACACGAAAAAAAAACACAAATATATAAGTTTTTAAACAAAAAAATGAAATGTAGCGTTAGACGCGACAGTAATATACAAAAAAAAAAAACAATAAATGCCACAGATAATACATGTTCGTTAACAAAGGTAGAAGAATTCCGAATTTAAAATTTCGTTAACAATTTTTTTTTTGTTTTTGGAATAACAAATCACAGTTCCAATTTCAAACACAATAGAGTCCATATTCACATTTTTTAGAAAATAGTGATGTGCGTTTTTTTTTTTATTTTTTTCATTTATTTCCGTTTTTTTCGTCGCGGACGACGTTGGACTTTGTGGTGGGAGCCAAGTTTCCATGGACGATAAAAGTGCGTTCGTCGTAAAAAGTGTTGTCACGGTAAGTTTCATATGTGTATTGGGTAGGAATGTGCGGTTACATGTAACGAAAACAAAAAGAAATGGTGCACTAAATAAACATATTTATTTATATATAGAAGATTTGTGCTGCAAATGTATTTAGGAACCATTTAAGATACGTGGTGCTGGAGTATCTTTTTTGCGCTATAAAAATAAGAAGATTACACACACCAAAATATATATAAAAAAAACTGTTTTTATTCTAACTTATATACTTCTCACTTTTATAGCAATACCAAGGAGTTGAGAAGAGCCAATATTATTTTTACGCAATTTTCATGCATAAGATACGACACCAAATAAATGTGCATTCGTGGAAGCGTGTTTTTACCCACATAAATGATAACATATTTGTCGTACTGACTGTACTCAGCAAGTACGTGTAACGAAGCGACCCAAAAGCATGTTTTGTTAAATACATAGCATACTCTTTTCAACTCCGTTTCTTCTCAAATAAAATTAAATTCCCAATTAATAATATCCCCATTTATCCCGTACGAGGTAAGCATACAAATATTTCTTAAACCGTGGTAGCTTTAAGGCACCGCTACTACAGCAATTAAGTAGCATTAAATGGCAACTACGATGCCAATAATCCTGAACAAAATCTTCCACTGTTGTAGAATTTTCACATCTAACTATTAATTTCTCTAAAATACTTTTCAGCAGATATATTTTAGCCTCTAATAATCGATAAAATCACTCTAAAATATCTTAAATTCTATCGACATCTAAAGCACAGCCCGAAAGTTGTCCCATATCTCTCTATAAAATGAACAATTCTATATGAACCAACTATGAATATACTACTACTTGTACCCCGCTAATTATAAAACAATAGAAAAACTGAGTCTCGCGTATATTTGAATGGGGACATGAACCAGCAAGACCTAGCTTTCTGCTTACCCCGTCCGGGCTACAAACAGACAGACAGTCACACAAACACACATGTTATACTCACAGGAGTTGCCGGGCTGGTGGGGCGCGTCGAGCCGCGCCTGCATGTCGCGTATATGTTGCTCTTTGCGTTTCATGTCGTGAGCTAGGGTGTCCAGCCGCTGTCGAGTTTCGTGTAGCTCTCTGTGGAAATTGTGAGTTATTTGTATGGGGTTAAAGGTTATAATGGTATAAACATTACTTTGGCATTTAGTGTGAACAAAAGTACATATCCTATAGACATAAGATTTTCACTTAAAGCTTTTAACTAATGAAAATCCCTTAATTTCAGTCAAATCGATTTATATGTATTAAAAAACTACTATGATTGAAATAAAGCCGCGTTTCTTTGTAATTTTCTCTCGAAAATACAAAAATATAATCCAAATGTGATTTAAAACTGACCTGAATTCATAATATTACAAATTGAGAAATGAATAACTCTTTACACGGCACAACTCCATAAAATTCCAATAAACAATACTTGAACTCAAACTATGGAAGTCGTTAATTTACCACTCATTAACGTGAATTAGAAGAAAATTAGGCCTACAATCTTCTAAACTAGGTGAAGGTGGTATTGAACAATTAACAAGAGTTTATTGACCCCGTTTTGGGAGAAGTTGATCTGTTAAAATTCTAAAATTGATGTCTTTGTGAATAATGAATTCCAAAAATGTTGTGTTTCAAAAGCACACAAAAAACCTCAAATTCTTCACGAGCACAAAAACGTTGACCGTTAAAGTGTCCCACACACTATGATTTGTTACAAAAGAAATGATTATTTCACAAACCAAAAGGAATGATGACGAACTCTTCAACTTATTCCTTACCTACTCTATAGCAAATAACAAAATGTAACTACATAATTATAATTATAGGCTTTATACCTCAATGTGACTAACTATGATGCACCAATTTTATGATATGAACAAATTGCATTACAAGAAAAAAAAAACAAATCTGTAATTCAAAACTATGCGATTCAATTTTTTATCAATCATATCCCATAACTGTCAAGCGTCATAAATTTTGACAGCTGACGCATTTCTTACAATTCATTACGAAAAATCCAAATACATGCCTCGGAAAAGTAACTCTTTGTTGTATAACCATGCCCAAGAAAACTTTTTTTTGCTTACGCTGAGTAGAAGCTTAGTTGTAGTTAAGAGCGCTATTACAAAATCGAATCGCTCAGGTTTAGGTAAATTAGACGATAGCCGGCAGCACTGCGCGCGTGTGCGTGTAGTGAAATACGCAACGCACACCTGCGGACCGCCACGCGGCACAAACAAACTTGAGACTTTGCCACTTTTATTTTCGAAATAGTTTATTGGTTTTATAGTTTATGAAATATTATTTGTACCGATGAATTTTATAACCTAGAATAGCTCGATTGAGTTACAATAAACAAATAATCGTTTACAATTTTTAAATTATTTAATCGACAACCAAACTTTTCACCATGTTTATCAATTAGATATAAGTAATTGATTTATAAAAAAACTAAAATCTATAATTCGTCTTCCATGTATTGTATCTTCATTTTCCTGCAACAATAAAAACTAGGAATGTAAATAGTTTCTTAAAACAAATATGTCTGTTGCGAGTGACAAAAAATACTTACCATATTATTTGTACTGGTATCCGATTGAGTCTGATAATCTGAATTAAATATGCTTTCATTATCTTGCAAGAATCAAAGATATCCAATAATATTATTATGCAACAGCGAAACCAACGACGATGACATTTACGTACATATTTCTATATAACCAACATCAAAAAAAGAGAACCCAATCTATAACATTTTCGCATTAGAATATCATGGATTAATACTTGTGTATATTACATTTCAATCAGATCATTATAACTAATAAATAAAATAAAAACTTACTAGTATCAAAACGAGTTCGTTGCGCAGGTTGCGCTATATTTTTCGAGCTCCGGCGAGTTTGCGCGGCGCAACAGCGAGCGATACATCCTCCCTCGATAAGCGCTTGGCGCTGACTAAAGTTGAACACCGCGCGTCACAAGATTTATATTGATTTTTGCATTGCAAACAAAAATTATTTTAAAATATTGTTTTACTTTTAAATAGACCAATTTTTTTTTTCAAGCTTTATAACAATACCACCTTAATTATTAAATATGTTTTATTTGAATTTGGATTATACTTTCATAGATAAAAAATATAGTTTTGTACGGAAAATTGTCAGTAACTCTCAGTTTTATAGAATTATTTTTGGTGTATTACTGTATGAATTGTAATAAATTGGTGTAAGCAAGCACAAGTACAAGATATAGTTGTATCTTGAACATTTTTATAAATGGTTAAATTGCTATATCCTCGTAGTACTGAAGCATCAAAAGATTCCCAAAAGCAACATTTTATGAAACATCCTTTGCAGAGACAAAGATTTTACTGATGTACGTGGACAAATTAAAATATTTATTGAAAACAGACCCAAGATAAATGATCAAACTTTCTTAATCTTATTTTTGTTTTTTTTTTGTGACTATATCCAAAGCATAATGACGCATCAAAACTCGTATAAAACTCGAAAATTTGTGATAGCCCTCTTACATAGAAGATTGGGCAAAATATAAGCTTATTGTTTTTACGTAGATAGGCTTACTTGGGAGAATCCCGACACCACGGTGGAACATAACTACAGAAAACAGCAAATCAGTACATTTTCTTTAAACGTGAAGAGTTTTTTGTTCCGAATTTGTGGGCAATAATTTACTTTTCATTACAATTCAACATACCTATTTCATTAGTTAAGATTATGCTCTTGTACATGGAGAGTCAAATAAGTACTCTTTCATTGGCTAAACTTATAATTTTGAGTTCATATTTATGTATATTTGAACACACAAAAGTATCCTCACCTATTTTCGTGAGATAAAACATAATTGTGTATGCTAACTATGGGCCTTCTGAGGAAGCTGAAAATCACTCAGAGGGCTATGCCTGATTGCCAGGAGATTCTCTGTGGTATCGAATCAGACATAAGAAGATCTGTATCTAAGCCAAAGTTCACATAGCCGGAAGAATTGCAAAGCTGAACTGGCAATGGGTAGGCGATCAGAGCACGTAGCTCGCAGAGCAGATGGCCGATGGAGCAGAAAAGTTCTCGAGTGGCTACCACAATCCTGAAGATGCAGTGTGGGCAGGCCACCCACCAGACGATCTGGCCAAGGTCGCCGGGAAGCAATGGATACGGGTTGCTGAAGATTGAGCAAAACGGCGAACTTACGGGTAAGCCTTTGTTCAGCAGTGGACGTCTTTCAGCTGGGGTGTCAAAGTCGGGTCGCTGAAGACCGAGCAAGTGGCGGAGTTCGGGGGAGGCCTTTGTCCAGCTGTGGACATCTTTCGCCTGTGGACAGTAGGCATTGTGACATACCTCTGACTAGCCAGCAGCTCGGCCCTGGTGCGGCTGAGCTCCTCGCCGACGGCCTGCTTGGCCTGTATCTCGGAGTGCAGCGACGACTGCAGCGTCAGGATCTCCATCTTGTCCAGCTTCTGGGAGCGGCGGTTGCGCCAGCCGCCCGCGCGACCGTCCGGAGGCGCGGGGCCGCCCGGACCTGACGGCGGAGATGATGCCACGACGAGGGAGGAACGTGAAGCGCTCGCTGAGGATGATACAACAAAGTGTTAATGATAACGCAGAAACAAAAGTCATTGAAACCCGTCGAATGTCAAATGAACTATGTAAGGCTGCCCATAAGATGTCCCATAAAGATTGTACATTGATTAAATACAGATACATACATTAGGGATTACAGGATGACATAAGAATACATAGGGGTGTATATACAGGTGAAGTACATACCGTAGTAAAAGGGATTATATAGGGGAATTTAAAGTGTGTACAAATAATGTACTACTATAATAGAAGTACATAACTGAACGTATTTGAAAAAAAAAAATTGTTGCTCCTTTGAAAGCTAGACTATCCCAGAGTAACACAAGCTATATTTTGTGAGGGAAACGTGGGAAAACAGGTGCCTAAAAAAATACTTGAAATACTTTACTCACCGTGCTTAAGGTACTCCAATTCCTCAGTCATCTTCGTAGCGAGAGCCTGCAGGTAGCCGCGAGCTTCCTTCTCATCAGCCACCCATCTGATGATGTCTGCTATCTATAGGAAGATGAGAAGAAAAACTGATTTTATGTATGTCCTTCCGAAGAAAATAAAAATGTACTTACGTATTTTTTAAGTTATACATATTTACTTCCGCTATTAAAAATGTCGGATATGTATTATTTTGGTTTCGTAATAAAGCGTTTGGACGTTGTTTTTTGTCCAGGTTTGAGAATAAAAATGCAAGAGTACAAACATAAATTAGCAAGGGTAACAAACAGACCAGCTGGGTAAAATACAAACAATCTGTATAACTAACAATCCAGCAGAATGATAAACTTTAAACCTAGTTAAAATATGGTTGGGGTAACATACAAACCGGCAGGGTAACACACAAACCATTTGAATTACTCACTAAACAGCAGGATGCTAAACTTGGTACAATCTGGTTGGGGTAACACACAAACCATCAGGTTAAAGAACAATCCGGATATTTCACACACAAACTTGGCAGGACAAACAAACAATTAGTGTAACAAGGTATATAAAGTGAGGGTTGAACTTACATCACTGACCTGTGTCTCCCAGTGCTGCATCGTCTCTCTCTTGGCTCTCAACTCTTCTAATTCTATCTCCATCTGTCTTCTCTCTTGTTGCCATCTTCTGCCGTTTTCTGCCAACTGGTGATATGGAGATATTTTTAGATAATGCATCTCTGTTTTTTTATTCTTGTTTGACAGGTGGCAATTTGAATGTTTGTGTAAATTGCAATGAGTTGTAAGTTTTGGTAAAATTATCAAAAATTGTAATGCAAATTATATTAAAAATATGCAGATTCGATATGTCAAATACATATTGACGACAACTTGCAGTTTTCTGTAAAATTGCGCTATAACGTATTTAGATCAAGCAATTTATTAGTTACGTAATTTTATTTATAAACTCCACTAAAATGGAAATGTTGCGCAATCAATTAAACCATTTGTGCAAATATTTGCGCAAACTTTAGCGCAAAAAATCGGTATTTTTATATAGTTTTATATTCACACTACTTCTTCGTCAGCGTTTTTATAATATGATCGATTTATTAAAGTATTAAACCGGCAACATTTGTATTTTGATGCTACACCTAAAAAACGATTTTAGGCCGAACAAAACAGGTCTTTCAAGACACAGGTCAACATATCTCGTAACCCAACTAAAACAAGTAATCCCACAGACACAAAAGGGCAGGTAAGTTAACTGGGAACTGGGAGCTAAACTAGGGTTAACACAAGACAATAACTTTGCTATTCACAGCGTCCAGATCCTTGGCCAGTTTCCGGTTCTCGTTGAGCAGCATCTGTCTATCTTCGCTGTCCGACATTTGTTCTATGCGACGGCTCTCGAGTTTCTCTTTTGATGTTTGTAGCTGGAACAAAGAATTTTAAGTTTATAATGGGATTGTAAAAGAGGATAATGTTTATTTCGACCATATTTTGGCCCCTTTTTTGTGTTTCGGAAGGCATATTAAATGACAGGGGCTGCTGTCATTCTAACAACGATTAGAAGTCAAGTCTTTCAACCAGTAACAGTATCAAGGGTATTTATTTATTTAATAGTTTATGTACACAGTTGCACACAATGTAACTGGGTATTGGGATTTCGGTAGTCCGGGCTGAAAAGGTCAGATAGGCAGTCGCGACAATACACTGCATACTCAGCTGCATCCAGTCACGAATCCAACATAGTTGGGGAAATGCTAGGCAGGTGTTACCTTGTCCTTAGTGTAATCAATGTTAGTTTTTCCTTCTTTTTGTCTATGTAACGATGATATAATATTTACCTCTCTATTAAGAACATTGCGCAGTGCATCTCCCTCTTGCAGCTGATCGTTGAGAGCGGCTAGCTCCGCCTGGAACCGCGCCTGCTGCTGTGCTAGAGACTCTTTGTACTGCATCTGTGTAATAACATAATCATTTTTAGCGAAAAATTATATTATAAATGTGTGTGATTTAATGGGGACAAGGTGTTTCACTTCTATGTATGTTACAGTCAATCCCTATCGAAGCAACTATAATTCAAAACATAAAAATACATAAAAGCATGCTCAAAGATCACCATTTTGATCACACTTGCAACAATTGTGTATTCAGTTTTGCACTATCGTAGACTTACATTTGAAACAAATAATGCTAAAATTCAGTAACAGAATAATTTTTACTAATATTATAAAGCTAAAGATTTGTCAGTAAAAGAACAGTCTTTACTAATTTTATGAAGCTAAAGAGTTTGTTTACTGATTTAAAAAATGCTTCAGTGTTAGATAGCATATTCACCGAGAAACGCTATAGGTTCCTTTGTTCCCACATAAGGGTAGTAGTTCCCTCGAAACTGGAAAGGAAGCTATGTCTAGATATATTATATTACCTCTAGCGTCTCGACTTCTGCCTGCAGTCGGGCGACGTCGGCGGCGGCGGAGGGCGGCCCGCCCGACTCCACGCGCTGTGACCGTAATGTCTCTTCGCGGAGCTTACGTTCCTGGGAGACAATAGGATTTTTTTATTCTAATACATATAAAAAGGAAAGATGTGATTGTTTGAATTGAATAGGCTCCGGATCTACTTTTTTTTTTTTTTTAACGACGTCAAAAATCATCAAATGACCCCTTCCGCTGTGGGTTAGCAGCGGAGAGGGAGTGTCAGACTCTTACTGACTAAAAACCGTCGTGTTCCGTCATGGGCCTTTTATGTACCAGGGCCGCGGTATCTCTTTCGAACAACCCGCAGCCCCGGCAGGCCTTGGCCCTGCTGGGCCCACCTGGAGCTCCGGATCTACTAAATTGGACTTATTGTTTTTTCCAAGCACGAGAAGAAGTCCCCCGGGAAGCTGGTAAAATCGCGTGAAACAACTAGTTTGCAAATATGGATGCTCGTGTAGAAGTTTACTTTTGCAATATATTGGAATGGACGCTCTTGATAATTATAATTTGGAGAACTTTTACGGCCACGTAACTATTGGATTGGACATTGGATATTAATACATACATATTAACACGTTCGCGTAAGCAACGTCTTACAACGTCGTATTGATATAAGTATGAAAAGGCCCAACGTCGTACGACGGCCTCTAGATTGTCATATTTATTTTGACGGACCATGTCAGACCTATGTGGTGGCGACAACGTTTATAGACGCCGGACGTGAAATAACGTTGCGCCACATAACACAGATTATAAGACTACGTATAACGGCGGGACGTCTTAAGACTTGGTTTAATTTTGTGTGCGAAAAAGGTGCGCCACAGTACCAACATTTAAAAATGAGATTGCTCACGCGAACGTGTTAATACCAATGGATATTAATACATACATATTAATACTAATTCTAAAATGTGTGAGTCTGGTTTTTTTGTCCTAATTAAACATTACGTTTATGTTATTTACCATAGCATATTTTTCATTGGTTTTATGCCTTTCAAATAAAACAAAAGACCGTTTTTGGCCCTAATTGGATCAATGTTATTTATAATTACGGAATATTTTAATTTAATTCTGACTTTTATGAAATGTATGTACCTTAGTAGCCTCAGAAATGGCAGTATCAAGCCTAGCCTCTAGCTCCCGGCGTCCCTTCTCCGCGCGTCGTATGTCTTGCCTTAACGCATCAATCTTCTGCATCGCTACTTCTAACTCTTCTTCTTTGTCACGGACCTGTGAATAAAGATAGTTATTATCAAGTTACTCGTGAACCGTAATGTAATACAGCACAGATAACTAATCTCTTTACATAAAACAGTCCATGTGGCCGAAAATCTGCTAGGAGAATATCATCGTCACTTCTTAACAAAACTATGTTATTCTTAAGGAGTGGATTGGAACTAAAATTCTCCTTTTGGACGCCGAGTATTTGGCCACAAACACAACAATGTTTGTTTCTCTTTCACGCTGAAACTGTGGGATTGATGTAACTTGGGAGTAATATATCATAATGTATCAGAATAACATATAGTGAGCGAGAAGCAGTTCCCTCAAAGGGCGGAAGAAACAGCCAGAAGATAATAATTTGACTTTCAATCCAATTTATCGAGGAAGGGTATGGGGCACTTTTTATCCGGGTGCGTTGAATAGTTCCTAGTTGTTGTACATACCTGCCGTGAAAGCTTTTGTTTCTGTTGCCTGAGCTCGGACAGGCGTTCCGTCACCTCGTTGTACTCAGTCATCGCCAGCTTGCGTTGTGATAGCGCGTCTTTTAGCTCTTTGTCCTAGGAAAATAAGAAAAAGATTACCATAATGTATGTTATTGATATTATTCTTCCTAGCACGAAGATATAAATAAGTAGTCTTTTGTAAAATAGACCTTGAAAGAGCAGAATTTCATGAAAAGAATGTTCCTTTCCGAAAACGAAAAATGAAAAATGCTCTTTTTGCCAAAATAAGAGAAATGTATCTCAAAGAGGGGACAGTTAAAAACAAGATAATGATGAATTGCAATTAATATTTTAGCATTTTTATATTTAATCTATATGGCTAGAAATAATGTTACTTGATAGATGATGGCCGACAGAAAAGTATGGAGGAAAACATGCTTTACCAACATCATTCAAAATTGGGATAAATAAGGAGAGGATGATGATGATGCCATGAATATGATAGCATTATATCATAATGATCTACATACCTGCAGTCTAAGTTTCTCAACGGAGTCAGTTTTGTCCTTCAAGAGTTCCTCCTTCTCCAAGTTGAGAGCTTGTATGATGACTTCCATCTCCCGGATACGGGTCGCCATCTCTTGTGGCGTCGCTGGCATGTCCTGGTATTATAAGATTTATTTATTAAGATATCTGAATGAAATACTATAAACTTAACTTTTCCAACAAAAGGCAACTGTATCTCCTGAATAGATAAAGTTTACTTTTCTGACAAGTTATGGTCACGTCATTCTGTCGTTTACGATTCACTATAAAACAACCACTGAATTGGGTACACTGACTAATCACATAAATAGGCAAGGATAACCAAGACTACATAAAAGTAAAATATAGACCAAAAAGATCTAATAGAAACACATATCATAAAACATAAGACAATATATTATATTATAACAGAAAATATGCGTCAAACGGTCACACACACCCACGCAAATTATTGTCTCGTAAGGAGATGCGGGGTTCACAAACTGTTCCCGTAAGGTAGGAGGATGATGATGACCCACGCAAAATATAGCTTCTTTCAGTCCATATTAAGAGCGCTATTACAAAATCGAATCGCTCAGGTTTAGGTAAATTAGACGATAGCCGGCAGCCTTGCGCGCGTGTGCGTCTAGTGAAATACGCAACGCACACCTGCGGACCGCCACGCGGCACAAACAAACTTGAGACTTTGCCACTTTTATTTTCGAAATGGTTTATTGGTTTTATAGTTTATGAAATATTATTTGTACCGATGAATTTTATAACCTAGAATAGCTCGATTGAGTTACAATAAACAAATAATCGTTTACAATTTTTAAATTATTTAATCGACAACCAAACTTTTCACCATGTTTATCAATTAGGTATAAGTAATTGATTTATAAAAAAACTAAAATCTATAATTCGTCTTCCATGTATTGTATCTTCATTTTCCTGCAACAATAAAAACTAGGAATGTAAATAGTTTATTAAAACAAATATGTCTGTTGCGAGTGACAAAAAATACTTACCATATTATTTGTACTGGTATCCGATGGAGTCTGATAATCTGAATTAAATATGCTTTCATTATCCTGCAAGAATCAAAGATATCCAATAATATTATTATGCAACAGCGAAACTAACGACGATGACATTTACGTACAAATTCTATATAACCAACATCAAAAAAAAGAGAACCCAATCTAAAACATTTTCGCATTAGAATATCATGGGTTAATACTTGTGTATATTACATTTCAATCAGATCATTATAACTAATAAATAAAATAAAAACTCACTAGTATCAAAACGAGTTCGTTGCGCAGGTTGCGCTATATTTTTCGAGCTCCGGCGAGTTTGCGCGGCGCAACAGCGAGCGATACGTCCTCCCTTGATAAGCGCTTGGCGCTGACTAAAGTTGAACACCGCGCGTCACAAGATTTATATTGATTATTGCATTGCAAACAAAAATTATTTTAAAATATTGTTTTACTTTTAAATAGACCAATTTTTTTTTTCAAGCTTTATAACAATACCACCTTAATTATTAAATATGTTTTATTTGAATTTGGATTATACTTTCATAGATAAAAAATATAGTTTTGCACGGAAAATTGTCAGTAACTCTCAGTTTTATAGAATTATTTTTGGTGTATTACTGTATGAATTGTAATAAATTGGTGAAAGCAAGCACAAGTACAAGATATAGTTGTATCTTGAACATTTTTATAAATGGTTAAATTGCTATATCCTCGTAGTACTGAAGCATCAAAAGATTCCCAAAAGCAACATTTTATGAAACATCCTTTACAGAGACAAAGATTTTACTGATGTACGTGGACAAATTAAAATATTTATTGAAAACAGACCCAAGATAAATGATCAAACTTTCTTAATCTTATTTTTGTTTTTTTTTTGTGACTATATCCAAAGCATAATGACGCATCAAAACTCGTATAAAACTCGAAAATTTGTGATAGCCCTCTTAAATGTAATAACTCTCACGAAACCCATTTAAAACCATGTAAAAAAAATATTAAAAACATACCTGTGTCGCAATGCCAGTGTTAAGTTGTTCATAACAGCGAACTTGCGCCTCCAACTCGCCATTCCTTTTGGACAACGCCGCCATTTCTTCTTTCAACTGTAGTATGTCTTCTGCGAATATAATTATTCTGCGATTAATTTCGTAAAGGACTGATTCATTTGAAGGTTATCTCAAGTGTGTAGTTAATACTTACAGAAACACAATAACTATAGGTACTCAAGATCATATCTATACCAACACACATAAAGAGGAAACAGTTCACAAAACGTTTGTAACGTATAAACTCGAAAACTGCTGCACCAATTTCAAAAATTAAAGAATGATACTGAGTAACATCATATTTTGGTTATATTTTATCTTTGTATTGAAGAGACTTGCGAGAAACAGCTAGATTCTACTCTAAAGTACTTTTATTTGTTGCATGATTAATAAATAACCCTACAACATTACAAAGTAAATAATAGTTAATGGCGCCAACTATCAAACAAAGTAATTAGTACCAAAAACAAACATTTTATGATCTCACAACGCAAATTTTAGGTATTTAGAACTAGTCGTTGGCCGCGGTTTTAATCACGTCCAAATAACTACTAGCCCAGCCTAGCCTATATGTAATTCTAATATAATAAATAAGCTATATTACAGAGAAGTTTCATCACAACAAATTCATAGTTTTTGCGAGAAAGACATCCATACGTTAAAACTTCTGCATTTGTGATATTAGAAGGATCCTTCCTAGTACCAATATTTATTTAAATTATCTCATGTGTTTGTCGGTTCAGTATATTACTTTTAAAAATTAGTATCGTTTCATTGGTTCACTAGTTTTTGTGCAGTTTATGTGTACCAAAATAAAATAAGTAAAACTTACCACTACCGCCATCTACCGCAGATCCGCCCGCTCTCAACTCCGCAATAGTTTGTGCGAGAAGGGCGTTTTCTCTTTCTAATGCTTTTAACGCTGCTCGGTCGCCGGCGTTTGATGGTGCCTGCAAATAAATATTATTATTACTATCTTGTACATAAGGTTAAGAACATAAATAATATAACAATCTTATACATAAGGTAAGCAATAAATATTATTTTGGAAGTGCGGAGAACTGAATATTTAGTCCGTCGAATTTGTAAAAACAATTTTGACTGAGGGCTCATCTTCTTTTACACACACACACACATAAGCTTTACAATATGAAAACAAAATAAGTAACTCAAACCATCCTGTTATGACGAGTTTTTCGGTGTTTCGGAATGCACGATAACCTAGAAATTCCGGTTGTCGTTAAAATGTCTTCGGCAGCCCTTACGGGATAAGCCAGAAAGATTGACAACCAGTCTTACCAAGGGGTAATGGGTTGTCCGGGTAATCGGATTAAGGCGAGGAAGTGGTCAACAATAATTCCATAACCGGCACGCGCATCTAAGGCGCCAAAAGGGGTCGGAGCGTCTGAGCGGGGCGAGGATAACAATACGCGCGCTAGCTTATAACTAAAAGTCGTAAGCGACAAAATGGTTTTGTAATTTTATTATTTAGAAATGATAATTTGATAAAAATTCCTTCTATCATTTTAAAGAGTATGTATATACTCAACTACTAAAAAAGTTAAGAGGCTTAAATCGGTCCCGTTTGCCCATAATATGTGAATCTCTTTTTAAAAAGAGGTATGTTTGATATATTTTTCTCTGTTATAAAAGTTACCTAATCATGTTTCTACGACTAACAAAATAAGGGTTATATTATGAACTTTCAGGTAGCCAAGTTGTATTTTGATCCGTTTTGTATTTACTGAGAAAAATTGACATCCTTGGCGCCAAAAATTCCAATTCGTCCTCTTAATAGGCAGTCGCTCCTTGTAAAACACTGATACTCAGCTGCATCGAGCTAGACTGGAAGCCGACTCCAACATAGTTGGGACAAGATTCGACAAAGGGTGATGATGATGATGAAGGTTATATTTAGACCTGGCTCGGCGCATTCTTGGCGGGGCTGAGCGGGCTGGCGGCGGCGCCCAGGTCCGACAGTGAACGTGAAGCCCACTAGCACATACTGGTACATGTTCCACAGACCTGGCTCGGCGCATTCTTGGCGGGGCTGAGCGGGCTGGCGGCGGCGCCCAGGTCCGACAGCCGCGAGCCTGCTGTGAACGTGAAGCCCACGAACGGCAGGTGCAGACCCGAGAACGCTGACGATGCTGAAGGCGGAGGGACGGCTTCTGATAGTCTGCGAAGAGAAGAAATTGTTAAAATAAGACAAATAGGTACAAGAGGTCACAATTTTAGGAATCCTATGGCTAAAAATATTCATTAGAAAGAAAAACATCCAAAAATCCCAATAAAACAAATCATGCTTTAACTGCTCAACAAAACAAGCTGGAATTTGGCATAAATTTAGATTGGGGATCAACAAAGTATTGTATAATATCATTTATCGTATCTTACATTAATGTATACGACTTGATACGGTTAATCAAATACATCTATTTTAATATATTAGAAGGAGATATTTTTTTGTTTTTTGTATCTTTTAAAGTGTTCTGAAACTACTGAACAACAACTACTGAAAAAGTCAAAAGCTTCATTGTCCCCAAGTAACATAAGCTATATTTTATCTCGGTACAGGCAGTAGTTCTCACGGGACGCGGGAGAAACCCCGGGAAAACAGTCAGGGAACTATACGGTTAAACTAACCTGATATCAGTATCATCGACGTCGAAGTTGGATGTGTCGGTGGGGCTGGACACGTCGGGCACGAAGGGCGCCTGCATCTCGCGCACGCTCTCCCACTCCAGCTGCGCGAACCACGGGTGATTCTAGTAGAAAAGAAGTAACATTAGATTAAATGTAGTATCAATGAGGACGGTTACTAAATTAAGGCAACAAAAGTCGGGCACTTGTATACTAACTCAAACGTTACTTGAATGAATATTCAAAAATGTATAGATCCGGTATACATTTAGAATATTTTTACACGGTTGTGTTTAGACGCGTGTATACGCTCGGTTTTGTCTGCGCGCGAAAGATTTAGGTGTCAATGCTCGAACCGCTAAGTTTCAGTTATCATATTTGCAGTATCAATGAACCTAAAAAAGTCTTAAAGGAAAGTCTGTTCTACCAGAACATTTTATTACTAAATAATTCAAAGAATAGTGGATGGGCGAAAAATTTGGTTGTAAGTTTCAGATGTTTAGGTTATACGTTTTCGCGTGTATTATTAAAAGAGTGGGAAATCCGCTAGTTTAAAAGAACCCTAAGATATATAATAATATCTTACCTTAAAGTCTTGCAGTCCATTTTTTCCTAATCTATTTTCTGAAGAGCAAATCAGTCTGCGGATTAGATCCTTCGCCTCTTCCGATACCTGGTGACAAATGATTGTGGATTGTTAATAGCATGCAAGAAACATATTTTCTTTATTATAAACAAGTCACATAAGAATATTTTTTCGACCCACAGCACAGACTGATTACGGAATCTATGAGACCTGAAAATTTTAAACACATAAAGACAAAATATGAAACGACGGGTATTTTGAAGAGATTTCTGGAGCCCTAACTTCCTGTAACAAGGCAGTCCCTGGTCTCTATTCTGGTGGGTCACCTATTTTATAATCATGTTTAACAACGTAAGTAACACAACTTTCTTTTCCATATTTACATAGATTATGTAATAGTACCTGTGCAGCATGTTCATCGGGCGGCGGGCAGTGGAAGGAGCGGGCATGGTTCATGATCTTGCCATACGTCTCCACCAGCGACTCCGCGTAGAACGGAGTCTCGCCAAACAGCATCTCGTACATGCATACGCCTGGGAATAAATAAAGTTAAATTCCAAAATGTGGAAAAAAAAAACAATCATTAAATACTAAAAAAATCGTCACACTAAAGGCGAAAGTCGTTTAGGTAGGTACTAACCCATTTTTTATGTTTATGACATTTCGTAGGTCAAGCTAGGAGTTTACCAAAGAGGTTCTACCCCAATAACCATGAAATTAAAAGTCTCTTGTGGTAAGGGTATAAAAATCTGTTTTTGATACTTATTTGGGACAAGTAATTGATAGACGAATATGAGATCTCAAGTTCATTCTGTAAGTGACACAGGATATTTTGAATTGAAAGGTTTGGCTTACCTAAAGACCACCAATCACACTCTGGACCATATCTGCCTTGACCGTCTTCCATAGCCTGCAAACGATTAAAAAGTTAAAATGGCCATTACATAGCTGGATATTCACTAGATGTTTCATCCTTATTAAACTGACAAAAAAAAACATAGCCTTCTTGGCACTCGGGTAACTGAACCTATTTGAAAAACTCTTTCACTGTCGGGAAAGCTATGGTGAGAAATTCTCTGTTTACAAATCGCGAACTTTAAAAACCTTTAGTTAACAGTATTTCCACCTACCCTCAATATCTCAGGCGATATATAATCAGGTGTGCCCACAGCAACATTGCTCTGCACTTTGCCATCATCACCCAGTCGCAGACACGAGCCGAAGTCAGCTAGTCGGATGTGACCACTAGCGTCTAGTAGCACGTTATCTGGTTTTATGTCTCTGTAGAAAGAAATAAACAAATATATTTATCAAAAATTACAGTTAAATCAACCTATCTCAAAAACTATAAGAGATACTTTGATCAAACCAAAAATCGTTGAAAGAGTTAATTAGCATGCATCACCTCTATTTTTTTTAGAATTTTATACCCCGTAGTTATAAAAATAGAGGGGGGGGGGACATACTTTTTACGACTTTGAGAGCTGATATCTCAAAAACCGTTCACTTTGAGAAAAATGTTTTTTAGAAAACTTTATATCATTTTAAAAGACCTTTCCATTGATACCCCACACGGGTATGTACATCGAAAAAAAAAATTTCATCCCTCAGTTACATGTATGGGGGGCCCCACCCCCAATTCTTTTTTTTACTATTTAGTGTCATATTTTTGTAGCGGTTCATACAACACATATTCCCATCAAATTTCATCACTGTAGTACTTATAGTTTCCGAGTAAATCGGCTGTGACAGACGGACAGACGGACAGACGGACAGACGGACATGACGAAACTATAAGGGTTCCGTTTTTGCCATTTTGGCTACGGAACCCTAAAAATGGTAATAGTCGGGTCATAATATTAGACCTACACTCCACTATTGCCAGAGAAGTTTTTCATCATCAACATCATCCTTCTGCCCTTATCCCAATTTTATTTGTGATTGATGCAGCATGTTTTCTCTTTCCTTACTCCTCTACTTGCCATCATAATATTAATATACATAATCTTTAATTTATTTCCACAAGTTTTTACAGGTCACAAGTAACATTCTTTCTAAACATATCGACCCTCACACAATTGAAATGGCAATTTCTAAGCAGATGATGATAAAAATATAGTATGTCCTGTAATGTTAGACTTGCACGAGTACTTTTCAAAGTTCTTTGAGTTTTTTCGTCAAAAAGTTGTCGGTCGAAAATGAGCCAAATGGCTTCGAAAAAAATAACCTTTATCTGTGCTTGTTTACCCACCATGTTCCAAAATACACAGATACCCATCCTATGTAACATTTTCAACATATTATTATATAAACAATGATTTACAAACTCACCGATGCACATATCTGAGTTCGTGCACGCTCTGTATGGCGAGCACCATCTCAGCTATATAAAACTTGGCCATGTCTTCCGGTAGACGGTCTTCGAACTTCGAAAGCAGAGTCAGTAGGTCACCTCCGCAGTAGTAGTCCATTACTAGGTACTAGAAATTGAAGGTTTTGGGTTATAATCGAGGTAAATTTGACTATTGGTAATGTACAGTAAATAGTGCTTATTAATTTTGATATAAAATACTAAAATATCTATCTAACCTCAGATATCAGGGGTAAATCAAATTCAGAATATTGAAAATTTAATGCATTGTTTAAAACCAAAAATATTTTGGTTCGAACCTCTATTTCATAAAGGGATTGGAAGACCAGGTATAGGAACAACGTATTTATGCATAAGAGAAAGCATTTTTTTATTCAAGTGTAGATATTTGCATTATTTTCTAACTAATATACCTACTTACAAGATAAGCTTATTTTAGAATTCAACTCAATTTTCCAGCAATATTCTACAGGTTGATTAAAATACACATGAAATAATATGTGTTCTTACCAAATTGTGTTCGTCCTGGAAGGCATAGTGCAGATTGGTGATCCACCTTCTATCACCAAACACGAGAACATCGCGTTCCTCTTGAAAACATGCTGTTTCTGCTCTCTGCAACACACAAACAAAATATACTTCATCAGAGAGTAGGACTAATAAGGGTAAGGGTTATTTCGGATGGCACGTTAAACTGTAGGTCCCGGCTGTCATAGAACATCATTGGCAGTCGTTATGGGTAGTCAGAGGACAGTAAGTCAGACACCAGTCTAACCCGGTATTGGGTTGCCCGGGTAACTGGGTTGAGGAGGTCAGATAGGCAGTCGCTTCTTGTAAAGCACTGGTACTCAGCTGAATCCGGTTAGACTGTAAGCCGCCCCCAACATAGTTGGGAAGAAGGCTCGGAGGATGATGATGACACAACTTACCTTGAGCATCTCCCACTTGTTGAGTATTTTCATGGCGTACACTCGTTCACCAGTGCCCGTGGTCCCGGCGGTCGCCGCCGCCATATTGGCGCCGCCATCCGTGCCCTGAGACGTAAAATAATATAATAATTGAAGGGGCTTTATGCAATCATGCATCATCAATCGTTCTATCTAAGATTTGCTAACTGGACAAAGATTTTGAAATTATTTTACGTCGACGATATCATTTCAAGTACTATTTTTATTGCTAATATTCTTAACTTCAAGTAAAACTAACCACAATCCCCAAAAACACCTCAATACAACTTACGGCCGATCCAAATATTCAATCTATTATTTTGCTCACAAAAAGTTAGCAATACGACATTCATATCCTAATGTCAACATTCTATCTCTGACAATAGATAGACAGAATATTGGAAACGATCCCAAGTATACAATACATACCTGCATAAAAGACGCCCTGACAACGCACACTTCGCCGAAAGCCCCTCGGCCGATGACCTTCACCAGCTCGAAGTCGTCCCGGGATAGACGGAGCCTCTTCAACGCTGTGGCTACAGGTTTCACTGTTCAGAACAAACATACAAGTCAATTGAAATAATCGTGATTACATAATTCACTACTTTATGGACTCTCTTATGTACCTACTAACTCTATGTAGGTACTACCCAATGTACTCCCTTATGTACTTCCTATATTCACCACCTTTGTTTACTGTCCTACGTACTCCTTTACGAAAATGTCACTTAAACATCCTTGTCTTTAATTTTTCAATACAAAGCCGAAATATTTAACTGAATCGAAAATTTAGGTCTAACCAATGAAAAATAGGTCATCCTTAACTTCACCCCGAGTGGGCGGTTGCAGCTAGGTCTAGAAACACTTCTGGCTGTAGACATAACATATACATACTTCCAACTTAAAACATTACAAACTTACCTCTTCATCCCATTATCAAGACAAAATCCAACCACCCAGAAATCCAAAATATTAGCATACCCCAAAATCTTCCAATCCAACCAAAACCGATATAACTCAATTTCTAACACTCGCATCCACTTCAAACTATCCTCAAATATCAACGCCATTATAAAGTAACGAATCGAATAAAAAACCAGACTTCTAAAACGTGCTACAGAGTAAAATGCAAGGGTGCAACTGCCGAGTTGCCGTCTGGTTACGTAACACGGTACGGGTTTACCTATAAATATTAGCAATCAATAACCATTGAGGATGCGCCGTAGACACTAGATACCTATTCATACATAGAACTTCCTAGTTTACCTGTGATCGATTTGGAAGTTATTACACCCCGTTTGAGTGGGTACTTAACTAAAGCTAAACAATATTGATAGGACTTTGTATTTAGAGGCAAAAAGTCACGTTTGAAAATAAAATGCAGCAAAAATCACAAACAATTACTTATTCAATTAAATCCGTATTACAAGCATGATTTATTTGTTTGTAAAAAGTAGGTAAAAGGTAAACACCTTTAGTTATGAGCCTACTCAAATAGAGGTAGGCAATAGGTCCGGAATGAAAGTTATTGAAATGGGAAATTCGCAAAATTGTACACGGGACCTATGAAACTAGTCCCTTATTATGTAATTTGGCAACTAATTAAGGTGTTCCAATGAATTTTGGTATTCATTATAATTATGTGTGAAGTATTAAAAAGATGTTTATGTAAATAGTTTAATGTAAATCGAATACATTAGCCCAGTTTTGGACCACCGTCAAGTAAACAGCCTTTATATACACTTTTGTTTACTTCGCAAGGCTTACATTCATAACTTAGAATGTATTAAGTTTTATTATGTAACTGACCTAGATTCTATGCTTTCGAGCTTGTTTACTTAGCTTAGTAACCATAATATCGCGAGTCGAAGGGCAGACACTCGTTTCAAAAGTTCTAAAGTGAATCTCTTAACATACCTCTAGATTGGGATCAACGTCAGATTTCAGACTACCACTGATAAACATACAAGACACAGCGCAACCAAGGAATCGAACCCAGGACTTAGGAGTTGGAAGACTGTCTCGCAATCATTACTCTCAAGCAACAAAACAATTATATAAAATCTTGAATTTCTCGAAACTCTTTTACCAAAAATAACTTCGTACTCAGACTATTTCGGACCCAGTGAAGGGGTGCAAAACTTTTCCCCTCAGAAGTCACGTTCCTGGCCATACTTTACTTTCAAACTAAGACCTATCTATAAATATTTTGACACAGAAAGGGTGTACACATAATATTGTCTATTAACTCGACACAATTTTCAATTGATAGCACAATTGATCGCTGCGCATCGTGACAGTGGAAATGGGTCAAATAGAGATCGACTAGCACCACTTGACAATAGTGTCGACAACTTTTGTATTTCACTTCACAAAGTACGGTAAAAATCCTATTTGAGTTATACGTAACATCAAGTCTGAAACTGTAGAAGAAAGAGCAACTTATCTATTTATCCTCTAATCTATCTAAACTACAAGCAATCCCATATAAACGTATGTCTAATCTATACTAATAAAGACTCCAAAATCATTCAAGCGATTTTCAAATTTCTTTGACTGTTGGAAAGCTACATTCTTCCAGAGTAACATAGGCTCTTTTTATCCCGATACGACGAGGGTGAAGCCGCGGGAAACCGGCTAGTGATGATATAAACTTGAGAAGATTGGTTTCCCAGAATCACCATCATCTGCCTAGCCTTTTTCCCATCTATGTTAGGGTCGGCTTCCAGTTGCACCGTAAGCAGCTAAATACCAATGTTTTACATGGAGCGACAGCCCATCGGACCTGCTCCACCCAATACTCTTTGTTAAGGCTGGTTGGATGTTCTGACTTTTTCAAGACTTACCGTAAGATATAAAGTCAGCAACAGCCTTCTCCCTCCGGAGGCTACTGTTGCAGCACTCATCGTACAAGACCAGTAGCATATCCACGAGGGTTTCCACACTGAGGCCGTGAGTGCGGGGCGCTTGCAGCCGCCGAGATGTGAACATCGTCTCGATACCCCTAGTAGGTAAGACGGGCTTATTCAAGACTTACCGTAAGATATAAAGTCAGCAACAGCCTTCTCCCTCCGGAGGCTACTGTTGCAGCACTCATCGTACAAGACCAGTAGCATATCCACGAGGGTTTCCACACTGAGGCCGTGAGTGCGGGGCGCTTGCAGCCGCCGAGATGTGAACATCGTCTCGATACCCCTAGTAGGTAAGACGGGCTTATTCAAGACTTACCGTAAGATATAAAGTCAGCAACAGCCTTCTCCCTCCGGAGGCTACTGTTGCAGCACTCATCGTACAAGACCAGTAGCATATCCACGAGGGTTTCCACACTGAGGCCGTGAGTGCGGGGCGCTTGCAGCCGCCGAGATGTGAACATCGTCTCGATACCCCTAGTAGGTAAGACGGGCTTATTCAAGACTTACCGTAAGATATAAAGTCAGCAACGGCCTTCTCCCTCCTGAGGCTACTGTTGCAGCACTCATCGTACAAGACCAGCAGCATATCCACGAGGGTTTCCACACTGAGGCCGTGAGTGCGGGGCGCTTGCAGCCGCCGAGATATGAACATCGTCTCGATCTGTTTGAGGCGTTTGATGCCCAGCACTGGGGAGAAAAAGAAGACAATAAAATATACTTTATAGTACTCTAAAATTGTTTGATTATAGGAACTACGGATCAATTTTAGAAAAAATTGGAACTAGGTTTGAAACTAAAGGCAGTTCTATACATTCAACGCGATGTACCACTTATGTTCGATGTCAACATCGGACTGTGTTTGAGAGTTCGGTCATCAATTTTAGGGGTACTGTCACTATAAGTACTATAAGTAATTAGCCTAATGGAAACATATAGGAACACAGTTGAAAATATACCCTTTACATTAATATTAATAGTTTAAAAGCTGAACAAAAGTTAAACAAAGGTACCTAGACATAGGAAATACCGGATTTCAGACCAAATTAACAAACCTACTTAACATAAGGATATAACGCATTATTAATTCATCAATCAATGGTAACTACGCTAAACCCAATCGCGGATGATATAGCTAATAGGAAAATGGTACACAGGAAAAATTAACAAATACCTACATTATTATGAACAATAAATCCTATACAATGATTAAAAATAAAACTTTTGATTGTAGGTACTTGTAACGTCCTGATGGGGTTGCGGGATTGTTCGTGCGGGTTACCGCGGAGGAACATGGTAGGTTTTAGTCAGTAAGAGTCTGACACTCCCTCACGCTGCACTGACAGCGGGAGAGATCATTTGATGATAACCCGTAAGAAAAAAAAAAAACTCGTAACGTAGCTGTATTTTTGCTAGATCAATAAGGAAGGCCGATAGAAATAAGTTGTTTTGCAAAGTTGATGGTCGGGCGTTGTAACATAAGGTACATGTGTAAAAGTTCGCCTTGGAAGGGTTGATATCCAACGGGCTGATGATGGAAGGTAATAGGGGAAAGTCGTTAATGAATTGCAAAGTTTAGATGTATATTAGAAGGATGAAATATCGATACGAATATTTTGAAACGAAGGAGTTGGTCTGAGGAGTTGGTTGATTATTTCAACGTGTTAATGACAGATACAACTGGTCGATTAAAAAAAATGATTTGTTAGGTAGCTCATTTATTGAAAACTTAGTTAAAAAGCCGGGTTTGCGAAGCAGTTCCCCCGAACCACGTGCAAAATCGCGTGAATCAACTAATTTTAAAAAAGTTTAAACATACGATTTCAGACTAACATATTAGTCTACAATTTGATTGACAGCCTAACCATTAGACGGCTGATTTACGAACACAAATGAACACACGCATCTATAAACGAGTTGAACATATCACTTTGAGTATCATTCTTCCTCGTACTCGCTGTAAACACAGGCCTGTTTACTAATAACTCAAATGCGCTGAATTTGTGCAGTTTATTTAAAAAGAAAACATCTGTTATTCTTGTTCCGTTTAATTCGGATTAAATCAACAAAAGTATGAAGGTTGGTGTGAGTGACTGCGTTTGATTCCTTTGTGACATCATGGCGCTTTCTCAAAAATATAAACCTAAAATTAATGAACAAAAAACGGTATACCTTTTTGTAAAAGTAACCATCAAATGAATGAAAAATCCCTTTTCATAAATATTTTGATTTGATTTTAAATACCTATTTTATTTTGATTTGATAAAGCTGAGTAGGTACCTGTGTTTTACATTAAGTGCTACTACTTTTCTTACCTAATCCAAACCTAAAACCTATTCTGGATCAATAGTGTTAACATTAAACACACTGGTCCTATCATCATCATCACAGTCTTACGACATCCACAGAACATAGATCATTTATTAACTTTGAAAAGACCCAGTCACTGCCCTTTTGTTAAAGATTTTTAGCAACAAAGAAACATCAAAAATACACAGATTTAAAAAGCCAATCTAATCCATTTACCTATTAGTTTTTAAGTAGGCGCCTCAATACGACACTTGTGAAACAATAGCCATAAAATGATTAATTTCTACTCGAAGATATAGATTGACCGAATACGCAGTGGCATATTTACACGAGGTGAATCAGCTACTCTAATAATACAAACAATAGATTACGATAGGATTAAATGGTTTATAGGAAGACCCCGGCTTTGGTACATGTGAAAATCTTGTAAAAAATGCAAAGTTATCGTCAAATAACTTTGCTTCATGTCTCTTATTCATTAGATACACTTTTGAACATTGCACTCCTGAAGTTACATTTTTTTCTTTGGCGTTGAAAATGTCCGCAATTGTAAATGTAGGCACACGCATTGTCTGGTCATCTAAAATGTACCCGAATTTATCCTCAGAACAGTCAAGCTGGTTAGAAAATTGACGCATTTCGAATCCCAAGCGTTTATAATATTAGGTTAGGTGCGGTACGGATACTAGGATAACAGAAAACCATACGATCAATATCCGATGCATTACTAAAAGTTTTTCCTTCCGCGAATCTATTGAACACTATAATATTGTCAATTTCCTGGATGTGCAATTTGCCATTTTACGCAATTGGTTTTTCGCGCCAAGAATGTCCTTATCCAATAAATAAGTGAATCCATAAATAAGGCTTGAAATCAATCCCCACGACAAGGTCAAAATTATGAACTCCTTTTCGTAAACATAAAATGCTCGCTTTCTTGGGACTTATTCAACATGTTATGCTTAAAACCATTCAATCTAGGTTTATTAGTTCAAAATGCCAAGTTGTATAAAGAGAGTAAAATGGGTTTCCTTTCTTTAAACGGCAAAGCGTGTTCCATTTTTCAGGAGGCCGGTAAATGACCGAATTGGCTGGCGCCCAAAGGCTTTACAACATGAAGGGTAAAATGCCAATTTGGATACACCCCAAACCAAAAGCTTGTCAGAGCTTGCCAAAATATGATGCAGATTGAAGGTAGTGGACGACATGATATAAAACTAGAGTGACCACATTTTTTGTTGAAGCACTTCAATATAATATATAATATAACGAATAATATAACAAAATATAATACAACAAATAAGCGTACTGCGGGAACTACTTCACGCAAAGGGATAAAAAGTAGTCTTCTTTGATAAATGGGCTATTTAACACTGAATTTATTTTTCAATTCGGTAGAGTAGCACCATAAATTAGAATATTCAAACTATTTTTTGTTTTTTAATATTTGTTTATTATATTTTATATTAAAGCTACAGAATGGATTTGTGCAGACTGAAGTTTTTATAAGCCTATTTTTATATATCCACGGGAAATAATTCCTGCGGGACGCGGGTGAAACCGCGGTCGCAACTAGCGTAGAATATCCCATTAAAAAGTCGATGAACTAACACAGCGCGTTAACATAAAAAAAAAACTTCATTAGACAAACAATCATACAGGAAGTAACATGGCTAAATTAAAAAGGACATCCCATTACTAAAAAGTATGTAACATATATGTATACATCATAAACGCACATAGTAACACTATGAATCAACGCTTGCAATGCTAATTAGTTTACAATGGTGGGATAGATAATTGGCTGTATGACTGAAGCAGCCTTGGAAAAGGTGCCAATTGTAAATTCTGTTTGTTTTTTAGCATATTCCATAATCAAAATCGTTTGTGGTAGCCGGCCTAAAAAGGATTGATCCTTAGCTAAAATATGGGGTCCCTTACAGTCTTAAGTGGATGCAACTGAGTAAAACCACCCTATTATAAAACGTGGTTTTAAGAAGTAGGTACCCGCTTTTAGCTTAAGTCCACTGATTTTGTTCAGGACAGTGGTTTAAAGGTGGTACAAATGCTGGTACTTTTTTAAAACCTTGTTTTCTAATAAGGTGGAATGTGTTTCAACTGCCTATGCAATCTTCTCAACCCAGTCTTCCCAAGCAACAAAATGCACTCAAACATATAACGCCCCTCTTTTGCACCAGTGGTGAAAAAAATATAACAATAAAAGTGGTGTTTTTTCAAACAATATTATCCAAATCCATTCAGTGTTTTTTATTCAACACTAGCTGATCCCGCGAACTTCGTTATCGTTTAAACCTTCCCTGGACCTCTACAAACATTTTAAAACCAAAATCAGCTCAATCGGCCCAGCCGTTCTCGAGTTTTAGCGAGACTAACCAACAGCAATTCATTTTTATATATATATAGAAGAATAGAAGAATATAGAAGATAGAAGATATAAAAGATTTAAAACTAAACATCCGTTAATCTGATGGAAAGCGAAGATTAGGTACCTACAAAACTTACTTAAAATCCTATATCAATAAAAGATAACTAAATAGGTGTATTATGTAAATGTAAACTTTTATGTTTACAATACAAATAATGGGAGATATTAGCCATGATAATATAAACATTAATATTTACTCAATTCATTCTAACTCTTGATCATTGATAAAAAAGTTAACTGTTATGCAAATAATATGTATATTATGTTAAGCAAATAGGACTATTTGGTGACCAAATATTATTTGTTTTAGAGATAAAACTTCTGTGATAGTAGTATTGTATAAGACAACTGGCTATACTCATATTTGGTTAAAATAGTCACAATTGATATTGCATTGTTAAAATAAAGGTTTTTTTTTATTAAATAGCACTTATTAGATCAGGATCACTTCCTTGGCTTGTTTTGCCTTTTCTATTGTAAGTATAGAATAGACATATAACAAAAACTGAATAATGCAATTTTCTATTCGTAAATATGTACTTAACTAATTATGCATGATAATAAACTAATGAATATTTTTTTACTAAGAAAAACTTTCCAAAAAGTACCCATTAAGTAGGTACTTAGAAACTTTATTTTGATATTAGATTGGAAGTAAATCCCTGATGAGGGAAAACAGATATCTACATCATCATTGGAATAGAAGCAAGTATATCCCGATCAGAATGTTGAAAGCTGACCAAATATAAGCCACCAAATGCAAACTAAATATTCTACCTACAAAATAACTTCAGTAGGATGAGTCTAGACTAAATTAAATAAGAGACAGTGGTAAGTAATTAACACCTAGATCAGTAGGTGTAAATTACACTTACTTTCTATCTAGTTAACATGCCTGGGTGAGTCTGGCTGGCTTGCAGGTACATTTATATTATTTTAAGTTGTGGCATATTTTATACTAGGCTCTTCAAATGTTATGTAGTTGATGAAGACTTATTGAAGTTGGAATTTTACTAAAAATGAGGCTCTTAAGATAAAATTGTAAATCTTTTCTTTTAAAAACTCAGCTCCAAAATAAAATACATATCTATAAATCAATGTTGAGTATTACTTACATCAATTGAATCATTATTTAAAGCAGCATTTTATTTGTTTAATACATGTACCTACATATCTATCAAGATGGTTTACCCTTAGTTAAGTGTCAACTGAAAAGGAGTACTGTTTAATTTTCAACTGTGTTCCAAAATAACATAAACAGTAGAGATTCAGACTTTCCTAATTGATTTACTTACCATAATTACGAAAGTAACATTTACAAAAATACATTGAAGGTATACAGAAAAAATATAAAAAACTACACAGAAATGAAAATTACCTAAAAAATTATAACAATAATAAGAAAATAATTACCTGGCACATTATTGGATGGGCCTAAAGCCCTATCCGGTGAAGAGTCCTCCTCGTCAGACATATTGGCACCGTTCACACCATCAACCATGAGTATCACTCACAAATTGTCAACACTCGTAGACAAAACACTTCATATTACGCTAACACTATGTCCTAAGAGATTCATGTACAAAATCTACTTTTTTTAAACAAGTTAAGGCATGCAGCTTATTGTTTTATCTGTGGTGTCAATGTGTTCCATTGTTGTTTCTTCAGCATCTGGAAAAGAGGTTTTGTGTTGGCTGAATGATGTTATTTCAATGGCTTTTCTAGAATTAAAATGTTGCTTCTTTTGATTGAAGAGGCTTGTTCTTTTTAATGTCGAAGGTTTTTATTTCATTTAGACTTACTACATGTGCTTAAGAAACTTTATTTTATTATAAGTGATCCCACCCAAAACAAAAATGTGAAAGACTGCCAAGTTCGATAATATGGGAATGCTTCGCCTATAAAAGAAGTGAGATCTGAATAAGTACCAAGTTCCATACACATACCTCAGTTAAAAATAGTTACTTTTTAATGATGTTACTTGGCAAGTTTTCATACACCTTGTTATAAACCTACTAAACGCAATGAATCAAGTATTTAATTTTCTATTAAAACTTGCCAAGTAATCATCATTAAAAAGTAACTATTTTTAACTGAGGTATGTGTATGGAACTTGGTACTTATTCAGATCTCACTTCTTTTATAGGCGAAGCATTCCCATATTATCGAACTTGGCAGTCTTTCACATTTTTGTTTTGGGTGGGATTTCATTTATTTTTGTAAGGTTGTTTATTTTATTTTTTTCTTATGATGAAGTTAGTTAAAGAAATGTCTCATTTATACTATCTTTTAGATTTTTTAATATGCACTATGTTTCTTACAAAGAAATGAACTAGATTAACTATGACTAGATTTACCAACTGACTGACATGACATGTTATCATATATTATGTTCGTGGATCAAAGTTACACATTCGTTATTTTCGAAAGTGATTCACACTTGGCCGTTTTCAGATTTTTACTTTACTTTGACTAAATACAAACCTTTGTACCATTCGAAGATATATTATATAAATATAGATAAATTTAGTTCGTTTTAGTTCCTTAGGGGTATAAATTTACACCGGGTATAAAACACCTTCATTATTTTGAAACCGACTCACACTTGGCCATTTTCAGATTTTTCCCTTTACCTTGACATAAAGACCTACCTCCATGCCAAATTTCAAGTCAATACGACCATTGGAAGTGGTCTAGGTTTTTGATGAGTGAGTCAGTGAATCAGTGAATAAGTGAATAAGTGAATCAGTGAATAAGTGTATAGTAAAAATAGCGATTTTCTGACGTCAATATCTCAAGACCTACAATAGGTATATTAATGAAATTTTGTATTTTAGATAAGTGAGGGGGTCTCAACAGATACTAGAAATTTGATATGCGTAAATAAAATAGATTTTGAGTTACAGGGGGGTCGAATTTGGCCCGAAATGGTTCGTGTAATATAACCCACGGCCGGTGTGTCGCCTTTTTTGCTCGAACTTGGCGGACACACTGCCGTGTGTCTAGATTGTAGGTAGGTATATTTTTTTCCTATTCAGAAGTACCTACCAGTTACTTTAAATATTTGAAGGTACATATTTTAACAAAAAAAACTAGGAATGTATAACTTCAGAATCTAAAATAATATTAAAATAGAATTTTATTGAAGCTTTTCACATCAAGACAGAAGGTCACCAATATTATAAATAGTTCCATGTTTTAATAACATAAAAATAGATTCCTAGTGTGTAGTAATACTGTCCCACATTCAAGAAATTGTGAAACTTTCATATCTAATTATTGTTATCTAAAAAATTAACATAGCTGGTGTATCTTGCTGATAAGGTGTTTACTGTATTCTATTTACTAATTGTGATTGTTTATTTTTTTTTACTTTTTTACGCACACATAGATGCAATCTTAATATCTTGCACTTCAAGGAGCATGACTCAAGAAAAATTGAAATAAGTCTACCAATAAAAATGCGAGACGATTTCTTTGTATGGCTCTTAAAATAAACAATTATTTTAAGATTTCTTTTTGCGCAAAATTGACTCACATAATAGCTTAATTAAAGCTACATTTAGTTCTAAGCAGGAAAATAAACAGTAACTAGTATAAATAGTTGTAAGTCGTTTAATAGTATCGGCGCCGTGAGTGCAACTCCTTTAACGATCTCGCCTAGGGTCAACAGGAAATTAAAACCGATTTTAGCCATTGTCTAACAAATCAAAAGGCGACAACTGCTTTCTATTCATTGATTGCAAGGTTGCGGGTGTCACACAATACCAGAGCGCTTTCGCAATCCCTTACAAATGAACTTTTATGTACATTTTTATACCAAAAAAAGAATAATGAATACCGTGACATATCGATACGATTTCCGCATCGCGACTATAAATAAACAATAACATGTACTTGCGTGCAGCTAATGCAGCACCCCGTTGATGCATTTCTATTTTCATTATATTTTTATATCGCTCGGAACCGAACACAATACCACTGAGATCTTAACCTATATTTTTTCTATCGATTGTTATGCAAAAACACTTAGATGAGTCATCGTTTACACTTTTATACAACACCACAACAACAGCTTTATAATATTCACCTGGATATTCCGTTAACTTTAATTGATTTTGGCTATGGCTACTAAATCATTTTGTTTAAAATATTTTTCGATCCTTTCGAAGCAGACATTTTACTCGGGACACTGGCAGTGTTGCTATGTTGAAGAAATGAGAAGTTTGTAAAAATAAACAAGTTCATCGAATGGAAATTATCTACAAGATAAGATTTTTACATTGTACAATTTTACATTCATTACAAAATAAATAATGCTCGAGTAAATTTATTTAGAGTAAAAAATGAAATACAATGAATATCGAATCTCTTCAAGTTCAAACATTTGAAATTATATAAAAAATGCAATTTAATAAATGGATCATGCCTTATGCTTTATAAAAGTTTAGGCACTGATTAAAATTATTTCGCTTTCTTTGCGAAATATTTATGTATCATTTTCACTGATAATAACATTTTAATCCTAAGAATGACAAATCGAGCAAGAATTAACTCAAAAATGTGCCACTGTTTGCTAAACACAGAAGTCGTCAGACTGGCAACGTCTCTACCGGATGTAGAGACGGAAATACTTAAAATACTAAAACTTTTTATTTACTATTTAAACTAATTGCTAATATTTATCAATTATATAAAGAAAATGCTACTTTATAATTTATTTTAGTAATTATTGATTACAAGTGTTTACATTTAAAGCGATACTTTTACCAAAATGCAATAAATTCCTTTGTGAAAAGTAGCTCCATTGATCGAGCGTCATTTGTACGTAATGGAGTCGATGTTCTTTTCGACAAGTTGTAATTGAAATAATTATATAATTTTGGACGAAATATCACATAAAACTGTTTGTTATTGTGTATTACTGGATTGCAGTGAATGGTTATAGATAATATATGGATACCATAAGCGTTATTAAGCTTTCAAACAACCTCGTTTTATCAATGGTATGTGTGACATCAAAATATTTTGGAAAGTTCGTTCAATTTATCTTTTAGATCTAATAAAAGTGCATAATCTGACGTGAATACCCTTAATTACGTCTCAAATATTGATTCCCATAAGTTATTTGCAACGTGCTATGTCGTAATCATACAAAAATCCGAAGGCTTTGTCGCCCGCGTAATTGAGTAGCAAAACGGAAAGGTCATGCATTCATATTCACCTTTTTGTTTTCAGAACGATGATCGTCTTTATATAAAAGCAATTGTGGTGCGCGAGCAACGCATATTATAGTTTTGGCTGCGAACCAGGACAAGTGTTAATGGTTTTGAGGGGGCATCTCTGTGGACCACAGTTAGATGAAGGTATGGCCTCAGATCAACCTGTGAAGAAGAAACAGAGGATAGACGCGCCAGATATCGACGAGGGTAGCGATAGATCCACGGAGGATGTGCTCACTGACATATTTGACGCTGAGACTACCCCTGCGGAAACATCTGAGGAGTTCCCATCCAGGAATGGTGAGTCACCTGACAGCGGAACTGTCAGCGAGGATGCCGTTGACTGTTCCAGCCTCCTGAGACTACCCAGTGACACCAATGTGGAAATTATACCATCCTGTTCCAATTCAACTCCACATTGGAGCTCGGAAGATGATAAACTGCTTGCCGAGTTGAGAATACTACAGGATGCTCTTGTTGGTCAGTGTTTATGTAGATTTAATGATACTGCAGTAACTCAACTCTTTGACAGACAACTCAATATTGTTTCTTGGCCTCTGACATGTTCGCTCACATATTTATCTACAATGCAGCTTATGTTCGATATATATTTAAAACAAAACAGTACAGGCACCATTTGTTCAAAAATAATGCAAGCATGTGACATATTTGTTAGAAATAGGCACGATTGGATAACGGAGGTTGTTGAGTTGGCAGATCATAAGAGTAAATTCATAACATTCGTAGCTTGTAGGGTAATAGCTAGCTTTCTAATAGTCTCCAAGGACACTGTAGATGAGAACTGGCTACAACAAATTGCTGAAAACATTTACCTGTTTGATAGAATCAACAGGATCACAGTACAAAAAATTAACTTCAGTCTAGATATTATAAAGAGGATAGTTGAGTGGAAGGATGTGGAACAGCATCCTTTAGAAGACAGTAGTTACATTAATTCAGCAGGGACCATGCAAGTTCAAGAAGATAATCCGTTTAGGAGTACTGTTGGCTATGGTGGTAGCAGCAGTGGTGACATGCCTTCAAGTTCCCACAGTAACTTGCATTGTGCATTCTCAAATTTACAAACACATGGTGCACCATCCACATCCTCAGAACAGGAGGGTTCATCAACCTTCCGACTAAACGAGCCAGTATTAAAGCTGTCATCTCCTGACCAAAGAGAGATGGAGCAATCGGAGTCACCTGAACCTCCTCAGTCAAGGATAGAAAGAGTGAACGAACATGGTTGTGTCACTGTCATACTCACCGACTCTGAATCCTTTGACACATCTCACATAAAATGCCTAACAATAAAAACGCTAGAGCATCACTGGCCTGTGCTAGTAAAAAATATGAAGCTTCTTCTTCTAAGGTACCTGAATTTAGCAAATGCTGAAAATTGTATACTAACCTTTTTCTCGTTATGGGAGAATATTATAAGTGTGAAAGCGAATCTCTCAGTTATAGACACCAAACCGTTTTATGCTGACTTGCAGGGCTTTGTAGACTTGTTAAGAAATACCGTGCTGCCCAGTCTAATATATACTCATTTACTAAGTTTGTTCAATGAAGTTCTGTGTTATGGCTCTACATTAGCACTACAAGATATTTTGCCTGAGGAGATATGCTGCCTGGCACACTCTATCGTGAGATTTGTCAAAGACTTCAGGTTACTAAGTGATGTAAGGGTGCAAACAAGTAGAAGTGGGTTTGGATTCTTAGGTCATGAGTGCACAATTCTAAGAGATTATTCATTAGCACCAGCAGTTGCGCCTTTGTCGTCTTCAATACAACTGGTAGACCAGAACTATGGGGAGGATGAGGATGAGCATGACGAATCGCAATCAAGGAGTGAGGTGGATAAAACGATGCTTCAGAGAATGTCACTATTAGTACTGAAATCTGTAGCTGTTACTGTAAAAGAAATGCGATGCGATTCTTCTGACAGCTCAATAGACTCTTCAGACTATAATGCGATACAAGATATGCAGATTGTCGAAAGATCTATTCGCGATGTTCTTAAAAAGCTTGATGTATTTATCAGAAATAGTTTAGAATTCCATCCAGAGACTCCTTTTACGAAAATGTTGATACATTTGTTTAGCGAGCAGGATGATTACTTGATTGAATCAATGGTGTGTACTCTTGATATTACTGTTGGTATTGTGTACAGAAACTCGATGTATCCTGACCTAATACCAATGCTGAACCCTATATCTTCATTCATAGAATTCCTGAAGGTTGTGTCACATGATAGCGATGTGTTACTGGATTATTTAGTGAGCAATGAGACATGTTTCTTGCTATATCTGTTGCGATTCTTGAAATACGTGAGAAGGAACTGGCCGAAGTTTTTGGAGACTTGCCAGCAAGCAGATTCTGGGGGCAGCAGAGGTCTGGATGATACGATGAGGGTTCTGATCCGATTGAGGTTACAGATCAGCAGACTGGTTTCCAAGTCTCTGTTCCCATACAATATAAGTCCTGTGCTAAGATTGTTGGAGGTCTGCGAAAGTTTGTATGAAGGTAATGAGTTTAGCTGAATATTCAATAAATCATGTCCTGAATTTTTCACAGCAATCTACAAGTTTAAAGAATTGCTAGACTGGATGAAATATGTTTTTGATTTTGACAGTAACTGAGATTTTGCAAGCATATTGAGTAAACAACTTCTTGTTGTTAATTCACAACGCAATTCGAACTTTTTGACCTTAGAAATCTCGAAATCATAATTTCATGACATATGACGTCATAAGTAAGGTCTAGCATACCGTTCTTGCATTGAAATAAACTATCTTATCTACAAAGACTGCCAACTCATTTAACATTCCAAACTTTGCTTAGTTATGTGTAGTAGTTAGCTATAATTAATTTATATTAACTTTTAGTGCTGTAACATTTGTAATATTATGTGTAATGTTAGTTTAATCTGTAATTATGTGTTACTCAGTCTTCCTTTTAGAGTATGTTCCTTTAATGCAATATGATTAAATATTGGAACACTGTGCTTATTTAATGTACAAAAAAATAGTTAAACTAAAATATTTTTGGTGTTAAACTTTGTTGTGCTGGAAAAATATTTTTGATATTTTAAATATTTTGTGCTGAAGATTTTGCAATGCAGTGTTCCAAAAATGCCCAATAATGTGCCTTACCGTTATGTAAAATAGGGTGCTCAGTAATAATATTTTTATGTAGAAATAAAGTGCTTTTCAAGAAAATATTTATATAGTATATTTAGTGCAACCATTTTGCATAATAGCGTTTATCAGTAGTCTAAGATGATTTTTAGAATTAATTTATTTTAGTTTTTAGTTATTCGGTTGTATTATACATATGTTTAGTTTCGATATTGCATATAAAATGCGGGTCTAATACATTTTGTTTAAAACTAAATTATATTCCATGCCACAATGATGTACATAAATGCCATCAATTACCATTTTATAAGTAAATGTAATCAGTATTAATACAATATCCTAATTTATATCAACATTATAATATTAATAAAATATTATTGCTGTTTGGTAAACTTATTTTTAATGTCATTGCAAATATTTAAGTACTGTAAAAAAACTACTTAATTGAGTCTTCTAACAATCTCTTAAAAGTTCTAAAATCTTGATGAAATACAGAATGCAACAGTTACCCCACTATAAAAACTTGTCAATATAGGACACAAAAACATTATCACATATTTTTTCTAAATAATTCTTCATATTATCATATCATTTTATTTGTTTGTATAATAAATTGGACAATTAACAATCTTGATTAAATTCTTTCCTATCATATCATCAATCAATCAATCTTCTACTGCTGGACAGATTTAAACAAACTTTTATACAAAAAATATTATAAATAAGTTTACTAAGCGACAAACCATGCTTCGACTACGGGATCTTATATTATATAATAGCTTTAAGTGATAGAACGACAACAGACTGTTATGTAGGTATAAATGTGTCCATTTTGTTACTTCCATGTAGCTATTAAGATGTTATTTTAGTGTTTTTTTTCATTGGTTAATTGATATGATTACTGAATCTCAAAATTGTGGACCTCTTAAATCTGCGAACAGTTTAAAGTCTCATTATCAATATTTCAGGATTGTTATAAATTGCATTAAAATAAATTGGCTAAAGAGTAAAAAAAAAAAAATATTATTGGAAATTCAGTGCTATAGTAAGTATTTTATTAAAATAATTAAACCTTGATCTTGCCAATAATACTACCGGAAAATAAGTATTATTATCATGGAATACGTTTTCACATTATAAAGTATTTTTTTTTAAGTATTACAAATTTGATAGCAGTCAATTTTAGATTCCCTTTCCCCAGGCCATTCTTAGAGGCTGATCATAATGAACTATCTAAGAATCATGCATTTTAGTTTACCTGATACTTTATTACAACTATTTCATTAATAAATGTTTAATGAATATATTTCATATTTTTTGGCTTTCGTTTGTATTCTAAATCTTAGGTTAACTAAGCAAAAATTCAAAATTTTGTATTTATAAGCAGTAATTTAAGTACTTGTTATTGTTAAGTAACAATAATTTAATTTAAATAACGACATTAAAATGAAATATTTTTGTACATGATGAAATTTTCAGTTTTATTTTGATATTGACACCCCCACACACCTCCACACATATTGACACTCAATAAACCATATCACAAAATCTACAATTATATAATTTTATATCTCCGACATTTATACAAGAGCCACTTATGCCTTGTGGTGGACGGATCTATGTCAAGCCTTTGATAAGGTCTCTCGAGGCCAGAGCACACAAAAGTCGGGCACCTATGGTCGGTTAAAAGCTCCTGTTAAATAAATGCACAGTTAAAAAAATATATAAATGAACCTATTAATTTGATTACATTAATTTTAATTCAAATCAAGACTTTAATGATAGGAGTTCCTCAAGGTACTATCTTTGGACCCATGTTGAATAAGTAGTTATTCTTGTCTTGAAGCTTGCTTGTCCGTGTAAGTTACTAGTGGCTATGGGATAGCCGAACTGTATGAATAATACGTGAGGTCTACTGCTCAACCACAAAGCGTCAAATTAACGATGATTCCTGTTAACAGAAAAAAGGTCAAATTGTAAGGAATTGAAACAAAAACACAAGTACATACGTATCACCAATTGTATTTCTAATCATAATTTACAACATAGAACATACATTTAGCATTGTACACAAAGTCTAACGTTCGTACAATCACACTTTTATACATATTGCTTATTTTTGGACGCAGATCCCATTCAAAACGGGTTTAAGGTAAAGATTCCTATTTTATACACAAGATTTGTAAAAAAAGTGAAAACTTTGCGGGAAAATGTATGCCAAAAAGCATGCAAGAATCATTTTAAAATATGAAAATCGTTCAAATAATTCATTCAACTGTATAATAATATAAGTGAAAACGCAATAACGTGATAAAAATCTCAAATACTTAGTAAGCTAAAAGTAGCATTTTTAAGTCATGTTTTTACGACATTTGGCTACGAAAATAAGACCACGGCTTTTCTTAGAATACAATAGCCATAAGCCTAGTAGTTATTTTGTGAAATTGAACAGATAGGTCACTCCTATGACAAAAATACAGCTAAGGATGTGTTCAAACCAGACTCAGCCGCCGAATGTGAGCGAACGTTACTGTCTATTGTATTTCCATACATATTCACTTTTTCGTTCACATTTAATCGACGATACGTTAATGCGTAATATTTATTCATAGACGCTGGAATTCGGCGGCTGATTGTCAGTTTGGTTCGAACGCAGCCTAAAGGCAAGCGTCCACCACAGGCACGAATCGCAAGTATCGGACGCATCGCACGTAACAGATTTTACCTTGCCTTGTATAAGAATTCATACAACGGCTTCCACTGATCCGCATCGTATGAACGACTCAGATACATAGCTATGCTATAACGCGATACGTGCGATGCAGGCCTGTGGACGCTTACCTTATGTCTGTGGTCTCATAAAAAGCTATGCAGTTGTATAGGTAGCAATATAAAAAGTATTCGTGCATATTTGGCCTCACAGCAGGTAAGAATTTCATAAACAGTAAACCACGTTCTTCTAACATTCTGTTATACAAACTATTTTCAGAACAGTATAATATACAATAGTTATACATTTGTCACACAATGTTCAGACCATTCGGCAGTTTGTGAATTTTCAGTAGGGCTATGCAAAGTGAACATCGATACATACAACATTATTTAATTGAAAAACTAGCCTTCTGCCAGCGATTTTTCCCGTTTTCTGAGGAAACTGTTTCCTGCACCTGGCTGAAAAGTAGCCTGTAAGCTATTCTGATAATTTATAAGCAATTACTATCGAGTTTCATGAGAATTTATGCGTGAACATGTAATAAACGTATAGGTACACGAATTTTCGCTTTCATGATATAAGTGTGATGCAAATTAGGACTAGCAGCAATTTGTATTAGGTATCTCTTCGAGAAATTCAGGCTTTGCATAGTACACTGAAAATTCACTTTAAATCACACATTTTCTAACAATTTTCTTTCTCAATCTCATAATATTATCTCTCTCTGTACAGTCAACAAGAAAAATGCTACATTTTAGTAGGAAGCAATCGTTGTTCTAAATACATTTTTTTATAATTATTAGTAAGTTTTCGTTGACATTAAAACTATTGGTTTTGATGCTGACTGTACAATATATTGTCATTCTTTTAAAAAACATTTTCACTCTCATTCTCATTACATTTTTTTAACCATTATTTTAACCTTCTATAAAACTGGGCGCTTGTTTCTTCAATGTGAATTATGTCTCAATCAGTTTAAATATTTCGAGACAAAAATAATTCCAGTTTCTTTGTATTTCTACCAACACGGAATATATAACAAATGGAGAGTTCATGGGAAACTGTCTTATTTACCAAGCAAAATAAAAGACTATGGAATCAACAGTATTATACAGATTCACATTTATTTGTTTTCAAGTATTTACACCATCCATTTGTTAACTACTCCGTGGCTTAATAAACAAAAAACTAAAATTTTGTTATAGCATTTATTTCTTTATTTACAATTATTTTGCCAGCTTAACAATGCAGCACGTACAATCGGCAAAAAATTCTCCTTTACAAAACTTTTTTTACCCAACTTTCAGGAAGTTGTCTCTCAGGTTTTTAAGACTTGTGAAATGTCTGCACATTTGCTTACTTTATCTTTCATACTACACATAAATTACATAACAGTCCCTTTTAATGTCATCGTTACATAATCAAGCTCACATATGACATATAATATTTTACAATGAAACATATACGTTAGACATAATGTGATACTAAAATAAACAATCTCAATCTGACAGAGAAAACAAACGTTACTCACGCGAATAGCGAAAAAGTGGGGTATTCGTAAAATATTGTATTTTTATTAAAAAAAGACAAATATTTTATTTGCTTAACCCTAACTTGAGCGATCGCAGTATATTGAAATCTTACGATTGATAATGCAAAAGGTGCTTTTTAAATAAGCAACCTTATTTTTAATGCTGCTACGAAAAGACTAGGCAAACTGAAAATCGAACATTTACCAATACCCCACTCGCCCATAAAAACATATTACATTTGAAAACTTACCATTCATAAATCTAAATTGGTAAACAACTTGACTGGACCGCGATATTCATTATCCGCAATTAAAATAAATTTAATAACAATCATGTTATTTGTTGCAATAAAAAAATAACACATTACACATATGATTAAAAAAATCCTTATAAACATTATACAAATATTCGATACCTTGTGTGAATGACGAAACAGAATAGAGCGTTTTAAAAGCTTGTTGACAACCATCATGAAAATACATTGCAGAGTATTAAAATCAAGGATGAGAAAAGTATTGTTTTACTTTTAGGAACTTATTGAGCTTTTTATGGACACATACTTTTCGACTTTACCGCCAAAAAACTGCAGAAATCCAGCATAGAGTCAATGAAGTTTTATATTCAAAGCCGAAATCAAAATATCATCTACGTAGAACCTGGCACTCCATTCTTTAATACTCTGCTGTGTCAACAAGTCAAATCAAAATTCGTTGAGTACATAACTATTAGTTAAAACCTAAACATTAAAACATCGAATACGGACAATAAATATCGCACCAAAAAAAACGTAAAACAAAAACAAAATTACATACATACTCAGGTATCATAGTCTTCATCAATCTGTAGATTTCCAGAATTCAAACTGTCTATATCAACTGGGGGCGCCTGGATCGGCTTAATTTCAATCTTTTTCACTTCGGGCCTACCCGATTTAGAGTTTTGCCTATGTATTTGTCGTAAAGAATTCTCTTTTTTAGGTACACTGACTATAGCAGCAGTGTCGAGTAACTTTATCTCTGGGTTTGTTAAATTTTTCGTAAAATCTATATTTAGTATAGGCGTTATTGGCGTGACAGGAGTCCTAGGCGCTACAATTGGTTTCTCTATCACCGCTGGCTTTGGCACCATGTCTATTTTAAGAGGTTCGGGAGTGTAACTCGTTGACGGTTGAGGACTTGAGTACGTAGGGTTGAGCTTGATCACACTTCTGTGTTGGACTTCGTCGGTTAATAACGTTTCTTGGTAAAAGTTTGCGGTAACAACCGGTTTTTCTTCTGTTGACTTCTTTGATAGGTCTATGGCTGTATCTAGTGAGGTGGAGGTGACGGTCTCAGTTCGCGCTAGTTTGCTTGGCGGTTCCGTCTCGGTGGACAGTGCTCTCCGCACGGGGTCCCGGGGCGGTTGTAAAGGTACTATTTTGACGTCACTACTGCTCGAACTGTTGGAATCTTCCCGCGCTATCCGCCGGGGAGGGACGGGCAGGTCCGAAAATCTGTTGAAGACATGAGTGTTTGTTGAGAAATTAAGAAAGAAAATGTTAAAATTCTGTCCGGGATCGAGGTGTATTTACTGTCACTAATGGTTCATTTTTATTTAAAAACTTACCTAGAAGAATTCGGAGAGCTTTCAGCACTCATCATTTCTTTTTCTTCCGCCACCGAGACATCTGGGATATTCTTCACCTGAAAATGATAAAACATTGCATTTTAGTCCACTCTCTTACTCTCTTTAATCTATAATTGGCTAAGAATATTATTCAATTCTGGAAACAAGTAATGGTCCACCAACAAGGACTTCTATGATAGTAAATTCAGTAACAGAACTAACATTCTTAAATCAAGTTTCCCTAATATTTTGAAGACCGATTTACAATTTACTCACCAGATCCCTAAGAAAGTCGAACCTGGACTCAGCCAGGATGCACTGCTTAACATGCGAAGGGCTGAGGGTCTTCGCATGCCGCGCCATCGTCACCTGCATCGCTTTACTGAGCAGAGACTCAACAAACAGCTCCAATGTTCGCGGTGTTGGATATAATAGGGCTGAGTTAAGGAGTTTGGAACCAATTTTGAAAAAATACACATGTACAAAAACACTTTATCAGACAATATCCCACGTGTTGTTGGCCTAGTGGGATATTTTAATATTACTTTTAAGTTAAAACCAAAAAATAATTTATTCAAAATTGTCTGCAAAACAGCACTTTTTGACAGTCAAAAATTTACAAAAGACAGCCCCCAAAACGCCTACCCTTCACCACAAATCCCCCCCCCCCTCTCCCAGCTTGGGGAAGGTCGTCTACAGAAGTGGACCTTTTTACGCTGAGACGCCTTTAGCAAGTCAATTATTAATTCGTGAGAGTTTAGAACGTATTCCAACTTTGCAATAGGAGATTTGCAATTATTTACAAACAAACAAAACAATCAAGTTTGTGAATAATTCTTTACGCAGCAGAATTAAACCTCCATTCTGCTTTGATAAAAAATATTTGTATTTCATTTTAATTGATTAATAAATGATACCTTTGGATGTCGAAAATTTAAGATGAGATGGAAAGACCATCGTCCAGGACCATAGGAAGTATAAAAAATGGTGCTCCAGATTATAGTTCATTTTCAAAATACCTTTCTTTACTGTGTAGTATAACTACAGCCAAGGCAATTTACATACATACTATAATTTCTTGTTCTTGATTTAAATATACCTGCCTACATGATAACTATCACGGAGAAACCGAATTTACTCAAATTGGCGGTTTTTCCGATTACAGATTGCTTCCGTTTCGTGGTCAATTTTGAATACATTACAATATATGTTTTAAGAGCAAACTTTAATGTTTACAATCTGGGGTTTTTCCGAGACTATTGATAACTAGCTGGACTGCATATCCATTTTCTCAAGTAGGTATAAAGTCTTATAATGCCAGTAGGTAACCTTAAGGAAGACTAACATACTGCTCTGAGCTGACCAAAGATCATCATGATCATGATCAAAGATAATCATGATGTCTTTTTAAAAAATCGATGACAATCTAAAGTAAATACTTTTGGGTCAACATCATTCCTATGGGTAGGTGCTAATTAAAATGGGCCTACTACAAAAGTTTCAAAGCTGTATCAAAAACTGAAAAATCTGTGTTGACGAGTCAAACAAAGGAACATATTTTTAACTTGTCATTGAACAACACATACAGCGTATTTTTGCGTGATAAATGATAACGCAGAAATAAATAAGATAGTGTAAAAACACCCCATCTGCCTAGCCTTTAAAATGCGGTTGGATGACAAAGGACTAAAATGCAAAGTACATTGGTGCAAAGAAATCCTTTGATGGCTCCTTTCGGCTGTTAACTACATGAAACCCAGAGATCATAAGTCCAATAGATATAGTTTCGGATGGGACGATAAATTGTAGGTACTGGGTTGCCCGGGTAACTGGGTTGAAGATGTCAAATAGGCAGCCTCTCCTTGAAAACACTGGTACTCAACCGCATCCGGTTAGACTGGAAGCGGACCCCTACATAGTTGGGAAAAGGCTGGGCAGATGATGATCATAAGTCCAATATCCCTTAAAAATATATAAACCATCGACAAAAGTGCTCAGAAACCGGCCATTTAAGACGATCTTATCCTGTACAAGGAAGAAGCAACGTGATACATCTCGAACTGTATTCGTGTTGTATTGAGTGTAATAGTCCTATTCTGGTACACATGACTAATTGTATCATCCGAGCGACGCCTCTGACGTCACGATTCATTGCCAGACAGGATCGCTGCACTGTTAACTGTACATTTTTATATCTTGCATGCAGGATGAAAATATGTGGGAAGACAAGGCTATTTTGGGCATATAGACGCTCTCAGGATATGAGATATAGTATGACTGTCTCGGGATGAATTTTCTTCGATTTTCCAGATAGTAAATGCTCGAATGCCGCTAATTAGAGAACAATAGAAAATCAATTGCGTCTGCGTGGATCCGTGCCACCGGCATACAAGGGATTAAATTCCAAAAAATCCACAAATACGTGGGTAGACAAGATTGAATTTGGAAAGGTCCCTGGCGAGGTGGAAATTAAGCCACTTATTCTTGAAGTTGTGAGAACCCATAGACCAAGAGTGTATTCATATGAAATATCAAAAGGAAATGCTGAATAATTTACTCCATAATTTGACATTGTAACTAATAGCGACACAGTATAAGAAATAGATAAACTAATTCAGACTGACTGGATTCATGCATTTTTTATTCCGCTCTAACATATCATATAAACGTCCTACCTACGCAAACACTGAAACATGAGTTGCTAAGCTCGAAATAGAATACTCTTTATCTCCTATAATGGGGTCTGTAGATGCAAAAATATACAGCAGACATCAAAATGCACACACGTAATTCTAACTTCCTTTTTTGCGATGACATCAGTACATGAATGTACTGCATCCTTTATAGGGCATGAGGTTAGCTTCAGAGATAACTTGGATATTCATCATTGTTCTAGAATTTTTTACGGCAAGGTCAAGAATCAGTGTAGCTAGATAAGTAATAATGTCTACTATGTAAGTTGCAGTTCTTCTCGTAAAAATTGCACAGGTTCAGGAGAAAAGCTAATAGGTAAAAGGTCGAAGGTTAAAATGCGCTTTGCGCGGTTAGTTTCTGGATGAGTAATATATTTCAATATTCGCCACAGATCACGTAGTCGACGTCACAGAGCATACCCACTAATAGCGTTATTCCTTTCTCGCGCTAGAATCAATATCCATCTACCTTTTGACCCCTTGCAGACTGGCTTCGTAGTGATTTTCTAAACTTAACCTTGACCCATAATAGGGTAGTTTCCTAAAAAATAATAATTAGTCCGTCTTGTAGATTGTCCAAAATTAAGCGATACGTATTTTTTCTTTTTTAAATTGGATCAGAACTTGTTAAGATATAGCGTGTTAAAGTTGAGTGTGACGTCACAAGTTGCTACAATTTTCAGGACACTGTGACGTAAAAGGCCCCCACTCCTAATTTTTGAAGCGTATTATCTTTGTCATTTTATGTTTAATTAAAAAAAGAAAAAATACGTATCCAATATTTTTTGATTATCTAAAAAGCGGACTAAATATTATTTCATTATTTCGACCCTGGAAACTACCCTATTTAAGGTTGTCATGACCTATATCAAATAAGAGCGGCCCCAGAATCGATCCCTGCAGAACACTGACACACAACGTAATTATTCTAATGGTGCAAGTTCCTTTGCTTCAAGCAAACTAGGACCCATAGAAAAACAAATGCACATACATCATAACAATATCTATAAACACATATTGATTCAGAAGGCAGTACTCCTTGATACGGCGCGTATTGTGAGGAGGTTTCTGTCTCTGGGACCCTAACCACCGGTACCTTGGACCCTGTGCCCGATATCGGTGGTGGTATTTTTTATATTTTTAAATGTTTTTTTATTCTTTATAATCTAATATTTAAAAATATAAATGTTATGTTGAAAGATAAATAAATCCACTCTATAAACTATACATAAGTTATAATGATGAAGGAATAAAGCCCAAGTTACCAGATAGGCCTATTTTGATGATTCCTACCTTTTTTCTTAAATACAATGGAATTTGTTTAAAAAATTAAGTTATTAATTACTATCTAAAATGAAATTAATTGAACCTTTTTGAACGTGGGCAACGCAGCCCTTAGTCAAATACAGACATACAATTGGCTAAATTAATTTGTGTTAATCAAACAATGAGGCAAAGCCATCTCAATTAATGTAATTAATGAAGCAGACTGCTGTCATTGAACATCCTTGGCAGTCGTTACGGGTAGTCAGAAGCCAGTAAGTCTGACACCAGTCTAACCAAGGGGTATCGGGTTGCCCGGGTTACTGGGTTGAGGAGGTCAGATAGGCAGTCGCTTCTTGTAAAGCACTGGTACTCAGCTGAATCCGGTTAGACTGGAAGCCGACCCCAACATGATTGGGAAAAAGGCTCGGAGGATGATGAATGAAGCAGACTGCTAATATTGACTCATATGTTGCTAATTTATGAGTATTGAGTATTGAGTAATTTAATTAATTTAAAATGTTCCTTTCTTTTTGTGAGTGTACGGAAATTAAAAGAGGAAACTTTTTTGTTCTCTAGAAGCTCCAAAACTTATGGAACAATTCGAATAATTCTTTCATTTTGATAACTTTTCCACTTAGAGTTGAAAACAGACACACAGAAGGTCTTAGGGATAGGGTCATGTAATTAAACTTTAGGTCATCATCATGTGCCTAGCCCATTCCCAAATGTTTTGGGGTTGGCTTCCAGTCTATAAGGATGCAGCAGAATACCAGTGATTTACAAGGAGCGACTGCCTAACTGACCTTCTCAACTCAGTTACCCAGGAAACCCAATACCTCTCAGTCAAACCATTTATGGCGACATCATTTAGAACAATATACCAGTAAAATTGACCAATATCAAAGGTCCTGGATGAATGCTATGTGTATGCTATTCCTGTCACTGGTTATTACAACTATTGGTTTCTACAAGTAAATATGAGTAGTTTCTTCAATATCGTTATAACAGATTTTGACTGTATAATAATAACTCTTTATGATATTCCCCCTACTTTTTAGTAATATTTGTCTTAAAATCTAGAATAATTTGTGAGCAATATATGCACAGTTAAATCATGATAAGCTATGGGTAATAATCCTGCTAGGGTGAGTGTTTGTTTATATTTTCAAATCTTCAACATTTCATAAATAAAGTCTTGATTTCTTCATAAATCCAATAAGATTTAGCTTCATAGACCCAGAGAATGTGAGAAATGTGAATATTTTCTTTTTTACTGTCAACAACATTGAATTCATACAGCCAAGATAAAACAAACAAACCTCTCTAAAACTAGTTTGTGATTATGTAAACCACCAAAAAGGTTGGTTAAAGGTTTTTTGTATTGTTGGACAAGTTAAATATTTTGTCCTTAGTAATTAAAATTGTAACGTATGGAGCTAATGAAAGCCAAAATGAGTAAATGAACATTCCAACAATGTAAATACATACGTGTTCTAAAACGACTAATACAACAATATAGCAGTGCTATTTAAAAAGGATATAGATTATGATTGGCACTGCCTGGGCAACTTTCCCCACTTCCTCATCAGTCTGCATAATCTTCTTGATTCGCCCCTACAAACAAACAATGTCATGATATCACCAATCTCTCAAAATTATTGACGAAAACAAAACCAATTTTCTCTTTGTTGCTGTCGTTTTTGAAGGTTTTTTAACTTACGGCTGGAAACCTTGCATTGTATTTTCTTTTCTTGGAAGGCATTGTGGCAATCCGTTCACTTTAACACCAATTAAATGATAAAATTAGCTCACTTCACCATCAGAATGTTAACACTTCTCGCGCATTTTTGAGGTTAGAAAAGGGGGACGTTCGCTGCCCACTTCATTTATATACGAATTTGACAGTTTCTCCACCATTTTTTATGGTCAATTTATGATTATCCACGTAATCCACAATAGTGATGAGTGAATTTAATAATTAGTTACAACATTTTAACTATCGCAAAGTCTAAACAAGGAAAATTTATTGGGTATTTAATTTATTTCCATTTCAAACCTTGTTTATAATTAAATTGGCTGAATGAATTTGAACTTGGTCAGAGTTGATATTAATTTTAAAAAGTTTATCACATTTCGTTTTGAAATAAATCATTTTCCATGCTTTTCCTTAATAAAAAAAAATGTTTATGTGACTTCATTATACAATCTTTGTTTCGAATAAAAGTTAAAGAATAGAAAACTACATACTTTATTAATATTTCAATTAATAACAAGCACATCATCAACGATATTTATGTTTTTGCAGTTCCCGGACGAAATTCTTAAAAAGTCACAAAATAAAATGGCGTCGTTATCGAGGTGAGTTGTGCAGATTTTTATTTATTTTTGATTTAAATTAATAATTGTATGCCAAATGGAAACTATAAATATGTTATTCTAAATTAAAAGCTACAGTGTCGATAATATTTTAAATCTAATATCCTGCCGTGAACGACGATTGGGACCACGCAAATTATAACGTGTTGATAAAATTTTGTTGTCCTTTGTAAATACAGCTTGTGAAATCTAAATTTCGACACTGAGGCAACGCCACGAATTTTAAAACACATGTTAGTAACCCCAATCCAGCAGATTTATTATTTAATCTTGAAGATAACCTAATCAGAAGCGAATAAAATATACACATATAAAATTCAACTTTATTTTCGTAATTGCTTCGTTTTCAGCCTTTTACCAGCTCCCACACAGCAGGTGTGGGACCGTGATGACGAGAGGAAGGCGAAACGCGTCGGCAGTGCCTTGGTGGTGTCACAAACCAGTGTCCCACCTTATGGACAGAGGAAAGGATGGATACCCAGAGCTGAAGAGGACTTTGGAGGTCAGACATTACCTTGATTATGATTAAGTTTAGGGTCTGTGATATGATAGCGGTAGTGTTTTTTTCATAGCGTGTAGAATCACCAGTAGTGTCCTGTGTAATTTTCGTAGTTTAGCAGCACATTGAAAAGGAACCTGCATTTTCCCAGACTTCTCTATGTAATTCCAGAAATATTTTAGTTGGATTAGTACACCCCAGAAAGTGAATTTCTCACTTACTGCTTGTCTAAGCTAAAATGACTCTTCATGCACCATAAATATGGTAGTGAGACATGTTATTTAAGCTTATACAAGCTATAAAATACTAGTAGGCAAATTTTTATCATCTTTTCAGATGGAGGTGCCTTCCCCGAGATACACGTGGCCCAGTACCCCCTGGGTATGGGAGCCAGGGGCAAGGAGAGTACTTCCAATGCCCTAGCGGTCCAGCTCGATGAGTCTGGACGGGTTAAATATTCTGCTATTGCGAGACAAGGACATAGTGCTGATAAGGTAAGATTGGGGGGGATTGATAAAGAGCAAATGTTTTTGGTGATGTTAATTTCCTTGTTATAATTAAGTGACTAGTTGATAAAATCTTCTGTCCACATGCTGTATTCACTTATTTTACTTCACAAACTACTGCTTAAATGTGCACCTGGATAAAAATAAGCTTTCTGACACTGAAAAAATTATTGAAATCGGAACAGTTGTCCCTATGATAAGTGTATACTACAAATAATGACACTCTTCAGCCATATAATATTTTAATGTACATAGGCAGTAATCTGAAATATTCACATACCAGGATACTACATGTTTGAATCTATTTAGGTGTTTAACACATTGAACTCAGTACTACAATATTTACTTACTGAACACCCAAATAACAGATTACCATTCCTCAATTTCCAGATAATATACTCAAAACTGACAGACCTGTTACCATCGGAAGTACTGGCAGAAGATGATCCTACCCTTCAGAAGCCAGATGATGAAGACATACAGGATATTACGGAGAAAACTAAGCAGGCGCTAGAGAAACTTACCAATGCTAAGATATCTGCTGCCTTGCCTGTGAAAGCTGCTCCTAAAGCTGTGAGTTGAATTCTTATTCTAAAGTACATACTGAATTTTATACATATCCCTCTGTCAAAACTGCATTTTCATCTGCCCTAGAGAATCAATTTCATATTTCAATACCTAATTTCATCTTAATTGGTCCACCTATTAGGCACAGCAAATCATAATAATATACTTTACCCTACACATCTTCTCAAACAGAGAAGAACACAGCCTTATCAATCGCTCTGATAGTACTTTCTGCCGGCAGGCTCCAGCACAATACATCAGATACACGCCGGCGCAGCAAGGAGGACAGTTCAACTCGGGAGCTAAGCAGAGGGTTATCAGGTTTGTAATATGTTTTATTTATAAGTTGTGTGGAACTAAAGTGTTACTTGAATTTTGTGGTACACACTTCAGTAAGTTTTAAAAACTAACTTCCATCAGCATTTTCAGCGTGTCTTGTGAAAACTACTTCATCCATATTCATATAAAGTGGCTATTCATATAAAGGCCTTCCTTGATAAATGTTCTATCGAACATTGAAAGAAATTTTAAAATTGGAATTAGTAGTTCTTGAGTATATCAGTATATATATGTACATTAGTGTTGGCAGAAAAATATCAAAAACCATACACGCCATTTTAGATGAGTTAAAATTAAATGTCAGGCTTAAACCACACTTATCGCAGCCCTAGTACATGAAGGGCGCCAGAAGGAACATGATGGGTATTAATCATCAAGAGTATGACATTCCCTCACTCTGCTCCACCCACAGCGGCCACAGCGGAATCATCTGATGATTTCCTTCCAAAACCCATAAAAACATCCATTATTTTTTTTCAATCCGAACATAATTTCCCAGGATGGTAGAAGCTCAATCGGACCCGATGGAGCCGCCGCGCTTCCAGATCAACAAGAAGATCCCCCGCGCCGCGCCGTCGCCGCCCGCGCCCGTGCTGCACTCGCCGCCGCGCCGCGTCTCCGTCAAGCAGCAGCGCGACTGGAAGGTGCCGCCCTGCGTGTCGCACTGGAAGAACGCTAAAGGTAACACATCATCTATTTGTACACGTAAATGAGCACGTTATGTCGGTCCTGCTGTGATGCTATGAGAGTGAAGGTATAGTGAGTGCACTATAACATATCCTGCGCAGTTGGCTAATCTCCTTACATGAGAACAACCACCGATAATCGGCTAGGAGGACATCATCATATTTGTAACCAGTTTCATCATAATATCATCTCCCAAGCCTTTTTCCCAACTCTGTTGGGGTTGTCTTCCAGTCTAACCGAATGCCGCTGCGTACCAGTGTGCCACAAGGAACAACCTCCTCAACCGAGTTACCTGGGTTTAACCAGTTTCACCAGTTACTGATAAAATGTCCCTTAGTTAATACTATCTACTATGAAGGCTGCTTATAAGTTCTGCCAGATATTGTTATCTGAGACGTGTGAAACAAAGGGTTAAAAGTATCTATCAGATAAATTTCCGATGGACTACAGACACTTTATCAGTCACCAGTGAAACTTAACTGTTAAATATCTCACTACCATGTGATGAATCACCAATGCTTGACATTTCATCTCAAACGCACATTTTAAGCGCAATTGGAAGGTGCCGCATAGTATTATAGTTTGTCTTAATAGTTTGTCAGTTGTCTCTATTATTATAAACAATATTCCTAAACCTGTATTCTCATTATTTTTCTACAATCCTATAATTTTCCATAATTTCCATTCCAGGTTACACAATACCCCTAGACAAGCGTCTCGCAGCGGACGGCCGAGGCCTTCAACAGGTCCACATCAATGAGAACTTCTCCAAGCTCGCCGAAGCCCTCTACATAGCCGACAGGAAGGCTAGAGAAGCGGTAGAAGCGAGAGCACAACTCGAGAGGAGATTGGCGCAGAGAGAGAAGGAGAAGAAAGAAGAGCATTTGAGGATGTTGGCGCAGAGGGCTAGAGATCATAGAGCTGGTTGGTACAACGTTTTTTATGTAATTTAGAGGCATTTTTCATGAAAATCTGCTAAACTACTATGTCAGAATAGTGTATTCAATATTTAAATAATTTCATCTGTTATTTGACACATTTTCTCTCAATGATAGGGTAGAATGCAGATTTATACAGAAAAAGTGCACCTTCTGAGTGAAAAAGTGCTTTCGTGAAATAAGACATCTTTAATTTTTTACAAGCATAATAGTAATCTTTTTGCTATCTAACTATTAGTTCCCAAAACCAAGGGAAACTGAAGTTTAAATGTATCTCTCTTTCCTGCTATGCATCCCACGTGGTAGTGGGGTCAGCTTTCCTTATTTTTCTTTTCCACTTCGTTCTATCCATGACGTCGCTCTCGGACACCTGGCACTCTTTCATGTCTTTCGACACTACGTCCCGCCATCTGGTCTTGGGGCGCCCTCTCGATCTTCGACCGGGGATGAAAAGTTGCAGAGCCAAATTTCCCACGTAATCAGGTGGTCTTCTCTTTACGTGGCCATACCACCGTAGCCGATTCTCCTGCAACTTATCTGCGACATCACGCACCCCTAAACTTCCTCGCACGTATTCATTACGAATACGATCGAGCCTAGTGACGCCGCACATCCACACACGTTTAAATGTACATTACTTAATATTCTATCATCGTCTTTTTCTGAGCCTTTTTCCCAACTATGTACTGTATATTACTTCACCATCTCAATCCAGCATACAAATTCCAGGTATCCGAGCCCCTGATGATGACACGGAAACCAATGAAGTAGACGAGAGTGGTCTGACCGCTGCTGAGAGGGACAAGTTGAGAGCCGACAGACACAAGGAGAGGCAGAGGGAACGTAACTTGGCTAGAGCTGGACCTGATAAGAGGTAAATATACTATTTAATGATGAAATATGTATATGTCGGCGTCAGGATCCGACATCGTTAAATAAAACAAAGGGGTTCTCACACAATCACTTGGTTTATTCCAATTAACACAGTATTAGTCACTACAATTAATATTAACGTAATAAATTATCACGTTTTTGTGGGAGGTGTGCACTCGGCAACGGTCGGCGAACGAATGACCCGAGTCGTGCGCGCGCGCCGCTTTATATAAGCTCCACCGGTGACACATCGACGGTGGCGCCGTCATATACAAAAATGAATATTTTTAGGCACCAAAGGACAATGCCGGATTTTGTATGGACCCTGTCCCCACCCACCAACAGACTTGAAACTAGTGTCATCGGAAGCGCATCCTTCGATAGATCATGATTATCAAAACGATTTACTCCAAATGTATGGGGTTTTGGAAATACACGACATTTTAGTATCCTTAATAATCAATTAACTTCAAGTTTGTTAACATATTACTCGGAGTTGCGTGGACCAACTTTAATGACTTTTTTTTAATGCAAAGATAATAGAATGTCGGATATTTCCAAAACCCCATACATTTGGATTAAATTGTTATGATAATTATGATCTATCAAAGGAGGCGCTTCCGATGACACTAGTTTCAAGTCTGTTGGTGGTGGAGAACGTGTCCTTAAGACATTACCTACATTGCCTCTTCATACCGATTATTTTAACCGATGATAACTCAAAAACTGCTTAAAAGATCTTGATGAAAATTAAATTAGACTAACTTTGAGATAGATTCTGTAAACTAAAAATAAAAACATCAAAATCGGTCCACCCAACTCCGAGTAATTGGTTAACAAACTTGAAGTTAATTGATTATTAAGGATACTAAATTGTCTTATAGTTCCTAAACCCCATACTTTTGGAATATGTCTCCATAATAAGAAATGATCTACTAAATGAGGCGCATCCAATGACACTACTTTCAAGTCTGTTGGTGGGTGGGGACGTTTTTAGGCATTGTCCTTTGTGTAGTTTTGATCTGTTACGTAAGGATGACTTAGATGCAGAGTTGTGGGATTGTTTGCACAAGTTACGCAGTCCTGGTACACCCAGAGCGGTAGGGGTCATGTGATATTTTCCCAACAGAAAAAATTAATAGTTTAAATAAGTGATATAAATGGCCCAGTAACGAGCTGGCCAGGTCATTAGTGACACTCCCGTGGTCGGAACAGTCCTGTCAACTGTTACCGTCTGTCGCAATGGTTGTCAGACTTACAATGATAATTGATACAAATCTACGAAAAACGTGAACTCACAAAGGAACTTCACATACACAGTTGAAAGATTCATTTGAAATTATATTCCCTTTTCCTACATAGTCAAGTAATACTGTCTAAAAACACCTATTTTTGACAAAAAATATAATTCTTTATATCAATATTTTCAGGTCGAAGCTAGTGAAGGACCGTGAGCGCGACATCTCCGAGCAGATCGCGCTGGGACTGCCCGCCAAGGCCAACCAGGGCGCTGAGAACATGTTCGACCAGAGACTGTTTAACAACAGCAAGGGAATGGATAGCGGTAAGTTTATTTTTTTAATTATTTGAAATAGTGTTAATATGATTGTTGGTTTTATTTCGAAATATTCAAAAGTTGCAAGGTTTTAAGTTCAACTTAAAGTATTTTTGTTGAAGATTTATTATAAGTGTGATAGTGGTAGAATGATGTTGATTAGCTTTTAAAAGTGAGTGGCAAATTCAGCCATTAGTCTTTTATAGTCTCTTATAGATATTCCTCGAATTTCGTTTCTAAGCCACTACATGGACGCTTGTCCTTTTGTGCGCTTACCTTAACTAATGGATTTCTATTTCTGTTTATCTAAACTAAATAAATATTAATTAATTATGGATTATTTGGACAATAATAACGCATCCATATAATGACAAAATTGTATTTACAGTAACACTATAATAATTTCCCAGGTTACGGCGACGATGAGGCATACAATGTGTACGACAAGCCGTGGCGCAACCAGGACAACGTGGGTGCACACATCTACAGACCCTCGCGGAACGCTGATAAAGACAACTACGGCGGAGACATTGATGCTATTGTTAATACTAGAAGGTACGGTATATTCAGTACTGGGAGGGGGAGCAAGCAAAGGAAGGGAACTCGTGAACACAACATCAACAAAACAGTGAGCGGGCACAGTGAATGCAGTCAACGAGCGCGTAGAACAGAACACTCTTCTTTGTGTTTAGTTTACTTTTCAATTTCCAAAATTTCGCAATCACTCCGCTCGCGACTTTCAATTTAGACACCTTTTACACTACCACAAAGTTTAAGCCAAATTTTCTGTGGGTAGTATAAATTTTATCTACATTTCTCACAAATAAGTAAGCGAAACAAAAAAGAGTGACAGTGAGTGAGTGGTAATTAGTGACCGATTCTTGAACACGTGACAAATAATTGTTATATCTGTTACTAACATTAGTATTTATGCTACATCAACAGATTCGTGGCTGACAAGGAGTTCGCTGGCACCAGTAGCAGCAACACCCGAGCTGGTCCCGTGCAGTTCGAGAAGGACGGACATTCTAGCAGAGATGAACCCGTTAGTATCGTTTATACTTACTTTACACACTTTGGTCTGGTAGTAGCATAGTGCAACTGCTATGTACGAGGTCTCGGGTTGGGCAACCGCTTTGTGTGGTTGAGAAACTTTCACAAAGCTGCTCAGAGTCTGGAAGTTGGTTATTGATACCAGTGTACCATATGCTACCCGTGCATCGGAGAGCATATAAATGTCGGCCCTGTGCTTGATCTCTCTCCGTTCGTGTTGGATCGTCCCATCGGGCTATGAGAGTGAAGGAATAGTGAGTGCACCTGTGTCTGGGCAAATGCTTGTGCACTATTATATGTCCTGCGCAGTTGGCTGATCTCCTTATATGAGAACAGCCGCCGTAGGCGATAATCGGCCAGGATTACGTCATCAACATCGGTTGTGAAAATTCTAGACAATGATGACAGATTTTAGATTTTACCTCTATGAACTTTACTATATTCCCAATCTTACAGTCCTCTGTTAAACTTTCTTTCAGTCACAATCCCGCAACCAGCCTGACGCAGACTTCGATCCGTTCGGTCTGGATCGGTTCTTGAGCGAGGCCAAGCGAGCCGACAAGAGTACCCGCAAACGTGACCACCACGACCGACACGACACGCATGGCAAGAAGCGCAGGGATTAAAGGTGATTATGTAGTTTTCACTGACTTCAAAAAGCAGCAGGTTCTCAATACTTGAAAGTCAGACCCAATCCAAAATCACCCTCAGGCTAAGCAGAAAATCTATCATCACTAAATCTCAATTTGTACTTTGGATTAGTGTGAAGTTACTGGTACTAAAAAGCTATTCGACAAAAAATTTAATTCCTCATATCAACTTTTAATAATTCACTAATGTTCCCAACTTGAATGAAGAACTATGATTATAGTAAAATAACGTTTCTGAGTCTATTTACATACTCAATAACTTCGTTCCTGATTTTCCCTACTGCAAATCTTTTCTATAACTAATTTCTAATCTCCTTGTTTCAGAATTCCAAGGTGTATAGTAAGTACGCTAGTTATTATATTCACATAGCAATAAGAAACTGGACGAATGCTTTTGTACTGTACAGAACATTGTCACGCAATTATTTTAAGTTATAGATATGTAATTATGCTTTCCGCAATTTTATTTCGATTAAAATTGGTTTCAATTATTTCGTGTTTTATTTGAATGGCCGTGTTGTTCTCCAATCCCTTTTCGTGTCAAGTAATTAACATAAGACGCCTTTTGTGGCTCATCAGACTAGGAGAAGATCGTGCCTCAAAAGAAGCGTCTCGCCTAGCCAGATGTCTATAAACTGAGATTTTTGGAAAGGGAGAAATTTGGACTTTTCACGAAAATTCCTACGAAAACTTGACTACATCTATACCAAATTACAAACTTGGGTTTTAGTGGTTCTGTAGGTTAGTAAAACAAGGAAAACAGCATTTATACTTTACACAATATTTTATTGAAGTAACAATACTCTGTAACATACATATAATGAAAAATACACGGCAAATAATACGAAAATAGAGTTTGTACGCTAAACCGACGTAAAACGTGCTAAATTTTAAGCACACAGTGCTAATAAGACACTCGCATTACAAAAATACATCTACTTACATTTCATTTAACAAAACTATTTAAAACAAAAAATTGTGATCCTTCCGATGGCTGAGAAATTAACATTATTATGCATTAGTGCCGTGTGCAATAAGTTGTTATTCCAACTGCAATTACCTCCGACGGTAAACCTCGCAAATATTATATAAATTCATTGAAAAACCGGCATTTTATGAAAGTTTGCATACAGAACGGACGAAAACAGTCTTTTAGATGTTCAAATTGGGGCAGCGGCACTTAAAGCTCTGTATCAAACTATTACGTACAAAGGTATTAATTAGTCAACCAGCAACTAAACATGCCGATATAAAAGTCAATAGATAAATAGAATTTTATGGAAAAAATGCGTTAAAATGCCAAGGTTTGTCCGCGGAGGTTGGCTAGCGTACAATGCTCCTTTCAGGTCTACTTAAGTTTCAGGATAGTGTTCCTCAGTTTGTCGACGTTGGCGCCTGAGAACTCTTCGACCTTCTTCGTGCTCTTGACAAACACGAAGGTAGGCATGGAGTTGATGTTGTACTCGGTAGCGATGTCCTCGCATTCGTCAACATCGACCTGGAAACAAGAAAAACAGAACATTAATTATGTAAAAAGCATTTTTATTGAGAGATAAGTCACGCTTGTAACACGGTCAAGGTCGCTAGACTAGACGTTCCAATAAAAAATATCGTTTTTACGACTTTTCTATCCTCGAAATAAAAGTCTGAACAAGCCGGTCATGTAATCAGGCTAATTAACTGTAACTAAAGCACATTAGTATGTTTCCTAATAATACGCCTCTTGTTTCATTTATTAGCTTGATAAGGTCTTATCATTAAGTATCGCCAAGCGATCATTTTGTTGACGTTTCATTGCAAATTCTAACGCTATGATCTAATTAGGTGAATGATACTAATTAAACCATTTTTATTTACCTGGAATATAAACTAAAAACAGCAATATTTAATTAATTAAATTAAGTACCTTGAATACATACATCCATATCCTTTATTAAAAATATCTCTTATATCCAATGAAAATATGGATGTGTGGGATACCTAATTTAACAATGGCCAGTGATCTCATAATGGACAAATGACATTCATCTCTTTGACTCATCTATTCACATAAAAAACTTATGTTGGCACCACACGACACCTCTATTAGAATATTCCCACGAACGTAAACACTAGATTTAGAATACCAGATTTTAATTCAGGCAAAACTATAACAGATTGTCATTCTTACTTTTGGCAAACGTGTGGGCATAAAAAATGCTAAATCAGATCGTGGGTAGTATTTCAAAAATATCTATGATTTGCTATCCGACTACTTTCTACGACTGCTGATGCGGAAGTCAGATAGGCTGTTACTCAATATAAAACAGTGATACTCTCTTGTATCTAGCTAGATAGATTAAAAGGCGACCTTCACATAATTGGGAAGCGGCTAGGCAGATGATCAGATGAACAACTTAGAATTAGGAATAATTTCAGTAAGAACCATTACTGACTGAACAAGTGCATGACAAAGCCAAAATTATTTTTATTACTAACATCATCGGCCTATTTTTGTCAGCATGACCAAAAATCGAACGCATGACCTCGAGCAATGCAGTTACACGTATTCCTACTAACCAAAACAATAGCAGTAACTTTATCATAAAGATCTGTTTGGAGCAAAGACTATAAAACCACTTGACTGCGCATACAGTGCCCCGACGCTCGCCAAAAGTTAGTGATTTTGCGCGTACTATAAGGCTACGATCAGTACGATCCTTTAGTAGCGACCGTGAACTGACCAATAGTAGCCGCGGATTATGCCGCGTCCCCCCGCCCGCAGTGGTGAGTCGTGTTCTTAGAAGAAATTGGCGAGTGCGCTCTCTAGTGGTTATTTACTTTATGGTTTGGAGCGACCTTCATTGATATTTGCATCAATGTATTTTGTCACCTTTAACGGCCGTCTATCTATCTGGGGCCCGATTCTGCTAAGTTAATAATAGTTGACAAAATTGAATCGCAATAGCACTCTAAAACTTAACAGGCATTCTGCTACTTAATATAAGACCAATCGTATTCCAATGACATTTCATTATCGTAAATCATTTGCAGACAATATGATTCCTTATTGAATCACAGAAAAGGATAAAAACGTTTATTTCAAAGAAAAAATAGCGGAATGCCACATACGCTTCAATCGTAATTGAGTCGTGATTGGATCTCAGTCGGAGTTGAATCGTATGTTGCTTATGTAAAATTAGCAGAATCGAGCTCTTATTGTTTTGCTTACAGATATAATTTGACATTGATGTCAAATACCCCTATCTATAGTAGACAAAACAACAGATAGATAGAATATTGGGAATGGAAGATTAGCTAGTGTTCAAAAAGGGATGGGCCTGCTATTAACAACGCCCCTCCTAATCTGATAATCCATTTACGTGTTAAATGCGTACTCTGGGTGCTAATCGTACATAATTAACACCTGCACAGTCATTGGTTATAACATTTCATGTTCTGAAGTGATAAAACATAATATGTGTGACTAGGTTTGCTATATAACTTTATTTGTAGGTAAGTATATTATTGTATTATTAACCGCAGTCAACCATATCATTATGTGTATTGACACAGTAATATGTTTTTATACAAATAACATTAATTTAAGCTTCCTATTGTATTGGTCAGATCTTTCCGGTGGTACCACTCTCGATAAGAATTAGCCAAATAATTAAAATGCCTTTTCCGGTGGTAGGTAACTCGATAAGAAATAACCAAAAATAATGCAATTTTTGTGACAATAAAAAAACCGCCCCCATTAAACGGGACCATAGAAAATAGTATACATATTGAGGAAAACCAGAAGTAAAATAAAATAAATATATTTTTTGCCGCATAAAGTATGCAATTGGAGATATCCATTTCTTTTTATCAGTGAAGAATAATATTTACAAAAAATACATTTTTTCCCCTGTTATTTTTCAAAGTTGGTGCCAAGAAATTTTTATTTGGGCTTTCCCGTTGACTAGATAATATTTTCCTGAATTTATCACTGAGTCAGTACCTATTTAAAATTATGAGTTCAGTCTATGCCTAGCCCTGTGTGCGAATGCGTCATCGATAAATTATTCATAAGCACATATCGGGATAGTTTGGTAATGTATTGGTATGAATACTTCTTCTATGGGGTTCTAGAAAATCGCTGGGTTTTCCTCAATTCAAAATTCAAAGTCTTGGAATACAATTTTTTTTTTATTACAATCTAGAACTTTCAATTACAATACCTAAAAACATGTCCAAACATTTTTTCCCTGTCTACACAAAAAGAACTTTGAACTTACAATTGACCTTTCACGACATTCATATCTACCTACAGACAAACGATCCAAATTTTTTATATAAAACAGAAACCGGTTATTGCGGTTTTTCGTAATATGAAGTCATTCACAACGAATCACGAGTGGTTATGTAATAACCAATTCACATCTGATGTTGACCGTATTAAACTTGAAATTAGGGGAACGACCACACAGTAAGATTAGAAGAATGCACCTTGAATCTATACTAATATTATAAATGCGAAAGTAACTGTCTGTCTATCTGTTACGCTTTACGAACTGATTTTAATAAAATTTGGTACAGAGATACAGTTGACCTTGACAAAGAACATAGGATAGTTTTTATCCCGGACTTTTGAAGAATTCTCTTGAAAACGCGACATAACCGCGGGCGAAGCTAGTCTTAATAATAACTTTGCAGGTTTTGGTCACTGCTGTCTTATTTTATGTTGTTTCACATATTTTCTGGTTTAGAATACATACTTTTTGTTCCGGGATCGGAACACATACCGATTTCCAAGCTTTTCGCTACAGTACAAATTACTCACTATTTACCTTTACGGTGAAAAATACTGAGTTTTTCAGTAGGTACAGGCTGCTTTAAAAACTATGTTTTTTGGGATGGAACCCTCGAGGTGGGTAGTTTAAATAATAGGCAAATTTCTGGCTTTTTACCTAACTGCGCAGTTTTCTTGGCATATTCGTGGAACAGCCGTTTAAATGCCCACACTAACAATAAAACATATTTTCAAGCAATTTGCTCGTTCCATCGATTAAACTACAGGTTGGTCTTATCAGTATTTCTATATTTTTATAGGCGTATATAAACATTCCTATCTGATACAAAGATAAGGCGTCGATTAAACTAATTTTATTTAGTTTGCAACTTGTACATAGAAAGTTAGTTTTAAGACTTGAAAATGGTAGGAAGAATTTAATATTTAAAATACTATGCTGAAACCTTCTATTTTTGAAGTAGGTTAAATCAAACTCACTAATTCACTATACATTGCCATCAAATTTCATCAGAATTGGTACCTTCTGTGTAAGAAGGAATTTCTAAACTATAATTATTAAACTACGGTGATAAATAAAATCTTAATTACAGGCTTGTCAATTTAATATAGCCATCAGCGGAGCAACCGGCAACAGATAATCTAAACTAAATAAATCTTGTTCAGAGTATGCTATAAAATATAAATTATAACATACCGCATAAAAACCTTGAGTGTATAGATGCATGGTCAATGCGGTAGAAACATAATACCGCAATATTGAGCGGTATTTATATCTTTGTTTGCGTTCTACCGTAACTAAGAAACACGTACAGTTAAGCAAACTACAAACTTTTAGTCGGCCGATAGTTGTTTGGGTTCATAAATCAGTATGAAGATGAATGGTAGTACCAGTATCAGACCTACTAAAAACTTTTAAATTCACGAAACTGATTGAAAAATTTTCCTACCACAACGGGTCGGGCTGATACCGGATAAATACCTGATCTTTGTAATGTGCGTACTACGTTCATCTTCATACTGATTTATGAGCCCAAACAAACTATCGGCCGACTAAAAGTTGGCCGTGTGTGGGTACTGTGTTGATGGATTTTTCTTTCTTGAAAAATAATAGATTATGTGACTATTGGTCGCTACAGAAGTTATGGTATTTTTATGAAGGAACCTAATGCATGAATAGTAGACTTTTCCATAATATTATTGTTTCAGAATTATTCACTTTTCACGTCATCCTAGATTATTCGTAAAGTATAGATGAATTATTTCTCTAGTTTTTGGAATACTTCTTAGGGACTCACTTCTCGCATCTGGCTAAAAGGATCCAAAGAGCATCAAGTTTCAGTTCACTCATGCTTGAGGAAGAAATATGAATGAACATTTTTAATATTACCAAGTTCCCTTTTAATTATTAACAAAATATACAAGACTGATCAAGAAGATCGGAAAATTAAAATTAATGTAATATGTTGATGATATTATTTTACACATGACTAACACTATTATTTATGAACTTCTGTCACATTGTATGTATTGTATTGTACCTAGTGTGTTTTCCTACTAAATTCATTTACCTAATGGAAAATTATTTAACCTCAAAAGGAAGGAAACGATAACCGTGTTTGTTGAATTTATGAATGGTATTCATAGGTACTGAAGTTTATGAAACCTATTCGTTTTAATATAACATCATTTACCTAGCTTTTTTCTAGCTATATTGAAGTCGGCTTCCAGTTTAAACGTATAGGTACATTTGAGTACCAGTGTTTTATATAGAGCGACTGCCTATCTGACCTCCCGAGCCCAGTCATCTGGGCAACCCGATACCCCTTGGTAAGACAGGTTAGAATTTCTAATATTTCTATGTACCAGTATCTATTCGTTTGAATAGAAAATATTAAATTTTCTATCTGAGCTATCTTACGTATGTTTTAACTTCTAAAAGTTCTGATTATCAGGAAAACAATTGGAAATTACCATAAGGCGTATGGTGTTGGATAAGGTATCTTGCGTATTATTTGACTTTTAAAGTGATGATTTTTAGCCTAGCTCAAGCATACTCAACTAAGCTTTAAAAAATTTCTACAGGTAACTTCCTTACCTTAAGAACAACGATGGAGTCAGCCATCTCATTGGCCATCTCGTCTAGTTTAGGCCCAATCATCTTGCAGGGTCCGCACCAAGTGGCCATGAAGTCGATGACTACCAACTTGTCACCGGCTTCCACCAGCCTGTTCTTGAGGTCATCGGAGTCCTTGATGTGGATCGACATTTTAGCTGGAACAAGGAAATTTTATCATCAAGCATGTGCATAATCATTGTAGTAATGCAATAAAGCTTTTAGATGGCTATGTTGCTCACTCAGAGCAGTTTTTTTTTATTTTTATTTCTGACTTAGTTTATTAAAAACAATAAAAATATGGTAAGATATTATTTGGAACACGACATAAATGTTTCGCATTCTGTCAAGTTCCAACTCCCGTCAGTTTGGCTACTTCTAACCCCGCTTTAAGTAAGCAATGTTCCTAAAATGTAATTAAGATAAAAGGACAAGAACGTAGATACAAACAAATTACTCATAACCTATTCCATAATGTATTTATGACTTTCTTGTCCAAATAGTTTCAAACACTAAATAATTACAAACACTGAACCGATCATTAATAAGAGTTGCCTCATTTTAAAACGTTGTCGCGAAGTAATGCTTACTCTATTCTAATTTAATTATTTGTCAAAAATGAATAAAAAAATCGCCTACTTAAAATATGAACTGAACATTAGTCACATACCAGCATTCACTTGAATTTGTATGAGTAACAGTATAGTGACATAACACAAAAAACAATCTTTTGAAATTAAAGAACGTATGCATGACATGACGAAATCATTAATAACAACTAAAAGAAATGAAATCGAAAATAAAATTCACAAAATAATGACAAATAGGTTTGGTACTGGCGGGAAAACAACTGTCCTCAACTTTTTTTTAAATCACCTCTTCATTCGGAAATGACAAAAACTCATAATGCCTAATGAAGTAAAGTTTTGAAAAGCATTGATGAAATTCTGAACCTCCCACAAAAATACACTATTTTAAAATAATGAAGTATGCATGAAATAACGAAAACATTAATAAAATCTAAAAGTAATAAAAGTGCAAATAAAATAAATGACAATATTGGCGGGAACACAACTGTCGTCAACTTTTTGAAATCTCCGCTTAAGGCGAGGAAGTGGTCAACAATAATTCCATAACCGGCACGCGCATCTAAGGCGCCAAAAGGGGTCGGAGCGTCTGAGCGGGGCGAGGATAACAATACGCACGCTAGCTTATAACTAAAAGTCGTAAGCGACAAAATGGTTTTGTAATTTTAATATTTAGAAATGATAATTTAATAAAAATTCCTACTACAATTTTAAAGAGTATGTACTACCCGTGCCAATAAAGAATGGGATTAGAAATGGCGGCGCATCTATTCACTTCTCGCTCGCACATTATTTCCGTCTATACTCACACTCTTTGGTACCGACTGACAAAAAAATAACGACTTTGATTATGCGTTCCCCCCCTTTAGTGATATTGATACGGTAATTGCCGGCACCAGTAAGATGTGAAATTTTACTGGAAATAAACTAAATTATAATATTTATTACATCCTTTTATTTCAAAACTAGCCTTTGCCCACGTGAATGTTGCGCATGCGTAGAAAGTCGAAGAAGAATAAAAAGTAGCATATATGTAGTAGTAAATTAGCCTAAGCCCAAGGAAGGCCTTGGGATTCAAGCTATCTCCATACCAAATTTCATCAAAATCGGTTCAGTGGTTTAGCCGTGAAAGCATACCAGACAGACAGAGAGACAGAGTTACTTACACATTTATAATATTAGTATGGATATTTAAGATTATTTAAAGTTATGAAGCGAAAATAGTTTATATCCAACCTTACCCTCTCCGCGATTCAGGTAATGGTTTTGTTGACAATTTGTGTACCTACGTAATGTAGTCTCAAAACGATCACAAATTTAACTAACATAAGCTTTATTTTAATTCATGAAATAACGAAACACTTTCAACGGTAACGATATTTTTTAACGTTATTCAGTTATTAGTTTTTATTGTTATTGCATTGTTATGCTGACGCTCCCAGCTCAATGAGCCGCCATTTCTAATCCCATTCTTTATCGGCACGGGTTGTATATACTCAACTACTAAAAAAGTTAAGAGGCTTAAATTAATTAAATAAAAATTAAAAGGCTTAAATTTTAGGGCATATTGCCAATCTCTGTACACGTGCGCACTATGGGTCGGCTATACAAAAAGCTCGTATAATGCTCTGCGAGTCCAATATAATAATGCCTTCAGGGTGATGTTGGGGTTACCGCGCTTTTGCAGTGCGTCGGGCATGTTCGCAGAGGCAGGCGTGCCTGATTTCCACGCCATTATGAGGACACGCATAGCATCCCTGATGCGGCGAGTGCGCGATAGCTCCAACAGCCTGGTGGCTATTGTGGCCAACAGACTGGACAGCCCAATGATGTGGCACTGGATGACGACACATTGTGCGTCATTCACTTATATTAAGTAAATGTATTTATTGTATTTTGTTCTGTTTTTGTAATTCTATGTATGTCTTATTGTCTTTGTATTTGTGATTGTATGTATGTGTTCTTTTTTGTATTGTGTATAATTGTAATTTTGTTATTTTTTATGGACCCTGGTCTGCAATAAAGTTCTTATTATTATTTTGGTTTTCAAATTTATTTTTCTCAGGTTTATTGAAACCTGGTATTTGTAGTATCTTACGGGCCTAGGCCAAAGTGAGATACTAATTTATTGACGGGATAATTTGAGATGATGAATTTGGTACTGCACTGAAATTATTGTCAAGATCTAGCTGTAGAAATTTTCTGACTATGCGACATGTATTTAATATAGCGGCTTTTTGTAATGTTAGGTAAGTGTATTTTGATAGATTTAGGGCATTCAGACTATTAAAAATTTGTTTTGGGATGACGCCTGTAGTTGAAATAACTATTGGGACTATTGTTACGCGGTTCATTTTCCAGACTCTAGTGATTTCTTCTTGTAGTTCTGTGTATTTTCTGATCTTCTCTGTGATAGTTTTTTGTATGTTATTTGTATTTGGTACTGCTATATCTATTATGTATGTGTGTTTGTTTTGTTTGTCTGTTAGCGTTATATCGGGTCTATTATTGTATATGGTGTGATCTGTGATGATAGTGCGGTCGTAATACATCTTATATCGTTCATTCTCTAAAACCGATTTTGGTGAATATTTGTAATATGGTGTGTATGGGTCTTGCGTGAGTTTGTGTTTGTCTGCTAGTTTTTGGTGTATGATATTGACGAGTTGGTTGTGTCTGTGTGTGTAATCGTTTTGTGTAAGTGTGCTACATGCTCCTGTGATATGTTGAATGGTCTCCGGCTTACTGTGACATTTTCTGCATAGGTCGTTTCTCATCGTGCTGTCTCTGATTATATATTTTCTATAGTTTTTCGTATTGATAACCTGGTCCTGTATCGCCAGCATAAATCCCTCGGTTTCTGGGAACAATCCACTTAATTCTAACCATTTGTTAGAAGCATCTTTATCTATGAATATCTGCTGTAGATCGTTCGGGTGCCTACCGTGTAGTTCTTTTTGTTTCCATTTTCTGTGTATGTCTTCTATATGTTGTGTTTTATTTTCTGTTTCTATGTTATCGTCGTTGCTTAAATTTAGTGGTGTGTACTGTTCATCTAAATCGCTTATAGCTTTGTGTAATGTACTATTGTTTTGTTTCCGTCTGAAGAATTGCTTAAGATTTATAATTTGTCGTTTGTGAAGATAGCTTATTTCAATTAACCCTCTCCCTCCATCTTTTCTAGATAAAATGACTCTTTCTATTGCAGACTTAGGATGGTGGTATCTATGTTGTGTTAGTATGGTTCTGGTTTTCACTTCTAGAGCATGCAGTTCCGTTTTGGTCCATTTAATTACACCGAATGAGTAAGTTAAAATAGGAATCGCGTATGTATTTATGGATTTGAATAAATGTTTACTAGCTAACCTCATTTTGCACAGCGAATGAACTCTACTATAGTATTCTTTTTTTAATTTTTCTTTAATAGTTTTATGTTCTAAAAGTCGCGCTTGGTTATAACCTAAGTATTTGTATAATTCTTCATCTTTCATAGCTTCTATTACTTCTTCTGTATTCGTTAAATAATTTCCTTCTACAATCCTACCTTTTTCTATATTTAGTTTACGGCATTTGTCTAGCCCAAAATCCATTCCAATGTCTTTAGAAAATGTTGTTGTTTTATCTAATAAACTATTTAAATCTGCGCTTTTGTTGGCATATAATTTTAAGTCATCCATATATAATAAATGTGTCAGTTGGTGTACTTGTAATCTATTTATTTTAATATCAAAACCTAATTTGGATTCAATTAATAACCTTGAGAGTGGATTGAGGGCCAGACAAAACCATAGGGGACTTAAGGAGTCACCTTGGAATATGCCTTTTTTTTATTATTATTATTAAATCGGTAACGTTTGCCCATAATATGTGAATCTCTTTTTAAAAAGAGGTATGTTTGATATATTTTTCTCTGTTATAAAAGTTACCTAATCATGTTTCTACAACTAACAAAATAAGGTTTATATCATGAACTTTCAGGTAACCAAGTTTTAGTGTATTTTGATCCGTTTTGTATTTACTGAGAAAAATTGACATCCTTGGCGCCAAAAATTCCAATTCGTCCTCTTAATTCGGCAAAGACAAACATTCGTAATGCCTAACACAGCAAAAAGTTTTGAAAATCATTGATGAAACTATGAACTCGTCTCACGAACCTAAGTTTTTAAGTAACTGTTTTGTGTTTTAAAGAAAAATCTGGAGTGGGTTTTTAAAATAATACGTAGATATTTTATATCGCGACACGACTAGAATCACATTGTATTGCCTACACGGACAAATAGCGTGTTTTAATTACAAACACCGGCTTTATGATACTTATACTACACTACCTAAGTGTGGAAAACTGTAGACACGACATAATCACATCATTGTATTAAAATTTCAAAAATATTGACAAAGATGTCCCACTTCACTCACCGTTTACTTCTTACAAAATAGTATCACAGATTTAATCTGACCACACGGCCTAGGCACTAAGTTGTCGTCTTTTATGTACTCACACGTCCGCACTCGTTGTCGTTCTACAGAACACTGAGTTTAAGCTGCAACGTCTGATACGTTAATATACATTAGTGTGATACCAAAGCTAGTTGCTGTTTCTTTTTCGCGTGGACGAATTCTGGTTATGTGACAAGGATAGTAGTACATAACATAACATCGTAGAGGCGCGTGGCTTTTTCATCTGGGTTTGTACTCGACAGTGTCTTCTGACGTCAAGCGCGTTGAGTCATAACCAGTCAGCCTGCCAGTTAGCGTGAAAATATTAGGGTGGTAGGATTTTGCATCATGTCTGTTTTCAATGTCATTATGATTATTTTATATGTAGAGTGCATGACTAGTGTCTATTTTGATTTAGATAAAAATTGCAATGCAGTAGATAGTACGGATCCGCGTGTTTTTTTAACGATAGGTAGGTACAGGTGATAATGACGTGATGAGCTAACGGATAAAGAACCAACCACTCAAGTATGAGTGCGTGGGTTCGATTCCAGGTCAGGCAAGTACCAATGCAACTTTTCTAAGTTTGTATGTACTTTCTAAGTATGGACACCGATGACAGAGTTTCGGATGCACGTTAAACTATAGGTTACGGCTGTTATTAAACATCCTTGGCAGCCGTAGCCAGAATCCGGTAAGTCTGACACCAGTCTAACCAAGTCGTATTGGGTTACCCGGGTAACTGAGTTGCGGAGGTCAGATAAACAATCGCTCCTTGTAAAACACTGGTACTCGGCTGCATCCGGTTAGACTGGAAGCCGACCCCAACATAGTTGGGAAAAGGCTCGGGAGATGATGGACTGGTGATAATCAGAGCAATGGCAAATAAGGTCCCGTTTCACCCTTTGGGTACGGAACCGTCAAATGTCTTAACGTAGTTTTACCAAAAGTTTGGAAAGACGAATAGGGAATAGGTACCTACTCAATATCTATGGAATTCAAACAAAATATGTAAACAAGTGAGGGTCAACTGGTATCAAACTGGTATCAAATAAATTATTCTTATTCTTATTCTTTAATTATCGTGGACGTTATCATTTGTTTGTGGTGAGCAGTTATAAAAAACCCTACCTACGTACCTATGTACAAACCATACATACCTACGTGGACATCATAGGTATATCAGACGTAAGCATATTAGGCCGATTTTTCTTTTCTTCTCTTAATCTTTTCGAAATTGGTGTCCAAATAGGACATTGTGTCAGTCAGCGTGTTAGGGACGAAAATTCTGAACTTATTCTCATCGTACAATTTTTGATTTTTTTATTTCAATTTTTCTGTTCTTAGCATAAATTGTTATAAATGATGCATTTAGATACTTACTGGCGTCATATTAAAAAAATAGGTCCATCTTTAACATAATAAGGAAAAATTTAGAAAAACATTCAATCACTGGCAATCTAATGACATTATTGTTCTATACTAGTTTATATGAAGAAATGATTTTAACGACAGAAAATAGTTCGAAATTAAAGATGACACAATAAACAATGTATGAGGAAAATGAGCGAAAAACTCTTAAAACGAAAAGCACGCCTTTTTCCCTTTGCAAATAACTGGCAAAGTTTAAATTGTAAATGCAAAATAACCCATAAAAAGATGATGTCTAAACAACGGTTATTTCATTGCAAGATTATCAGTTTGTCATCATTCATCACCTAGTCATTCCCAACTACGTTCTAAGCTTCCAGTTTTACATGGAGCTACTGCCTATCTGACCTCCTCTACCCAATTGTCCGGGCCATCTCTTGAATAGACCGATTCGACTTACTAAAAAATCATCATCCTCCGAGCCTTTTCCCAACTGTGTTGGGGTTGGCTTCCAGTCTAACCGGATTCAGCTGAGTACCAGTGCTTTACAAAAAGCGACTGAATATCTGACCACCTCAACCCAGTTACCCGGGCAACCCGATACCCCTTGGTTCGTCTGGTGTCAGACTTACAGGCTTCTGACTAACCTACTTGCTAAGAAATGTTTTTCCTCTTTATAATAGAAAACCTGTAAATCGCAGAGGGACAACAGGCTGATGATAATAATCTTTTTATAACCAAACAAGTTTGACAGCATCGGTTTTATACAACATGACCGTTCATTGTAACATTAATCACGCGCGCGAGATTAATGTTACAATGAACTTCCATACACTAAAATTCCATCCACACAATGACGCACAGTGAATAGGGTTCCCCATTTTTTTCTACCAATGTAAGTCTTCTTGAAGTTATTAATCTTAAAAAATATCATCCTCCGAGCCTTTTCCCAATCATGTTGGGGTCGGCTTCCAGTCTAACCGGATTCAGCTGAGTACCAGTGCTTTACAAGAAGCGACTGCCTATCTGACCTCCTCAACCTCCTGAACTCATGTAACTGAGGGATGAAATTTTTTTTTTCGATGTACATACCCGTGTGGGGTATCAATGGAAAGGTCTTTTAAAATGATATAAAGTTTTCTAAAAAACATTTTTCTTAAAGTGAACGGTTTTTGAGATATCAGCTCTCAAAGTCGTAAAAAGTATGTCCCCCCCCCCTCTATTTTTATAACTACGGGGTATAAAATTCTAAAAAAAATAGAGGTGATGCATGCTAATTAACTCTTTCAACGATTTTTGGTTTGATCAAAGTATCTCTTATAGTTTTTGAGATAGGTTGATTTAACTGTAATTTACGGAACCCTTCGTGCACGAGTCCGACTCGCACTTGGCCGGTTTTTTTATTTAGTCACATGTTTTCGATAAAGGTCACAGTATGAGTTACCTATGCTAATGAAGAGGAATCATGTTTTGATTGTTTTTTGTACCCAAAAAGCTCCGAAACTACTGAACCGATTAGAAAAATTCTTTCACTGTTGGAAAGCTACACTCTTCCCGAGTAACATGGGGTATATTTTATCCCGGTACAGTAGTTCCCACGGGATGCGGGCGAAACCGCAGGAAAACAGCTTGTTATTGATAAAGGAAATCTTAAATGACCTACCAATTCACCTTTCGATGCACAAAAACAAACCAGACGCAATGTTTTGTAAAGATAAAAACTGGCTAAGTGCGAGTTGCACTCACCACGAAGAGTTCCATATCATTATCTATGTATAAAGCGAGAAAAAATACGTGTTTGTTATTCATAGTTTTTAGTATTTGTTGTTAAAGCGGTAGAAATACATCATTCGTGAAAGTTCCAGCTTTATAGCTATAATCATACAAAAAATGCACCCTCTAGGCACGGCCGAATAACGTTAAAAAGTTAGATGGGTATTTGAAATGAAATAACATTTTAATGCCTCACAGACGAGATACTTTTGAAAACTTCAGCGCTTTTATTGAAAAAGTCCAAAACACAAATACAGGATCCAATTAAAAAAACTGGGAATCCCCAGTGACCTTGTATCACTGGTTGATATATTCATACATTCTGAGGGGTCATTCAGGACTTGGGCCAACGAAGACGTGACATCATCACGGCGGTAGCGCCATTGGAAAGCCAGACACACTAGTTATTGATCTGCGGAATAACGAGGCAGACTGGCTGTTTGCCAAACTATGTTGAGTTTTTAGTCTATCGGGAACCTATTTTGGCTGATTCAAAATTCTGGAGTGTTGAAGGTATGTTAACAATTATTTTTTGCATGGCAACAACTTTTTTTTTAAGTCAGGTAAACGCATGAGACTAACTTTTAGGTTTGAACAACTATTTTGAGTTTTCTAGTCTTTAAGTGGACCTATTTTGGCCGATTTAAAAATTTAGAGTGTTGAAGGTGTGTTAATAATTATTTTTTGCATGGCAACAACTTTTTTAGGGTCGGGTAAAGGCAAGAGACTAATTTTTAGGTTTTGTCAACTATGTTTAAGTTTCTAGTCTAAAAAGGACCTATTTTGACCGATTTAAAAATTTAGAGTGTTGAAGGTGTGTAAATAATTACAGTCTGCATGGCAACAATATTTTTTTTCAAATCAGGTAAACAGCTTTACCTAAACGCATAAGGTTAAAGGTTTTTGGGTGTAAATTGAATTTGAATTGCAAATGCCTATCACAAGTTTATAATCCCTTCGTAGATGTCTCTTGTCTAGTTACAATTACGACTATGAAACGGGACTTTCGTTATTTTCGAAGATTTTGCCAACGTCAAGAATCTGACAAAGTTCTTCAAATTTTAGTTCTAACTCATGTAATTTTTTTATTTTCTCTTGTGGCTATTGTTTACGGGTGTGACATGACAACATTTTGTGATTGTCATTGTTTTTTTTTTCTACGGAAAACTAGAACGTAGCCGATCTATGATGTTACATAGGAGTCTGTTTATGAGACTGAACGTAAACACTGCGAGTACCTGCGAGTATCCTTCTCGTTTTAGCTCTAAGATCATAAACGAAGGAAAAACTTAAGTCAAGCAGTGCAAGCTATAGGGGTCAATGTGTAGGTCACTATAGTTGATACATACAGGGTTACTTGTAAGTAGACCGCATCCTTTCATGAGGTGGTAGTATAGGGTAATAAAATATCTATAAACACAAACACAGTTGCAGTTGTGGGTGTTTGTGTTTATAGATATTTTTGTGTTAACATATTTTGTAACGTGAATACCTACTGTATTTTTCTTCCACTTCGTTTTGAATATGACATTACACTTGCTATGTCTCTTTTTCGTGTCTCTCATTAATGTTTGTGTTTATGATGTTGATGTGCCTTAATACTAAATAAGTAAATAACTTTTTATAGGTGTTAAAATGTTCTTCAAATTACGTAAAAATAAACCGTAATATTGATTTAATGTCATATTTTTAAGACTTGTCGCGAACACCGTGTAAAGATGGCAGCATTTTAAAAGGTTACTTTTAGAGGCGACGGTCAAACCAAATATACGTATGTATGTACTTTATAGGGAAAGTCATTTAGGTATGTTCTGAAGTCTGGGGGCGACAATTCACACGCCACGGTTTATCGATAAAAACAAAATTGCATAATGTTTAAAAATAAATCAATATTACTTAACCGACTTCCCAAAAAGGAGAAGGTTCTCAATTGGGATCATCGTATTTTTTTCTGTTTTTTTTTTTCTAAGTTTTTTCGCATATCTCTCTATTATTTAACAATCTATTGGAACAATTCTCATTTGAAAGGGTACTTATCGGTGTTAAACTTACTCAATACAAAATATAAAACGACATTAACTCTTCATACAATACTATACTTTTTACACAAGAATAAATTATCAACCATTATTACATGCCTGTGAATACATTTACTTGAAGTCCTCATCATATGTATAAATAAATTATACATAGATATATCACATTCAATTATTAACTCTATTGCAACGGCTTAGGGTGCAAATTGCAATGAAAACCTTGTATGAGGAAATAATTGAACTGATTAAAAGTACTTATGTTGTTACTTAGCTTTTCCGGCTAACATCTTCTTCATATTTGTACTAGGAAAAGGTGACCAAATACCATAACTAACACATTATTAGATCAGTACTTATGTAATTTTTGGCTAGAAAAATTCTACTCATGACTACTACCGTCAAGGACATACAAAATATAGCGTAATATATCTAATTTTAATAATTAATTGCAAAAATAAAATAATTAATCTGTCAAAGATATACAAATAACAGCAGAATCACTGATATCTTATCTTACTTTAGCAATTTATCTCAAAACCATAAAAATACTTTATGTTGTAAAAGTGGGGCTGAGTATAAGTAGCAAAAGATGAGAAATATGGTGTAACACATTTTCATATTATGCCATGTCATGACTGTAAGCAATCCTAGTACCTATATTTACAAATTAATTGTCATCCTTAATAATGGTTTTCAAGGCCGATTTCGGCCGAGGCGGCTGTTCTCATATAAGAAGATCAGTCAACTGCGCAGGACATATCCGCCATTTCGGCCTGTCCCAGGAATCGAAAACGTGACCTCGTGCAAAGCAGCCGCGTTTGCGACCACTAGACCAACGAGGCAGTTCTTTTAATATTGCGCTGGTACATCAAAACTATTGAACCGATTTAAATGAAATTTTTTACACATGCCATCTAGACCCTGAGAAAGGATACAGGCTACTTTCTATCCAGGTGCAGGAAGTGGGTTCTTTTAGTTAGGTGCTAGAAATAGTACATGTAAGTAATTGCACAACATGTACTTGCATCTTATCAAATCGGTATTTACAAGAACAATTGTGCGATAACTGATAAACTATCTCAAACATTATTAATCTACCGATAAAGTTATCTGATTAGATGTTGATTATTACAGATTTAATTGAGTTAGTATATTAATGGGACAAGTTATTTTTTTGCTATGTGATTGGAATGAGACAGATCTTTGACAAGTATTTTTTTTTTAATTTATTCATTCAACTTACACGGCTTTAACAGCCAATTACATAAATCGTAAAATTTACTCATTAACTAGCCTTTTCCTATGTTTCACTCGGTCAGTGTGTAGCAAAGGAAATGTGTGTAGAAATTTTCTACAAAAACATATTCTTGCAATTATACAATCTTTGAGTTTTCTAGCAAGGAAAGAGCAAAAATAAGGCTGAAATTTGACAAGACTGTCTCAAACGTAAAACTTCACTATTCACGGTTAAGTGGATTGGTAATGAAGTTATTACTTTCAAGGTCTTTTTATTTAGTTCCTAATAGTAGTACCTGTGTAAGATTGTACCTATATTTTTAAGAAAAAAACCAAAGAACATGTTTATATTTTTTATAATTTGGTAGTTGGAGCAAATATAAGACTTATAAATCATCAAAATGCATAATTTAAGCTTAATTAAAACATTGTAACACATTCTTGTGTTAATAGGGCTTTTGTGTGCCATTGACCTAAAAAAAGTATGTCATCATCTACCTTACAGTGATTAGAACCTAAGAATTTCATTCACAGATAATAAAACACGTTTAAATGCCATGATTTCATGACCCGATTCCCTCTCTGTTGACTGTAATTACATTCTATAGCTAAGTTCATTAAGTCTTGCACCCATTTTCAAATTCAAAATTAAAATACACTCAAAAGTAGGGCCACTTTCAATTGAAATGACACTATCAGTGAGTACGTGCTTGAGCTAGTTTCATTGTGGACATTAGACGCTACCAAGCGTAAAATAAAGCTTATTAGAATCTTAACAATCCTTGTAAGTACCTACATACATACCTACTTCGCTGGGTAGGTGCTCCACTCACGTCAAAACTTAAGTTTGAGCGATTGTTAACGAGATACAGGCGTATCCGGAAACTTTGATAACTTTTTTCACACGGGAAACGAACAAACAACGCAATAAAATGCTTAAAACTGACTAATACACGTAACAAAAAATCAATCGTAGTGACTCGAAACTACAAGGTCAATGCAGCTAATTAACACGTTGGTATGTTGAGGAAAATTTGCACAGGTGCGAGGGAAATATGTTGGAATCCTTAAATTTAAGACAGATAAAGTGATAACTTACCAGGTGTGGAGATAAATATTAAAGTTTTCCGACCGGTGACGGTGAAACACGCGGTGACAAGCAATCAAGGCAGAATAGAATGAATGGAAGAATGATTGGATTATTCTAGTTCTCATTCACCATCGCCAATAGAACAGTGACCAGCGACAGAGGTGGTACCAGGAGTTTGTAGGTAGAGTGTGCTTGGAGGTCTATGTACCGAGTTTTTTTACCGACTTCTTAAAAAAGAGGACTTTCTCAATTCAAAAGTTGGTATTTTTAACCACCAATACAAAAATCACGGAGTTTGAGTAAGGTTGGAGAATAAGGTATTTCTACATATTGAAATGAATATGGTGAAAATATGGTGTCCATAAAAATGAGGTAAATAAAGATATCCAGGACAGACCAAAGTGATCGAAGAGAATACGAAAACGGACGTCATCAGACGGGACTAACACTAGGAAGAAGAAAAATAGGAGATGTAAAAATTTGCAACTGCTTTACTTGATATTAGGTACACTGTTTTCCAAGCACCATAAGAAGAATTTTCTTCAGCACCATGTGGAGCAAACTTTTAGATTAATAGATATTGGGTTGACTCCCAGAGCACTATAATTAATTTTTAATCCCGTCGCTGACAAGGGGATGTTTTAGACCGATGTCACTCTGACTGTGGCACAGTTTTATACGTTTATGAATAATATAATATAGGTACTGAATATAATATTTTAATTTGCAGTTACATTGAAGGTGTTCTTAGATAGGCATGTTTCATCAAAATTTATAAAACCACAAAAAATAAATATATAAGATGTAATGCTCCTGCTCTATCTGCGTCTTAACGCGCAAAATTTTGGCGTTAAAATCGTGGAAAACGTCACTTAGCGCGCTAAACTACGCACTAAAACCCTTTGATGTGTCCAAAAAACCGACACCCGAGTTATCGCTTAACGTTTAATGCTATTAATAATGCCATTTGTATAAAATGTTATTAAAACGTTGGCCACATCTGTGTAACGCCAAAATTTTACGCGTTAAGACGCAGATGGAGCAGGAGCATATAACGCAGATGGAGCAGTAGCATGAAAAATAAGTATGCACATAACGCAACGCAACGTAGAAAATAATTGTGAGGAAAAGAGAAACTGCTAAAACGGTTTTTCTCCTCTTCCCTCTTTACAGGTCAGTTTCACTCATTCAATCTATTTGACAAGCAAAATACAATTCATTTCATTCATGTTGTTCACTTCGCTTGCTTCATTGCAATATTTTGAGTTTTTCTGAAATTATAAAAGTTATTAACAGTTTGTAGAAAAGTAAAACACAAAAATGTCTGTAGATATCAACGATATTGGATCACAAAAAGTTAAGAGCATCGCGACCGGTGAGGTAAATAAATTTACTTTTTCCTCATTGTAGATTTGTAAATTTTTTTTTATTTACGACGCATTTAACTTACGAAATAAATTGCTTTTGCGCTTTATATAAAGTTTTTTAGGGAAAATGCCTGCGGATTACTTGATCGCATGACAAAAGCGTCATAGTACTACACTTTTATAAATACAATTTCCAATAAGTTTTTTGTATGAAACAACCGGCGTACGTTAGCAATAGTTTCGTAACTGTATCTCGCAATAATAGAACCAGTCATGTGGAAGATTCGGCTATAAATAGAATTTATGTTACATACTTATGGACAAAAACACAGTATTCAAGTTGTAAACTATTGTAAAGCGGTTACAAATATTTTTAGGCGATTTCTTTCAATAAATCTATACTTTACATATACTAGTAAAATAAACAGGAAAGTATGTTTATTTTTACCCTACAGTCTCCAAACCTACTGAACCTATTCGAAAAATTCTGTCACTAATAGGGAGCTACATTACCCCTGCGTAACATAGGCTATATTTTATCCAGGTACACGAATAAGTTCTCTCGGTGTGCAGGTGAAACTATGAGGAAACAGCTAGTAATAAATATATGAAATACTAGTAATATATACCTTCCAATACCTACTCTGTCAACCTACAGAACATATGTTCAATTTCCGACATTAATTACACCTACTATTATTTGTAACTACTTCTATCTACTACTATTGAATAGCAATTACATGGATTGTTCAGTTAATAACACTGTTTTTTTCATAACTGGATTGACCACTAAGTATTGTGAATGGATTTGATTATATTATCTCAGTAGATTCAGCCAATCGTTTCATCCGTATCCCATGGGAATTTCTGCACAAACCCATATAAAAAGTAGCATATGGCCTTCTTTCGATGAATCGGCTATCTAACACTGTTTTTTTTTGCAAATCGGATTAGTAGTTCCTGAGATTAGTGTGTTTCAGTTAACAAATTCTTCAGCTTTACAATATTTGTATAGATTTGTTACTTTTCATTAACAACCAGATTTGTCAGTAATTGGCACACATGTAGATCATGAAAGTTTCACTTGTGGTTTCATGGAAATTACTTAGTGCACCTTTATAATAAGTAGTCTACAGCCTACCTTGATTAATGAGCTATCTAGCATTAAAAGAATGTATCATATTGGTCCAGTAGTTCCTGACATGAGAATGTCCAAAATCATACTCTTTTAAATATTTTTATTGAAAATCTGCACTATATTTTGAACATGTTAGGTTACTGTTGTAACAAAACAATGTAATAATTACCTGCATTAAAAGTACAATAACAGTACATTAAAACATTAAGATTATTGTAGGGTTTAAAAAGCCAAAGGTTATCTTTCTGCTGTAGTGGAATTAAACTGGCTTGGAAAGAAAAATATACATAGATTTATGATCATTAATAAACTACTTGTTTCACAGAAGGCATTACAGAGCAGAGATGATTTTAATTAGTCATGTTTTTAGGGTTCGGACCCTATTGTGTCCATCTGTCACCAGGCTGTATCTCATGAACCGTGATAGTTAGAGAGCTGAAATTTTCACAGATGATGTATTTTTGTTGTCGCTATAACAACAAATACTGGAAATACTGACAACTAGAATTCAATAAATATTTTGGTGGCTCCCATGCAAAAAAAGTTATTTTTTTGTCCATTTTTTAAATAATGCTACGGAACCCTTCCTGCGCTAGTCTTGGCCGTTTTTTAAAAAGCGAATGTCTCTTCCCTCTGCTTGGTATCCATTGGACACCGAAATTTTATTGGTTGTTTAAAAAAAATCGGCTTTGGTGGAGTCTGGGCCTAAATCTGTATAAAATATTAATCCATTGAGAAGCCTATCTAAAATTGTCTTTACCAAACTTTACTTAATCAGAATTTTTGTTTAAAATTTATGTTCTAGCACTGGTTCTTTGTTCGTGTGGCTAGAGCACACCTTACATGTTTAGCAGTCGGTATATTATAAAGCAGACACTTTTTGCAATAAATATGTTTCGTTGTTTCATACAGTCAACCATGCATAACTTTTTAATGAAAATAAAAGTGAAAGTATTTTTAGTAATATCGATAATGCTTTGTTTATATTGATATTAATTAGGGTATTAGTTATTATAGTTCTCTGTGTACAGTATTATAGTAAAATGTGTCTTATTTTCCAGAGCGTAGAGTTGAAAACCTTTTGGGATGACCAGAACGTGGCGATCATATTCTTCAGACGATGGGGATGCATGCTGTGCAGGTTGTGGGCTAAGGAGGTAGATGTACACTCATAATTGAATAATTCTGTTTTAAATATATTCTAGGGTGTATATGAGAGATAGGTAAGTATGTTAAATCTACATCATTTTTAGGGTTCCATACCCAAATGTTAGTTTCTGGCCTGTGCTTCTCCATAAGGCCGCTGCCTCGAATTTTGCGGGCAGCGGGGCGGCAGCGGCGGCGGCGCGGGAGCGGCAGGATCTTACGCGTATAATCAAATGGACCGGCCCTCGAATACAGCGGCGCGGGAGCGGGCAACGAGCGGTGAGCTCCATTCAAAACGGTGACCGCCCGCGCCGCCGCCGCTGCCGCCCCGCTGCCCGCAAAATTCGAGGCAGCGGCCTAATAAGAAGCTACTTTTGACATTAAGACAACATTACATATGCACATGTAAAATCCTAAATTAATATAAATTATTTGGCTTTGAACGGGAAATCTTTGCTGACAGTCCTAAAGAATAAACGGCGATAGTTGGTAAGTTGCAATTTTCACAGATGATGTATTTCTGTTGCCACTATAACATCAAATAGCTTGATTAAAAATAAATGTTTTAAGGCTTTAGGGTTTTAGGGCTCCTCTACAAAAATTGTGATTTTTAAGCAATTTTAAAAAATGATACGAAAATCTTTGCGCGCGAATCCGACTCAATCCGGTTCGCTCATGTTTTACTTTTATAAATTGCCCTATATTCGAGGACTTGGAGATTTTAATTGGAATAGAATTTACGAGACTCCTGTATTTCTAAATAATCTTTATTACCTGTATCCATGTGATATATACCATTTATTTATACCTATAACTTATCATGATAAAGTTTTAGAAAACTCACTATGTTGATTGATGTCGGTTACGTGATTTCAATTCGAGATAAATATAGCAAATAGGTTTTAATGTACTTAACTTCTTACACGTTGTGAGGTTTAGGTGGCCTAGTGGGCAAAGAACCAACCTCTCGAGTATGAGGGCGCGGGTTCGATCCCAGGTCAGGCAAGTACCAATGCAACTTTTCTAAGTTTGTATGTACTTTCTAAGTATATCTTAGACACCAATGACTGTGTTTCGGATGGCACGTTAAACTGTAGGTCCCGGCTGTCATTGAACATCCTTGGCAGTCGTTACGGGTAGTCAGAAGCCAGTAAGTCTGACACCAGTCTAACCAAGGGGTATCGGGTTGCCCGGGTAACTGGGTTGAGGAGGTCAGATAGGCAGTCGCTTCTTGTAAAGCACTGGTACTCAGCTGAATCCGGTTAGACTGGAAGCCGACCCCAACATAGTTTGGGAAAAGGGCTCGGAGGATGAACTTCTTACACGTTGTATCTGCGTGTGCTATAATTATTTTCCTAGATAAAAAAATATTAGTCTAGTAGTTATCAGACTATGGAAGTAATTAACCTATCTTTCATGTTGATAAATGGTAAATAAGGCCGATTTACGGAAGCTAATAAAGTAAATAAAAAAAACTAAATTACAAATAAAAAAACCATCGCAGTAAGCTAACATTTCAAAAGTCAACAATAATACGAGGCTCTGTAATTTCACTTTTGGGTACTGCTAAAATGACTGATGTGAAAACTAATTAAATCTAAAATGTTTCGTCGTTATCGTGATTTTGAATACAAAATAATCAGTCTTTTTATTGTCCCACTGCTGGGCTGTGGCCTCCTCTCACACAGAGAAGGATTGAGCGTTAATCACCACGCTTGCTCATTTCAGACTTCATAGTCCAGGTTTCCTCGAGATGATTTCCTTCACCTTTAATCAGTCATTAGTCTCCAAGAAATACTTAGAAAAATTGGTTTTACTTCGTAAATCTTTTTTTACTCGTCCGATCTGCCTACCATAAAATATATTTTCGTCTTTCATATATGTATTTATCTCATTAACCCGATGTTTGACGCCCGATAATAGCGGATTGACGTTATCGGTCCAAATATTCCATGTTATCAGGCATAGATAAGACTTCGCTATGTTAAGTAAGACCGTTAGATCGTTAGGTTAGGATGTACTTTGGAACTAAATGCTATAGCTTGTTGTAAAGGCGAGTCTTCATAGGCGTATTATGGCGGTACTATGACGCAAAGCAAATGTTTCTTCTGGTCTACTCACTCTATGATACAGTAAAGAATTGCGTGCAATCATTTGTAATATGTCCGCGAAATGGCGACTGGCCAATCATCATCCTCCGAGCCTTTTTCCCAATCATGTTGGGGTCGGCTTCCAGTCTAACCGGATTCAGCTGAGTACCAGTGCTTTACAAGAAGCGACTGCCTATCTGACCTCCTCAACCCAGTTACCCAGGCAACCCGACTGGCCAATGATGGAATTATAAAGGATGCATAGCATTTTAGAGGCAAAATATATCTTCTTAGATTGACAAAGTAGAAAATGCATTATTGCCCAAATCGGCGGTTTGGCAACTGAAATTGGTTCGGTTATCATTGAAGTTAAATCGTGCAACTCATCGTAAATGTTGCGTATTTACACTCAAACTCAAAATTATTTATTTAGACCTGGCTCCAAAACAGTACTTTTTTAACGTCAACATTTACAAAAGACAGCTCCCAAATAACGCCCCCTTCACCAAATCCTGTGTTTATAATTTTTTTTTACAGCTTTCTTTCTAAAGTGTCGATTTATTTTCCTCTTGATACCTGAAACGAATGTTAATATGTTTCCAGCTTGGTGAAATAGCACCAGTTTTGAACAAACACAATATAAAGCTGATTGGCGTGGGAGTTGAGGAGGCCGGCTCTAAGGAGTTTGTCAACGGGAAATTCTTTGATGGAGGTAATAATTCCTTTCTTTTAGCTTATTTAAGGAGTAGTTTTCTCAGGAAGTAGAAGTACAGAAGTGGTTAGTAAAGATCCTCAATCCTTCATTATTATTTTTTTCTGCCTCGGCTGTACTCAAGAAGTTTTAGAGGGCCAGGTTGACGGTTTAGACTGCAAAAATGTGACCAGACTTTGAAATTGACTTTTGATTTAAACGTAATGTGCATATGGTTAACTGACTCACTCTTTATAAGGGACCATTTAAACCCCTTTCGGCTTTATGGGTCCTCTTGTAACAATTTGTACGTCTATGAGCCAATGTAGCCTGAAATTTCTGAAGTCTCAATAATGTGTTTCCAGATCTATACTACGTGGAGAACATCTCAACATACCAGACGCTGGGCTTCAAGCGATTCAACGTGGTCACCATACTCACGTCTCTATTCTGGAAGCAGTCCAGAGACGCCATCTTCAAAGGCCGTGGAATGGGTAAGATTGGAGATTATTCCAAATATAGTATAGAAATCGTTGTATTCATTGTACAGCACTCGTCATGTATGTTTGCCGCTCTGAAGTCGGCCGTTTGACGCCTCACGCGTGCGCAGTAGTGACATATAGACTGTACATACATTTTGTTTATTTATGTATTTCGGTGGAAACTGCCAAACAAAAAATAGTTCAGTAAAAGTTAGTACGATCACCTCGGAATTTGAGATAGCCAGTTCATTACTTGTATTTTGGCATTGTAAGTTTTCCCAAAACCTGTATATAAGCAGAGCGTACGAGACAAGGTTGGCATGAACTAAACGCAAAATACCTCTATTTAGCGACACTCATACATAATAGTTAAATTCATATAGCTTAGTTGCTATTAGACAAAACTGACCCTTTTTATTCGCAAATAATTTCAGTAAAAGTTACAACCACACAAGTAAATGTTACATACAAAATGTTGTACTACCGTCAATGCAATTCGCCGTGGAACTAATCGGTCTCTTTTGTCTAATGCTCAAATATTCATTTTGTAAATCCGTTGCCGATATAACCAACCTAATTTCATCGTAATATATTTTAGAGCTATAGAAAATTCTTCTCACAATAAAAATAACGTTGAAATACATCGCAGGCCTCGAAACGGACCTTATCGGCGACGGATTACAAAATGGTGGCGCGTTATTCGTCAGAAAAGGCGGAAAATTGTCTTACCACTTCGTGCAAGTCGGTCCGGCGGATAGACATCCAAATACGGACATTTTAGAGGTCTATTTTTGTCTATTTTTCTTTTCTCTTTTTGTAATTAGGCCTAGGGGGTGACTTAAAGGGCGATTGGGTCCAAACTGGCGGTGCCGTGCTGGTCGAAAAGGGCGGGAAGTTGCTCCGCCATTTTGTGCAAACTGGACCCGGTGATCATTTGTCCAATAAAGACATTTTGCAGGTTTGTGATTCTATCATCATCTGCCTAGTCTTTCTCAACTACATATATTGGGTACGGCTTCCAGTATTACCAGTGTTTTACAAGGAGCGACTGCCTATCTGACCTCCCCAACCCAGTTACTGGGGCAATACTCTTGATAAGACTGGTTGTCAGACTTACTGGCTTCGGACTACCCGTAACAACTGCGAAAGATGTTAAAAACTTATCATTATATAAATAAAAATTTTCTTTATGTTGAAATTGCTAGTTGACAAACAACTATTTATACTTTTACTAGCTTTCCGCCCGCGGCTTCGCCCGCGTGGAATTCGGTTATATTGCGGTATAAATCACAACTATAAGAAAATCATCAAAATCATCAAATGACCCCTCCCGCTGTGGGTTAGTAGCGGTGAGGGAGTGTCAGACTCTTACTGACTAAAATCGTCGTGTTCCGTCCTAGGCCTTTTATATACCATGGCCGCGGTATCTCTTTCTCGGAACAACCCGCAGCCCCGGCTGGCCCTGGCCCTACTGGGCCCCACTGATTTCAAAACACCTTAATGCTCCTGCTCCACCTGCGTTAGCGTTAACGTTAATGTCAATGGCCAACTACACGTTACTTATTGCATTAAAAATGCGTGTTGGCTACACTTACGCAAAGAGTTAATCCCTCATGAAGTAACGCGTTAACACACATTAAAGAGGTTAAACTCAGACACACAAAATAATTCTAAAAACTAAAGCTTTCTCATTTGACCATTCCATTATCGTGCTCGTAAAATGCAGTTACAACTTAAACAAAGTATCTACACTCGTCCTTGCATGCGTGCAATGAAATGGCATTAATGTAGCCAACATCACTATGCGCGCTAAGCTACGCACTAAAACCCTTTGATGTGTCCAAAAAACCGACACCATGTTTAATGCTATTAATAATGCCATTTGTATAAAATGCCATTAAAACGTTGGCCACATCTGCGTAACGCCAAAATTTTACGCGTTAGCGTTAACGTTAATGTCAATGGCCAACTACACGTTACTTATTGCATTAAAAATACGTGTTGGCTACACTTAGGAACAATTCCGCAAAGAGTTAATCCCTCATGAAGTAACGCGTTAACACACATCAAAGAGGTAAAACTCAGACACACAAAATAATTCTAAAAACTAAAGCTTTCTCATTTGACCATTCCATTATCGTGCTCGTAAAATGCAGTTACCGCTTAAACAAAGTATCTACACTCGTCCTTGCATGCGTGCAATGAGATGGCATTAATGTAGCCAACATCACTAAGCGCGCTAAGCTACGCACTAAAACCCTTTGATGTGTCCAAAAAACCGACACCCGAGTTATCGCTTAACGTTGAATGCTATTAATAATGCCATTTGTATAAATTGCCATTAAAACGTTGGCCACATCTGCGTAATTGCCAAATTTAACGCGTTAAGACGCAGGTGGAGCAGTAGCATAAGACTAATTCGCGGCGAACCTTAACACCGCGATACAGAAAAGCACAACGCCATCTATCGTGCTATCGGGAAGCTCGCGATTGAACTTAATACTTATACCAATTAGTAATTCGTTGAATTATAGTTATTTCAGGATAAGAAGATGTAAAAAAAACAGTTAAGACGATAAAACAAATTGTACGTCATCCCTCGGGAATTCCTCATTTTCGAGGATTCATTATCGTATCATTTTTTAAAACGACACACAGCGCCATCTACAATCCATCAAGCAAACAATATTTTTGTTTTCCCTCGGGAATATCTATTTTTTTCGGGATAAAAAGTACCCTATTATTTAATCCGGACTTCTAACTTTACGTCTGCAAAATTTCAAAGCAATCGGTTCAGTAGTTACGGCGTGAAAGCGGAACAAACAAACAAACAAACAAACAAACAAACAAACAAACTCACTTTCCGATTTATAATATTAGTAAGGATAACGATTAAAGATTTTTATGATAGGGTAGGTTTGGTAGAGTTTAACTACCATTTTAGTAGAAATTCCCTCTGTCTTGCAAAAAAGGTTTTTTTTTTAAATTATCAAATTGCATTGCGATGCTTAACTTAATTTTTAAAATTTACTTTTTATGTTTCAGCATTTCGGTCTTGAGAACGAGTACAACCCAGAGACGATGGCTAACAAGAAACCAGAGGAAAAGGAATGCACCGTACGTATTGTCTTATAAATATTATCTAATACAGATTGTCATTATAATCATGTTTGGAGTAGGTTATTGTTGCGGCAAATAGATCGATAGAAATATCAAGAGTTTATTGGTAAGAGTATAGAAGTTAGACAAAATATATGAAATAGACATACAGTGATAAACATATTTTTATTAGTCTTTGAGTGATCACAAAATATTTGCTATAGCTTAGTCAATAGTTAATTAACATACCTAAATAGTAATTACAACTTTTAGTTTTAGCGTAATAATTAATCGTACTTTATATTTCAGAGTAACCATCACTAGACGTAGCCGTCATCGTAGTTAGACTCACTAATTGACTTTCCACTAATTATCCATTTTTCAGACAGAAGCAAAGCCCTAGGCCTTGGCTAGCGACCCTTCAGAAGCAATCCCTCGCCCCTATTCACTCTATATGGATGGATCGGCGATGTAAACTGCAAAAATCTTGGGTTTAGTACGCAATCCATTGACGATTTTGTACTATACTCTATCCACATAAGCAAGAGCTAAAAGGTAAACAAAGAATGACACTTTTTCAAGATGGCGGTATAACCCGACCGATGACAAAACGTCACATTTTTTTGTAAAATGTTCGCAGTATCTGTGATTTTGTCATCGGTCGGGTTATACCGCCATCTTGAAAAATTGACATTCTTTGTTTACCTTTTAGCTCTTGCTTCCGTGGATAGAGTATAATATTTTGTAACTATGAGACTGAAAAACCTGTATTGGACGGTGTCTAGAAATTTTTAGTATTTTTTTGTTTTTTATGTAGCTGTTTGTAGTTTTTTGCAGCGAATTTTATTATATACGTTTTTTTCTTGTAATTAGAATGAAAGATGTGTTTTAAAAATAATGAAGAAATAGCTACATTTAGTTTTGTTTGCATTGATTGAGGCTGTATAAAAGACATTGTTTTGTGAAAAAAAAAAATGGCAAGTATTAAAAGACAAAGATATTAGGTATATTTTTTTTTAACAAAGAGGCTTTTTAACATAGTTTGTAAATTAATTAAAGTCGTCAATGGATCGTGTAATAAAGGACTGAATTATATTTAAACATATAAATGTTGTATTTTAAATAATAATGTAATATTTTTGGTGAATGGTGTCTTAATCGTAAACTTATATCATGACAAATTGCATTTTCTTGTAACTTTATAAGACTTTGTTAAAATATCGTAAACTATTTAAATCTTTATATGAAAAATAATGTAAGAAAGTTGGTTCAGACGGTGTTTGTTTGTTTTTAAATATTTGCAAAATTGAAAGTAAAAAAAAAAACTGAAAAAGAATTGGTAAGTTATATTTAAATTGAAACCAAGTTTATATCGTCTGAACTGAGACAAGTATCATAAAATAGTAATTTCATAAATATTTAAAATGTTTATCAAGTTTCATAAATGAATATCGAGTCTAGATTGAGCTTATAATGTTCTATAATACTTAAAAAGTTAAATATCATCTGTCTATAAGATAGCAAGTGAAAAAACATAATTTTTCTATATTATTCTCTTTGATATAATTTTGATTATTTTTCTTTTGAGATACATAATTTTGTCGATATATCGATAATAGTGTAGTCCCTTATCGATATATTTTGTCGACCTTAGTTTTAAGTTTTATATCGTAATTTTATCCTTGTTTTACATTTTTATTGGCTGGAATTTCCAAAAAATAGTTTTTTGCAAATTATAAGACTGTTTAATTGGAATTTAAATTGGGCCTAATTATATCTTTAAGGTTTAATGAAGGCTATAAAAGTATTGTAATACCAAATTAAAATGGAGGCTTTTTATTTAAAATTTTTGAAACACAAAAATACATTATTTATTAATATTTTTGTCAGTAGGCTTTTCAGACTCTCATATAAGGCAAAGTAAATCGTTTTGACTGACGGAGATAGTTGTGTTTTAAGTACATTTAGTAACATTAAAATATTATCTAATTGTCAAATAATAACACTATGTCCTTTTCTGAGCACATTTGTCTATTTTACTGACCATAGACCAGGCCTGTTACCTAAATAAAATGCCTTATTAGAGTTTTTTTCCACAGACACGTTAAAAGAATTCAATATTGTATAGATGTCGGAATTACATTATGAATATGCCTTAAATTTTGTCCAGTAAGTACATAAAATGTTGGTTTACTTAAATTATAATAAGTTGACATACTTTCCCAGAGTTTATAGAAGTTTTTTTCAATATATTTGATAATTTTAAGATATTTTCCATTTATATTTTTACCTTTATGAATATGTATACGTTTAGAATTGGGTGTTTTTATTGTATTTTATTATCAAGTTTACTTTGTACGCTCAAAGTGTTTTAGAATAAAAGTTAATATGGAACATTGTTGTTTTATTACTAAGCCTTATACACTTTGTAAAAGCAAGAGTGTTGAAGTTGGCGATTGATACATTTATAGAAACTGAGATCATAGGGTCTTGCTTGTGATCTCTCTCCGGTGGTGTTTGATTGTCGTCCCATCGGAGTGAAGGAATAGTGAGTGCACCTGTGATGTCGGCTGAATTTTATTATTGAAAACTTAGTGGATTTTTAACTATCGAAAGTTGCTATTGAAATTTCACCTTTATTACTATACAGTTAAGTTATATTTTTAATAGTCATTAAGTATACCTACTGGGTATTCCTTATGCCAAGGTACACTTATAGAGCATATGCCAAAAGACTGATAGAAGCATAGTAAGCCCATAATGTTAGGGTTCAAAGGTTTAATACCTACATTTCTCTTGTGACTATAGCGGGTGCAAATCATAAGGTTGCAGAGGTCAGGTCTCATTATATAAAGTGCACACTTCACAGCCGTAGCTAATTGTGGCCAAACTGCATTTTGATTAAGTAAGGTACTCAGAATTTTATGACTTCTTTCCATTTTTCGGATAAAATATTAAATGTAGCTACATTTCGGGCAGTTGTTACGGTGTGGGTCGATGTCAGATAGTCTGACAATCATTTTACCGGGGAGTTTAGGGTTGCTCGCTGTATACACTGGTACTCCTCGGCTGAATATATGTAAATAAAACTACCTGTCTATCTGTCTGTCTTACGCTTTCACAATGAAACGCCCGATGGAATTTTGCACAGAGATATCCGGGTAATGGAAATAGATAGTTCCCTCGAGCAGGCCCGCTGCTAGCTGTTTGTTCGCCCGCGTGCAAAACCGATTATGCCGCCCTACGACTACATATTGTACTAGGTTTTGTCAAAAAATATATAAGGGGGGGGGGTCCAGGGGGTCCGGGCCCCCCCGCCCATTCATATCCATCTTACTTTTCCAACAGAAAAAAATATGTAGGTACATGCACCGCTCTGATTGCAGAAAACGCACTTCCTTTTGGATACATAAATATTGCAATAGGTACATAACATATATTACACATAACTTTTTATTTACTTGAAATGCTCTAAGTCTTAGAGTAACCTAAGAAGTCCTGGATTAGCCCATTAGCAGACTAAGCAATTGCTTAGGGCATCAATGCAGTGCAATCATTACCCAAGTGGCTCCTATGTATTGAAAGATTGTGATTAATGGGTAGGTACCAACATAATGTATATCAAAGTGCTTAGAACAGATTATGGGTAACTTAAACTAAAGAACTTAAATATCTATAGCAATGTTTAATTTCAGTAAAATATGTTATTAATGGTTTTTGGTGGGTTTCCCGTTGAAAAACTCAACGCATGAGACATATTTCATATGTAAGGAAGCGCGAGCGAAGCGAGCGCGAAATTTTTTTAGTCTAAGGACAAAACAAATAAAAACCACTGTAAATTAACAAAGCAAAGTCAAAAAGTAAAATATGCACAGAAATGAAGTGCAAATGTACATGAAGCCGCGAGCGAAGCGAGCGCGATTGTTTCCTTAGAGTTTTCATGAAGTAAACATATCATAAAAAGCCAAAGTGAACAAAAAACTATAACGGACGTGAGCGAAAAATGATTTTTCAGAATTGAATGCCTCAACAATTAAACAAAGATAAATCGTAAACTTTTTTTTTCTCAACCAGTTTTTACTCTACCAGCGCCCTAGGCGAGATTTCTACGGCGCCCTCCAACTGCAATTCAAACCCATACGAAAAACAGAGACGTATGTAGTTACCGATTGCGCGAGCGAAGCGGGCGCGAATATTTTTTTTATAGTTAACAAGTCGAAGCAAAAATTACGTAAAATGTAGCCCAATCGTACATAAGTTATTGCTGGTCGAATAATGCAAAAATTCTTCTGATTGCGCGAGCGAAGCGAGCGCGAAATTTTTTGTTATATTTTAGAACTCAAAACAAAAATTACTTAAAATTTTGCCCAAACGTACATAACTCTTTGTTGATGATGGCGCCTATGTATTAAAATTTTGGGACTTAAAGTAGTACCGTAAATAAGAAAGTTCATATGGAAACTAGAAGTTACTTTCTTATTAATAAAAGAACTTAAAAACGACGCTCTCTTTTTGCTAGGGTAAACTAAAAATTTCTTGAAAAATAAAAACAACTGTAAAGTGAAGCAAGCCCGAAAATGTTTGAGTTTTGGATCACTAAAAGTCCTAAACATATATAATAAAAAGCGACTGTGAAGTGAAGAAGCCGCGAGCGAAGGGAGCGCGAATTTTTTTGAGTATTGGGACATTAAAAGTAGCTATATGTGATAAAAAACTGAAGCGTTTAAGTAAGGAAACCGCGAGCGAAGCGAGCGCGAAAATTTTTGAGTTTTGGGACATAAAAGTAGTGTTTCTTCGAGAATTTCTCAAATTTAACGCGGAATTAAACACAAATTTGCTTCGGCGCCCCTGAGCCCGCGGCGCCCGGGTTATTCGCGCACGCTGCACCATAGGTTAAGATGGCCCTGATGCTATCCATTCATTTGGGTACAGTTCTTGTAAGTTGCAATCTTTGATGAAATTTAAAACAAAAATAGGAGTAGGTAACATACTGATCAAGGATTGGTTGGGGGCGCCCTTATATCCGGCGCCCTGGGCTGTAGCCTAACCGCGCCCTACCCTAAAATCGGTACTGATTGCGACATCTGACATGGAGGCGCGAGCGCAGCGAGCGCGAATTTTTTTGGGGATGCAAAGGATGAACCCGTCAAAATTGATAGGGGACGACCAAAGCGAGGGCGGCTTTTTCTGAAATTTTATTGCTAATCTGCTCATCTATGTTTAGTAAAAATATTTTTATTACGTAATTATGGTTTAATTTTGCCGTATGGGTTAATTTTGCCGCCCCCTAAATAGTGCCGCCCAGGGCATTTGCCCCTCCTGCTCTCTCCCCCCACGCTACGCTAATGGTTGATCTTAAATCTTTTTTAATAATTTTTAATTTTGAAAATAATCAACAGATGTAACTGAAATGTTGAAATCAAATTATTGGTAAAAGGTATTGTATTTTTTTAATATTACGTGATAGGTCGCTCGATTTGCCGCCCCCTAGGATGTGCCGCCCGCGTGCGGTGCACGCGCTGCACGCCCGCTTACGGCGGGCCTGCCCTCGAGTCGGGAGCGGTAGCTAGCTAGTATTGAGTATAGAATAGGAAAGGTCTACATTACGTCATACGATAAGTGTAGCATAGGTAAGTAGTAAGTATGGCATCTATCTATCAATTTATTTACCCAACTAATAATCTTGCGAAGCCTACCTTCATAGAAGCCATAGGAAGGAACGGCAGAGCGTGTTAAACGCGTGAACGCGATACATCATTCTAATACCTTCATAATTACCTGCTACCCACAATACCTATTATTTTACGGTATTCTTCAAGCCGTTTGGACGACCACGTACCGTACCACCGTGCCTATGTTGGTAAGTTTGAAATCTAATTCATCTTCCTGCTGCTCTCTTCCAAAATCTATTTGTAGTTTTTGCTGTATTTGTTTCGATGCTCCATCTTCATATAGCCCTGCTATCTTCTCTTCACCTTCACCCATTATCCCATACATCCAATTTCATATTCATGGTAATGTCCTTCAAACATTGATATACAAAATACCATCAAATCAGTTGTATATCAATGCCTTCAAATCAATTTGTGCTCACACTCTCATAGTCGTGAAATAGCAATTCGACACGATCAGAGAGAGATCAGGCGCAGGATCGACATTTACCTACGTGTTCTCCGAGGCACGGATTCATCATCACCCTTTTTCAGAGTGGGACATAGGCTGTTCTGTGCAAGTCTTCTGGATCTTGTGAAGCGATTTCAACTTGACACAGGAATCGAACCGGAGCTCCGTGTATAAGTTGCAACGGCCACTAGACCAAAGGGGTGGTTATTTATTTTCATACTTGGCATTCTTTTTAGGATAGGTACATTCCATCCCTGCTCATTACATACATATAGTTGACCTCATATTTTCCTCTTAATCCAAAATTAAATTCACATCTAGTCCGAAATTCGAACAAACTAGAAATTACAACGTTAGCACATACGCCTCTATTTTCAAACTGTGACACTGTTTCTCAATTTGATAATGATAAGGCAACATATGTTTCAAATAACTCATATTTATCACTTCTGTGTTAAAGTTTGTGTAGTAAATACGTAAAACTGTGAGACTGTGACTTTTAACCGAGAATTTATATTTAAACCAAAGTTTTAAGCTGCTAAATAGCTAAAATACTGTTATAGTGTGTTTTAATTGTAAAAACTGGACTACAAAAAAGTTTGGCTGGTACTTTACGAGTATGGTTTAATGATAAAGTAAGTTCAAAGTTAATCGAAAGTTCTAGAAATTCTTAATGTGGACTGACAAGATAATGTGTGACCATTGTTTTTATCGTTGTTTTTTTTTATGATGTTCTTATGTTGTTTATATGTGTAATTATATAAACATTTGATAATATAAGTGAGTTTAAATAACAAAGTTTTGCCTTAGACTAAGACCTCAAATTAACTGTGAGACGATGTAATTTTCTTATGATAACTAATATAGAATATAATTTAAAAACATGTAAAATAAAAAAAATCGTGTACCTACAAAGTAATACCTACTAGACTACAGATAAATAGACAAGGACCTATTCAACTTCTAAAACACCCCATTCACATGATTTAGCACGAAGGCCCACGCACTAAACCTTATTTATTTTCCTTTCAGAAAGAAAAATGAAAAACCTCATAATCCTATTTAGTCTCTCGGCTTTAACGACTCTAATATCCGGCAAAAGCCATTGTCACGCTTGCTTCGACGGCATTTGTTATTCCAAAGCTCTAATATTTCAAAACTATCCAATATCCGGACAATTAGCTATTGACAGAGTTGACAACGTTATTTATTTTCACTATGAGGATACACGGCCTTCAGACCACAGTGTCGCTTTCGATTTAGACGATGTAAGATTGCTTTTTATACCAGATATTCAATTTTCTTTTGCTAGAGCTGTTGATCAGGCAACTAGAGATGTTTATATCGGTGGAGCGAACGGTATTTACAAATACAACCCTACTACCAATGAAACTAGCTTGTACGGTCTTTCTGATAAGACTATCTGGCATATGCAGTACAAAGAAAAAGTGTACTACACTATATTTATGACAAAAGGTTTGTATACTTTTGAAAAGAAACAGTCGAAGACTATAGCGGCATTAAAAGATTACAATATCGATGATTTTATAGTCGACAAGAGAGATGATATTTATTTCATGAGCAATTTCACAGTCTACAAGTTGGGTAAAGGAGAGAAAAAGCCGTCAATTTTCTCGAATATTATATACTCTTTGACTACGGATATTAATGAAAATGCCTATTTTGTTCAGAGTGAAACTAGAGGGCTGTATAAAATAGATTACCGAACGGGCAGATTGACCGAAATTGGGGCTTTTGGTAGCGGCTCGCCATTCAGAACAGTATTTGATAATTACAATAATGTTATATATTATGATGCAGTAAGTGATCAGCTGTTTTATTTAACTCCAAATTACGGAAAGTGTAAAGTGACAAATGATGGGAAAGGAAGGAAATTGAAGAAAAAAGTTTCGTCGTTGTTTGAGTGATGTGAAGTGATTCGGCTTTCGGCTAAAAGTGATGTTAAAGCCGAATATATATGATGCGGTGAAAGGACATGCTATTATAACCAAAGGTTTATTTATGTATCTTTAATTTAACTTTATGTTATAAACAAAATCGAAATACATTTTGGTGTTTTATTTGTACGTACAACTACTAAAGTAAGTGACTAGTTTTTGGACCCTTTCCATTCTTAAAAGATGTTCAAACTACTAAAAGGCTCTTGATAGTAGTGATGCATATCCATGTACATATACTAACATACATCTATACAAATATTATAAAGAGGAAAACTTTGTTTATTTGTTTGGTTGTTATGGATAAACTCAAAAACTACTGGACCGATTTTAAATATCCTTTCACCATTAGAAAGCTATATTATCTGCGAGTAACATAGGCTATATTTTATCCCGGTGCGGGCAGTAGGTAGTTCCCACGGGACGCGGGTGAAACCGCGGGAAAACGGCTAGTATTTTATAAAGCAGATAAGTTTGTCTAAATGCGCTATTATAATCTCAGAAACTACAGGTTAGATTTGAAAAATTGATCGTGTATTAGATAGCCCATTTATCGAGGAAGGGCCTAAGGCTATAGGAGACATAGAGCAGTTTCCATAAGACACGGGTGAAACAACTGGCAATAGCTTGTGTAGAATCAATTACTGTCTCGCTACTCTCTGATTGAGGAAAACTAATCCTTAATTAAGGAATGCTATCTTTCACTGGACTTCTTGCCATCAAAACAATACTGTTTATGAGACATCGTAAACATATTATTGTTTGACGAATCACAGTGAAATATAGTGCATTAGTTTATCTTGCAAGAGAATATCTTAATGTAGAAGAAAGTTAATAGGTTATCTGTTAAGTTGCTTTGTTTTCTAGGTGAGTAGGTATAGGTAGTATTGTATTTGTTTAGAAAATGGAGAACAAAATGCTTAGTGGAGATGTCATGACGCAAAATCTCCTAAGAAAGTAGCCGCAAGTAGGGGGACGAGGAACGTTACTAAATTATGTTTTCCTAAGTATTACGTGACAACTGAATTTGTTATTTATTACTTGTTCATAAAGTAAATAAATATAATTCGTTATCACAGTCTGCACAAGGCTGGGTCATGATCAAGTCTTAAGTAATTATGAGAAATATCCCGATTACTCGTACTAAACAAGTTTACGGTAAAAATAAATAGGTCTTTTCTGGGGTCACATCATATAAAGCTGAAGAGTTTCTTTGAATACGCTATTCTCTGGACCTGAAGAAACCACTGGACTGATTTGAAAAAAATATTTCAGTCTTAGATTAGCCGATTATACACAGGCAAGTACCAATGCAACTTTTCTAAGTTTGTAGGTACGTTCTAAGTATCTTGGACACCAATGACTGTGTTTTGGAGGGCACGATAAACTGTAGGTCCCGGCTGTCATTGAACATCCTTGGCAGTCGTTACGGGTAGTCAGAAGCCTGTAAGTCTGACACCAGTCTAACCAAGGGGTATCGGGTTGCCCGGGTAACAGGATTGAGAAGGTCAGACAGGCAGTCGCTCCTTGTAAAACACTAGGACTTAGCTGCATCCGGTTAGACTGGAAGCCGACCCCAACAAAGTCGGGAAAAAGGCTCGGGAGATGATTGTACGATAAAAATCAAAAACCATTTAAAAAAAGTCCTAAATCCTTTGCACACCCTTTGCTGCCGGCTATCTACTTGGCAATCGGCGCCGTCATTGGAGACACTCCCAATAATGACGTTCTCGACTTTTTTAGGGTTCCGTACCCAAAGGGTAAAACGGGACCCTATTGTTTTCGCTCCTCTGTCCGTCCGTCCGTCCGTCACCAGGCTGTATCTCATGAGATATAGTTAGAGAGTTGAAATTTTCACAGATGATGTATTTCTGTTGCCGCTATAACAACAAATACTGATACAACAAACGTGATTTTTTTGCAACAATCTCGATTTCGATATGTATATAAATATATAGAATATTAGTTTGGATGGTACGGAACCCTTCGTGCACGAGTCCGACTCGCACTTGGCCGGTTTTTTTATTTTTAAATAAACAAATAATTAAAGCAATTTTTCTAGTAGGATCTATCTATTGTTTTAGCTGAAACAAAAACGTAAACGTAATTATTATCCTAGGTATCTGAGCAAAGAATAAGAGATTTTAGAAATTAATAGCTTGAATGCCTATTATTTGGTGATGCTTATGAACAACAATAACAATTAGCATGTAAACAAAGCGAGTAAAAGATCAACAAGACATTAGGCTGTCGGTACGCGATGCGACTTTTTTTCTTGTTGGGAAATCATCAAATGACCGCTGTGGGTGCAGCCTGAGGGATTGACGGAGAAGCCAGTAAGTCTGAAAACCAGTCTTACCTAGGGATATTGGGTTTCCCGGTAAACTGGGTTGAGGAGGTCAGATAGGCAGTCGCTCCTTGTAGGTCTCCAATGGTTGGACTGGACGCCGATCCCACCATAGTGGGGAAAAGGTTTGGCAGATAATGATGATGATTGAGCTAAGAAGACACTAGTCAGTAGGAATACTTAATTTAAATAAAATAAAAATTTGGTACGCCATCTTTTACAAAGTCTATTACCAAATAAAACCTATATTGCACATTTGAAAAATAAAATCTACCTATACTAATATATGATTTTGTTAACCTTCAGCTAACACAACAGTTTGACGTAAATCAAGTAGACTTAGACATTTCTTTGTAACCTGTCATTCTACATTGTTTTGTGGGCAAACTACGTTTATCTGTCTACCACGACACAGACGCTGAAAAAGTTTCGAGACAAATCGTCGAAAAACCGATCTCAGTGAAGAATTTACTGTCTCCACGACTTTCAGAGGCATTGTTGGAGTTTAAAACTGCTATTGTCCTTTTAAAGTTAGATAGACTTAACTATAATTTTGTTTAGAGCTATTGAATATAGGTACATAAAAGTTAATTTTCATTATCTTGATCATACAATTCTAAGTAGGTATATAAGTATGAGTACATAAAAAACTTTTCAAAAACATAAAACAACTTCAATAATATATCTACCTAAAACCTGACAAATACAATCCTGAAAATGGCAACAAAATCAGATCATACAAACGTGAGATAATCGCGCACAACCATACATACATACCAGATCAAACTGGAAATCTCCTTTCTTGAAAAATAAATAAAGAAAGGTCCACCGCTGCGTCTCTTTGATTGTCTGTTCAAGATTTGAAAACTACTGCACGGATTTTAATTAATGCTGTTTCAGCGTTTTCAAAGTGTTACATAAAGACGATTTAGGTTTATACAAACACCAAGATTTAATAACCTGGGCAAGCTCATGGAACAGCGGGGAACAGCTAGTTCATAATAATTTACAGTTTAGCAATTAATATCTCGTTATTCGGAATTTAGATTTGATTTCTCGGTTCAGCTTAGTATTTAATAGAAATGCCATAAACGCCGATATTACAAATAACGACTGGAATATTGACAATTAATTTGTGAACATATCGTTTGTGAAATACCGTTCATTTTCAATTACAATTCGACTAGTAATCAAGAATCCTTGCTGACGGTAGCTTTTGGCGTTTGTTCTATAATTACATTATCTATCTATCAAATAAAACCGTTTTCAATAATATACCTAATTAAAACCTTCTCCTAAGGTTGACAAATGTCATCTGTCTAGCCTTTTTTCCAACGATGTTGGGGTCGGCTTCCATTCTAACCGGATGCAGCTGAGTATCAGTGTTTTATAAGGAGCGACTGCCTATCTGACCTCCTTAACCCAAATGCTCGGTCTACCCACTGATACTGATACGTCTGACTGATTGTCAGACTTCTATTCTATTCTATTTTTATTTATGGCAATCCATGTCGATGCAAACGTCGACGATTCTGCCAATGACAAGTGGAATGAGAAGCAAGTCGTGCTTGTGATTGATAAAGAATAAAATTAAATTGATCTTGAAGACAAACTTGTGTAACTTAACGTGTTAGTAGGACGGCACTGAAACAAACAGAAATACATTTACATATATAAATAATAACAATATGTTAGTAACATAAAACGAATAATATATATACCACAACTATACAAACAGTGGTCTAAATAAATAGGCCACAGTTTATAATTTAATATTATTTCGATGGATAGACATCAATAGCGCCTGGAGCAATTCTGGACAGGAGTAAGTTAAGAGGGAGCGGAAATTAGTAGGGAGAGGAATCTTAAGATTTCGAAGACGACCATATAAATCAAAAGATGAGTTATTGGGACAATTAAAGAATATATGGTCCAGGGTACCCTCATCCAGTCCACACTCGCAGAGGGACGAGTCCTGCACCCGAATTTTGCGCAAGAAGACCGGAGTACAACAATGACCTAATCGTATTCTGCACAGGACTGAAATAACCTGTTTAGGGTATTTTTTAAAATGACTGAACCACGGTTTTGATTTTACAACCGGTTGGATAGTGTAATATGAACTACCCTTCTTTCTGCTGGAGATATTCCACCATTCCTGCCACGAAGTCTCAAGACTCAATCTAGGAACGTTTAGTAGGTCATGCCCTTGAAGGGAGAAGTGTGCAAGGTCCACTGATTCAGACGTGCATGCATCTTTAGCCAATGCGTCAGCACATTCATTTCCCGTTATACCGCAGTGGCTAGGGATCCAAACTAAGTGAACAACTTTCTCTTGCCGAGAGCAGGAGAAAAGGGACTTTTTGATATCCAGGATAATAGGACAATGGAGTTTAGATCTAAAGGGATTCTGGGATAGGGCTTGGAGACAACTAAGGGAGTCAGTAAAGATAACTCCGAAGTTGATCTCATGGGACTCTATAAAGTGACAAGCTTCCAATAATGCCACGCACTCGCCTGTAAATATTGAAGACTCCTTTGGGCATCTGAATTTCATAATGATTTTCGAGTTCTGGTAATAAACCGCGGCTCCAGTATAACCACCATTCAATTTGGAAGCATCCGTGAAGAACCTTTGAAACCCAGTCCATCGTTCACCCAAAACCGCATTAAAGGTTGAATTTGCCGATGGGGAGTTTTTAGATATGCCAATGTTATAAAATATATTAGGGGTGAAGCAAAGTACATCATAGGGATAATTAAATAAAGGAAGTCTGGGATGTGATGCAATAGGGGATTCTAAATTTTGAAAAAATCGGAATGCTTTCAGGAATAAGGGGATTTCTTTATGTTCCCAATATTTTGAGCTGTGACAAAGAGTGTCAAGCTCTCTGAGTTTTGGGATGAGAGGGTGGGATGATTTGGGAATAACCCTGGACAAAAAACGAGAAGCAAGGTACTGACGTCTCAGGGCTAAGGGAGGATCAGCGCATTCAACCTGTAAGGCGTTAATAGGCGACGACTTCATGCAACCTGTGATGATCCGAAGGCATTGAGATTGGATCCTATCTAAGCCGGCCAAGGCACCTTTGTTACCAGGAATCACCAAGTGTGACCCATAATCCAGAATGCTACGGACTAAAGCATTGTAAATTAATTTCATAGCGAAGGGGTGTGCCCCCCACCAGACCCCAGAGAGAGCTTTCAAAATGGAGATAACTCGTTCGCATCTTTTAATTAAGTAATTTATGTGATGACTACCGGATAATTTTGAATCTAAATAAACTCCTAAAAATTTTGCTTTTTGGGCTATAGGGATGCCTTGTCCTTGGATGTTCACTGAGACCTGAGGGATCAGTCGTTTTCGGGAGAAAATCACTACCGAGCTTTTTGGGGCAGATAATGAGAGACCATGGTCCAGAAGCCATGTGTGCAGAGAGTCCAGGGAGAGGCAGAGGGATGAGGCAGCATCCTCTATGGAAGAATTAACAACATATAACACCAGATCATCAGCATATTGCAGTAAGTGACAATCAGCATTGAGGCTGGAGCCAATGTCTGCCGTATAGAGGTTGTAAAGTAGAGGGCTTAAAACAGAGCCTTGCGGAAGGCCTTTCCACGTCTGCCTCATCTCGAATACTTCCCCCTGCACTCTGAGCATTAATGAGCGAGACATGAGGAGTGCGCATATACATTGTATCATCTTACCTGGAATCCTCAGCTGTTGCAATTTCTGCCTGAGGACTGGAAGAAGAACGCTGTCGTATGCGGAAGATATGTCAAGGAATGCGGCTACAGCAGATTCATTTTTGGAAAAAGCTGTACGGATGTCGGTTACCAGAATTGCCACACTATCCATGGTACTAAGCCCCTTTCTAAAGCCAAACTGATGGCTCGGCAGTGAATCCCTAGACTCAACCAACCACTCAAGCCTATTTTTAATTAAGTGTTCCAGTAACTTGGCCAACACGGAGGACAAAGCAATTGGTCTAAGGCCATTCGGGTCATCAGCAGTCTTGCCGGGCTTTAGGAGCGGAATGACTATTTGTAATTTCCACTGGTCAGGAACCCAACCATATTGATAGCAATAATTAACAATGTCAAGGTAGTATTGCTTAGCTTTAGAACCGGAATGAGCTACAAATGAATACGGTATTCCGTCCATGCCTGGAGCGGAATCCCTAACATGACGCAACACCGCATCAAGTTCCTTCAACGAAAATGGTTCATCCATAGGATCATCCAAAATATTTACAGACGGTAGCAGAAGTTCTGGAAATGAAGGAACAAAGGCTGGAGCAATTTTGTCGAAGAAGGATTCAGCAGTTTCTCTCGTGATGGGGGAAGAGATAGATGGGGAGCAGCCTCGCCTAAAACGATTAATGCTCTTCCATACTGCTGATATGGGAGTGGAAGGGGATAGAGAAGTGCAAAACTTAACCCAACCGCGACGTTTCTTCTTATGAAGAAGCCGCCGAGATTGAGCAAACACTCGTCTGTACCGTATAAGATTGTCGCTATTCATCGATTCATTGTACTGTTTTTCGGCCTCTTTCCTTTCTTTAACAGCCGATGTGCATTCTTGGTCCCACCAAGGGGGTGATGGAATTTTATTTCTGGCACAGTTACGCAACGGGAAGGATGAGTCTGCACTTGAAGTAATGGCCGCGATAAAGTCATCGTAACATCTCTTAGCATGGCAGTGACCAGAAGTATCTTGGTAACTTGAAGTTAAATTTGGAAGTATACTAATTTTCTCCTCCAGTAAAGATGAAAACTTCGTCCAATCGGGTTTGGACAAGTTGTACTTCAATAGTGGAGGAGAAGTTTTCTGTAAATAGGTTTTATTAAGAAATGTTATAACAATGGGGTAATGGTCGCTACCATGCGTAAGGGTAGTACATTGCCAATGAATTGATGCCGCCAACTCTACGGAACAGAATGTGAGGTCTACACAACTCTTTTGCTGTCCGGGAAGGGATCTACGAGTAGGGCTACCATCATTTAGGATGCAAAGGTCTAGGTCATCCAAGATTTCTACTAAACCTTCCCCAAAGGAATCGCAGCGATTGGAACCCCATCTAAAATGATGACAATTGAAATCACCCATGACAAGTACGGGTCCTACAATATTATTTAAGATTTCTCTAATGGTAGTTAAGAACCTGTGCTGTGGGTGAGAGATATACACAGATAGAACTGTGATACCTTCAATTCTACCTGCAACTATATTCATGTCACCATCCAGAGCAGAAAGACTTAAGGTCGAAAGTGGAACACGATTATTAACAAGGAGAGCCGACCCTCCATAGCCATCAGATCTGTCACATCTGAGAATATTAAAAAGTGGTATATTAAAACTGAGACTCGGTGTGAGCCAAGTCTCAGCGATTGAGCAAGCCAGTGGCTTGAATTTATTTAGAAGGAATATGAGGTCGTGTTTCTTATGCCACACGCTCCTCACATTCCATTGCAGGAATATTTGGCGGGACGCCATTTCTAATATTTGGGAGAAGATTAACTAGTTGATAGGCAACGTTGGACGGTATTTCAGCATTATTAGTAGATAAAATTGTAGTCAAAAGTTTAATAAGGATATCTATAAGTGATGATGTATTATTGCCAATGAATGGGTTATTTAGAGCACAGCCATCAGGCTGTGAAGATGCAGGGGAGTTAATGATTTGCTGATGAGCAGCTTTATCGTAAGAGGGGGATAGAGGGGCATGGGTCTTTGGCTTAAGAAAAACGGTTTTGCGGTATGACTGAGTGGGAGCCGGAACTGCTTTTGCAGCATTTGCATAGTTGCGAGAAACAAGTGGGATAGTTTTGCTGGCTTCAGCATAAGAAAGGGACTTCTCAGCCATAACGGTCTTAATGGCCTTTTGTCTGCCCAACTCTGGGCATGATTTGCTATTCGCAAAATGATTCCCCGAGCAGAGCACACAGAATGCCTCCGCCTCAGAAATGCTGCAACCATCACCAGGGTGATCATGGCCGCATTTACTGCAGCGGGGTTTAGACCGGCACACAAGTTCCACATGACCGAACCTACAGCACTTACGGCACTGGATGGTGGGGTAAACATACTGTTGGACTGGAAGGGAAGTGTAACAACAGAAGACTCTTTGCGGTAATACCTGACCGTCAAAGGTAAGGACACATGTTTCTGTAGCCTTAAATTCGGCCACTCCATCAATCACCACTTTCCTATTTATCCGTCTAACTTTAAGAATTTCTCCACAACCTGAAGGGACCTGTAGGTATCTTTTAGCTTCTTCTTCATTCAAATCAGTGGGCACACCAGTAACAACACCCATGCGAGTAATATTAAAAGTAGGGATAGAGGCCACAAAACTGCTTTTGGGAAGGATATTACTAATGATAAATGAATTCGCATCCTGAGGGGATTTAAATTCTACTGATACACGATTCCTGCCGACTTTTTTAACGCCATCGCGGACAATGCTAGTTATATTGTGCTTTTGAAGAAATATCCCAAAAGTAACTGGATGCAGAGAGGTACCGGCGTTAGGCTGGGGCTCCAATCGAGAGACGTGGACAATAAATGGTGCCTTATCTGTAGCAGAGTACCTGCTACGGCCAACTAAATTTCTTTGTTGTTTTGGTGGCGGGGTTGACACTGCAATGTTTGATTCATCTCCGCAGCGTTTCCTGGCATTAGAGGGTGATGAGGTGTGGGAGTCCGCGATACTGCAAGCAACATCGGCGAATTGGGACAGTGGATAGTTGGGGGAAAGAGGAGCAAATACAGAGATGTCAGGAGGGTCGGGGTCGGGAGGTTTATTGCAATCCATAGTGCTTATTAAAACTAGTTATTTACCCAAATAACAATACACCACCGATAACAAACACAGGGACAACACACAGACACAAAATTAAGTCACAAAAGGTCACAAAAACACTGAAAACAGCTGAAAATTCTAGGCACACGTGCTAACCAAAGACACTCTGTGGCGAGAATCGATTGTCAGACTTACTGGCTTGTGACTACTCGTAACGATTGCCAAAGATGTTCAAATGACAGCCGGGACCTATAGTTTATCGTGCCCTCCCGTGTCTAATAAATACTATGCTGAAAACGGCATCAAAATCAGTTGAACGTGAGAGAATTGCGCACAAACACACACATATACATACTGGATACTGGATAGTGGTTACAGGAACCTTCTTTTTTTAAGTCAGATAAAAACGCTGTCTTATTATAAGTAGGAACTTGATAAAACAAGCATGCAAACTAAGTAAAGAATTGATAAAATCGTGACCTGACAACAAAATTCGTTCATTTCCCAACAGGATGAAATATAAATTGTTTAACTTTTTTAGGCGGCGTGTAAACCAAATTTCCTTTTCTTAAAATCTGGAGAATGAACTTGATAACAAAGGAATCCTCTTGAGATAACATTGAAGGATTTTATTTCTTTGTAACTAATCCGCCTGGTGATGAATTTGGGTACAACTCATTTGTCAAATGTCAGTTGCGTAAATTAATACAATTTATTAGGCATTATTTTTTGTATTTATACTGTTTTTTTCGAAGAGAGAGGCTAATAAGGAATTCGTTTCTTGTTTATTATACAATTTGTCCCAATTTGAAAGATATTTAATTAATGGTATGTTTTTTTTTCAAATCTGATACAGTCGTGAAATAACTAAATTTCGGTATTTTTTTTTACTCTTTCCGACACAGAACACCTATAAATTATGTAAAAATTGTATAATATTGTAAATGCAAAATGTTATAAGCGAGGTCTTTTAATTTGCTTTCTGTCATCTAGGACTTCTTTCTGTTGTAAAGTTTGTATATAACAGTAAGTTAAATTGTATTCAATAAATAAATAAAGCTCGAAGTGGTAAAATTCCCTTAAACATGTCGCTACTTACTCTTGCGACAATCGCAGAAAAAAATCGCACACTTACAAACCAGCCTGAATTGCATTGTTTATTTTCAATAATCGCTGCCCGGTTTGTTTTATGTTGTGAATCGCATGCGCAGTTGTCATTCGATGTACTGGCGAGTCAAGCATTCACAAACAGACGTAGTTCTAATGGTAAGTCATAGTTTATTAAAATTCCTAGATAAAAATTTTTGGTATTTGTCCTAATATCAAAGGGCATGGGATAAATAGATTTTTTTGGTGCAAAAGTGTTCATTAATGTTGTAGTAAGCGGTAGCAGTTGACGTAGTAAAGTGCGTAAACTATTATAGTCAGTTCCTAAAATATAAATTATTTCTAATGTTATAACATATATTAAAAAGAATAATATAATTGCAAATATTAATGAAAAATAATTAAGTCTGGGTGCTTTTTTACTTTTTTTAAAGGATTGTCTTTTGTTACTTTAAAAATTCTTTCAACAAGGCTTTTTTACTGAAGAATAAATACTTTTTTTTCCTTTCTCTAGCTCCATCGACAAAAATAATGTATTTTGGCCCACAGTTGGCCATGCTAGTGGTCGCGACGGCACTCTCCAGAATCAGCTACGTGCAATCCGGACCCGACAATGATGATGATCAGGACGTAAGTTTATTTATCTATTACTACCTGCCCTGTTAAACTTCGTATAGTTGAAAGCTTCCCTAGACCTCTACAAACATTTTAAAACCAAAATAAGTCAAATCGGTTCAGCCATTCTCGAGTTTTAGTGAGACTTCCGAACAGCGATTCATTTTTGTATACCTATAAGAAGAAGATACCATATTTTTGCACAACTGCCTCGTTGGTCTAACTATCACAAGTGCGGCTGCTGAGCACGAGGTCTCTTGTTCGATTCCCGGATCGAGCCGAAATCGGTTTGTGGGTTTTAGAAACTTTCACAAAGCAGCCCGGAGCCTGTAAGTTGGTGATTGACACACCCGTTCATCAGAGAGCACGTAACTGTCAGTTCTACGACAACACCTACGGATTACCGTCCCATCGCGCTATGAGAGTGAAGGAATAGTGAGTGCACCTGTGTCTGCGCAAATACTTGTGCACTATAATGTCCTGGGCAGTTGGCTAATCTCCTTACATGAGAACAGTCGCCGTAGCCGGATCTTTTCTTGTTCAGTTCCAGGCACCAAGCCACTTGGCAAAGTCTGATGCTGAAGAGGAACCGGCAGATGTCTTAGAACAGCTACGTAACCACGAACGAGACCTCGAGAGAGACTCAAGAAAGAGAAACGAAATCGAGATCAAAGCTGAGAAATATGACGACAAAAATTCCGCAGGTTTGTCAAATCATTTTATTTCATTTAAGCACTTATGAATGTCGAAAATACAAATAAGTTTGATTCTAGTTGCCCATTCCAAAAGGAGAAGGAATTCTATGGAGAAGAATGGATAAGATGGTATAGAATATTTTTATTTTTCTTAGTATTTATCCCACCTTGTGACGGGGTCCGCTTTCCGTATCATCTTCTTCCACTTCTTGTCCATCCAGGACATCTTCCTATTTGAAGATTTTCATGTCTTTTTTTACCTTGACCTTTTTGATCTGCCTAGGCGTCTAGTTGACGATGAGATAAAGGATTAGCATGACAGTACAGTACAGTAGACAGCGATGGAGGCGAATTTTGTGACGATTTTTAGTTTTTTTTTGTAATTCTAAATATTTGTATGTGAGTTCAGTAAATATTTTGCCGCAGAATAAAAATAATATACTTAACCAACTTCAACTAACTCCTCAGAAGTAGAAACAACACGAGCAACAGTGGCTGCCGCAGCGGTCCCACTGCCCACAGAAGAGACCAAGAAGAGGCTGGCCATCCCGAACGAAGATGTTGATATAGTGGACCGGGAAGATCATGTCACTCAGTATCTGGCAGATCTACTGGTGAACACGGATAGTGAAATTACTTTTCTTCAGGTAGGCAATAAAAGCGTGCTGAGTATAAGCAAATCCACCTAGCTTGGGGGAGGCTTTTGTCCATCAACAATTATCGTGACCCTGACCGAATATCTTCTTGAAGGATATTCATAGCAATAATGTAAGGTTGACTTTGTTGTGACGAGCTTATCTCAGGAATTACAGGATAAACATGTGAGCGCGATTCGAAAACAACAGTTAATTTATTGTGAAATGGCGCAGCGACCATATTTGAAGTGCCTTCGGATCGCTTTGCACCGCATTCGCGTTAATTCGCCCAAGTAGGGCATACCTCCTATAAACTGGTGCATCCTCCTGTAAACCTTGAGCTTTTAGTCTTAGTTAATGCTGTAGGTCCAACCGTTAGAAACGCTGTTAATAGGCCATTTTTCTACATTTGTGTATTAACATTATGTTGTTTATTTACAGGCTAGTGAAGTTGAAGATGAACGTGAGCTTCCAGAGTAAGTAGCCGTTCCGTAGTATCAGACTTTAAAAAGTCTCACTTTCTTTCTTAATATTATCAATGTATGTAACCCAAATGTAATAAAGTAACTTTTGTATGTATGTCTGTGATTTCTGTCTTTCCCCCACCTGCATGAAAAATAATAATTCACGAAAAGAGTGAACCAGTATTTGCAATGATAACTAGAAAAGACCTGCCGTCACTAACTGTAGAAAAGTAGATAAATAGATGTAAAGTAACTATAGCCTTAAAAGGCCTTTAAAGGACTTATGAAAGTTAAAAATATTGAATTCAGTTGAGTAGCGAGTTCCTACGAAAAAGACAGGGCTAGAAAGAGAAACTCCATAATGAGTAATTATCTATAGGAAATTATTTGAAAGAGGCTACTTCTGACCTTTAAATAATAAGTTTAATCGGTTTTGTGTTGTCTCAAAAGGGCTTCAGCGTGTTGGCTTCGGCCCCACGTTGGCCTCCCAAAAATCCGGGACTCTATAGTCCCGAGGTCTGGAAAAGACTAACATTTTAATAAGTAAATATCGCGATACCTTCACACAGGGTCGTTTAGCCCTATGGTGAGCTACTTAGCCGCTTGAGTTATGGGTGCCTACACAAGTGATGAACTACATATACATACCTATAAATACATATTAAAACAACCAGATCACGGCCAACAAGCATGCTCATCACAAAAATGTTGACTGTACCGAGAATCGAACCAGGGACCAACAGTTCGGCAGTTCGGGATTGTGTCAACGAGCCCATCATCATATGGGTACATAGCACCCCTTATTTTCGATAAGGGGTAAAATGGCAGCCGTGGTGTAAACCTGCCTGGTTAAACATTAATTATTCAAAGGAAATCTGTTCCAAGGTTTACCTATTACACATAGGACATAGGCGTTATAATAAATTCAAATCTACTGCCATTTAGGTAAGACTTGGCATTGGAGCATCATTTGACATCATCGCCAAGATTGCAAACAAGTCATGTCCTATTGGTACAGAAAAAATATATTTTATCCTGTTCTTGAGGTAGTTTCCTACTAATATTATACACGCTGAAGTAGATTTTGCTGTATGTTACTGTATCATCGCTTCACTTCTGAAGAAATTAAGGTCGTAAACAATCCCATGGTCCACGAGGGGAGCAGGACGTAGGTAGCGGGGATGATTAAAGATGACCATGGGACCCGGGGCTGCGGAATTGCTCGAAAGAGCTACCGTCTTCCTGGTACATAAAGGGCTTAATAAGGAACATGATGGGTTTTAGTCAGTAAGAGTCTGACACTCCCTCACACTGCACTCACAGCGGGATGGCTCATCTGATGCCTGATGATTTCCCAACAAAACAAAGCCTGGGACGGTGATAACTGACAAGACTGTTGCGTGTGCAACTGAAGTCTCCCCTGCTTGGACCATGGGAATGTCCTTAGCTAGCTAACCAGCTCATAGCACTATTAGCACTTACGCACAAATTCGGTCATGGGTATTGTGAAATATTTGTTCCAGGGTAAAAGAAGATACGTTCTTTACCTTTCTAACAGGTCAGCAGAAAGCATTTGAAGCGGAGGGTGTCTGGTCACTGCCCCCTGAGGAATCGAAGAATGAGGAAGTTCGTCACAACGCCGTCGCGGATGCTGAATATAAAGAATAACGCTGGTTTATTGTTGTTTTATTTTCTGACTAACCGATGTCCTGCGTTTACCCGCGTCCCGTGGAAACTGCTGCCCGTACCGGGATAAAATATAGCCTATGTTACTCGGGAAGAGCGTGGTGTGTGAGTGACAAGCAGATGATTCCTCTTTATAATATTAGTATAAAAAATATTAAATACTTAGGTCCAAGTTCATCGACAGCATTAAACGTCAGGTTTTTAAAAGGAATGTTAACACTTTGAAAATTGAACGTGAAATTAATATGTACGTGAAATTCCTTAGATAGGGTCTGAAAAATAAATTGTTAAGCCATATATAAGCTATAATGTTTGAATGATTTCGAAGTACCTTTGTAGTGCAAATTGAACAAAGTGATGAGTAAGTCCCGGCTGTCATTTGATCATCTTTGGCTATCGTTACGGGTAGTCGAAAGGGTGTAACTGGACCGAGGAGATCAGATAGGCAGTCGCTCGGTGCAAAAAGCACGGGTACTCGGACTACTCAGCTACATTCAGTTGAACTGGACACCGATCCCCACGAGGGAAAAGGCTAGCCAAATGAGGAAAGAAAACTCCAAAACCGTGTTCATGACAATGTTCTTATATTGACAACATTTAGCCACAAGCCCAGGGTCGCGCTTAGAATGCGGGTCTCGTGCAGGTCAATATCGAATCGTGGTTGGACCGGCAATGAGTGAAACAATACACGCAAAATACATTGATTACATAAATGTACGAGAATGGGGAATGATTTACTAATTGATGCTATGGGATTTTTTTAATACGCTGTAGGTAGGTCGTCATGGAATATTGCGCTGGACGCTGCACAGCAATCATTTTGAGGTATCACCAGGTGACAGAGAAAGGTTGTGGAGTGGACACATGCTCATGCCTTCTTGTTTTGTGAGAACTGTAAGCAATGTCTCGAACTAAACAATTTTGCTATGATATTTAAAAGAGGTCCTTTTTGCCGTGAGATGAAAATAGGCTACAATTTTGAGTAGATTTTTTATTATATCTCTGGCGAGGTCTAAGGGTCAACTCTTTTCGATCAAATCATTCCTACGTCATTACAGCATAAGAATCAACAAATGTTAAATCTAATTAGTTGCACACCTTACATTGAAGAGTTAATTAGAATAACTACCAGTCTTATAATACCCCAAAAAATCAAAAGCAAGTATAATAGAAGAGTTAGGGGTCAAAAATATTCACAGAAAATGATCAATACTTGTCAAACTCACAAAAAGTAATACATACCTATACAAGCTGAAAGGGAGAGAACATTGAAAAATGGCTTCTTAAACCGTTCTTCAGAATTCATGACACACCTCCGTTTTTAAAATTGCATATATCTGAGTCAGACCTTTATATAATGGTGGTGATACATGTTAGGACCAATAGACCATGTTTGTGACCAATATTGGGTTTATGGATAATGCAATCTACGCGAACTAAAAATAAAAGTATTTTTAGCGTAGCGTAGCTGTTTTCCGAAGGAACTAATTCATACCAGTCTAAAAAGAAGGCTTTTTCTGTGTCCAAGACATTAATTCATCTCTGCACGAAATTTCACTCAGATTAGTTCAGGCTTTTGCTGTACACGACTGGAGAGAGATCAATCGCAGAACCGACATAAACATGCTCTCCGATGTATCAAACACCAGCTTCTTCTGTGCTTTGTGAAATTTTCTTAAAACCCATAAAGCGATTTCAGCCCAAGCTAAGCAGTCGCGCAATTCGACTACTAGACAAGAAGAACATGGTGGGTTTCACAAACTTCAGAAATATATATATCCTACTTGGTTATTTCTTAACTAAATATCTAATAAGTTCTTTATTCACATTACTGCTCACATAGAACCTTACAAAACCTTAAGCCATCATGGAAATTCCTTCACCATCGTCCTTAAAATCTTGACCATCGCAATTCGTATACTTGACGTGGTCATTGATATTCAGGTACTGGTACATTGCCAAATGTGGAAACCTGCTGTCTTATGCATAATAATAAGTATTTACAACTTCATTGAGATCCTAGATAGTCTTAATATTGTTTAAATGATGTATTCTTGATATTTATAAAGAAGTTTTGCTATGTAGCTTAAGAAAGCTAAGTCTGTTTAGTAAAATATAAAAGCATAAATAGTTTGATTAGAATTTCCGATTATTTCCTTAATGGTTTACGTTTACAATAGAAGAAGAGTGTACGTATATGTACTTTGTGTATATTATTTAAATGAATACCTAGTTTCCAATAGATGATTGGCCATCCAGTGTTTGCTTTTTCTGCTTATCCATATGACGATTCATAAATGATGACCTATATTTTTATATTTACAAATGTGTCCTTAACACGACCACAATTCTTTGTAGATTATTTTATATGTCAGTTTTATCAACGTCCTAGTGGGGCCACCAGGGCCAAGGTCTGCCGGGGGTGCGGGATTGTCGGAAAGAGATACCGCGGCCCTGGTACACAAAGGGCTCCAGAAGGAACATGGTGGGTTTAGTCAGTAACAGTCTGACATTCCCTCACGCTGCACCCATATTGGGAGGGGTCGTTGGCTGATTTCCTACGAAGAATTGCTTTATGAACATCATACCTGTTACCCCAAATAGTATGTATGTACACAAATACACCCTTTACTAGTTTATGTATTTGAAGTTCCTTGCAATGGCACCCGTTGCCCTCAATTGGTATCCCATCCAGTCTTAGAATTTCTGCTTGAATAAACACCATAACAGTTTGATCGACTGGTCGATTTCCCTTTACGGGTGAAGCACATAAACGTTATGAATGTACTAGCTGTTTACCGTGGTTTCACCTGCATACTTTATCATAACGTCCTTCTCCAGGTATTGATCTACCATCCTCATAAATCTGTTTAAAAAAGTTACATAAAGTTCAACTCAATTATTTTGGCTTTCTTAAACTAAGCCTATTTGAAGCTTAATACAAGCGCAGTAGTACTTTTTGATACATCTTTAACTATTGCAAGATTTATATGAAGAAGAGTCAAATAGCTAATTTCGGAAAAAAACAGACTTTAGGACGCGATAGATAGAGGAATATAGAGTACTTTTACTGCCGAGCTAGTTACACCAATAAATGAACCATTTTCAGTTGTCAAATAGCCGATTTGACCAATAGACAGAAAGTATTCGACTGGTTATGATTTGGTTATCCTTATGCAGCTTTCTTTCTAAATATTCTATATATCTGTTGTTTCTGTTGACCGATAGAATATAGGGATCGGCCTTTAGTTAAAGTGTTACTGGCCCTTAGATAAACACTTTTTATATAGCCAAACTTACACCAAATATTGGTGATACCATGTAAACGGAACCTTTTCTGTTTACAATGCAGGGTGCCCGCCAAATAGTACAATGGATACACTTGGATCAAAGCCAGAACACATTTTAATATTTTCTCTCAACTCAGCTTATATTAAATGAAAATTTAATAAATACGACGAAGGATGTGAGCCCCGGTTTTCGGTTTGTGAATGATGAATCGTTTGAGAAATTTCTACAAGACTTTTTGGATGAAGATATTAAATTGTTTCGAGTACGGATTTTCTGTTTTACATTTTTTATTTATAAGTTGTTTGTACGTTGAGTGTTTTTTCGTAGGAAATTCTTTATGTTTCTTTGACTGAATTCTGATTGATCTTATTTTGTTTTAGTAGAGATGTGGATTTGCTGGGGAGTTTGTTGCGCCACTTGTTCTTAATTTTTTCTCATGTATTTTGATGTTCAAAATGTGCAATTTTTTTTGTCAATTTGTTTTTATAGTAGTTGTCTATTGTTTAATATAATTTATTAATTTATCCCGATGTCTTAAAATAGTAGTATTTTTATTGCAATGTGTTGTTGATGAACGGCTACACTGATATAGGATATAGGATGAACGGATTCATAAGAAAGATGTTGAGGATTTAATTGCCGTTTTGACTAGTAACTCACTTACGTTCCCATAGCTTAGGGGAATCCTAGATTGCATTGGGTGTATTTAATCATAGTTCTAGGAGACGTTTAAATTTTAGGGGCTACTGGTGCTACTAGAGTCTTTTTTATCCCAAATGCTTGAAGTATTTACCATACAACCTGAGTTAACCATGAAACACCCTTACTCAAAAACATCAATGGTGCTAATACGAGCTCATACCACTTTCTGCAGTAGGTATAAATAATATAAAGTTATGTAAACATATGTCCCAATTTTGTGTTGACCTAAATATCAGAAACACTCTGTCCCGCGGGTTTTATAGTGGAAAACTGTACCCATATGTGCTCTTTCAATTATTGAGATGAAATATTTTGATGATGTACGCAAAAATGAAGGAAGGAAAATCTAAGATAAGCATTTACCTACCCCACTGGGTTGGTGTTTGGTTTTCTATCTGAGTGTAGATGTAGGTTATAAATATTAAATCGTGGTTGTTCCACGCGCTTAAGATCGTGTCCTGGGAATCACTCATTGCAGCCGGATTAAAATAAGCCTATATACTATCAAAATGTTACGACTATCTGTGTACCTAACTTCAGTGAAATGTGTTCAGTAGTTTTCAGACGAAAGCCCGAAAGACAGATTTATTTTCGCGTTTAGTAAGTAATTATTTAGTAATTATTATATTAAGTAATGACTAGCATTTTCATCATATTTTATTGAAGGATCCAATAGAAGTTAAATCCAAAGTTCAGGTGTTAAACTGCCGGTAGGGTAAAATGGTGAAGGTCAGAAAGATAATGATGGAGTGGGCCAAAACTGGAAAGATCATGTTTGAAGAGGTCAAAACGGGGAAGTTAAAATTGCCCTGTTTAAAGCGAAAATGAGTAACAGAACATCAAATCAAACTAAGAACCACAACATTTCTTAACTGAACTTTTGTTACCCTGTTTACAACTAAATTGCAAGATTGTAGGCAAGGGATGGCAGCAACCAACAATTTTATAGTATTTTCTTTTTATAATCCTATCTCATAAATTCAAACTTGCAACTCACAGTAATGACAACAAACACAGTATTACATAAGTAAGTATAAAAACTATGTCAGAACACGACAGACTTCAAACAGACATACGGAACGTGCTCACAATGGTTAAGGGTTTTTCATAACACCGGCGGAATGCCAAAACGAATGGTGTCAGTTAATGTCTTATACTTAATGATTATGTTGGGATATTTTTGATCACAAATTATTTGGAATGGGTTGGAAGTTAGAACTAAACTCTTAAGGAGTCAAATGGGGGATGGTTTTTATGCAAGGCCTATGTTTTTGAACGCGCTTTTATCAGGAACTTACTGGTTTGGGTAGCCCGGGGAATTGGGTTGCCCGGGTAACTGGGTTGAGGGGGTCAAATAGGACAGTCGCTCCTTGTAAAGCACTGGTACTCAGCTACATCCAGTTAGACTCCAGTCTAACTGGAGCCGACCCCAACATAGTTGTGAAAAGGGCTCGGAGGATGATACTGGTCTGAACTGGTCTATTTGAACAAATATTTTAATGTTTCATAATCGAGGAAGGCTGTAGGATGTTTTTATCAGGATACGGTAATTTCCAAGGGACGCGGTTAAAACCACTTATCGATAGAAGCTGGTAAACATGAAGTGGTACGTACCAAATTTGGTGGAACCATGAGAAAGACTAGTGTGGGGAGGAATTGAGAGATTTTGCGCAGCAGCGGTGAGATTTTATAAGCTAGAAGTAAAAATAACCCATTGGCACTTATTAAGGACCATTCATCACGTGGTCCTTTTAAGAGCACTAAGGGCTGGCAGTGAGTCATATTTTGTAAGTCAATTGTGTAGGGTTGGCACGCTTCTATTGTCAAAAAGTAAATAAAATGATGTTATTTTTAACAATGTTAATCTGCAAAAGAGATAATTATTTCTCGTATAACGTAAAATGGTCTTTAATATTTTTGTCTTCATTTTTGTTACTGATTTAATTTCTGAGTGTTGACCATATATTTCTGATCGAAAATATTTTGTTTGTAGTTAATTACTGGCATAAGTGACAAAGAACGGTTATCAGTAAGATCGGTTAAGAGTTTCCGTGTGATGGGAACTTTATTGTTTATTAATGGGTTTAATAAAAACTCTTTATCATTGTACAGTCAATCAATGGATTAGCATATTTGTTTTGTCTTTAGGTATATATGTATATAAAGAATCAACAAATTATCTTAGTTTAAATTGTTTTAAAGAATACAAATCCTTCCTTACCTGTGACAGTATCTCTGTATGTTATGCGCAAAATTGTAGATTTTTTTAAGATTATAGCATGGTACGCTATTTTTAACTCAAGTGCATAATTAAAAAAAAAAACCGGAATGAGCCTAAGTAATAAACATTATCAAGCATTATTTTTATAGTCATGTACTTACATATTTTTTTAATCATGGTTATTTACTTGGACAATTTATTAACTGAAAATAATTAATTACTGTATAATCAAAATTATAGTATTTATTTATTCAACTGTTTATCTAATAAATTAATCTTAGAAAAAATATATTTTTTGTTTCCATACCCATCTTCTAAACTAAATAAAAAGTGCCAACCCTACTAACTTAAGGTCGGCTGCGCGCGCATCGAATGCCAATACGAAACTCTATTGTCTATAAAAGCCATGCGCAGGCGTCGAGTGATGAACGAAAGTGAACGAAAATGAAGGTGATCACACGTTCTTTTTTTAAATGTTTAAAATTTAAATAGTGTTCTGTTTGTGTGTTTATGTGTGCTTGTGTTGGAATTTTGGATTTGTTTTTTTTATAATTTGTTAGGGTTGTCGTGTTGCATAATGGATTGTTTTTGAAGTTGTTTTTCAGTGCAGTTTTTTAATTTAAATTTTGGTATTCGTAAATTATTAAAAACTATATTAAATCTGATTAATGTAATTATCTTTAAGTGTAACTTAAAAATTACAAGACCTAACTTTGAAATGTTTTTTTTGCAAATGGAAAACCATTAAAATTAATATTCAAGAGAATATATTGAGAAAGCCAAAATAATAAAAATTAACTATTAATTGATATAATTCCAATATAAAAGCTGTCAAAACGTCACACATAATCTTCAGACAAAAGATAACGATTGAAAAATGCCGGCCCTTAGAAACCCCTTTTATTTAAACTTAAAAAATAACAAATAGAATTTGTGCCATCAGAATTACTACATGGTAAAAACCCTTGAAGTTAGATTACATCATAATGTTGTATGTAAGAACATAAGCTATGTATAGTAATAACGTAATTTCATTGTATACCATTGCTCAAGTATATGTACAACTAATACATAACTATTATTTATTCAAAGTAACAAGCGGCCATGGGGTTTTTCTATGGTATTTAAAAGCAGACCATGTATTTCTTGATGTTATAGCTATCGACACATATATAATACACTAGTCTATTTCCCCCGTTTTCTTTTCGTAGGGACTACGCACCGATATAAAACATAGCCTATGTTACTAGGGAAAGCTTTCAAATCGGCTCAGAACTTTCGCAGCCTTCATGGTACAAACAAATAAACGAAAAAAACCCCTATAAATTAGTATTTTTAGGTGTATGTAAATCTGATGCTCTGTACAAGATAAATTACAAAAAGTACTGAACGGATTTTCATACAGTTTTCACCAGGAAGCTTACATTTTGTTCATTTTGTGACATAATCTGGAGTCCAGAGAAAGAGATATGCTCCAATTAGAATAATTCATAAGTTCTATTCTTTTAAGTTGAGGGATAATAAGCAAAACATGTCAACTCTGAATGCTACTATCAGAATTCCTATCGGCTTTGTTTCAAAGAAAAATTATACCCAATACCAAAATTAGCGTTTTCACAATATTATCGTTATTGTTTTCATTTAAATAAGCGCCCCTAACAGGGGTTGCGGCCGAGGGTCCGATAGCAAGCCTTATTAACCTCAGGTTAATCACTCTAACAAGACTTCATTTTGTACGTATTTAAATATTGTGAAGATTTTTGCAGAAGTATTGAATACTTTTTGCATTTTTATAATAATTACCTGTTTTACGCGATTTCACTTGCATACCGGGAGAAGTTATTCTTCACCCGGATAAAAGATAAGCTACTTTACTGTCAAGTTTAATTAAAATCGTTACATAGCCCACTGATTGGAGAAGGATAGAGGCTTTTTATCCGAGTGCGCACAGTAGTTCCTTTTGACTACCCGTATCGACTGCCAAAGACGTTCAAATGCCATCCGGAAACCACCTATTTATTGCATTTTATTTTTTATTCATCGTTCCTTCCATAAAATTCATGAGTCTTGTCATGAATTTTCCTTCATGACAAGACTCATGAGTTCTATGAGAGAGACTCATTCATGAGTCTTGGCCTTCAGACCATAGACAGCGCGAAACCATTGCTTAACTTTATGTCTTCGGTCCAGTGTCCAGTGTGAAAAGGCTGTTAATATATTATTATGTTTTTAATACAGGAGCTGTTGGCTGTGATATCGTTGTTAGTAAGCGGGGCGGTAGCGGAGCCCCCGGCGCCCTACGCGCCGAGTGGATGGAGGCCTGACGGCCCGGCCTTCGTGTTGCCTCAGAGAGGACAGGAACAGGTAAGCTTCAGAGTCAAAGTCATTACAAGTCAACAGGCTTTTGCAGGGTATTATAAGTCAGAAGAAAACTGATTTATAAGCTAAGTTAGTTTTTTGCTGTTTAATGATGGAATATAATTTCGAAAAAAAAAATTGATTGATGAATTTAATTGTTTAAAAAATCCTGTGTCCAATCCAGTTAATTTTATAGTTTGCTTTACCTGCTATGTACCAACACTAAAATTTTACACTTAATAAAAAGCAGCAAAAGACTGATTCGATTTCACGACCCAAAAGCTTTTAATACATTTTAGTCTAAAATAATTGGCACATCACAGAATACTCAATCCATTTTCATTCAATAAAAAAAATTACTGACTCGAATTTCATGCTCTCAAGTCCACCCAACTAACTTGATCCTCATTTCCAGCAGCCATCACAATACCTTCCACCATCAAACCTACCCCTGGACCCTCGGAACCCAAACCCCAACGTGGAATACGGAACTCCTCAAGAGGAAGACGTGTCAGTCCAGGGTCTACCCCCTCAGAGAGAGGAGGTGCCTTTCTTCCAAAGGTCACCCGTGAATGGTAGGCAGAACGTTGGACAGGCTTTCAATTCTGATCTGCAGAATTTGGATCAAGGATTGAGGCAGACACAGGTTAGTAGATTTACTATTAGTACCTAATACATATGTTCTACAAAGACACCGCCTACAAGTGAAAGAAAATAAAAAGACAAGCTTTAAAAAGTATCGTTTTCCCTACTTATATTAGTTTTTGCGAAAATAAGCCTGTCTATACGTAGTGTTATCAAGCCAAATCTATTGTAAAAGGATATAGGAAAAAGATCCATCTACGAAAAATTATTGCTTGGGACGCTAGTAAAACTGCAAGGCACAGCTTATTATTGTTGACACGATAAAAATAATAGAGGATATAATATAAAAAAAACTTAATGTAATAGTGACATGATCAGGACCTTCTGATAACAAAGTAATATTTATTCACAGTACCAAGAACAACAGCAACGCTACCGCGAATTCGAAAGACAGCGACAAAGGGATGCCCAACTCGCTGCAAACAGGTTACCCAAACCTCAAATCCCTGCTCAATTCGCTCCAAGAACCACTTCGACAACCGAAGCACCAACCACCGAAGCTACCACACCAGTAACCACTACAGAAGTTAATCTGAATGAAGGAGAAACCTTAGATGATGACGAAAAAGACGCTAAAGTTTCAGTAGAAAAACAGAAGATTCAAGAGTACCCAGGAGAACTGTTCTTAAGCTCTCTGGCTCAGTTGCAATTGCAGCCACAATTTGTTCCATTACAGCAGTTTGGACAGCTAAGATCACCTTTGTATTTGCAGCCAGTTCAGTCACAAAAGCAAGTCGCTGGCTTTGATGCTCAGACCCATTTCGCCGCTTTACCGTCGATTATAGCTCAACAGCAACTACAGCAGCAGAAAGTTGAGCAAGGTTTCCAAAGTCCTGCTTTGTTGGTCGCTCCTCAACCTCAGCCTCAAATCCAACCTGTGACTGCTTACCAGCAACCGCAGTTCCAGGCGGAACCAGTTGCAGTGCAGCCAGCTCAGGCAGTACAGCCTCAGGGTTTCTATGGACAGCCTAATGCTGAACCAGTTCCTCAATACCAAACTGTGAATGCTTTTCCCCAGCAGCAATTGCAACCCGTCCCACAGTTTACTGCCCAACCTGTAGTATTGCAACCACAGGGTGTTAACCAGCTGCAACCGGCTCAATTCCAGCCTCAACCTCAAGAAGTAGATCAATACCAACCCCAGACGGTTCAGTTCCAACCTCAGCCGCAGCAACCGAATCAGTATCAACCCCAGACTGTCCAATTTCAACCCCAACCAGCGCAGTTTCAGCCACAACCAGAGCAATTTCAGCCTCAACCGGCTCAATTTCAACCCCAGCCAGCTCCATTCCAGCCCCAGCCGGCTCCATTCCAGCCCCAACCAGGTCAATTCCAGCCTCAACCCAGCCAATACCAGCCCCAAGCTGACCAAGAAAGTCGAGACGTCGAATCAAATGACCAACCCCAGTTATACCAGCAACCCTTCGTAGTCCCAGCTAACCAATACCAAGCTCAATTTCAACCCCAACCTGGATATATTCAAGCCCAGCTTATAAACTACCCTGGGCAAGATTTAGCGCAATTGCAACAACAACAACAGCAAGCGCAGTTATTCCAGCAACAAGCCCAATTTGAGCAACAAACTCAATTCCAGAATAAAGGACAAAGTCCAGACGCTCTCCAAAGTGGTCTAGATGTAAACCAGCAAGGAAATGACCTGGATGAACCCCAGGATCAAGAAGACAGCCAGGATGAAGGGAGAACAGCCACGGCAGTCGCCACGGCCTTTGGAGCAAGGTTAGTCGAAGTTCCTCTAGAATCTTAATGTGGATAAGAGTGCATGCAGATATGCGATTGTCGTGAAGGTCGGGTATCTGTGTCGCGTTTTGTAGTTTTGTCGCAATCGAAGGCTGTGATGTGGATTGAATTGGTAATTTTATTTGGTGATTATTTAATGGACAGCATTGAGAATAATGTTTCGAGACGTTTTTAAGTACATAGATGTAATGTGCACGAATAATGATTTTTTCAATAAAATGGATCAAGATGTTTCCTTAGGTGAAAGTTTATTTGGCGAAGGATATTTTTTCGGTTAATTCATCTAAATTACTATCGAAATTATTTTAAGTTTTTTTTTACCACATAGGTTTTCGTCTTTTATTACACGCTTTTATTTAATTAGTCATTTTGGTTATAGGTACAAAATTATTTCATTTTAGTTTTTTATCACATCCAACATTCGTCTTTTTAAGCTGTTATTTAATTTCCCATGTATTAAACCTTTTAGTATTGCTTTCCACAAAACACAAAAATCGCGTCTCAAAATCGCAAAGTGTGTGCTTTTCCTTACTTCGGACGCACGTACGACTGCAAATGTAAATGTTCTCGTAACAATAGACATTGCCCTGTTTGAGGGTGCATACTGATGTATTTTAATGTAATACGTCTTATATGCGTCTTGCGTGACGATAGTAGGCTGTTTATAGTGTGTTGGCAATTGTTTGTGGGCTTGGGGTAGGTTAGTCATCATCAGTCTATTAATGTTAGGTACTTATCATCATCATCTACTTAGCCACTTCCAGTCTAACCGGATTCAGCTGAGGACCAATGTTTTACATGGAGTACCTGCTTAAGTGACGTTTTTGACGTGGTTTCAAAGTCCTTCATTTAGGACTTTACAAGCGATAAAATTACCTGGCGGCTGCTGGGCAACCCAGCACCCTTAGGTTACAATTTAACCGTGCAAAAAGATCTAGGTTCAAGTTACCGAAACTTCAGTTTTCTTAAAACATACTATCATCATCACAATTTTTAAAGTAGACAGTCAGTTTAAGAAAACAACGAACTCCATATAACATGAACTCCATAGCTATTTGTTTTCTATGTCCTCATTATTACAATTATTTCTAAACAGGACTCAGCCTCGTGTTCAACCCCAATACGGCTCCCCCTACCCCGTGCCGAGAGTGCAAGCGGCGCCGGGATCCATCACTACTACCGAATCAACTGTAGAGGTATGTATCATTATCTGCCTAGCCTTTTCCTTATGTTAGATTAGTTATGTACCGGTATTTTAAATCAACGCCAGCCTATCTGACCTCCTTAACCCAGTTACCCGGGCAACCCAAAACCCCTTGGTGAGATGGGTTGTCAGACTTTCTAGCATTAGGAGAGTGGGCAAACGCCAGTGGGGCCCAGGGCCAAAGTCTGCCGTGGCTACGAGATTTTTCGATAGTTACCGCGGCCCTGGTACATAGAGGGCTTAAGAAGGAACATGGTGGGAACCTTTCTAGCCTTCGACTATCCGTATCGACTGCCAGACGAAATACAGAGAAAGTCCCACATTACGATACGTACGTACGTACTTTTACTGTCAAGTTTCATCAAACCCATCCAGTAGTTTTCATATGAAAGAGGCACAAACCTCCATACATAAATACCTACAAACTGTCGTGTATAATATTAATAGATATATAATTATTTTATTTCGCCAGGATGTAACCGATGATGGGCCAGTGGTAGCTCAGGCTGTCGCCATTGCTGACGGCAACAGGAAGAAGAGCGCTAAGCTAAGGTAAGCACAGATTATGTACAGTTGAGTGCAATAAATATGGGTTAGTAACAGAAGTATTCAAATAAATGTTTATGATATACAACACAACAGGTTTAAGATCAAGCATCTAATATGTAGTTAACATAATTGGTTAAAATACTTTTTGATTTTTAGAGCATGCACAAATAAATTTGCGTCCCATGAGAAATCTTCCCGCGCATCTGGATACAAAGCTTATTTCCTTACTCGAAAAGTGCGCTATCAAACATTGAATATTTTTTTCAAATCCAACGCATAGTTATGAGAAATAAGCGTTCAAACAAACTCTTCAATTTTACAAAATTACTACATATCGAATTTAATGTAAAATTATCACCATTTTCAGGAGTCGTCGCGTCCGTCCGGTTTTCACATTGGACAGATCAGGACACTTAGTATTGGCACAAGGACAATGAACAAACCGACAGCAAAACAATAGACATTAAGATACCATTGTTATTTTTGACAGAACTTTGATAATTATCATAATTGCTTGGCCATTGGAAAGTTAAATATTGAATTGAAAAGTCAAACCGTCTATTCGTAACTTCTATTACATTATGGGAACATTTTGTCTCGTTCTGATAATGTTGTTTCATTTTATTACGCTTTTATTAATTCACTTTATCTGTGTGTATGGTTTTTTGTCAGCAAGTGTACCGTTTATTTCAAATTAGTATCTGGATTTGATTCAACTAGGAAACGACGTATAAATATTTATTTGATAATTCTAAGAGTTGCACCATTTAACTATAACGATAGCGAGCCGTGAAATTGCCGCCCATTGGTCAATTCAGTTTGATAACTGAAAATGGTTCGGTTATCGTTATAGTTAAATGGTGCAAACTCACTGTATAAGTACCTTTAAATTGATTGTGTTTGATGTTTTAAGCACTAAAACGGGTGATCTATACTTGTGTGTGGACTTGTAAACAAATTAAATAAATGCATATTGTCTTTGTATGACTCGGCGACTCGGCCACCCCTGAGAGCTCCCGAGCTTACGCATACAATGACAATGTATATGTATATTTACATGTATATTTGCTCACCCGTTGTCGTGGGATAAAAGATCATTCACAATTTCTAGGAAAACACGATTTTATTAGGTAGGTTAGGCAAATTGAATCAAGAATTTTCAAGCACCCCAGATGTTAAGTTCTGTTAGAAATTACTTACTGTTTATTTATTACCCGAATTAGTATTATTTAAACATTTTGTTATTATACTGCATATTTTGTTTAATGTAAAAAAAAAAAAACAGAAAACCGGATATAAATATGAAATATTTAATTTAATTTTTGTGTTGTGATAGAAAAGTCACGAATATGTTTTAAATAAAAAATATTATTTATTTTCAATGTTGAATTATTTAAATTACTACACGTGGTTCCATCTGCAATCCAGAGGGAGCTTTCCCGCAACCGGACTAAAGTAGCCTTCCTTGATAAATGGGCTATGTAAAACTGAAATATTTTTTCAAATCACACATGAAGTTCCGAGTAAAGATTGGAAAGAAAGGGATGTATAAGATTGAAATAAATAAACTCCTCGACCTTTTTTTTATTAATACGGATTATTGTATGAGATAAATATTGCGCTTTAACGTCAAATATCTTTGTAAATGGCGTCTCGCGAAAAAAAATCACAAACCTTCTATAAGTCGGGTAAACATCCAGTCTCATTAACTGAAAGGTTAACCAATAAAACTCAAAAATCACTCACCAAAATTACATAGGTTTCATTATAATTAGAAGAATTCCGTACAGACATAACAGTACAACGAAAAAGGTAGGCACACTCGTGAGTATGAACAAATTCTCCCTGATAAACGTCAATGTCCCGGAAAACAGGATCTTGTGGGCTAATCCCTGCTCTCTGCGGATCTCAGCTGTAGCCGTCGAAACAGTCACCGTGTCTCCTCTCCCAACTTCCAATATCGTACTGTCAACGACTGTTGTTGGCGTCTTCAAAATCTCATAATAATCCTTTATAAGCTGCGGTTTCATTAACTTCTTTAGCGACATTGTGGAAGTCGGTATCAGTTGCTGCCCGTCTACACTCAAATGATGCATCAACTGATCTATCACATGGTTATGCACCAAATCGCACTGCACGTATGTACTTGTATCTTGTTTAAGATGGTCTTCTACTACGAATACTTCTTTGTGTGACATCACCGGGATCGGTCTTTCAAGTGTGGTTGGCACAGGTGTCGTTTGCAGTAGTCGCGTTTCTAATTTTGGTACCCTATATTCTTGCTGATTGAAGATTGCTAGAGAAGCTTTTACGTCCTTAGCAATCTTGTCAGCTAAAGTAGTCTCCAATCTCTGAACAGCTAAATCTAATACCAAAGTCAGTCGCTCCCACATCTCGCCCAAGTCTGTGGGATATTTGTTTCTGACTTCATCAGCGCCTGTTCTTCTCGGAGGTCTGTCTACGTCTTTAAGTTTAGTTTTTATGGGTACTTCGTTTGGTAAGGGAAGTTTCTGAGGGCTCAGAACTTTGTCTACTTCATAAGGATTTCTTAGCATGGTTAAGTTATTTTTAAAATCTTCAGGAAGATCGTCACCTTTGTTAGTTGGGATTATTGTAAAGCTTAATGGTTTCTTGTCCGTTATTGAGACATCGTTCAATTCATTTTCGAAGTTTGCCCCGGAGCTAGTTGAAGGTGTTATTCCTGGATATAATCCAAGATTAATCACTTTGTCTAACAAACTTGGTAGGTTATTAATTTGGGTAGCAAATTCATCTTTCTTGAGTGGTTGTTCAATTTCAGTCCGTAACGTTGTATCTGAGTTAGATGTAAAAGTGAAGCCAGAGTTGATACTTGACTTATTGAAATCGGAACTTGTTCGTGCGATAACAAAAGTATCGTCCTCACTAGACATTATGCCAACCATATTTTTGCTGTCCATTGTGGGGGTTTCTTTTCCGAATTCTTTTTTATTGTGGTTAATTGGGGTGAGTTCATCTAGATCCATCGGAGGGAGTTCATCGTACTTAATTTTGAAGTACTTAGGTTCTTCTTCAGAAGGTGTTTCTGACGTAAGTTCGGTATTGTTCGCAAAAAATGTTTCTTGACTGGTTAAATTAACTTTTTGCATAAATGTCTCGTGAATACTTGGAGTGATGACATCTGGATTGTTTTTTGGCTTCGCTGAGTTAAAAGCTACTGCGACAGCAATATTGACTATATCTGTTTTATACGGTGTAATATCTGAAGATACTTGTATGACTGAATTTGCAGTTTTTATGCTGTAAAAGTCATCATTTCTTGATGATGTTGATGAGCCTTTGCGTACTAAGGTATTCTGACTTGTGTGGCTAACGAAAGATTTTTTGGTAGTTGAGGGTGAAGAACTAAGGGAGCCGTCATCGAAGTCATTTACGCTCGTACCATCAGAGAAGGAAATTCGACCGGCTTCGTCAAGAAGATTTTCTTTCGCTAGTACTTTTTTCAGAACTCGCGATCTAGAAACCACTTTTGATAAAACGTTGGAACAAATCTGTTTCTGGATTTGTTCAGCATTTGGTGAATTCATTTTTGTTTTTTCATAATACTTTTCAAGCCTTCTAGAGATGTTATTTTTAGGATTTTTATATTTGAAATGTACATTCTTGAACTTGATGACACGTTTGTTTTTCCTGGGTTTCTTCCTGGTAAATTTGTTATTTTCTTTACTTTTTTTTATATGTTTTGATGCATTGAATATTATTTCGGGCTGTTCGTCCGCCATCCTATTATCCAGCACAAAGTAGCTGCTTATTTGAGGGGACTTCTTTTCTACATCGCCACATTGGTTTTCATCTATAATATCAATCTTTACTTCACTGATTGTTGCTATGTCATGCGAACGTTTTTCAGTCGGAGTTATGGTGAATGTGTTTGATGAATTGATGGAACCACAAGGTGAGATTGACCTGATACTTGGTGTACCAGTTTCGAAACTTCGCTTTTTAGGTATTTGCTGATTTGTTGGTGGATCATCATGACTTTCCTGAACAGCAAACGCTACAACATACGTGGGCATTCTCTTAGGGTATCTCGTTGCTGATTTTGGTCTTTTTCCCTTTTTCATGATTGATTCTTTAGTTGTTTCCATTTAGATTCAAAATTACTCCTGCCACCTGAGAAAAAAAATACAAAATAAGATGCACATGTATTTTTTCTGGCAAAAAGGCCTTCAAGATAATGTTGAAGAAAAACAAAGCATGGATTATAATTTTATTTAGAAAGTAAAAACAAATATAAATAGAAACAACAACACCGCGTTAAAATCCTAAATCAGCAAGTTTAACATAAAAGAGTGAAGACTGGTTCCGCCGCGGAATGGGTCTGGTCGTCGCTCTCTCCGGTCCTTGTCGGCCGACGACCCTCACTTCGTCGGGGTAATTCATATTCTTCTTTAACACGAATACGTATAGCAAAATTAATATGATTAAGATAGGTATCCACATTAATAAACAGTACACACAACCTTCACCGAAGCCCATTCCTTTGCGCACTTTTTTACATTTTTGCTTGGTCATGTCACAACACACACTTATGTTGTTTTCTTCATCCAAATAATTCCGTTTCTCTTTCACCTTTTCATGCGGTTTTTCTGGAGGAATGGACATCGTAGAAGAGTAACCAAAATTTAGACTCTCTGGTTTCAACATGGTTATATTATTAGGATCCGAATCTGCGTCACTAGTCATTCTACACACACATGAAGATAAGCTCTTTTCCGCTTTCTTCTTTTTTTTCTTTGGTTTCTCTTGCTTTTCTGGCTTCTCTTGCAGCTCCGAATCTGCAGACATAGAAGCCAATCTACACACACATGATGATAAACTCTTTTCGACTTTCTTTTTTTTCTTTTTTTTAGCAGGAGGAGGAGTTTCTTTCTTCTTCACACAACACCTGTCGACCTTCCTTTTCCTACAGAACCAATTTTTAAAAGTGCTTTTTGAACTTTCTGAACTTGAAGATGGAGCTGGATGCACACTACAGACACGACATTGGGTACATTTCTGATATCCATCACAGTACATGGCTATTAGTTTTCGCCCATGTATTTGATCTGATGTCATTTCAAATAAAGATCTTGATTTAGGTAAACAGCACGTTAAAGCTTCGTCAGCATGCATCAGCTTGTATTCGTTAAACTCATTACCTTTAGATGTCATGTCCGTCACTCTGAGTATAGACTCGCTATCAATAATACGGTACGAAGTGCTTTTCTTGGCGAGTCTATTGTAAAACTCAAAATTGTCTTTCTTTTTTGGTTCTTTGGATATCTTCAAGCCCGATAGAAGTTTCTGTTTCTCGTTAAACTCTCTGGAATATTGCACAGCTATGGATGGATTTTTTTGATTAACTGTTTCTGCTTTTGGACTGGATATGAAAATGTTGCTTTCGTTTCCCGACATGTTAGTTTGTTGAGCATTTGACTTATTCGAGTCTCTTTTCACCTGCTCACTTACAAATTTTTCAGCTGCTGCAGCCAAATCTTTTATAACTGATCGAAGCTCACTAATCTCTTGCACTATCTCTAGTTCACTTGTTAAAGTACCTTGTTCTATAACACTGTTATGTTTAGAAACTGTGTCTAGTTTTTCTCTTGGATTCTCATTGAAAATGTATTTAGTTTGACTAACTGCGCCATCAAGTAGGGGAATGATTTCAGGAACGTAGTTACATGAACTGTTTTCTGTTGGATCTTTTATAGATTCTTCATCTATTTGTACCGGTGCACATTCTTGAGTAGGTCGCACATTGTATAGCAGAGTGGGGCCACCCATAGTATCATGAATACCAGAAGCTTCGTTACTAATATTCGTACATACATCTTTGGTCCTATTTTCAAATATCGGGAATACATTTATGCGAACATCTAGTTTGATATTTTTGTTTCCATTGTAATCTTCAAAATACTGGATAATATTTTGACAATGTTTCATGAATTCTTTGCCTTGAGACATTTGATCATTTGCTTTCTTGTAGAGAAACGTAAATTGTTTGTTGTGAATATTTTGGTATTTGGGTGTTTTAAAATTCGAGGTCAATTTATTTGGTGTACGCTTCTTCCGTTTGTTAATTTTACCTTTGTCTGAAATTTTCTTATAGCTCTTACTAATTTTGAGATTTTCTTCTTTAGTAATTTTCATAGTTTTGGAATTTTTCGGAGTAGGATATTTAACCTTTTGATCTACAAAATCAATAGTAACGATGGGTTCGCTTTGATCTCCCTCATACAGGGATTTACCATTCTTTATTTTAACGTATCCATCTTTTGTCTTTTCAGATCTAGTTTTATTTATTAATTCATTCGAATTTTTCTCAGTCATGGTGCCATTATCATTTCTCGTATCATATTGAATATTTTTATCAAGTGTACTTGTTATAACAGGATCATTGTAGTAAAGGCTTTTCAAAAGGCTCGGCATATCATCTAAATGATGTTTAGTAATCTCAATGTTATTAATCTTGGAGTGTTCATTATTTGTAGTACTTGAAATATCTGTAGCGCTTTTATAAAAAGGCTTCGGAAAAAATACAATATGACGCTTTTTCTTCTTTACATTCATATCGTAATTGCATCTTTTCGTCAATGATTTAGTAGATATCGCCACTAAATCGTAGCTCGACGAATCTATTAGTTTATTTGACTTATCAATGGAAAGAATTATATTCTTATGTTTGATTTTCTTCATCTTGTACCAAGAACCATGTTCATCTTTCTTTTCTTCCATTCCCCTTTTATGGAAACTTCTTGGAATACTCAAAGTAGAGATAATTCTGATATCTTTGTATTGTAAAGGGAGAGTGAGGGATGACGACTTTTCACTGATGTTACTGGAAGATCCAACTTTTACATTACGTGAATGTTTGCAATATTGACGAGTAATGGATGCGGTCGAAACCTTTTTGTTTTTAACTTCTTGGTTGGTAGCTTCCCTATGTAGGACATATGTAGATCCCGAAGATGATCCTAAATTCCCTTTTTGATCTAACTTCTGCATTAAATTATCCAACACTGTATCTATTTTCTGTTTTGTATCTTTATTCTCTAGTAAATGTTTTTGAATCCACTGGTTAATGAGATCTTTAAGATTATCTAACATTACTGATGCTAGATCTAGAGGTGGATTACTTTTATTATCAGTATCATTATCACCACAGGCACTCATATCTGGGAACTCTTCTATAGTTTCCACTTCTGTGTCGACTACTGTAGAATATTTGGACTTGGCGGAGCCGTCTTGTGTGGACATTTTGTTCTTCTTACCTCTGTAGTACCTGCGCATTATGCAAAAGTCTGTTTCAACACTCAAATCCCTTTTAAGTTTGCCTCTGTCCGTGTAGTAATTGTGACTGTTCTCTAAGTTCTTCTTGATGAGTAGCATACCGCTTCTAGAGAATAGCTGTGATGTCGCCGAACCAGTTCTTGAGTGTACGAACATGGTTGCGTTTGACTTTTTGAATAGAACTTTCGTTTCTCCATCTTTGTCTTTGCGCTTAGATTCAGAGGGCCTTTTACCCATCTCAAATGTCTTCTCTCCTCTTCTGTAACCAAAAATATTTGTATTCTATTCATCGTTGTCATTTTCTTTAGCTATGTTTGTGTGTGTGATTGTTTGTTTCTCGCAATACATCTTTTCGTCACTATTGCCTTAATTATTAGTATCTCAACTTGAATTCACTAATATTACTATGAAAACGCGTTATAATAAGTAATTGTCGTAATTATTAGATTGGAAACCAAAAACTTTCGCGTGCAAACTAGAGAAGGGACAAAAAAGGGTTTTGAAAATAAATTAGTCCCTTTTCGGATCCGTACATACGTATGGGACAGTAAGTTTTACCTTTAAACTAATTTGTGGTGTTCCTAACGCTACATAGCAGTCAGCTTGCTTTTTGACTTTTAACTTTATGCTATTGTCTTTAGAGTATAAAAATCGAAAGCCTGTTAATTTACGAGTCTTAAAATTTGAGCTACAGCTGACTTTTAGTGTGTGGGGCGGGCAGTGGAATCCGCTAACGGATAACATTTGGAATGACACGAACGGAGTGAGTGAGGAGGATGGAAAACGCTGAGAAAAATATATGTTTGCGTTACCCGCGAAAACTCCAGCTGCCCTCACCCCGCACACTGTGATTGCACACTTAAATACGTACTTTTATACGGTACATAGAATGTATGGGTATGTACACAAATAATAAAATTTTAACTAACCTCTTATTTTGGTAGTCAAATCATTTTCCAAAAAATCTGTATAAGGCACGCAAGATTTACGTTTCAACAAGTTTATTTGTAAATTACATAGGATCACATTAGAAAATTTTGCTTTCATGACATTCTAATGACACGGGTATTCTTCTTTTTATGTCTTTCTTTATGTTTTTTATTCGAATTTATTTTGGCGGATCAAAGAGGTTGTATGTTTTGGCATAAGTTTGGGTGCAATTGTGGTAGGAACTTTTTGCTTTTGAATTTATTTTGTTAGGTAGCAAAGTTATAATTTTTATTTGGTAGGCAGTTGCTCTATGTGGCACGCTGGTTCGTTTGTTTGTACTCAGCAAAGAAAGAAAAGTTGTTACTTTTTATTTATTTATTAGTAAGAGTCGTCTTCTACTGATTATTTCATAGCCGACTTCTAAACAGATTAAAAAATAAAACTTCCAAATCTTCACTGTGTCCAAGTAACATAGGCTACATTTTATCCAGTAATGGACAGAAGTTTCCCCAGAATTAAACCAGAGTGAAACTTTGGGAAAATAGCTAGTTATAAAATAAATAGTAAAAGATAACTTTTTCCTGCCTTTACCGCAAGCAAAACGAGGTGAAATAATATTAATTTGATTTTATTCGCGAGAATAACTGAAACTGAAATTAAGTTTCATAACAAAGAGTGGAAATGATATTCCCCGGAATTGTAATGAACTAAAGGAAATATCTCTTCCGGGATAAAATAAAGTTTACTTTAATTAGATTTAACTGCTAACCAAAGTCTTCTTTGATTGACATTAGATTAGTTTTCGTTGTCCGGGATTGTTCAAAAGAAATACCTCGGCTTGAAGGCTTTTTTTGGTAGATGGAAAATCGTTAAATGAGCACCTCTCAAATATGAGTGTGTAGGTTCGATTCCAGGTTCAAACAAAAGCTACTTATAATTATTTCTAAGCATATCTTAGATACCATTGGCTGATTATACTAGATAATGGAAAACATGTTAAGGAAACCTGCCTTATAAAGCCTGAAATCACTAACCCGCATTGAGCAAGCGTGGAGATTACCGCTCAATCCTTCTCCGTGTGAGAAGAGACCTGTTCTTAGCAGTGCGACGATAAAAGATGCTGATGATGAAACATACAAATTACCCTTAAATAAACACAAAATTATAACTTTCTAAAGATCCATTTACATATTTTTTTCTCCCTCAATTTGGGGAGAAACTCCCATATTTTAGCAACACTACATTCAGTCACTTTCTCCGTATCTCCAAGGGTTGTATTCGGTGGAGTACAATAAATCATAAAACGAATGTCAAATAACGCCATATCTCACCGCCGACTGACGTTCTCCGATATCTAGAACATGGAGCCAGGAGAGAGTAGAGGTGGCATTCTTGAAGTTAATTTTATTTGTTTGTACTTACCTCTTTAGAAATGTAAGTATTTTAAAGTTCATCACGGCGGCATCACTTCCTTGTGGGCAAAACGTGCAAGAATGTGATTTTTTGTAACACCTTACTTTTCAAACTTGTTTCTACTGCATACTTATGTTTTGGACAAATATACGATCTTTAAATCTAGAAAACCGTATCTTACTTACGTACTTACTGATATTATAAAATTTTGCTTGTTTGAGCGCGGTAGTCTCAGGAATAACCACAAAATTATTTCAGTGTTAGATAGCCAGCTATTTATGTAGGCTACTTTGAAAAGACTTTTGCTAGGAAGCTAGTAAGTAGTCTTATACTTATATTAAAACCCTGATATGCTTTAGGAACATGACAGCATTTACTGAACCAATACACCATCTGCCTTCTTCCCTTTCGTAATTTTGACAGTTGACAATATACCCTATCCATTATTCGTAGATCTCAGTATTGTGCGACTGCCAAGAATATAACAATGCAGACGAAGCCAAAATTCAATTCTGTATTTTGCTTTTAAAGTGAAAAACAATCATTTTTGTGACGTTATTCTGATTGAGTAGAAGTAACTAGAAGCCTACCCCGGCTTTACCCATAGTATGTGAGCTAAACTTTCATGAATTAACAAACTTATACATTGCGATAAAACTGTCGCGCAGTCCTTTTTCAGACTGACAAACGTAGGGGGTCGGCTGTCATTTGAACATCTTTGGCAGTCGTTACGGATAGTCAGAAGCCAGAAAGACTGACAACCAGTCTTACCGAGAGGTATTGGGTTGCCCGGGTAACTGGGTTGATGAGGTCAGATAGGCAGTCGTTCTTAGTAAAACACTCGTACTCAGCTGGTTCGGTTAGACTGGAAGACGACCCTAACATAGTTTGGAAAAGGCTCGGGAGATGACAAACAAACAAATTACGTAAGCAATAGATCTATAAAAGTAGTAAATACTATTTCTACTCGCAACACTTTTTTTACTATATATTACTTACCACAAAAACTAAAAATAATAACGTACGTGGGTACGTGGTAGGATAAACCAGTATTTCTATAACAGGGTTGCCAGATAAAATAAGACCATAAAATACTGTTTTTGTTACCACAGCAGCAGGTGGTTCCGTAATAAATTAAAAACATAATTTTTATTGTGGCAACCCAAAAGTCCAGAGAGAGAAATAAATGGGAAAACTTTGGTACAAGTTTCCTTTATTTAATTTTATATTGGATGCTGGCATTTTAACTTTCCTTTAGGCTTTGGATATTCAATGAAAAACTATTTGGTAAGGTATTTTATTTTGGTTCGTAATTTTTGTGGGTTTGTGGTTCAAAATGCTTTTTATTTATTAATAGAACTCCATCCTTTTTCGAAAGACGTAAGTACATAATATAGCCTGTTACTCGGGAAGAGTGTAGCTTTCCAACAGTGAAATAAATTTTTAAATCGTTTTATTAGTTTCGAAGCCCTTAGCAAGCAAAAATTTATCCTCTTTTATATATATTAAAGAGGAGTATAAGTGTATATTTGTACCTATCTTTTTGCTTGCCGAGCAAAGTCCATCAATGTCCAGCTAGGTCTCCCACAGTAATAGATACTTTTGGAATCAAAACCTTACTATTTTTAATGTTAGCATCTACTGCAAAAAGTTATTATTCCGTCGCCTACGCGTAAAACAAGGGACGAAAAAGGACTTTAAATTAAAAAAAACACATGCAGTATAAAACAATTACCCAAAATACCGCTTAACAATACATTTAGTCATTAATCAACGGTTTTCTGAACAACATATAAACTGTCAAAACAATTAACTCATGCATACAACAGTTAATTATGACGAAGCCGAATTTTCGTAACCTTTCTAACCCCTCGGTTGTTATAAAGTGCGTAGGATTGAACATATATTTTTGCTTCTAATGTTACCTTTTTTGGGCCCGGGAGAAATACTCGTGTTTTGTATGCTTATCATGGGTATCTTTGTGGTAATATGTGGTAGTGTAGCTCCTAGAAAAATGAACCGATATTCATGAAGGTTTTTTTGAATAAAAAAGTGTAATTGATTGTTTTAAGTATGAAATTAGATAGGATTTCTGTTGTGTGTAGCAAAACGCGACTCATTCATTTCAAAAATCTGTAATTTTTATCTGTAAAAATCTTTCGCACGGAAAAACCGAGCGAAAAATCTGCCGATGTGAATTCGCTATACCACGATTTTCTTTATACTCAGACTAGCGACTCGCCCCGGCTTTGCAGAGGATTTAATGGATTTTAATATAAATAAACCTTACTCTTTAATCACTCTATGTATTAAAAAAAACCGCATCAAAATCCGTTGCGTAGGTACTTTTGAAGATTTTAAAGCGTACAAATGGACATACATATATTATGTAGAGAAATATGGAAACGGGGACAGAAAAAGCGACTCTGTTTTATACTATGTAATGATTTGTAGCAAAAGCTTTCTTATATCCCTCTATCTGTAAGATATCAATCTTTCCATATACTAGTCTAACATACACTGACATTTAGAAAATAATAGTTAAGTATAGCAATTACATAGATAGTGCAAGATGAATCGCGTCGGACTTGGGTACTTGGGTAGCAAGACTTATTATCTTGGCATTTCGGAAGAATGTGTATCGGATATTTCCGAATTACTGGTTTAGAAAGATAAGTTAATTATTGATAAGTGTGTTGGTTTATTTATTGCGGGAATTAGGAATTACCTAACTTTTTTTTCACGCTTCGTAGAGCCGGGTATATAACCTTATTTCGGCTTTACGGATATCTGTAATTTCGTTTTGAAACTGCTTTGTTAGTCTAGTGGCATGTTGTTAGCATAGTTGCGAGGTCTCGCGTTCGATTCTAGGATCGGGCTGAAATTGCTTTGTAAGTTTCGCAAACATTTATAAGGCAGCCCGTTGTCTGGAAGTTGGTGGTGATTGATATATTCGTGCATCGGAGAGCACGTAAATGTCTGTCACTGCACCTGATCTCTCTTCGGTCGTGTCGGATTACCATCTCACCGGGTTATGAGAATGAGAGAACAGAGATTACACCTGTGTCTGCGCAAATACTCGTGCGTATAATATGTCCTGCGCAATTGGATAATCTCCTTTTGTGGCCGGAATCGGCCATGGAAGTATTATTATTATTACATATTGGCGAAAATCATATGAAAATCCGTGCATTCATCTTTGAGATTGTCGCGACAGACAGGGATACTTTGTTATACCCAACTATTTTGCCTAATGGTCCAGTGGGTAGAAGGACAAATAAATGTCCGTTTTCAACAGCAGTGTACATGCACCGCGGGTCGCAGTAATTAATACTAGCAGTTTCACTCGCCGCCATTAACGGGGACTGTGTTTGTCAAATGTCATGTTGTCACTGAGAGCATTGAACCTACTGGAAACGCCATCGCCGTGCCTTTTGCCAAAAAATCCTTTCTCGTTCATGTCCTCTTTCAGGCAGTCAATCGATTTTTTTCTCGGTTTACCTCTGCCAAATAAAATCTGTTACTAATAATTTTAAAAATTTGAAGAGTTTAAACTATCTTTCATCTCTGGCACTACTGGACTATTAGGTTAGGACTATTAGGTTGGGTAGTTTCAGTTTCAATTTCAGTAGTTTCATGTGGACGCACACAGAAGCTATAGATAATATAGATGAAAAAAGAATAAGAACTCTGCTCATACTCGTCTATACATGTGTATGTCACGTGTATGCTTGTGTTCGTCCATTATATCGTATACCTACATGCAAACGATGTGATCGAAAATGTATGAGTGAGCTATGTTAAAGCTAGATTCTGTCAAATTAGGCGAGAGACAACACAACAAATTGATTTGACAGTACCCTTTTCATTTAAGTAGACGTGTGTTCATGGCGTATCCAGTTGTTTACATGTTCTAGATGTTGTCGCGATTACTATTCCCAGTTCACTCAGTTATTTATGTTGCGTTTAATTGTTTGCGAGTGGTGTGTTTGCGTTGATGACATCAGAATCTATCAATGACTACAGTTACGGAAATAAAGGTGCACGGAATTTGATCATCATCCTCCGAGCCTTTTCCCAACTATGTTGGGGTCGGCTTCCAGTCTAACCGGATTCAGCTGAGTACCAGTGCTTTACAAGAAGCGACTGCCTATCTGACCAACCGATACCCTTTGGTTAGACCTGGTGAACGGAATTTGATGATATCTTTATATAAACTAGTTAGCTGTTTTCCGAGGTTTGAGCAGCGTTCCGTGGAAATTAGTCTCAGCACATGGATAAAATATCACCTAAAATATACCTAGTGATAGAGTAGCTTCAAAACAGTGAAAGTTTTTTTTAAGTCGGTTCAGTAGTTTTGGAGATTTAGGGTACAAACGAAAAAAAAAACTTCTTTCTTTTTTGGTATGATTTGAAGTCTGGCTTTCTAACTACTCGTGTCGACTGCCAAAGAAGTCCGTCATTTGAATATTTAACAAGTCAACTTATTAGATAAAAACTTCCAACATTATTTATGAGGTGTCAAAACCAGCTTTAAAACCACCTATATTCATTTCTCATTAGGAAAAGGGGCGTAAGTGCAAAAGGTAGTAAAAGCCCAGTAAAATACGGCCGACGTCATCTGTCGATCCGATGGAATCCGCCCGTAAAATATGTACGGAGTAAATATAAGCCGTCGCACGGGAAAATGGCGTAACCGGATTTTTTGAGAAATTAATGCAGCTCGGCTCAGGGTGGGAGAATTGTTTTACGCTTCGATAAGCTTGTTGGGTTTTATTAAAAATGTGTGTTGTTGAATTTTTTTTTGCGTTGTTTTAGGTTGTGTAAAAGACATTTTGGCATCTGTCTTGTCTTGAAAAGTCTAAACGTTGTTTCATAGCAGCATCTTTCAGACGGTCTATTTAGGATATTTAACCAAGGTGACACCGACTTCTTTAATACTCGAATTAATATAGGTACTTACAATTCATTCCACTTACAGTTTTTTTTACTGCAACGACCTTATGTTCCACTACAGTTTGTGATTTTGATATTTATTTCAATTGTAATTAATTTAACTTATGTTTTTTAAAAGTATAATTTAAAAATTAAAAACTGCTTACTGAAATAAAGTTCTTTAAAACCTAAAACTCTGATTAAAAACACTGCACCAATAAGAAGAAATAAAAATATATATTTGTTAACAAAACTTTTTTCAAAAACATATTTTTCGATTTATTTACTTATACGGTTTTACCTAACATCTAAAGAGCATAAAACTCGTCTCAGACAGGAGTGTGAGTGACAAAATATACTACATATGTACCTACATTTATTGGCGCGGTCACAATATTACACGCATTTTACATACATTACATGTTTTATGATAATCCGGGGTAATGGCTTACTTTCTTGTTTTTACTCTTCGGGGTTATAAACCTTTCATATTATTCATGTTAGTTAAGTAAGAAGTAAGTAAGTACGTACAATATTTTGTAGATCCGTACCTAATCTTATAAATATAAAACTGTGTATGCCCTTGTTCGTGGTTAAGTCAAAGCCAATGGTGACCGTACTGACAAGGTAATTTTTTCGGAAGACACGATAAATTGGTGGGTCACACCAAATGTCATTTGAACATCTTTGGCAGTCTCTAAGTTAGTCAGAAGCCTGAAAGTCTCCTTAGATGCGTGACCATCTTGCTTCTAAATAGATTCAGCAAACCTACGGGGATCAGGGCCGAAGCCTGCAGGGGCTGCGGGATTGTTGACAGAGTTCGTGGCCCTGGTACATAAAGGGTTTAAGAAGGAACATGATGGGTTTTAGTCAGTAAGAGTCTGACACTGCAGCAGGAGGGGTCATATGATGATTTGCCACAAAAAAAGTTGGGGAGACCTCAGTACTGACAAAGTCACCGAGTCATACTAACACAATGTGCATCTATCTACTGTTACACACACAAGTACGACTCATCCGCTTTCCTGAGATAAATCATCCATACTTAACCATGAGCCCCTCAATACAATCACCAGATATCATCCCTTATCCCTTATCCCCGCCCCCTGACATAAACAAATGCTTTTGTATGCATATAAATATTAATATGAATGTATGTTTGTTATATTAATCACACTTTCCTTATCTGTTTGAGCTGCGTAATTAATTAACGGAGACAAATAGTGCAGCGGGAGGTTTGTGCGTTCAGAAATTCTGTTTTGTATGATTTATTTTACAAGATTTTTTGAGGGCATGAAACCATGGGAACTATTTCGTGCTTCCCTCATTAATGATTTTATAATAAAGAAAAATTCAGGGTGATGTGTTTTCAGTACTTTTCCTACCGTTGCAATGTTTCATAAAACTCATATGAGCACGGTTTTATCAGGTCATCCTGTATGAAACTATGTAATGAAATGAAAGTTTACTATTTAAGGAAAATTGGCAGCTGTGTTTTGATGAAAATAATATGGTCGGTGCTGTTGGATTGATTTGATAAAATAACTAACTACTTATATAATATTTATTTTAAGTAATAATCATCTCTATGATTGAAAAGTTCCAACGTACTTCGATTGAACCAAAGTAATAGAAACTTCATAAAACTGTAACGTCGTGGTTAAACTTTAACTCGCAGTTAAAGTTCAAATAACTAAGTTGATGTTAAGATCAAAGACTGTGAGGTTGTATAAAAATATTAGTTTTTAAGATTAGTTGCGTTTGTTGGTTTAAGTTATTAACTGGTATTGCTATGTTTAAGTTGAGATACCTTAAAGGTGTAGGTACTTATTTAACAGCCACACGGGTCAATCCATCTTGAGGTTAATTTATCGTGGATAGGTGACCATCTTGTCATGACGGATTCTTCCGAGTTTTGGCACGATAAATTAGTGGGTTCCGGCTGTCATTTCAACATCGTTTCTTTTCTCAGAAATCAGAAAGTCTGTCGATCCCTCTTTTCAGGGGTATTGGGTTGCCCGGGTAACTGGGTTGAGGAGGTTCGATAGGCAGTCGCTCCATGTGGCACACTGATACTCAGCTGCATCTTATTAGTCTGGTAGCCGACCCCAACATAGTTGGGAAAGGCTAGGCAGATGATGATGTAGCCCACATACGTACATATACCTTCGCCCATCGTTACCTACAACTCAATAAACAGTTATTTGGCATAAAGCCACAGCCGAATGTGAATTAGTCAATAGTTTACGAATCAAACGTGTGCCAACTATAGTTTCAATTAATGTTTTGGCAGACAAACCATTGTTAAGAGTACCCAGCACACTGAAGACTAAACAGTCGGTCGACAGGTGACCGTCACTCCTCATAGGTTCCCCTCAAAATACATGTAGAGAGTTGCTACCTAATTGCTACCCTCTGCCATTACTGTTACTGTTACAGCCTTTTTATCGTCCCACTGCTGGGCACAGGCCTCCTCTCACACGGAGAAGGATTGAGCATTAATCATCAATGCGGGTTGGTGATCTCAGACTATATAGTCCAGGTTTCCTCAAGATGTTTTCTTTCACCTTTTTATCAGCCATTGGAGTCCAAGACATACTTAGAAAGTATATACAAACTTAGAAAAGTTGCATTGATACTTGCTCGAACTGGAATCGAACCCACACCCTCATACTCGAGAGGTTGGTTAAAGAACCAACAACAAAAGAACAAAAACAATTAGGTAACTAATTGCTTACCTCGTGGTTTTGAAGATAATCAACATCTAAAGGTGATAGCCATTTTGATATCACTTTTTCTAGTGTGAAAAAACTACGCAAAAGTGCCTAGGTATTGACTTTTTTTCACCAGGACTTACGATCAAGGCCTACTTTTTCTTTAAAGAAAATCTTGATCCCTATTAGTTTTCAGTCGGTCTGATACCGGCTAAATACCTGATCTTTGTAATGTGCGTACTACCATTCATCTTCATAATGATTTATGAGCCCAAACAAACAATCGGCCGACTTAAAGTTTGCGGTGTGCGGGCACTCTTAGGTGAGAGCCAAATGCAACGGGAAATGACGTCACAATTTATAATAATGATAATCGGATGTCTATGATACTAAATTCGAATACAATGCTGCTTTAAGATAAAAGTAGGTTATGCTGGCTTTGCTTAAAATTGGAAAGGTGACTGTAGGTCAGAGGTATATTACAATCCTGCTCATTTGATTGTAAGTAAAAAAGTTTATATTAAGATGGATAAATAGATAGGTACATTTTAAAATTATTGGTTACTCAAACTTCAAATATTTATTGCAATCAGAGTGATACATATGTAGATGTTATAAAATGTAGAGGTGCATAATATGATACCCTGTTAGGGCGCAGCAATACAAATATAATAAAATTACCCTCGTAAACAAATGTAAACTTTTGCGTTTACATGTCATTATGTTATAACATTTTGTAAAAAATGTAACTATATTCATAAGCAAATAAATCCTTTGACTTTAGCAAATTCTTAAGCAAAGATGTACCTATTTACTGGTGTTAATAAATCCTATTAAGGTCTTGAAGTTTGTATTACCCTCCTGTCTTCATATTTACATCGAAAATTCATTTTGCTGTTTTTTGTGGAAATATAAGAGGGACAAGATTTACATTTACCTACTATAACCTATTTATCCATTTACCATTTTAATCCAATAGGTAGGTAACCTAAGTTCTTGTTTGAAATGTCTATTAACCAAGTTGGTTGTCGCAACCGGATACTGTCAAACCTTCAACACAAACTCAGTTATTTGGAAATAGAAGTCATATTTACGGTTCCGGCGCGACGGAAATGACATTCAAAGGCCACGAGCGAAGTATATCCGGATTTCAAAATGTATTTCGTCAATTTCTTTGAATGAACGAAATATTTTGGTCCTTGTAAAAGGGACTTTTGAGATAAAACTTTTCTGAAAAGAAAATACTTAATTTATGAATCTACGTTTCGTCTTATTATTTCAAACTTTTTTGAAACAGATATTTTGAAGAACAAAGTAGCTGTTTTCCCGCGGTTTCACCCGGGTCCCGGGTAAACTTCTTCCTATACCGGGATAAAATATAGCTTATGTTACCCGGGAGTAGTGTAGCTTTCCAACTGTGAAAGAATTTTTCGAATCGGTCTCTTAGTTTCGGAGCCCCAAAAGGCCCAGGTAGTTCAGGGTACAAACAAGCCAACAGACGAACAAACATTTCCTATTTATAATAAAGAAGACTAGTAAGTCTATCTGGGGGCACGGTAGTGTCCCCGCCAAGACGAGTCACCTTTTCTCAAAGCGCTTATTCTTGAAATTTCAACCTGCACATAATCCTCTTTTCCCTCTAAAAAGTACCTAAAATATCCTGAACAATATAAGTTTATTTGTAATAGTAGCTAGTATTTATTATATTATAATAATATTATGGTATAGAAGCAGGCTGCTGCTTGACATTATAAACACATAAAACGTAACACTTGGCCCGGTTTACAACTTTCTTGAGATAGCACAAGTTATAAGAGGCAGCGAAATTATATACTCTTTACATCATCATCTCCCGAGCCTTTTTCCTACTGTGTTGGGGTCGGCTTCCAGTCTAACATTGTATCTTGATGCAGCTTAGTAAGTATCAGTGTTTTATAAAGAGCGACTGCCTACCTGACCTCCTCAACCTAGTTACCCGGGCAACCCAACCCTTGGTTAGACTGGTGTCAGACTTACTGGCTTCTGACATAATTTAGTGTTACATCCATATTTGTGTAGAAGTTCCCTCTTATATTATTATTTCAACACTAAAATACTGTCATATTTCCTCAAAGAGCATCAAAAAGTAGCCTAAACTGTAATCCTTCTGGCGTCAGACTTACTGGCTTCTGACTACCCGTGACGACCGCCGAAGATGTGCAGTGACAGCCGAGACCTACAGTGTACCGTACCCATGAAGCATAGTCATTGGTGTCCATGATACACTTTGAAAATACATTTAAAGAAAAGTTGCATTGGTACTTGCCTGACCTTTAATCGAACCCTCACAGTCACACTTTAGAGGTTGGTCCTTTATCCACTAGCCTACTACGACTTTTACAGCACGAGTTGGTATAAAAATTTCGAAACGCTTTCAGTCTATTACGTGTACCACACCACAAACGTAGAAAAGCAGTCCAGATTATGTTCAAGATCGCTGCTACTTACGAGAAATAGTGGTTTTGTCACAAAAATAGCGTGTTTATTCATTCATTTCAGAGTTACGGCCAGACAGGAGAAATGGTACCACAGCGGATCCAATGCGGTGAAACAACTTTATGATATGAAAGTGCTGTGTTTTGGAGCATTTTGGGACGTTTTTAAAAACATTTTTGTGTTGTATACCTATAGAGATAGGTACAATATTTTAAGTGGGATATTCGTAAGTATGGATTCAAGGGCGTCTTTGAAGGACGATGTAAGATAAAAGTTGATTTCATTGAATAAGGAGCTAAGTGCGTAAAGAGCAAATAAGTCAATATTTTTCCATCTAGCTAGAGTGTGTTAAAAGGTTACAAGCTGCATCACAGAATACTGAACTAGGTGCGTATTAGCTTTACCTCTAAAAATATTGATAAATGAACAAGAGAACTTATCTATTATAAAAAGATATCTATTGGTAATTAATCATCACATGCAATTTAAGACCACGGCAATAAAATTAGCTGAAATATAAAAATAAAAACTTAATTTAGTTTAACATCTATATTTACGTAGCATTTCCCTCTTATGTATTATTTCAACACTAAAATACCGTCATATTCCCTGAAAGAGCATCAAAAAGTAGCCTAAACTGTATCCTTCCACTTAAACCCGATGCCTGGTGAAGCCAATTTGTAATTGAGATAGAGCAGGTTAAGTTAGGGTTGCACCAAAAATGCTTTTAGTATGCCTTGCAGCTTGCGTTTGTGCTCCGAGCGTGACTTGTGATGTTAAGGGGTAAGGCAGAGGCGGAGAGCGATTTTGGAATTAGGTATTTCATTTTTAAATATGTTTTTATTGTTTGGTTAGAGTTGTGTGCTAGAAACTGTGACAAACGTTTTTTCAAGGGATTGCTTGTGTTGCTAGGTTGAGGAGATCAAAAAGGCAGTCGCTCAATGTAAAAGATAGGAGCTAATAGATGTTAATATATGGGAAAAGGATTGTCAGAGGAGGAAGGGTTGTTATCCTGTGTGCCCTTACCATTGAGCTTAAATGTTTGATTACTGCGTATTAGGAAAGTTCTTTGAATTAGCTTGTGTTTATTCTGAATGTGGGATTTCTATGCTTACCTTTCAGTAATTGAATTACCAGTCCCATCCTACTCACAGAGCATTATAAAAAATATCAAAAAATAACAACAGAACATGCAACAACACAATTACAGCTTTAAAAACCTAACAAAAGAATTCCAGACCACAAGACCATTACCGCCACCCGCTACCGCTTATTACTCACACCACATCGTACGTGCCCCATGCAGCGTTCTCGCAAATCGTGAAAAATAAAAAATGGCCGCTCTGCCCCGCTCAGAAACACGTGATAGCAAACAGCCTCTGAAAACTAGCATTTCTTGTTCAAAAAGAAATGTTTTAGCTTTTGAATAATGGAGTTGTGAGGCCAAGAGGTTTCGTGGAAGTTGGAAATTGTTTTTAATATAATTTGCATGCAATCTGTAACACTTTATAAGGTTTTATATGTCGCTGAACTTGATCACTATTTACTGGCTTATTATATACGTTTTGAAATTTCCTGAAAACTGGCAACTAATGATAAACCAAAATATCGTCACGGTACATATGCAATTACATATTCTTGAAATAAATTTAATAATAAAATAGGAGAGTTTGTTGCGCCACTTCTTCCCAGCAAAAACATATAGGAAGTGGTAAAGGGTGGGCGTTTTGGGTGCTGACTTTTGTAAACTTAACCTTCAAAAGTGCTGATTTTTAGCCTACTTTGAATAAATGATTTTTTTTCTTTAATTTAAGAAACATTAGTGTCTGCATGTGATAAAATCTAAAACTTTGACAAGCGCCTACACAAAATCTTACAGTTAATTTAACACGCTTACAAAAAATACTAACAAAAAAATTAGGCGCTTAAATATTCCATTACCTTAGTCCCGAGCCCTTTTCTAAGCCAAATTTTAATTACTTTCGATGCAAATCTATCGTCTAGCACTAGCCTACCACGATCGCAGGCCGATACTAGACCCGTTTCCGTGCCTTGATTGATAGTACATAATTATGTAGCCGTTATCTAGGTAGGAAACAATTAATCAGTTACATGTTCCACGTAGAATGGTCTGGATTTATTGTCTGTAATGAGCTAGATTGCTGGTATTATGATGGGTGCAACTGTTGCTTGCTATTTGTAATAAAGAGGTCTGTTGTTGTTCGAGCAGTCGGCCAATTTGTCTACTTCATTTTGTACTGTTTAATAATTATAGTCATAGAAAAAGAACTAGATAAAAAAATAGACCTTAATATAAAAACTGTAAAAATGTAAAAATCGTGCCCTTCGTAATTACAAAAACTGACAAAAATGTATCTGATTATTGACTCCATTAAAAAATTTAAACATAGGTGACTATTTGAAAGGTTTGACGCAGTCCTGCTACACAAAGGGCTTCAAAAGGAACAAAAGTGGGTTTTAGTCAGAAAAATCTGACACTTACACTGCACCTACAGTAGGAGGGTCATTCCACAAACAAAAGTATCATAAGAGCGCTTATAATATAATTTAAATTGTGATACATAGGCATTATAGGGTCTTCAATACAATAATGGTCAGTAACTCACTGACCAGAAAACTAGACACATTTCCAGACCTTTCTACCCCAAAAACCTAGACACATTTTCCCCTCCATTCTTCACCGAAAAAACTTGCACAAATAAATCAAAGATTAGTGGAGATTTATCTCGTATTTCTGTCTAAACCCTAAACAATATAGGTACGTTTATTTAACTCTCAATACACGTAGTGGAATGGGCTGTTGAGATACAGTCGTGCTTGCTCTGAATTCTAATCGCTAGCGAGGCATAGTATAGATGTGGGACGTGGCCTTGAAAATTTAGGGGAATTTTGGTAGGTTATCTTAGCGGGAAAGATAAATAAACATACAGCAAAACAAATTAAATAGATAACTCAAGTTTTGATACTTGTTTACTTGTAACACAAATGATGATGATGTCCTTCTAGCCGATTATCAGCCATGGCGGCTGTTCTCATGTAAGGAGATCAGCCAGCTGCTCAGGACATATTATAGTGCACAAGCATTTGCGCAGACATAAGTGCACTCACTATTCCTGCACTCTCATAGCCCGATGGGACGGTAATCCGACACGACCGGAGAGAGATCAGGCGCAGGACTGACATTTACGTGCTCTCCGATGCACGGATGTATCAATCACCAACTTCTAAACCAATTGATGCTTCGAGCATCACATACAACAGACTCGAAAACAGCTATTATTCATTGTTTCTACGAATTGGTTCCTGTTAAAAATTCGGACGAAAAAATTTCTCACCTACCTACTTTTTGCTTTTTCACACTAAACCTAAAAAAGGAAAAAAAACCTAGGCCTAATCCCTGATAAGGAAAGACTTAACCTTCTTAGAACCTAAATAGGCTAGATTTCAGCCTCTCAAGTCTCCTTGCCATATTTCCACTTAAGGCCTCAACCCACGTACAGCGGTGGCTATCGTCGGCTCAGAATTCTAATGTATTATATAGCATTAAGTAGCTTCGCACTCGCCGACCTTTGTGGGACGCGGGGTTTATTTTAAATGGCTTGAGATATATTTGTTAGTTTATCATGTTTATGTGCTTGCATTCACAATATTTGTAACGATTGTAAAATGGGTTATTTAGGCATCGTTCACACCAAACTTATTGTCCGCCGCTGACTGTGAGCGCGCGTTACGCAGTTTATTGCTTTTCCATATATATTGAAATTGTCGTTCACACCGAACCGACTATACGCTGTTACGTCGTCTGTTGTAGCTGACTCTCAGTAGCCGATTATTTTACTACGCGACTATGCACGGCGGACGCGGATTGGCTACGCGGACGCAGTTGCCGAATAGCGCCGCTCCGCCGCGTACGCACCGCCGCTCCGCCGCGTCCGCACCGCCGCGCCTCTGCCCAGTGTTGCCAGTCGGCCGCTCAGCGTACGCATCTAGTGTGAACCTACACGAGCGTATTCTTTTGTTCACACATGTAGCGCATCGTACGCTATAGCCTATTGTCGGCTTGGTGAGTACGCGTACTGCAGATTGAGTCGACGTTCACACTGAGGCCGACTGTGAGTATACTCACAGTCAGCGGCGGACAATACGTTTGGTGTGAACAATCCCTAATATTGGTTACAAAATCAAAGTCAATACTTATTTTTCAAATAAAAGATAGATAAGAGCTTTTTCGAAACGTCAAGCTAGTTACAACGTTCGTAAGGAGAAGAGTCGGCAAGAAACTCCATAAATATCCTTCCCAAAAAAGAATTGTTTACTAAGTTTTCAAGCAAACCCTAAGAAAGTTATGCCGAAAAATACTTCGCATTAGCGAAGAAGGGTACGTCTCCAGAGTATTTCTGTGTCAAAATCTGAAGAATGAAGAATGTGATATACGTGCAGTACCTTGGCAAATTGGACATGTCAAAGATCTATCAATAGCCTGTTGTAAATTACTTTGTAATAAATGAATAAGCATTCATTTCAACCCAGCTCTAATGAACCGCGGTAGGCCTATCTTAATGTTTCTTAACTCATTAGCCTATTTCAAAATCACGCATTACTCACTACGCAATCTTCGTAAGTAAATCATATTTAGATAATTTATTACAAGTAACATTTGTCCGGAAGCAAATCAAACCAAAATGGCGTCGTATCTAATGATAAAAAATACTCAAACATCGAAAACTAGTCAGCTTATGGCGAAATACATAATAAATTGCCCTAAAATCTATCAAAAAGAGTAATGGTGCACACCACTAAAAGTGGAGATTTTGGTGAAAGTCATAAGCGGTAGCGATTTTTAACCGACGTAAAAAAATGCTACTTAAAAGTCTCTCTTTCACGTCATCATCCTCCTGCCCTTGTCGCAATTTTGTTTGTGCTCAGCGCAGCATATTTCTCCCTCCATACTCTTCTAACTGTCGTCATGTCACAAGTAACATTATTTCTAGCCATATCGACTTTCACACAATTCACACTCCTTTACATAATAATTAATATTAGTAAGATATAAGGATTAGCAAGCCATTAGGTTCTATCCCAAATTGTTAGAAAAGAAATACTCATCCATTACTTAAGATATAAAAGGTTTCAAAATAAAAGATAAAGTAGTAGCCTTTTTTTCTATCCCCTTACAGAGCTCAGGCCTCTTTTCACACAGAGAAGATATTTTGCTTCACCTAAAAGGCTGTACAAAAATCGCTATCCGCTCTTAACTTAAAAACCGTATATCACAAAAATATATACCTATCTACTGTTTATCGGTGGGACGGTAAATCAAAATATATTACAAGTTATATCGTCCACTATCGCAGTTCGGTCGAGAGTGAAACTATTTACTGTTTTTATTTATTTCTAGCCGCCATATTGGATTTTGTGTGATATTGAAAATCTGTAACGTGATGTCATAAAATTGGTTCAGTGTATTTGTTTTTTGGCACAGTAAATATTGTTTTGTTGTTACAATTGATATGCTTTGTAATAAGTTGCTTTAAAACTATTTAAGTTATTTAATAAATGGTAGAAAAAACGGATGCCATGTTATTTTTACGAATAACTTTTTTTTGGTTATAGTATTGAAGAGTCATAAGCCTGGTAGTCTTATGAAATACCTAGCCCGTACCAGCAGTATCACCCAAGTGAAACAACTTCGTGCATCCGGTTAATGATCCTGAGTACTTTTTACATAAAGCTGTAAAAAGCAAGAATATTTAATAAGTATGTATCGTATACATTCGCGGGAGAAATATTATGAATGATTGTCATTTGTTACCCACAGACTTTCTTTCTTATAGGCTAGGAGCTCGACTATTTTTGCAGCTTCAAAACTGGAGTGTCTTATGTAATTTCTTGATCCACTCCTTTGAACTGTTAAACTTCCTTTGACATTTCGAAAGTTTTTTTAAAGGCCAATTTGAAATATAAATAATGAGTTTAAGCTTAATGTGCCTATTTCTGTTACCGCTAAAACAATAAACACGAAAAAATATGAAAAATACTTTACTTTTTTTTCGTTTTAGAATGGTTCCTAATCCACTTGATCCTAAATACATAAGTACTTAAATGATTTAACTTTAATTATAATCAGTGGGCAAAACGGTGATCTGACAACTGAAAATGGTTCGATTATCGTTATAGTTAAATAGTGCAACCTACCATAAGAATCTGTATTTTACACGTGTGTGTGTATTATAAGACTCAAAACTCAAAATATTTATTTGCATGTAAAGGTTGTACATGTTATACATTAATATTAAATGAAATAATATAAGTTTACCCAGCTTACAATGAATTTACTTAAGTACCTATTGTAAAACAAGATGTTTCGCATCCGTAACTCAGTGGGTATCACGGAATTTGTATAACAATAAATTTGATAATCCTCGGATTAAGTTGGTTGCGACAATCATTAGTTTAAGCCGGAGATATATTGAGACAAAGGGATTATTTCGTTTGTAAAGTATATTCATTACAACATAGACACTAAGCTGTTTCCCGTAATTGCACCCGCGTTCCGTAAAAATACTTCCCATATCTGCATAAAATATAGCCTCTGTCATCTGATAGTGTACCTACAACCGAAAAAAAAAGAAAAAAAAAGAAATTGATTTGATAAAATAGCGTATATATTATTCTGGTGCTAGCTATATTACTACCAAGTTTCATCATCAAAATCCATTAAACCGTTTATGCGAGAGGAAGTAACAAACATACATATACAAATACTCACAAACTTTCGTATTTTCCGGTCCCGGTTCATAGACTGAATGTGTATTAAAATACATACTCACACTCATACCCATAATATTACTTAGAGTACATATAGCGAACTTATATATAACGTATGTAAGTCATATATAAAGTTATTAATTAAGTACGCAACAAAGAACAGATGTGGTTTCACCAAGTTTCACTTATTACTTCAGTACAAATAACTAAAGATATTGTTATATTGGAAATAAGACATTGACTTTACCACTGTTATTTTGTCTAAAGCCGTTTTCCCGCGGTTTCACCCGCGTCCCGTGGAACTACTGACCGTACTGGGATAAAATATAGCCTATGTTACTCGGGAAGAGTCTAGCTTTCTAATGGTGAAAGAATTTTTCAAATCGATTCTGTAGTTTCGGAGTCTTTATGGTACGTACAAACAAATAAACAAAAAAAAATGTTTTCTCTGTATTATATTTATTAGTATAGAGAAGATATTAAAACAGATCAGTGGTTAGAAATAAGAAATTGTTGTGTAACTTATATTTTTGTTATTTCTCTGTTATCTTTTTAGGCTTCAATAAATCATATTGAAATTGACGCAATTTATTGATAAAATATGATGTAATGGTCCTAGAGGAATAAGAGATTTTTTTGGGGTTCAATTTAGTCAGGAGAGTAACTAGGTACTGAAATTGTTTTTTTATCTAACAATACTGGAGTAATTTTGCCCGGGTAACTGGGTTGGGCAGGTCAGATAGGGCAGTCGCTCCTTGTAAAACACTGGTACTCAGCAACATCCGGTTAGACTGGAAGCCGATCCCAACATAGTTGAGAAAAAGGCTCGGAGGATGATGAATACTTGGCGAGCGATTTTGGTGGAGATCTTGAATATTTCAATATTTTGCCTATGTCATCAACGTGACAAAAACTATTACTTCTATTATCCTACGACCTTTTCCGGGCCTAAGCTACCTCCCCTCCAATTATGAGCTTAAACAGTTTAGCCAGTCTTGAGTTCTAAGGAGTGCATCTAACACGATTTTTTGTATCGATATAACTTGACGCGGGCGTAGCCGCGGGCGGAAGCTAGTAACAGTATAAATAACAATACAGAAAAAAATCAGTGACAATATCCATATATATAAAACCTTATATATAAAAATGAGTTGTCTTATCTTCTTATATATAAAAATGAATTGATGTTCGTTAGTCTCACTAAAACTCGAGAATGGCTGGACCGATTTGGGTTATTTTGGTTTTAAAATGTTCGTAGAGGTCCAGGGAAGGTTTAAACGATACGAAGTTTGTTGGGTCAGCTAGTAAATAACTAGAAATATAAACATAGAACTTTGAACAATCCAACCTTTTAAATTCAAGAGATTCAAAAAGTTTTTTTTATGAAAGTTTACAATATCTAAGAAAAACTAAATCACTGTCTCCTGGACTATAGAACATTATTCCCTAGGGAGGGGAAATGGGGTGTCAGAAATTAATGAAACCATCGATATAACGAGTGTTGCAATTTTTCTCAGAAACCGGTCATTTGTCTTAGCATGAAATCATATTTAAAAATATCCGCGAGTCCCTCTTTTTGAAACTTTAGGGATTGAAGGTACTTATGTATTGATAGAATTGTGACTTTTATCCACATTACAGAAAGGTGATGTTTTCACTTAACGTTTTGTAAAGATTTTGACTTGTGTAATTATTAGTATTGGGCTGATCTTATCTTCGACTTTTACAATTTCATTAGCTTTTACCCGCGTACTGAGGGAACTTCTTCGCGAATGTGGACAAAAAGTATAGCGTTATAAGTCTGTTTGCTAATCTCAGGAACTTGAAAAAAAAAGATCAATATTATATAACCCATATTTACCGATGAATTTTTTTTATTTGGATGCGTACTTACCTAGATAAGTTACCACAAGGCAGGGGAAGCGGATGAAACCTTATATCTAAGAGTTGGAAGAAGTATTTTCAGGATGCGGGTGAAACCGGCAGAACCAACTAGTATTCTAATAACCCCTTATTACCGCCGCAACTCAACAGAACCACAACAAACCCGCAACTATACTAACGACTGAACGAACCAGTAAAGTTTCGTACTCGCAACTCGCCACGGTTTCATAGCCCCAAGCACTGCAATATAAGTTACTGGTGCCAATACTGGTGGCAAGTTGCGAGCATATTGCCTTAGATTAGTTAAACAACAGGACACGCCGTGAACACAATGAGAATTAGTCAAACAGCACGCAGTGAGCGAGGCTACGCAACAACTAGTGCACATAAAAAATCATAAGCATAGATATTTAAGTAATAGTTAGTAATGGCGTCTACGGCCGATTTCGGCCACGGCGGATGTTATCATATAAGGAAATCAACCAGCTGCGAAGGACATATTATAGTGCACAAGCATTTGCGCAGACACAGGTGCACTCACTATTCCTTCACTCTCATAGCCCGATGGGACGGCAATCCGATACGATCGGAGAGAGATCAATCACCAACTTTCTGAAAGTTTCTGAAACGCACAAAGCGATTTCGGTCCGACCCGGAAATCGAACCCGAGACCTTCAGCACAGTAGTCGCGTTTGACTACTGGACCAACGAGGCAGTCAATCAATCTAATCAAAAGACCTCTTAACTATATTTGTATATACAGTGTGACATAGAATTCATTGGCAATATTTTTACCACATTTTCTACTCATGATTGATTGTCATTTAGGTAGGTAGTAGGAAGTACATAACACGAACCTTGGCAGTAATTAAGGCACGGCATTAGCGTTTCCAGTTGGTTGCATAGTCCAAGCTTATTGCCAGCGGTTGCAACAACTATATTGCTTCGCAGCAATAGCAATATAGTTGTTGCAGCTTGAGATTAGAGCGTGATTATTGTTCTACTTAATTTTGTCGTTTTGTGGTACTTTAGTTTTCGTTTTCTGTTGTATTTAGAAGTTAGTTTGTTTGTGTGTAGACTTTGTTCCTGTTTCGGTGTTGCGGTTTTGGCTTATATTTTTGTTTGATTGATTGTTTTGCTTATTGTTGATTTAGTTTGAGTTAACTTACAACTAACACACTTATAACTAACAATTGAAAAGAAAACTCATTTGATATTTGGGAACATTTTAAGTGCTATCTTCATTATCCGTTGCAATCTTGTGACTATTTAAAATAAATAATATGATAAATCCGATTGCTTAGTAATTTATCCATGTTATATACAACTGTCATTCCTGACTTATATAGCTTATATAACTACCTTAGCTTATATAGATACCTAGCTTTTACATATATTTAGTCAAGCACCTAATATAGCGCTAATTACAACAGCAATAAGACAACCATTTCTCCTTTTGCTGTCCAAAATATTATAAAATTCCAGCCTTAAACTGAACGATATATAACACCAATATTTTCTTCACCATAAATACCAAATTATACCGTTTAGTGGTGCAATCGGCGAAGTGTTAAATAAAGATACACCATTCATTTAGCATACTTTGTCAGACGTTGTCAGACCGTTTCTGTGAAATCAGACGGGAGCGTCGGCATGTGCTGTTAATTTTTCAATGTTTAAAGCTCCATCAATCTTTTTTATGGGCATGGTATGCTATCATTATTGTGGGGTGACCATCATTTGTAGATTTTGCAGATTTTATTAAATTGTGACCAAAGTATAATAACTTTCCTTTAACATATCCAATGACAGCTGGGACACACAGTTACACGGGCCCTCTGAAATATGGTCATTAGTGTCCAAGACACACTTAGAAAGTACATAAAAACTTTAAATAGGTAGTTGCATTGTTATTTGCCTGACCTGAAATCGAACAAGCACTCTCATACTTAAGAGGTTGGTTCTTTACCCATTCGACTACCATGACTTATCCGCGTCATTACAATTGAGGATTAAAAAAATGCTTTATAAAAACACTATAATTTCTTTATGAAGCATTAACAACCATTCGATCAATACAAAAATACGTATAACACGACCAAATCTAATATGCATTTATATTCAAGCAATATTTTAGCCATGTATGACCATTCCACAAGTCCAGAGAGCTATGGTGTCGTCATACATTTTGAAGAATTATGGCTATTGCACCTTTGTGGAGCCCGAGCTATATTGAAATCTTTGAATAGGAATATGAGAGGCACGGAGGAAGGAAAGATAGCGGAGATGCTATAAGGAAGGTAGGTCAGACACCCTCCTGTAGGTCAAGCAACGTGCGGTAGGAGTGATCAGGTACTAGAACCAATCTGTCAGAGTTTGGTCTTGATTGACTGGTGATTTTATTTTGAAAATGGGCGGGTTCTATATCTGAGTAAAGAAAGATGAGTGGAGATGCCATGCGGGTAGGTCTGGCGTCTTCTTTTAGGTCAAATTCGGGCCGCGGGCATGCCTAAAACGATTAGTTACGAGTGTAACAGGCGTTCGGGTTATTTGAGACATCAGGCAACGATTTTTGGCATTACATAAAATAGTTGGATCCAAAGAAGGTAAGGGCGGAGCTAGTAATGTTCCTCGTTCCCCGAACACCCGCATGTTGTCGCGCTACTTTCTTAGGAGATTTTGCGTAATGACGTCTCCGCTATTTATTTTGTTCTCCATGGTTATTGAATGAATGGGAATATCAAAGAGATTTGAATACCATGCAGATTTTCGAAGCGGTTCCTATGTATGAAACTAGTGAGTTAGTAAAGAAATATGTATATGAGCTGTGTGAGCTTTATTGGTTTTCTGCTGTTTGTTTTAGAAAAGATAATAAAGTATGGCAATAAAAATACAAAGGTAGGTAAAGGTGGTTAGGTATATTGAAGTTATTTGAAATTTTATTCTGATCGTATCTTCCTTACGAATGGATTAGTAGCCATCAAAAACAGACTTTTAAAATTTTGTAGCTGGCATCGGGAACAGGGTCCATTAACACAATTATCAATTACCTATACCACACGTCGAAAACACTACTTTTTGCACTATTTTGATTGTTTTTTGATTAACAAAAACAAACACTGCAAACAATAAAATCAAACATCAAATTAAACCCACACCGGAAGCTTCTCATAAATAATTCGTGTCCTAAAATTTTCGAAAGAGCAGCTACCCTACTCGGGAACATTATTAAACATTAATTTGCAACTCTTCTCTTAAGTAGCTGGCTTGCAAGTTTTATTGATTTAAATTATACACCGGGCATCGGCTGAACAGTCAGGGATCAACAACCAATTGTTATAAAATGGCGGCATTGGCGGCCATTTTGAATTCTGAATGATTGATAGAATAATTGTTTATGTCCTTCTAAGGTTAAAGTTGATGGTGTCGCTAATCGGTCGGTTCAGTCTTGTTTTGATATTAACAAAAAAACTTGCTTTACTTGCCATTCTATTTAAATATAATTTACGTAGTCTCATCCGCGTCCTGGGTAAACTTCTTTACGTACCAGGATTAAATAAGTTATGTCACTTAATCCGTTGTTCCTGGATAGTGTAGCATCTTAACGGTGAAATATTTTTTCAAACCGGTTCAGTAGTTTCAGAGCCTTTACGCTACAAACAAACGCCTCTTCATAACAGAGGTTTTAACAAAACATCCTAAAAATTACAGTTTGACAAATTAATTATTTGTTATTTTAATGTTAGTTATTATTTTGAAAATTAATTCGCAGATTTGTGTTATTTATTTTATCACAAACATGTTTTTATCGTCTTTCACTATAATATAATTCATACAAATTAGTTAAAATTTAGTCAATTCGTTTACCAGGAATCAGAAAATCATTCAAAAATGTTAACTATCCCTACAGTAATTCGCCGATGGCTAAAATTGGGCCTTTTTGCACGAGATGAAGGATACTTAGGCGCTACTCGTTTTATTTGAAAACATGTTCGAAGCGTGTGAGGTTTCTACTTAATTCCATATTTTTTTAACACGGCTGCACGCTTGCTTTTTTTTAGGTAGATTTTTTAACTTTACTCTAAGAGACTTCGTAGCATATACTCGTACTTGCCCATGTTTATTGAATAAATAAATTTTTAAACTCAGTTTTTAAAGAATAAACGGACTTTAGTAAGTAAATCAACAGATATAGAATATTGGGAAGGTCCGTAAATAGAAATGAACTCTCAACAAGCAAATAATTACACGTTCCAATTTTAAATCGACTATAGAAAAAAAACAATGAAAGATGCAATCGCAAACCAGCCAGTAACATTCCAGTCAAAACAAAAAAGGTTCTATTAAAAAAAACCGTAGTAATTTTAATAAAGGTGCATTTAGAAACTCCTGGTACAAAGAAAGTTAAGTAAAAATAGGTTTAAAGACGTAAACGTATTCTCTAAGGGATGCACGGTCACGGCCCTGCTGTTATTGTTCAAACATTTTCCTTTACGCTCACGATGTTAAGGTCTGATAGACGGACGAAAAAACGCGCGATTTGTTGGCAACTTTACTGTATTTATGATTTATTTTATTTTTAAAAGACTTAGGTTGAAATGAAACAAAACAAAAACAGAAAATTGATTATTGGTACTAAATGTTTAATTAAAGTAACCTAACCCGTATACTTTTCTAAAGTATAAGTAGTAAGTCTTGCTAAAAATGTTCTGTAACAACGAATTCAATAGTCATGGCAAAATGCTTCATTCATCGCAATTTCTGCTTTTAAGAAAGCTAAACATTTTCTAGAACTAAGAATTACGGAGGTAAACTGTAAGTACTGGTCTGAAAAGAAATTTCTTAGATGGTTATATTTATAAAAGTGAATGAAGTACTTTCGACATAGAACGAACAGAATTGCAGACAGAAGCCAGCAGCTGTATTTAGCCGTATAATAATCATATGAAAGTTTTCATCGAAGTCGTAGTCTGAAGCTACCTTAACACCACGTTGTATTTGTGTTGCAACGTTGCAGGGTCCCAGCATTATTGATATTATTTCGCTTCGGCTACAGACACGTAGGGCCTTTCTCTTTATTTATTAATAAACTGTCGGTAAAATACTTTTTGTTCAGGAAAATTGGGTTTTTGTTTTCGTTTTTATTTTCATTTTAGAAGGGTGTTTTTGTTAGGAAAAATAAGGGTAAAGATATCTTATATTTATATATATTTCTGTCTATATATTCTTTGAAGGGTTAAAAGGTTGTGTCTACATTTCTTGTCAAATAACTTGGTAACGTATGGAATAATGTATTTAGTTACAAATGCGTATCCAATCTTTATTAATAAATATTACAAATGCGTACCTACGTAAGTCTGTCTTTATCACCGGGGCTGCGGGATTGTGCGAAAGAGTTTTATTAAGGTACTTAACCCATTTTTATAGCTACACAGATAGATCTAGAGCCCAAGATGGAAAATGGGTTCCTTTTTATCCGGGTGCCCGAAGTAGTTCCCTCGAAACGCAGAAGGAAGTACATATATACAGTAAGACACAGCATATATGTACCTATTTACAATCCCAATTATAAACCTTTAATTAATTCCCATAAACTAACACGAAAAGGGGTCTGGTATTCATCATAAATGCATGTTAGGCGCTTTGCACACGGAGTAACTTTAGTTGACGCTAGTATCAACCTTTCGTTTTCCTGTAAAAGTTTATAGTTGGTATACGGTTGCCACGGTTGCTATATGGTTGCCGCAATTTTATGGCAATCAATCGAGCAACTGTGTTTTGGAAGGCACGTTAAACTGTAGGTCTCGGCTGTCATTGAACATCTTTGGCAGTCGTTACGGGTAGTCAGAAGCCAGTAAGTATGACACCAGTCTTATCAAGAGGTATTGGGTTGCCCGGGTTGGGGAAGTCAGACATGCAGTCGCGCCTTGTAAAGCACTGATACTCAGCTGCATGCGGTTAGACTGGAAGCCAACCCCAACATAGTCGGGAAAAGGCTCAGGAGATGATGATCAGCTAGTTGCCTCTCTTTGCTGTAGTTGCTCCATGTGTAATAAGCCTTAAAACATCGTGATAAAATTAGCAAATGCTCGCGTGACTCATACTGAGTTAATTATGATTACCGAGGCACTGTTTATTTGTAATCTTGAGAGGTTAAAAGCTTATACATCAAACAATTTAGCTTGTATATGTGTGGGCCTTACCATTGGATTAGAGAGATTTTATTTACTAACTGTTTGCTGTGGTTTCACGCGTCTTTTGATTGAACTCCTCATCAACAAGCTTTTATTGTCCCACTACATAGCAAAAGCCTTTTCTATATAAAGAAGGAATGACAAATAGGTTTATTACTCTAGCGTATTGTATATGAGCATTACAGATTCAGTTATCAGAAATGAAATATACTCATACTCATTACCAATAACTGTTCATAAAACCTGATTAATTGAATAAATAATTGTTCTGTTAAAGTACAGTGCACACTGCAGATTATACAATTGACCCGATGGGTTGGGATTGTCCGAAAGAGATACCGTGGCCCTGGTACATAAAAGGAATACGACGGAACACGACGGTTTTTCGTCAGTAAGAGTCTGACACTCCCTCACCGCTGCTAACCCATTGATGATTTTTGACGTCGTTAAAAAAAATGGTTGCCAAAAAAAAATCGTGATTCCAATCAAAGTTTTCAGTCGATCATACCGGCTGAACACCTGATCTTTGTAATGTGTGTACTACCATTCATCTTCATACTGATTTATGAGCCCAAACCAACTATCGGCCGACTAAAAGTTTGCAGTGTGAAGATACTCTTAATGAGTTGTTCGTAGTAATGCTGTTTGCACAATAATATTTATTTCAGATTTCAGCTGCAAATGTTTCTGTCTCTTATTTTGTGTTGCATTTTCGAAAGCAGATATTGAATCTTTTAGCTTAAATTATGTAGAAAGGAAATTGCATTTTGGCTTGTTGTTGATTTTAAATCTGTCTATATACTAATAATGTTTATAAAGCTGAAGAGTTTGTTTGTTTAAATGTTGTAATCTCAGGAAGTACTGGCCCAATTTTAACGAATCTCTCAATGTTAGATACTTAGCCCATTTATCAAGGAAGGTGGCTTTTGATAACCTTCCTGGTAGGTTACCCTTTTATCCAGGTGCAGAATGTTGGTAGTTCCCACGCGGGAGAAACCGCTGGCGGAAGCTAGTTTTCTAATAATTATAATTATTACCACAGAACAAAAACTCATGACGTAGGTATTTGATTTTCGTCAAATAGGTTCAGTCATTACTTACCTCGCTCACATATTGTTAATATTTATTTATTAAAACATATATTGTAACAAACAGACAAACTTATTTTCATTACTATATTCGATATGAAGTGCCGATCATTAATAGCAGATGCAAATGTGAATGAACATCGATTGATTGACGCGGGTTCAATGCCGGACGATTGAAAACTTATGATTTGATTTGTTCAGAGAGGATTATGAAATGTTCAGTGATTTTTTGTGCAAATTGCACACAATGCTTATGTGAGGAATTCTTTTCGTGAATTTAAAAAAGAAAACTTTACATAAGCTGAATAGTTTGTTAGTTTACTTTTTCTATTCGTCTATCTTTTTTCAGTGGCAGATAGCTAATTTATCGAGGAAAGCTATAAGTAGGCTACTATTTATCCGGGTGCTCGAAGTAGCTTCAATTGGACAAGGTTAAAACCGCTGGTTTTAGTCTGTTAGTATTCTCAATACTTGGATATGAATTCAAATTAAGTATCCAAGAGGTAATTTATTATAATAACATAGTTAATTCAAGTGTAACTTACCTTAATAAAACAAATACTCTTACTACCCTCCAAGCTGACTAGATGCAAGTATTAGTGTGTAGAGTAACTAAACAACAGTTGTGTGTCGGTATATCTATGATCACTAGTCTTAGCTTTCAACAAAGACCTGTTGTGTAAACTTTCAGCTTTCAGCTTCCATACAACACTGATCGTTAGAGTTTGAGTATTGAATGCGAATTTTCACCGTAACTATTGTTATGTTCTAAGACGTAGTGGTCTTGTCGGTAAGGGTGTGTCTACACGGTGCATGTAGCTGGAGCAAGGTAACATGCGCAAGTGACAAGAGCACATGGGTGGGTATTGAGCTTTGGTACATGCGCGAGTCGCTGGAGCCGCACTTTTTTAAAATGCATGCAAGCTAATTCCACCGTGTAGGCATCTACGCTTAGGGTGCATACCCTAAGCACAAATCTGTCACTTACAAGTGGTTGGTTCGTTTCCAGGTCAGGCAAGAACATTACAACTTATCTAAGTTAGTATCTACTTTCTCGGTAGGTAGGTATACATAAATATCTTGGACAACAATGACTGATTAAAGGTGAAGGAAAACATCTCGAGGAAACCTGGACTATAAAGTCTGAAATCACCAACTTCAATCCTTCTCTGTGTGAGAGGAGTCCTGTACCCAGCAGTGCGCCGATAAAAAGGCTGATCTTGGCTTGATCCAATGTAATTATTCATATTTATTCTAAACTACAAAACACATTTAAAACCGTTGCGTTTTTCAAAAAGAAAAAAAAGAGATGAAACAATAAAAATACGCAGTGTTACACAAAAATGTCTTTCACACATACCTACCCGGCCACAAAGCCTGAAATATTCAGCAAATAAATGCTTTCCGTTAAATATTGCTTGCCAACCTCGGACTAAAGAAAAATGAACGGAGATGCCATAATGCAGGTAGGTCAGGAGCCTTCTTCTAGCTCAAATTCGTACGGTGGGCCAAAACTGTCAGTTACGAATGAAGAAACTGTCAGAAATGAGGCGTTCGGTTTCTTTGGTATATCTATCAACGATTTTTGGCATTACAAAAAGTTATCGTGTCCAAAGAAGGCGTATAAGGGCCTGTCGATGGCTGCGGGATTGTTCGAAAGAGTTACCGCGGCCCTGGTACATAAAAGGCCTATGACGGAACACGACATTTTTTAGTCAGTAAGAGTCTGACACTCCCTCACCGCTACTAAACAACAACGGGAGGGGTCATTTGATGATTTTTGACGTCGTTAAAAAAAGGCGTATAAGAGTGAAGAGAGTAACGTTCCTCGTCCCCCGAAGACCCGCATGTTAGCGCGCAACTTTCTTAGTCGATTTTCCGTTATAGCACCTCCGCTAGTCATTTTGTTCTGCACGTTGTCTTCGTTCAAGACAATGGATTTTATTGGAATACCAGCGCTTGGTTCAAGTATCCGTGTTATTTGATACTGTTGCTTGTTACTGGATATGCCTGTGATGTTCCGAGAACTGCTCTCAAGTTGGATGTCGAAGTGAGCAATGGATTTTAGGTCTTTGTTTTGTATTTGCATGAGTTTAATATGCATAGACAAACTTGGTATCTAATAGGATACCTGTTTACAAACTAAACATATGATATAGATATAGCTATTCAACGTGGTTCCACACGAGTCGCGAGAAAACTGCTTTGTGCAACCATATAAAAAGTCTCCTATGTCTTTTTTCAGGTTTTAGACTGTCTGTGTACCTACCTTTCATGTCAATCAGTTCCATAGATTTGGTTTCAAAGCGCGATACACTGACATGGTGAATTTCTATATCCGATTAATATGTTGTTTTGCGAACAAGGATTTTAAACATTTTGACATTAGCACCATATAAATTATGTCTAATTTAAATCTGTAACCGAAAAACAAATGATAGATCGGGTATTGAATCCCGCAGTTAGTTACTTTCGCATTTTTAATAAAAGTTTCTAGCACCTAAATATGTAAGTAGATATTTTTCAACACTCAGGGGGTTTTTGCAAATTACTTTCTAGTAAAATGGTTTTATTCTTGTATATTTTTCTTTTGCTAGTATTTTCTGTAAGCAAGTGTTAACATGGCCCCTTATCCTTGAACAAAACAGTCCGAAATTTTAAATTAAGGGGTGTTTCCTCTATTCTGAGTAGTTCGGGAGCTAGAAGTGTTATTTTTTTATAAAATGGTTTTAGTTTATTTTTAATGTTATTTTATTGGATTAGTGAAGGATGTTTGCTGTTTTAAGTAATTTGGATTAAAAAAAAACTACCTGTGCTTTATAAATGCTGTGATCATTGTGAACGTTGGAACATTACAAAGAGATTTACGTTAAACTTGTTTGGAATCACTGCAATGACAGTTAGCTTTCGTAATTAATTAAAACATTATCCACTGGAGTGAAACTATCTTAAGATAGCAAAATATTGTTTTCCTTCATCATTGTTTTGCCAATCCCCTATTTTTTCCAGGCTTTTTAATTCAAAGACACGTCTTACGAGGAAAATGCCACCATTTTCAAGAAAATCATTTAGTGTCGCACCCAAAAAACTCATTTTTCTTTAAAAATGCCGAAAAAAACGGAGAAAAAGAGCCAACCAAAATAAATTTTCCTCAGTTACTTACTGCATACAAAATAATATTCAACATCCTTTCGGTTCTAAGTTAACTGCATTTTTTTATCTTTTATCTAGGAACATAAATCTATTGTTATCTTTTGACATCAGTCCTCGGCTCCGGGCTCTCCGACTATATTATTTCGTTTTCAGTAATAATGTGGTTTCTTTTATCTTTTCCTTATTATCTTTTGCCCCTGTTTATTTTGAAAATTAGAAATTGTGAAACTGGTATAATGAAGTTACCAACGTTTTTTCTTGTCAAGTGTTTTTGAGTTCATTATTTTCGTGTTTTTTGGTTTTTGGTATATGCAATTATGGAAATTAGGTTGGTTAGTAGCAACTAATTTCTTCTTGGCTTTATTAGGGTCTACTTTATATTGAGTCTTGTGGTAAAGATTAAGTATAGATTCTGAAGTGTTCATTGAGGTTATAGATACAATTTATTGGTAAGATCATTTAGATTATTAAGGGTTATATGCGGTAATCCTACTAATATTATAAACGCGAAAGTTTGTATGTATGGATGTTTGTTACTCTTTCACGCAAAAACTACTGAATGGATTTTAATGAAACTTTACAATAATATAGCTTATACATCAGAATAACACATAGGCTACAATTTGTAAACATATTGTTCGAAATACTAAACCTGCGCAGACGAAGTCGCGGGCACCAGCTAGTTATTATATATTACACTAAGTAAAATAAGTACTTTCGGGAAAGGGTAACAAACAGAGTCGACAAAAAAATATGTAGGTATGTGTGGTTTTTATTATTTCAATTCCCAAAATATACCTATGTCTTTATCAAAATTACCTATTACATCTTATTTTATAGGTATAAAACAGCATTGTCATGTCCTAGTACCACTGTACTGTTGGCACCAGACTTTATTATAAATCGAGGCGCATTTAAAATTATGTTTATCCAAGTTATTTCGTAGTTAATCGCTTTTAAGTTATATTTAAACTTTCAATTCATGTTTAATGTAGACGAAGCCAGGTGCTACGCTTGTATAGTTGAGTTTATTAATTGCTTTTCAACTGTTATTTATTATTGAAAAGGTAACTTGAAATGGGAATAGTTTTTTCGTTCTTATTTCGTGTTAAATTGTAGTCGTTTTTTTTGGTAGGTATATTCTTAAGAAAAATTAATCCAGGGTAGTCATGAAAATTATAATGCAGCTGTGTTTCCCGCGGCTTCTAGAAAAACCTTTCCGCAATCTGATGAAATATAGCCTATCTATGTTCTTTCTCATGATCTAGGCTATATGTGTAGGTATCAAATTGGCGTGAAAAGGCGACAAACAGACTGTTGTGTAGTCAAACAAAAACTTTAAAAAGAAGTAAACCCAGAACCCAGAAACCTAAAAAAAGGGCAATACGAACATTTAGTTCTTAAAACACTAAACAGGGTCAGGTACTCTCTAATTCCCCTAAAATACAGGACCAACATAGGACCAACTTTCAGGACCAACTTTTACTACGCAGACAAAGTTTGTGTCGATAAAATGCTGCCTGGAAATGTTTTAACCTGACCTCTTACAGTTTAATGCCTTTTTCCTGTAACCTGAGTGGTTTATTTCAGAGGTTTAAAAAAGCGCCATCTAGCGACGCGAGCGGGGAGGTTGGATGCGCTTGAAAGGGTTCAGTGATTTGCTGAGTGAAAAGTATAATGTTTTTTTAGAGATTTTATATGGTCGTTTAATATATTCTAGGATTTTTTTACTTAATAAATCCACAGAACTGAATAGTTACTAGTTGTTTTGCTGAAACTACTTACCGCACTTGGATAAAAAGTAGCCTTTCATATGTTTAGAAGTCTAGACCATCTGTGTACCAAGTTTCAGCTTTTTTGGCATGAAAGCGACAGACAGATAGATACAGTTAATTTGGCGTTTACCTATAATATTAATAAGAATTGTATTTAATGAGAGCGACAGATTTTCAATCCTAATATAAATTATTTGTTAGGGTTAAAAACCTTGAAAACAGTTGTCAACCCGGGAAGAGACAATCCAATCAAGACTTAACAAAGAAAATTATTCTTGTAACAAAAATATTCAAAGAAGCGCTTTAAGTCAATGAAAATGTCAGCCTTTCCAATTTATTAAATCCTGAAATACATATTGAAAAGAAGACTTATGAAAGGTTCTTTGAAAAGCGTCTTATTTATAAAAATCATTTGAATATTTCGTTGGTCGAAGCCGCTTTGTGAATTTGGTTCTCAAATACTTAGTAGCGGGTTCAAATCGGAACAAAAGTACTTATAATTTTTTGAGGGCTAAGTAGGCAAACCTATATTTATGTATGTTATAGTTGAAGAGGAGCTTGTGGCAAAATAACAGCCACACAAGTCTATTGATCTTAAGGTTAAGCAACGCTTAGCGCGGTCGGTCCATGGATGGACCATCTTGTCATAATGAGTTCCTTCTTGTAATATTTACTACTTTGGTAGTCGCTACGGGTAGTCGTAGAAGCCAGAAAGTCTTAGCAATCCGTATAGGGTTGCCTGGGTACCTGTGTAGGATAGGAGGTCAGATAGGCAGTCGCCCCATCTAAGCAACTTTTACTAAAAAGTTAAGAGTGTGCTCAACCTCAAACAAACCAACAACTGACCTCCTTTCTACAGCAGTGGGACAAGAAAAATGCGATCCACGAAAACCACGGCCCACAAAAATAAACTCCACTTATCTATCGAGATTTACTGTGACTCAGAAACATACATTTATCATAACTACAGTTCCATTATCAGTCTCTACGCCTCTGACAAAGATAAATTGACAACCACATTATGGAGATGCACCCATCATAACCTGACCTCCCGTGACACCCCTTGCATACAAAAAATAGGTCTTAAAGAAGGAGCTGGTCGAGATGTGACAGCTCAAGTTAAAGTGGTTGATGGGATAGATATTTGTGTGTTTTTTTACAAAGATAGGTTCTCGAGATGGATATTTATAGGCTGTTGTAATTTATGCAAGATTTTTGTTAGGTGTCGTGTGTTTTTGCAGGGTTGAGGAACCTTTTCTTGAAGGACAAATATGCAGAATTGTAATGATTTCAAAATCTGTGTTTACTACAATTACCTACTATTTAAAGTATGTGCTTTTTGAACTTTCGTTTTGAACTTTAAGCGAATTGTAAGATACACCAATATTTTAATTAAGAAAGTAATTTTCTGTCTAAAAATGTACTCCTCGGGCGTTGAATTACTAATTTTCTTTTGAGACTACAAAAACATGAGACTAAACTACTACAACATTAACAATTAAAAAAAACCGTAACCAATCGCATTCCGGTTAACCTAAACCACGAAACCAGTAACACATCCATTTAACCCAAAATTAATCTATAAACCGCAAAAATAGTTCTAAAATCAAACGACCGCAAATGACAGCATTTCCGGTAAACCCGAGCCGTTTCCGAGCCGGTTTTGCCCCGTTCCGGTTTTTGGCAAACATCCCCGCATTGGCTATCGGTCGTCACGTCCCGTTGCGGCCAGAAAACCGGAACCTCTCTCAGTAGACTAATAAATATGAAATATTTTGAGGAATAATGTTAAAAAGGTGATCGTGTGTGATATATGTTTTTGGTTTGTTTTTTTACTAGCTGGTTTCACTTGTGTTTTGGGGAGCCACTTACTTCTTCTTCTTTCGTCGTCTTCTGTCGATGACATGTCTTACAGTGAGACTACAGTTTGTCAGTCTAATATGCCGCCATAGCGAGAGCACGGTCGGATGCGCTCAGTAGGTCCTCCCGCGAACAAGTTTCAGGGCACAGTGGGCATGCGGTAAGGTGGGATAATAGGTATATAAGTAAGCTACATACTTATATACCTATTTATAATGTTTATCCCCAGGTAACTTACCATTCAAGTAGTGAAAAAATCTTTGAATCGTTTAACGTTCATCTTCTTAAATAACTGTGTAGAAATACATAGTTTTTTTTATGTTAGGTAATTTTAAAGCAGTTTTGATAAAAGTCTGTACGAAATATAATATTAATAGGATTTTTTTGTAACGACTTTTTTGTTTCTTGACGCAAAAATGACCTTCTACTGTAAGGCAGTAAACCATATTTTTACCCTCTTAAAACACCTATTAATCGTCCATTCAACCTACAAATTCGTAACAGACCACAAAATACACAAATAACACCACACAACAAATACTAAATTTAACCCCTAGCAGCGTATTTCATAAAACTACCCTTGGGACGACCTCTAATTACCGGACCATGTTGTATAGTTTTGAAATCACCCCGCGGGGTGGCTATCATGTACCCCAAATTGGGTACCTTCACGGAGAACAAAATAGCGGAGGTGCCATAACCGAGAGATGACTCCCGGCCACTGTAAGCATGGGTCTGTGGGCGGTGAGTTCGGGTGGCTTATCGTCCCTTCTTCTGTATAGACAACAGACTCTAGTCGCTTTTCTTTTTTGTTTCACTGTTTGTTTTGTCCATTGTTTTAGTTGTTTGTATTTGTGTGTGTTTGTTTTCTGCGTCATTTGTGTGTTAAATAAATGGTTTTTCTCTCTTTCTTTCTTTCTAGTCGGCGGCGCGCGTAGTTAGCTCCTCAAAGAGCTGTCAGCAAACCCCAGCGGGGCCCACTAGGGCCAAATCCCGCCAGGGCTGTGGGATTGCTTGAAAGAGTTGCCGCGGCCTTGGTACATAAAGGGCTTAAAAAAGAACATGATGGGTTTTAGTCAGTAAGATTTTCACACTCCTGCGGGAGGGGGTCAACATTTGATTTCATGATGATGATTTCCCTTAAAAAAAGTGCCGTAACTGAAAATCTTATAAATTCAGAAATGGGTGATCTATCCCTTAGAGCCCGAATGCCTCGTTAGTTCACTTGAAACTGATCGTTTTGGTCATGTCTACCTGCATTATGGCATCTCCGCTTATCTTCCCTTACTCCGTGTGTACCTTACATACAAGTTTCGTGGAAATTGGTCTGGTTTTGCCCGCGGGTTTACTCGCTATATTGTACGTGACATGCTTTTGTGGTTTTGGTTGCATGTGGCTGTTTTTTTAATTGAAACTATTACCTAAATGCATTTTGAATGTTCAGTTTGCCTACTGTTTTTGAACAATTTATATACCTAGTTGAATTTAATTTTATGGGTGGTATTTTGCAGCGCAGTTGTAGCACTTTATATCACGAAAACATTTTATGTACGTATTTGAAAATATTGTATGGTTAAAAAAATACGTAACTTTTTAAAAATTTTAATTTTACTTAAATTTTAGACAGTAAATTTGTATATAAGTGTGTATTTATGATTGCTGATAATGTACGAAAATTAAGATTGAAAATTAAGTAATTTTGTTTGAAATACCATACTTACAGATTTTTCTCTAGGTATATATTAAAAGTTAACATATACCTGATACTCATATTTAGCTAGAAGCTAATGGATAGAGCTGAAACACTGAAACTTTCAGAACTACACACTCAAGGTATTCAGAAACTGAACAATATTAAATAACGATACTTTGGTAATCTGTTAAGTTTACTTTGTGTCTGTAATATCTAAAAATAATGAATTAAGATTGTTTTCGGGTCTTTAAGAACAATGGTTACCTGATCATCTTACTATTACGAAGTAAAAGTAATTTGTATCTATACTTGCATAATAAAGAGGAAACATTTTTGTTTGTATGTACCCAGCTCCGAAACTACAAAACCGATTTGATTTTTATCACAGTTGCGAAACAAAGCTATCATGACAAGGTTGTTTCCACGGAATGCGAGTGAAACAGCGGAAAATCGGCTTATAATCAACTGAAGTACATTTTTAACTGCTTATTTATTACAACTTACCAAAAATATCATTCGACAGCACGCCAACAAAACGAATGCCCAATTCACAACAGTGCGAGAAATAATCATAATTTCGGTGTACATTGCGCTTTTCATCCGGGTACACCCGTATACCCGGGTATATCCGTGTTCAGCAATAACGAGCCATCCCCCGGGTATAGAGCAATCATCGAATTGTTGCACAGGTGTTAAAAGCGCAAAAGGGGAAGCGAAATTACGAAAATACTGATTTTGAGAGTATTTGAGGGTACTTTTATGGTTTTGTTTAACCATCATCTTTGTTTTTCCTTAAAGGGTTTGGTGCTCTGATTGTTCAAAAGAGTTACCGCAACTTTTTTTTGAATTGGGAAATCTTTTTATTTCTTTAATCTTTAAATCCTATCAAGGAATCATCTCAATAAGAATCCCTCTTTGGGTGCAGTGGAAAATATAGTGTAAACTTTTCATCTAGCCTTTTTCTCAACTAAGTATGTTGGGGTTTGGTTTCCGGTCTTTCTTACCCGAATAGTGGTAGGCCTAGGTGGCTCCAATAGGTTGTTATCTAAGTCTTTGTCTTCAATATGGCTGATTATATAATAACTAGCTTCTGCCAGCGGTTTCATCCGCATCCTGTGGGAACCTCATCGATAAATGGGTTACCTTTCTAACATTATAAGAATTTCAACGAATCAAATTCAAAGAAACAAACTCTTCAGCTTTATAATATTTATTTATTTATAGATCAGCGTCTAATTGAAAAATATTTGACGTTAAAATGTATTATTACGTAGTCCAATTTCAAAAAGCTATTTTGGTGTTGACCTTATTGGGAACAATTTTCTTATTTTCTTCAATTCCTGGCTAAAACACGTCCGTCTTAATAAACACTAGCTACTTATAGAACTGGACATTTCTGATATCCTTCTCAAACGCCAAATACAGGAGCAATTTCAAAAGGCTATTTTTGCACTTTCAGACGAACGTAAAAAAAGCTAAGTGCACGAAGGGTTCCGTACCATTATCTATTACCGCCGATGCCGACATTTCGATATAACAATGTTTATGTTACATATTTATAGTATGTTTAAGTTTTTCTACATATATAGTAAAGATACATAGTATTGAATGTATTAATATGGGCCTTGATGCCTGAATTAAATGGCAAAATAAATAAATAAAATTTTACGTTTGTTGTATGGGAGCCCCCTACAATATTTTATGTATTATTTTTATCAGTATTTTTTTGTCTAATTCGGCAACAAAAATACACCATCTGTGAATAACTGTCCAACTATCAACGGTTCATGAGATACAGCCTGGTGACATGAAAAAAAGTTTGCTTTGCGTTTTGCTCTCTAGGAAAGGAACTCTAAAAATTGCTTTTCTTCCATTATTTCCGATCGGAATTGGAGGTCTTCCGATAATTCCAGTTCGGACTGAGACATTTATAATTCACAACAAGTCCAGCAAAAAGCTTGGTCTTCAATTTCGGATGCTGTCCGGAGTCCGGATTAGGAGTGGACGTGGATACAAGGATATTGCGACAAAGTATGAATGTACCAACGTTTTAATAGCAGAAGGAAAAGATGTTACCTTTTGTGGAATAAGTTGTATGCATTTATTAGATTCTTTCAACACGACCTGAGGAAACTATTTCTCACTCGGATAAAAAGTAGTCTACATTTTTTTAAATGTATAAACTTACCTTATTTTTATTTACCTAAATTCATCACTAAAACTACACTACTTTTACACTCTCAATTGATTGAAAATATAATATTTTGTACAATGTAATATTAGTGTTATTAGTTTTTTTTATTAGTTGAAACTAAATAAATAGGTACTCAATATATGTAGTTTTATTTAATTCTAATTGACCCTTGAACATTGAACAAAAATTAAACTGCGAAGCGAAGACTGTGTGATATTTGTAGTCGTTTACAAAAACCAATGTTCTGAAGTTTTATTATATTTTTTATGAGTTGCAGTTACAAAAGCATAGCCATCATAACACCGATATTACAGCGAACTACCCCAATACCTTGTAATATTAATACTGCAACACATAAACACGTAGCAGTAATGCAAACTGGGCCACCGCGGCTTCTAGTCTAAAATCTACATCGAGGGCGATACTGAATTACTTAGATAAAGCTGCTGCTCTACAGAATGCTATAAATACTTAAGGGGTGATTCCACCAAAAATACGTAATTCGTGCATATTTGTTCTAGGTTTTAGAAGGGTTTGCACGCAGTTTGTTACTTCTTGCTGGAATGAGTAAATAAGAAGAAGCATTTTTTCACAATGGCGATAAGCGCATTCAAGAAAAATCAAACTATTCAGCTTTATAATAGTAGTGTAGATATTAGAATTCACCCTTAGATTCCACTATATCTATACTAATATTATAAAGAGGAAAACTTTGTTTGTTTGTTTGGTTGTAATGAATAGGCTCAAAAACTACTGGACAGTTTTAAAAAATTCTTTCACCATTCGAAAGCTACATTATCCACGAGTAACATAGACTATATTTTATCCCGGTACGGGCAGTAGTAACCACGGGACGCGGGTGAAACCGCGGGAACTCGGCTAGTTAGGTATATTTCGAAAAAAAATTGGGTCCTTCCGAATACTATGGTTTTACATGAAACGATACCTGACTAAGGCAGATGGGATTAACCTTTTCCAGATAATCAACTCATTTTTACACTTAACTATAGCTTGACAAATATAGAGGTAATGGGTTGCCCGGGTTACTGGTTAGAAAAGGCCCGATAGGCAGTAGCTTCGTATAAAACAGTAGTACTCAGCTGCATCCGAGTAGACGAGATGCCGATCCCAAAACATTATTAAAGCTTCGCCTAGCTATAGCTTCGCCTATCTCCATATACCTCACAGACCTTACCCCGCGTTGTCTCATTAACTATACAGGCGCCGAAGTATTCCCCCGATACAGCTGATATAACCACAAATACCTCACTATATAAGCCCTGGTGCTCACTATTTGTTCATTAGTTCCCCCAAATTGGGGGAAAGGGGGCTCTAGATTACGGGGGACTGAAGAAAAAGTAATCATTTGTTTTTGTGTGCTGTAGGTTACTTTTTACCTTTGTGCGGGAAGTAATTTCTGCGGAAAGCGGGTGCAACCGCATGCAAGAGCTAGTTTTTGATGTAACAGATACAGAAAATTACAGTCGTGGTGGCCTAGTGGGCAAATAACCAACCTCTCAAGTTTGAGGTGAGGGCGCGGTTTCGATTCCAGGTCAGGCAAGTACCAATGCAACTTTTCTAAGTTTGTATGTACTTTCTAAGTATATCTTAGACACCAATGACTGTGTTTCGGATGGCACGTTAAAATGTAGGTCCCGGCTGTCATTGAACATCCTTTGCAGTCGTTACGGGTAGTCAGAAGCCAGTAAGTCTGACACCAGTCTAGCCAAGGGGTATTGGGTTGCCCTGGTAACTGGGTTGAGGAGGTCAGGCAGGGCAGTTGCTTCTTGTAAAGCACTGGTACTCTGCTACATCCGGTTAGACTGGAAGCCGGCCCCAACATAGTTGGGAAAAAAGCTCGGAGGATGATGAGATACAGAAAATGACAATTCTTTTGGCAAAAGTATTAGTTCTTTAAATTCTATTTACTCCTAAATAGCAAGAATCCTTACGCATACTATAGGACTTAATAGGAGCAGCATTTCACCAGTATCCGGGCTTACACGTGAGTGCAATTATCCGGTACCAGCTCCGTAGAGACGCGATCACGCGGAACAATTCCGCTGTGTACATTAATGTGCAATGCAGTGTACTGGCTTTCACTTGCCTAGGTAACTGGGTAGATTTATTGATTAGTTAATGTATTTATAAAATATGTTTATTGTAGCCCTACTGTAATACATGATAATATCATCAGCTTTTTTACTGTCCCACTGCTGGGCTGAGCCTCCTCTTACAGAAAAGGATTGAGCGTTATCACCACGCTTGCTCAATGCGGGCTGGTGATTTCAGGTTTGTTTATTTAGTCCAGGTTTCTTCAGATGATTTCCTTCAACTTTAATCAGTCAATGATTGCCAAGATATACCTAGAAAGTATACAAACTTAGAATAGTTGCATTGGTACTTGCCTCACTTACAATCGAACTCACTCAGTCATACTTGAAAGGTTGGTTCTCAATTCCAATGCTTTAAGAAAAATGGTCACCCATTCACAGACTAACCAAACAACAAAACTTATCTATCTTTTCTCGGTTCATGCTTTAACATAATACTTATTTATGCAACGGTAAGTAAACAATAAAATCGTTTGTCAGAACTTACAATAGAACTTTCTGGCAGTCACAAAAGATTTTGAAAATTCCTCACGCTTGTCACATGAACTGAAAATATTATTTTTCTTTCGAACAAACGGCTATAAATCTCAATACAAATTCGTCGTATTTTACTCTTGAATTTGTGTTTTCTTTGAAATCTGTCCTTGTTTTAAAATTCTTGGAATACTGCTATACATATGTATTATGTTTTCTTTGAAATAGTCAGTTTTTATATTGATAGTTAATTTAATTAATAGAATACTGAAAAATATGTGAATGTACAAAAGAATTCCTTTCTCGCCCCGTGGACGAAAAATTCTGATTCGGGATATTTTTTAAGAATAACCTAAATAGTCTGAAAAAATTAAGGTAGAAGTTCATACATTGAATTTTGATGCAGAAAACAAAATTGGATGAAGTTTTTCATGGTACAAATATGGTACAAATAATATCTCAAAGAAACAAACACAATTTGCCTAAAAGCACCCGCAAACTGGACACTAAACATATTGGCCAAGAGTTGGTTTCATAAGTTGACAATTATTTTCAAGATAATTGTGAATCAAATTATACTTTTTAGTCTGCCTCATACCGACTGGTACCTAATTATCGTAATAAACAATGATGAACAAAATGATTTTTTTCTTTGAACATGTATATGATAACATTCTCAAAGTAAAAACATAATGTCCAATTCTTTTATTCTATGTCTTAAAAAAACATCATATCTACTACTCGAAAACTCATCACAGCTTTGATATCCGTTCCTAAATCTCATTTCGAACGAAAACTTGCGATATTTCTACCACCCTTATATCCCCCCGGTCCACTTCGTAAAACCTAGCTACTGATATACGATTGACTAAAGGCCAATCCCAATATTCATAACGATATTCGTAACGACTGACAAGGATGTTTAATGACAGCCTGCACTTGCAGTTTAACGTGCCATCTGAAAGACAGTCTTTGATATCTAAGATATACTTAGAAAGTACATACAAACTTAGAAAAGTTGCATTGGTACTTGCCTGACCTGGAATCGAACCTACGCACTCATACTTCACTTGTAACTATGTAGGTATGTAAGAAAATCTTGGAATCTTAATTTGACCCACATCCTGGTCCTTGATGAGGATGAAATTTTGCACACGCTCTGAGTTCTGATGACAATATGCGTGTTTTTTAAACTATTACCGTCTTATCACAAAAACTTTTAAACGTCAGTTTAAGACTTGTTTAAAAAAATGACAGATTATGACGTTTACATATGGTTCATTTTGCAGCCACAATTTTTTTAGACAAGTGTAAAACAGATGTTTAAGTTTTTGTAGTACGACCCCTTGTTTTTGCTAGAACTAGGAATTTGAAATTACTTGTCTGGGGTTAATGTTAAACTTCTATTCCTAGTAACCAAATCAACAGATAGAGTATTGGGAAGAGCCGTAAGATAATGTGGCCGCCATTTTTCATTCCACCCCGAGGCCGAAATACAGTTTTTTATTGGAATCTAATTTCATCCCTTGACAAGTAGGTATTTGGATTATCAGCATGGAGAACAAAATGACTAGCGGAGGTGCCATAACGGAAAATCTCCTAAGAAAGTAGCGCGACAACATGCGGGAGTGCTGGGGATGAGGAACGTTACTCTTTTAGCTCAAACACGCGTTTTTTGGACCCGACTTTATACTACTATTTTTTATAATACAAAAAAATCGTTGACAGTTATCTCAACGAACCCAAACACTCATTAGTTCACTCGTAACTGATTGTTTTGGTCGAATTTGAGCTAGAAGAAGGCGCCTGACCTACCTGCATTACGGCATCTCCGCTCATCTCCTGACTCCGTGATTATCAGCTAGTCTCAAGGCTATCGATCAACGCTATCGCGCTTGTCTAAGCATAAGTAATTTCAACTTTCTTTCCTTCTTTCTTTTGGTGGGGGATTACGCTCTATTGTGTTTGGAGCACGGAGGAAAGAAAGATAGCGGAGATGCCATAAGGAAGGTAGGTCAGTCGCCTAATCTCTCTCCGGTCGTTTCGGATTGCCATCTCATCGGGCTATGGGGGCTATATAATCTCCTTACATGAAAACGGCCGCCGTAGTTGATAATCGGCTAGGAAGACATCATCAGGTCAGACGCATTTTTCTAGGTGAAATGGGTGCGATGGGTATGACCAAAACGGTCAGTTACAAATGATCTAACGAGTCGTTGGGGTTCTTTGAGATATCTGTCAACAAATTTTGGCATTACAAAAAATTTACGGGTCCAAAGAAGGCGTATAAAGGCGAAGACAGTAACGTTCCTCGTTCCCCGAACACCCGCATTTTGTCGCGTTACTTTCTTATGAGATTTTCCGTTATGGCACCTCCGCTAGTCATTTTGTTCGCCATGGTTTGAAGCCTGTGGAATTTATCAATGCGTCGAATTTTTCTTTTGTTTCGGCTTTGTGCTGCGCAGATGATTTATTCTGAAATTAAATTGTGAAATGGTAATGTCCATGCTTAGATAGATTTGCTTATGGCGAAGTTTCACTTAAATTGTTCAGGGTTGCAAGTCCACTTTTGTGAACATTTTAGAAATGTGGTTAATGTAAACTAGAGGACACATTTTGTGTGTGCCACAGAGTTATATTATACTCGTCATTTTACCGGCTTAATAGTTTCAGTAGAGAGCAAACTGCCGACTTTTTAGTCGGAGGATAGTTGGATCCAGAGCTTTATAAGTACAGAGATGGATTGGAGACGCACATAGCAACGATTAGGTATTTGATCGGTATCAGATTAACTTAAAACTTAGTTTTTAAGAAATTTACGATTTTCTCGAAAAATATCTTAAAACGGGCCAACTGTTTACTATTTAGTCTTCAGTGTGCCGGTAGGTTTAGATAAACTTTAAAACGGACGCAGTAATATACCTCTAAGCCGATCTGCTCAAAAACACGTCATACGCAACCTACAAAAACAACATACCTGCCCTATATTTTTCTTCAGCTCTCCACCATCCCTAAGGCATGAACCCATCAGGTCACAGTGTCAAAACAGCAAAAATACTAAAAGCATCGCAAAATAAATACTTCGCTCTAAAGTAGAAGAATTTTCCAAAACAGATTTATGTTTAAGTTACCTACTTACTTATTTTGTTTCAACATTTCAAGTTAGACGTTTTTCGGAAAAGCTCGGAAGCTGGAAAGCATTTTTCCTTTGAAGTAAGTAGCTTGGTTTTTGGTAAGTGAAATACGGTGATTTCGGCTTGTATTTTTTTGTTTGTCTGTAGTTTTAAGCTATTGATCTTTCTCGAAACTATTTGGTTTTAAAGAGAGGATTTGTTATGGGAAAAGGTTAATCTATATTTATGGTAAGTTCTCAACACTTCACTCAAAATGCTAAATAAAATTTTGCATCATCATCAACTTTTACCAATCTATACCCTCTTATTAGCCTTAGTCAGCTTCCAGCTTAATCAAATGCAGCTGAGTACCAGTGTTTTACAGGGTGCGACTGCCTACCTGACCTCATCATCCCGACACCGCTTTTGGAAAGACTGATTGTCAGACTTTATGACATCTAACTACCCGTAGTGACTGCCAAGATACACACGGAAATTATGACCGATCGTCCTGTGCGCCTATCAAAATGTACCTATACGTTCATCAAGTTTTCTCTCGTTAATAAAGTAGCTTTGAACTTTAACATACTAGTACATAAAACAGTATAATTCCTGAACTCCAATAACAGAACATCGTTAAAACAAACTGGCATTCTTCTGCCATTATCTAACTTAAATAAACATTAAAATACGACAAAAGCAAATGTACTAACTTTTGCGAAACACGTACAAACAAATGCTTGTTAGCATACGGAAACAAATCATGGAGGAAGGAAAGTTAGCGGAGATGCCAACGAACGGTAGACGTGATCAGTTACTAGAACCAACGAGACGTTCGGGTTCCTTGTCAAATCAAAACCAACCTGTCAAAGATTGGTCTTGATTGATTGGTGATTTTATTTTGAAAATATAGCGCGGGTTCCGTAGCAGGTGTTTAAGGGCTGAGCTAGTAACGTTCCTCGTCCCCCGCACACCCGCATGTTGTCGCGCTACTTTCTTAGGAGACTGCGTTATGACATCTCCGCTAGTCATTTTGTTCTCCGTGAAACAAATACTAAGTTTTCAATCCATAATAAAATGTTATGTACGTAGTGCATAATGCATGAAGTTATATAACACTTAAAATTCAACTCTATGTTTCTAAATATAAGGTTGAAAATTGAAAGTTAAGAATTAGGAAGCTGAAAGCACGTTACAATGTTGGTACTTAGTTTTTAGGAGATATCAGATCAGAAAAATAAAATTATATTTTTAACTTAGTGGCAATACTGTTTGGTATTTCTATTTGGTTTTGTGCTACAAAGTATAGATTTGTGTTATTGGAAAATTACGTGTTTGATTTTATATTTTTCTGAGTTTACTTAATAGTTGTTGTGTTTTATTTTATTTAGATCATGATCTGGAGTTTACTTAATAATTGTACTTAATCTGTTTTAATTTATTTAGGTCAGGATGTTTTTCGTCTGGTAATTATATTTTCAGTCTGTTTGTTTGCTTGAACGTGCTAATCTCAAAAACTACTGGTGCAATTAGATTTTTTTCAGTGTTATCCCTACAAGAGAAAATAGACAGAAAAATACTTTAAATAACATAAAAAAAAAATATTTTATGAATTACATTTCTCGGGAAAAGTTGTCAATTTCATACAAACGGAATACAACCAGAAATTCGTCTTAAAACCATCTTTTATTTAGCCAAATGTTTCAGTATTATATTTATTTAGTCGAGATGCAATTTTCAGCGAATTCTTCTCAGCAAACGTTACGTGAGAAGACGAGACGACGGCTGAAATTAAATTTTAACTTGAATTTTTGTTATTTTAACTTTAGTTTTCACGGTGTCTCGCTGTGATTCTAAGTGGAGTTAGGGCTGTGCTAATTTTAGCAGATTTGAAAGTAATTATGAGATACTAGCTTTCACCAGCACGGGAATAATTTCCCGTTACCGGGTTATATTATTCTGATATATACCTGCTTATTTTTTATTTTATTAGTGTTTATAGGGGCTATGGTAAATTACTGCCAAGGTTCATCCAAATACATTTGGTAGTTTTTGATATTATAGTAAGATTATGTCCTTTTTTCTAAGTAGGAATTCTGTCGTTTATATATAGGCTGTACTGTTACAGCCTTTTTATCGTCCCACTGCTGGACACAGGCCTCCTCTCACACGGAGAAGGATTGAGCATTAATCACCAGAAGGATTCAGACTATAGTCCAGGTTTCCTCAAGATGTTTTCCTTCACCTTTTTATCAGCCATTGGTGTCTAAGATATACTTAGAAAGTACATGAATCGAATCCACGCCCACATACTCGAGAGGTTGGTTCTTTACCTACTAGGCCACCACGACCTTTTATGTATAGGCTATAAAAATACTTACTACTTAGATTTAATTATCGCAAAATAATACTTGGTAAACCAAGTAGGTAGCTACTATGTAAAAGTTTTTCGTGATTTAGAGTTAAACATCGTTTTTGACAACCCTAACGATAAAAACTCCAGTTCTGTATTTCTTACGTTTTATGGCACTAAGTGGCAGTTCCCACGTTTTCGTTAATATGTTTTATGGAGCATATACATACATACATACATACATACAATCTCTTAGCCTTGTGTCACACCGACATGTAACATCATGTCCCGAACCCTTTCCCACTGTGTTAGGTATTAGCTTCCAATCTAAGCAGATGCAGTTGAGCACCAGAGTTTTACATCAACCTAGTTACCCGGGCAACCCGATGCCCTTTGATAAGATTGATTGTCAGAATTTCTGATATCTGACTACCCGTAACGACTGCCAATAATGTTCAAAAGACTTTTGGAACCCACCAAATTATCGTGCTTTCAGAACACTAAAGAACTCGTCATGACAAGGTGGTTACCATCCATGGACCGACTTGATCAATCGATCGGGCTTCGACTTAGCCACTAGTTCTTCCTTTTCCTTTATTTTTTTACCACTTTAACCAATCGATAGCCATTACAAAAGCACTATTATACTCTAAAGGTAAAAAATCCGGTATAGTTATAATACAGCAATTCAGTATTTTCCTATTTTCAGCTTTACACAGCCGTGCAAAAGAAATAAGGAACGCTTAAGTAATTTTATATTCCCTCAATGAAAAATGTCCGCGCAAAGTCTCGGCACTCGACGGAACCAATTTATTATTTTTAACTTGCAACTTAGTGTAATGTTTGAAGAAAGGTCGTATTTATGGGTTGTAAGTGTATGTTGCAAGGTTTTAGAAATTGTAGTTTAGTTACAAAATGCTTCGTAGATACTGCTAATAGTCGAAATTATTTTGTGTGTTTATTTCGCTAAGTGTAGGTAATTTTTTTGAAGCTGTGTTTTTAAATATATGTAAATATAAATATAAATAGAAGTCAGTTTTTAATTAATTTTTCTAAACTTTAATATAATTGATTTTTTATTGTGCAGTAAATCAACATACAATTAAACACCTGTACTGTTTGTCACAGATTGTAAAAAAAAAACTTATTTATTTTACACCTTCAGGCCTTTTGAAAAATACATGGTATTAACCCCTAAACAAAATAAAGTACACCTTACTTAAATAAACTTATTGTATAAATAATCATCACTTACCTCAGCTTTATTACAATTGCCTATCATTTACAATACTGACAGCTCAATGTTGGCTCAGACAACCTTTTAACACAATATAAAGGTGTAAATATATAAGTACATACATTTATACTGGGTTTTCAATGTCACTATGTGTACAAATTACTAAGGTATCTCACATTATTTTCACTCATTAACTTTTACTATAAAAAATATACAAACAACGTTCGAAATCAATAAGAAATATGATGCCAAAACGCTCGTTGGTCTATATATCGCTCTTGAATTATTATCTGCCTTGTTTTAACCCAACTATGATGGGGTCGGCTTCCAGTCTAACCAGATGCAGCGGAGTACCAGTGTTTTACAAGGAACGACTTCCTATCTGACCTCCTCAACCCAGTTTCCCGGGCAACCCAATACCCCTTGGTGAGTTGTGACTTCTTGTAACGACTACTAAAGATGTTCAAATGACAGGTGACCCTCAATTTTACATGCTTTCCGAAACTGCGGAGAACGGAGTCAGCTGAGTACCAGCGCTTTACAAGAAGCGACTGCCTATCTGACCTCCTCAACCCAGTTACGAGGCAACCCGATACCCCTTGGTTAGACTGGTGTCAGACTTACTGGCTTCTGACTACCCATAACAGCTGCCATGGATGTTCAATGACAGCCGGGACCTACAGTTTAACGTGCCATCCGAAACACAGTCCATGGTGTCTAAGGTATACTTAGAAAGTACATACAAGTTGCATTGGTACTTGCCTGACCTGGGATCGAACACGCGCCCTCATACTTGAGAGGATGGTCCTTTACCCACTAGGCCACCACGTCTTCCTGAACACATGCTGGCAGTGTGGCATATCGACAGCTGTATCAAAAGTAAGTTTTTTTTCATTATATTAGCCTTAAAGGTTATTCTTTGTATTCCTTTATTATCAAAAGGTTTTCGTAGATTACAAAACGGTTTCGTAATATTTAGCTGTCAAGATTGCAAAACAGTTTTGTGATCAAAGGTTAGAAAGCTTCTAGCATTATTTTCACAACTTTTTTTCAACATCTTCATAGGCAAAGGCAAGTTTTTTGAAATATCAATCTATAGATTAACCTACGTTTGAAGCGCTTTCTCAGAAACGAATGGATCATACTTTAAAAACTACATGTCTCTTTGTAAAACTAAATAAGAGCCGAGTACCTAATAGACTTCTTCTTGTTCTTAAATAAAAATTCGCTTTTCTCATTAACAACAGTTACTTATTAATCAGCTTTCACATAATAAAAAACACCAAAGGCTAAGCTAAGTACTACAGGCTTAAAAAAAACATTATAATACTTGAAACCTGAGCCATGCTGTGTCTCAGAACGCGGAAGTTTTACAATCTCCGAAGGGTCTAAAGGGGTCCAAAGAGACGAGCGAGGGGGGTGAAAGGGTGTCTTATCTCAGCCGGGGGGCTTTACAGACTTGTAACGTTGTAAGTTTTCCACTACTTGCGTGTCCTTTTGATGAGTTCGCGTATCAGAGGGTTAAGTTTGTGTGTTTTTTTTATTTTTAAAATAAATGTTGTTGTATAGACTAGCTTCTTTTCCGCGGTTTCGCCCGCGTCCGTGGGATCTTATGGGGTTAAAATAACGCCTATGTTACTCGAAAACAGTGCAGCTTCCAAACAATGAGAGAATTTTTCCAATAGGTTCATTCGTTTCGCAGCTTTTAGGGTAACAAATAAACATACAAACAAAATAATGTGTCCTCTTTATAATATTTGCTTAGATTCGTTTTTTCTTATAACCTGGCGGGAGCTTTCCTTTTGATCCGGGTAAAACTACAAAAATCCGCTTTTATTCCGTGTTTCTAATGTTAATTAAGGAATTAATTACTAGTATCCTAGTATCCAAGGATTTAAACATGACGCGTATTCGCCCGTATTACCCAACATCACTTGGAGGTATACAACGTTCTATTTACACAAATTTTCTTCTAAATATCTTCCAAGCCCGTAGCCATAATGGTCTCCAAGTTTACCCGCAAACAGCCGACTAAAAAGTCGGCCGACAGTTACCAATTAAAAAAAACAAAATCTTGATTCCAATCAAAGTTTTCAATCGGTCTAATACCGGCTAAATACCTGATCTTTGTAATGTGCGTACTACCATTCATCTTCATACTTATTACCGGTGAGACAATGCTCACAGCAACTCTCCACGGAACCGCACAGCACTGCGGCCTTCAGAGGCAGTTTTAGGTACGCTGCTACTAAATGCTGGAACAATATTCCCCCGCCAATAAGAAATGCCAAAACTCTTGGTACTTTTAGAATACACCTTCGAAAGTTCCTCATTAACTCACAAAAAGAACTTGGTATGACGATCTCAAACACGTCCATAATATAGCGATAGCAGGTACCTGCCGTGATGGTGTTTCGTCGCCGTATTCCGATTCACTCGTAGTCTGAGAGAACTAGTACTAGTAGTTTACCTAGTAACACATTTCTACACTTCAATATTAATCATAGTTCACATTCAAGCACAACACACACACACACCATAAAACACTTACTTCAAATACACACAGCACACACACCAATAGTCTACTCGACGTCCGTGCGTCATTTTTAGGGATCCAGCAGAATACCAGCGTCAGGTATTCAACCTGACACATGCTGAGTTGGACTCCCATTCGGTGCAAACGTAAGACACTGCAGCGCGCCGTTAATCTCCGATTGTATTTCATATTTCATGTTTCTCTTTCTACCCACTTCTTGTTTTGTTTTATTTTTCTTATTGTGTATCTTTGTGGTGTCTTTTTGTTTGTCTGAATAAATGTTTTATCTATCTATCTATTAATGAGCCCATGTCATTGATCATCTTTGGCAGTCGTTACTTATAGTCAGAAGCCAGTAAGTCTGACAACCAGTTTTACCTAGGGTCGCCTAGGTAACTGTGTTGAGGAGGTCAGATAGGCAGTCTCTCCTTGTAAAACACTGGTACTCAGCTGCATCCGTTTAGACTACAAGCCGACTTTAACAATTGGGAAAAATCTAAGCAGATGATGACTTATAATGAGCCCCAACAAACTATCGGCCGACTAAAAGTTTGCAGTCTACTGGGTACTAAGTCGGTTTTATAAATAACCTCTTGATAATCTTATCTGTAGTCGTTGTGAGGAGGGTTATGGGATCTCGAGGCCTACCCGACCGAGATAGTGGGAAGTAATGCTTTTGTGTTCTCGTATTTAGCCGGGAAACTCTAATAGTTGGTTGGGAATGTGGTAGAATTTACGGAATTAAGAAATCAAGGCTTTTTGCGTAGGTTGGATTGAATGCGTGTTTTTTGGAAGCCATTTTTATTTATTTAAACTATGGTATCTATGGCTGAACTAAAACATGTAAGATACTTATACTAGCTGCCGCCCGCGGCTTCGCCCGCGTATAGTTCGGTTATATCGCGTTTTCAAGATAATTATTCAAAAGTCCGGGATAAAAACTATCCTATGTTCTTTCTCAAGGTCAACTTTATCTCTGGACCAAATTTTATTAAAATCGGTTCAGCAGTTTAGACGTGAAAGCGTAACAGACAGACAGACGCATTACTTTCCCATTTATAATATTAGTAGGGATACCACATCAAGACTACATAGTTATAGCTACATACATACAAACCTATCTTCGTATCTTCATATTCACACCTCACCCTAATTTATGCACCAAAATCATTCCATCTTTACCACTCCATAATTTTTAACTGGAACTCTGAAATTGACCCTCATTATCTCTAAAGCTTAACAATTAATTGAAATGGGCTTGTAATCTTCCCCAATTGCTGTAAAATGGACCCTGATGACCATTAAATTTAGCGATCGGAGTTTTATTAAACTTTTTCGAGGTTTTGTAATGACGTGGTAAAATTTTGAAATTGATGAGGTCTGATTTTGGGGGATTCAATAAGGCTGTTATAAATAGTCGTGGTGGCCTAGTGGGCAAAAGAACCAACCCCTCGAGTATGAGGGCGCGGGTTCGATTCCAGGTCAGGCAAGTACCAATGCAAGTCGCTCCTTGTAAAACACTGGTACTCAGCTACATCCGGTTAGTCTGGAAGCCTACCCCAACATAGTTGGGAAAAAGGCTCGGAAGATGAATAAAGACTGTTATATTGAGTACCTACTCTTCTTCTTTATATAACGTTATTGCTAGAAATGTACTTAAATCTTGTTACATCAACTTTGCTGCTTTAAGAACGTCGTTTACCTCAACCTTTCAGTACTATGTTGAGGTCGGCTTCCAGTCTTCACTGCATGCAGCGGTGTACCAGAGTTTTACATGGAGGGACTGCCTATCTAACCTGCTCAATCCAGTTACCTGTCCATCGCGCATGTAGAAAAGTTTCTTCATCATATTTTTATGTGTCAAATGCCTATATTCAGAATTGCAAAGTTACATTGCGTGATCTTATTATGTTTACGATACAAACCATAATACGCAGATATTTATTTTATCCGCATCGAACGTCGAACTTGAATCGACAAATTGAGCTAAATTACCAACTTTGCCTTTGCAAGTAAAAAGCGCATACAAAAAAATAATAACAAAAAATAAAAATACCCAATAACTTTTGATCGCTGACAGGTTAAAAAAACATTTAAAATAAATTGAGATATTATTTCGCGAATAAACGCATAACAATTTTCAAAATGGCGTCGATGCTGGAACAAAATTGGAGCAGTTTTCGATACATTTTTGTTTTTGGTGTTAAAAAGTGAATTGGACTGCAAATTGGTGTTTAAATTATGCACTTTAGTAAAGTATGAGTGATTTATTGGATTATTTAAAGACTGGAATTTAACGTGTCTTATATAATTTTTAGTGTGTATGTTCAAGAGTCAGTACCTTTTGACCTGACTACAGGCTAGGGTTTAAAGTAGGTACTATAAAGCAGCAGATTGTTAGATTTGCTTTTTAATAATTGTTGAGTCCTAACTTAAACTAAAGGGGTACAAGATATTCAAACTTAAAATGATAATTTAGTCCTGTGAGATCTACTGATCTGATTTTCTATAAATAGGCACTGAAAGTAATTCTCAAATCTGTCCTAAGATAATTAGTCAAACAAAAAACTCTTCAGCTTCTTCAGCTATCAGCAAGTATAGATGAATAATTTAAATCGACTAAATTATAACTTCCTATATTCAATATTATAGACATGATCGAATTGTGTATACCAATAATCAATTTAGGTATAGATCACATAGTACTGTGTTTCAACGTAACACGTTAAACCGCAAATTATAGGATTAAATATCATTTAATTTTGTGAATATATTATGCAGGTACATGTATATTATACAATATACATACATGCCATACCTTTCAATTATACCCATATTAATCCTTCGAGTAAACAATAATAATTCGCTCCGGATTTATCCCGAGTTTGTCTTAATTAACAGGAACGTAGATACCAAATACGACGGAGCTATAATTAGACAATGTCAATATCAACACTGTCTTTGTCACATACCGATACGACAGTCAGCATACTAATACATATTATAAAGTCTTTGTTAGAACTTGCTAATCTCAGGAACTACTGAACCAATTTGAAAATTCTTTTGAGTGCTACTTAGATAGCACACTTATCCAGGAAGGTTGTAAAAAAATTCTATCCGGATGTTTGGAGTTGATAATACTTACCTTCTTATTTATTACCAGCCATTTTCCCGCGGTATCCCCCGCGTCCCATGGGAACATTACAAAATATCATCATCCTCCGAGCCTTTTTCCCAACATGTTGGGGTCGGCTTCCAGTCTAACCGGATGTAGCTGAGTGCCAGTGCTTTACAAGGAGCGACTGCCCTATCTGACCTCCTCAACCCAGTTACCCCGGCAACCCATATTACATGAACTACTGAACCAATTTGAAAAACTGATTTTACTTAGATAGCCCAATTATCCGGGAAGCTGTAAAAGTTGTGTTTTTTATCCGGATGCGCGGAGTTGATCATACTTACCTTCTTATTTATTACCAGCCGTTTTCCCGCGCGTGGGAATGTCCATACCGAGATAAAATATAGCCTATGTTAGTCGGGAAGAGTGAACCTTTTTAACGTCGAAATATTTTTTTAAATAGGTTCTGTAGTTTCGGAGCCTTTGGGGCACGAACAAAATATTGCACCAATTACTATTTATTTATTTGTGTCAGTAGGCCTAAGCTTCTACTATCATCTTATAACCCGATTGTCAAGAAGAGTTATATTTTTCGTGCTTTCTAAATAAGGACAAGCACACGATCATTGGAGCCGTTTGATCGTCCCACTGCTGGGCTGCGGCCTCCTCTCAAACAGAGAAGGATCGAGCATTAATCACCACGCTTGCTCAATGCGGGTTGGTGATTTCAGTCTTTATAGTCCAGGTTTCCTCAAGATGTTTACCTTCACCTTTATATCAGCCATTGGTGTCCAAGATAAGAAAGTACATACAAACTTAGAAAAGTTGTATTGGTACTTGCCTGAACTGGGATCGAACCCGCGCCCTCATACTTGAGAGGTTGATCATCATTGGGGTACCCTGGTCAAATGTTTACAAATATTGATTCTCACTGAGGCGAAGCCAAAATGTTTGCCTTGTCAAGTTCCCATAACTTTTATGGGGAACACAAATATACTTGTAGATGTTTGAGTATTCTATGGGATACCATGGTTAAGTAGCTTTGTTCAGTAAAGAAAAGTATTTTTTTTATACGAACTTTTGGACGACTAATTAGGGATATAGGAATGTGAAGTGGTAGTCTGTTTGTCGGTCTATCTGACAGGCTTTCACGACATAACTATTGGACCGATTTAAATGATATTTAGAGCACAGATATTCTAGAGACTGAGAAAGGACAACTTTTTTAACAAAGAGTTACTATTATAGTAATCTGTGGTAATACTCTTAGTAAGCAGGCAGAATCGCCGGGAATAGCTAGTCAAGGATAAAAACTGTAAATTAGAAACTCTAAAGATCATGATAAAAAAAAAAACGTAGAATTATTATAAATTCACATTTATTATTTCCAAATAATTGTACATCACAAAATTAAGAAAAACAAATAATCACTTAAGATTGTTTTTACAAAATGCTAGTTAGTAAGTAATTCTTACGGAAAATAATAATTAAATGCTCAAAGAAAATGGTACAGTCGCTACCAAAAATAAAAAACGTGTTTTATTTGAGTTATTAAAATTTCTTTGTTTTAAGTAAATTATAACTTAAAATTGTAAGTTTGGGGTTAGTAGTCAATTCGCACGAATTTAAAAAAACAATATTTTTTGTGTATGCAACTCGCACAAATGTAAATAAAGTGGCCGAATCAAACTAAAGTACAGTCAAGTTAAAAATGGTTACGATATTTTTCACAAGAAATATTATTTTTTGAAAGTCTCGATTGGCACTTTTGTACCAGACAAATTCTTGCGAATTGACTTACTGAGCTTAAGTGTGGTAACTTAATAAATTTGATAGCGACTGTACCATTTAAATACCTATAAAAATCTAAGTCATGGTACTATTTTTTACACTTAAAATAACGCTAATTATAAACTTGTCAGCAATAAATTTTGGTCTGTTTCAAACACAATTAAAATAAATATGTAAAAACTATTTTAATTATTATATTAAAATAAAGTATTTTAATCTCAGTACTCAGTTCACGAACTTTAAAAATTAATATATTTTTATAAAAAAAAAACTTTTTGTTAGTGACTTATTAATTAAGAAATTATTTTTCTAATTTTTATTTTAAACGATACTGTTTAGCTATGATTAATATTTGTGAAATATATAATCCAAAATACAAAAAAGCAACTTTAAATTTAACTTTAGGCCAGATTGAAATGTTTTTTTTTTTCAAAATTAAAAACTTTTAAATTAAAATCGCATCGTGAACTGAGGTATAATTATCCATGCAAGTGATATCACATTAAATATTTATATTAATAATATTTTATTTATATATAATTTACATTGAAATAACATCGCTTTTCCCTTTACGAGCAAGCTTTCCATACTCCGAAATATTTTTAAATCAACAATTCGAAGATATTCAACATTTCCACTTTTCAAGTGTAAATACAATCTTAATACTCGTATATTTTTCGGAAACCACTCGCTTTCCTTTATCTTTTCCTTTAAAAACAAAATTATTTTAACATAAAAGCTCGATTTTGTGACAGTAATCATTATTTTTAAGATACATGTTTTAGTAATAACTATTTAACTAGTATGGCAACTTTTCGTATAACATACTTAATATTTACATTATTTACATTCACAACGTAATTATCTATATTTTTTTTACCTAGTCTCCTTTAGTCAATTTTTAATTAAAAACTTGTTAAGTGATTTTTAGTTTTTAACAAATTTTTAGTTTTGCAAACAAGTCACTTTGAACAAAAATATAAAAAAAAGATTCTGCATTCATTAAACAGTTATTAATCTTAATAATTAATTACAATAATGTAATCAAATAATTATTTTACCTAAACTGTGTGTAATTTTACACAAATTCAGTCTTATACACCTTGAGTAAGATGCAAAACTATTTTACAAACTATTATTTCGTTCTATCAAAATTGACATTTATATCGTTCATTCTAAATATCATAATCAATTCAATAAAAAAGAAAACATTTTTCACATTCACTTGACAAAAAAATTAATCAGTGTTTTAGAAGACAAAATTATACAAAACAAATAATATAAATTGATCGTGTCGAATAAAATTAGCGAAACATTCATATAATTCAATTGGAAGTTACAAGAAAAAAAAAACAATAATCAGACATTTTGAAAAAAAAATAGAAAAAATCACAACGGACGGGTCCAAATTTTCACACCGATTTTTAACGCAATTTTATCACATTAATCGTACACTTTACACTTTTTCACACCACTTAAACTCGGGTCTAACTATCTAGGCCATTGCCTGTAAAAGTACACATAGAGGCATATTACCTAGTCCACTTTTGTAGGTCACTTTGTCTGTATAAACCACGGAGGAAGGAAAGATAGCGGAGATACCATACGGTAGGTAAGGCGCCTTCTTGTAGGTCAAGCAATGTACGATAGGCGTGACCAGTTACTAGAACTAACAAGGCGTTCGTGTTTCTTGCCAAATTAAACCAATCTGTCAAAAATTGGTCTAGTAGTAGTAGTAGAGCTAGTAACGTTCTTCGTCCTCCGAATACCCGCATGTTGTCGCGCTACTTTCTCAGGAGATTTTGCGTTATGACATCTCCGCTAGTCATTTTGTTCTCCATGGAAATGTTGGCAGCACCCAAAGTGCATTGTCCTTTTAATATTTTTTGTCTCAGTCGCATTCTTTGCTTGCTTTAGTATGTTCTAGAGTGGTGTCGGTAGATATTGTCACACATTTTGGCTCACTAGGCATTTGTGTCGGTGAATTTCCTGCAAAAGAAATTTCGGTATGTTAACATTATGTCGGTAAAAAAATGTAGGTGAAAATTGATGGAACAAGGAAGGTCAAAAATTTTAAAGGGTTGTTTTTCCAAAAGACACATTACAACGGCTTAAGATAAGCACATCATCTTCATCATCTGCCTAGCTAAGGTCGGTTCGGCTTCCAGTCTTACCGGATGCATCTGTGTAGCAGTGTGCAGCAAGGAGCGACTGCCTGTCTGACCTCCTCAACCCGGGCAACCCGATACTTTCATATAAAACTTAAATTAAGCCACCACAAACAGGTATTTTAAAATACATTTTCTGGAAATTAAATAATACCTACTTATTTGACAAAAAATGAGCCTTTATCAGCAATTTTCCTATAGGAAAATAAATAACGTTTCTCCAACCGTGATTCTGAATATAATAATGTAATTACAAGCGATTGTTGGACATTACCGATCTCTGAATACATTTTATGAAAATGAATTAATGTGAAACCGCAGATCGATATTTATGGTAACAAAAACATTTTAAGAGGAAAACGGTATTATTACTGATAAGTGGTTTTATAATAACTATCGTATATACTAGCGATTTGCCCCGGCTTTGCACGGGTGGATTAATTTATGTGCAAAATTTTGAAAATTTTTGAAAAGTCTAAACTTTTGAAAAAGTTTTGAAAAAAAAATTCTCGTATAGGATTTATTTAACTTTTAGTACATACTTTTCTAGATTTTGTAACAAGCTGCAAAACAAAATATATGTTACCGTATAAATTTAAATCAAGTTCAAAAACAATTCGAAATTGATAAAGTTTAAAAAGTCTTAAAAACATAGTTCCCTTTGCAACAAAATTTTGTACACGACTGTACAAAATACACGAAAAAAATAAAAGACAATTAATTTAAAAAAGAAACTGCACATCGGACGGTCGCAAACAGCGATGTTTTACAAACAAGATGAAACTAACAAGATAATTAATTATTCCCTGAAAACCCAGTAAATGAGAGACTTTTTCAATGAAAACATAGATAGTTGCACTTTTTATTTTGTTTTGCTAGATCTTGAAAAGGAAAAGTCTTTTGATATTTGCTAATCTTTTTTCAAAACTCTTTTTTGCGGAGAAGTATTTTCATTTGAACTGGATACTTTGGTTTAGAATCATCTTATTTTATGTATTTTAACCATTTATGTACACAGTCATGTCAAGTCGTGGTGGCCTAGTGGGCAAAGAACCAACCTCTCGAGTATGAGGGCGCGGGTTCTATTCCAGGACAGGCAAGTACCAATGCAACTTTTCTAAGATATACTTAGAAAGATGACCAATGACTGTGTTTCGGATGGCACATTAAACTGTAGGTCCCGCCTGTCATTGAACATCCTTGGCAGTCGTTATGGGTAGTCAGAAGCCTGTAGCCAGAAGCCAGGTTGCCCGGGTAATTGGGTTGAGGGAGTCAGATAGGACAGTCGCTCCTTGTAAAGCACTGGTACTCAGCTACATCCGGTTAGACTGGCAGACGACCCCAACATAGTTGGAAAAAAGGTTCGGAGGAGGATGGATGATATGTACACAGTCATATGTAGAAAGACAATTTGTACGGTCATTTACACACACAAGCATAGCTCATCAAATTCTAGATTTTCAAACAAAACAGTTAAATCAAAGAATTATCGTCAAAACTCACCATTTATCCTACTAGGTTTCAAATGTGGCAACGTCGCAGTCCTATCTAGGACGCTTTTATTGAAATACACGCTATTATTCTCAGTATTGAACCTCACTGGGGGAGAATTGTTACAACTTCTAGAGTCCATGACCAGGGACCTTGGTTCCAGGTGGTACCTGGGTTCGAGTTCAGGCATTTGCGTCAGGTTCAATGGGTTCCTGTTGGGGTTGCTGTAGAGAGATGGTGGGGGCGGTGTTGCGTATAGTTCTGGGGGCAACAGTTGTTCCGCGGGTAGCTGGAAAAAAAAGTTGATTAGTTAGGTTGAAAAAAAATGGTACGTAATCACACATATTTAAACATGAGTTATTGTTGCAGTAGCAATAAATTTTGGGAACTTGGGAAATTAATATTTGCTTTTTAGTACTTGGTTTTAAAATGAGCATATTCATGAGAGATATAAACAAACATACAATGGGCATAACTATATTTAATATTATGAATACTAGGAACAAAAATCGTAGGAATGATTTAAATTGTAAGAAGGTTGTTTTCTTTTAAAAACCAATCCATATTTGACTTTATTTCTTGACTGAGAGGTATAGGTAAATGCAAAGATTTATTAAGTTGTTAAAAAGTAACTCACAAATAAACAAATAAAATTAGGTACTTAATACTAGTCTAAAGTCCAAAAGAAATCTTAGTTAAGTGCGATACTTTATACACTTACCAAACCACTAGTATTCAACGGCAATGCATTCTTATACTTCAACCAATCCTCATACACTTTATCATACGGCTGTCTATGACAATCATTTGGCCCAACATTGGCCATATGCAAACTACTCATTGGACCCAAACTCTGTATACTTGGACCAAGATTTGGCATCTGCAATGTTGGCGCATACGTTGGTCTTCTGTAGTCCATTGGTCTAACCTGTATGTATTGGTTGCAAGGATCGATGTTGTGATCGTAAAATCGTTCACAATTCGTCGTCATATCGTATTTATCCGTAGTTTTTGAAATCAAAGGTCTTATTGAGCTGTAGTCTGTAGTTGAAGACTTATTTGAGCAGCTGTCGCTTATTTTTCCATCTAAAGGTATTATGTCAGGATTTTTATCTGAAAGGAAGAATAAATCTTCTTTTAGTACGAGCGAGTGTATTTGATGTTTTTGGGTTCGTAATTAGCGGTTTTTACTTTGTAAATGTGGGTTTGAAAAGTATGAGGGTGAGGAAAAGTTGCTGTATTTTAAAATTGTACCCCTTGTAGAAACTTTGAGCTATGTATAAACAGAAACAGTTATCTTAGAGTACCTGTACACTACAAACTAAACAGTTGGCCAACAAATAACCCAATGTTTGTCATTTTTTTTAAAGAAAATCTTGATTCCAATCAAATTTTCCAGTCGGTCTGATACCGGCTAAAACCTGATCTTTGTAATGTGTGTACTACCATTCATCTTCATACTGATTTATGTGCCCAAACAAACTATCGGCCGACTAAAAGTTTGCAGTATGTAGGTACTCTTACTTGTAAATAAAAATTAATAAAACAAGATATACCACGTCTAGAAATGAATGGAAAATATTTGAAGAGTTTTCCTTTTTTATTGCTTCTGTTGAATCTGAAGTCAGTCGAGATAAATCAAATATTTTTGGCAGCCCTCTCAAAGGCTTGCTTTCGAGGAAAAAACGTTTTTTCGCGAACTGAGGATATTGAAAGCAGAGAGCAAAGCTTCACATTCGATAAATATCACGATTTATGTAAGCTTCAGCCAACGGATTTATTCACTTCTTGGAGGAGCTACTTGCTGCACCCGGGTAAAAGCTAGTAGCCTATATATATGTTATTCTAATATCTTTATTACTGCCAAGTTTCATTAAAAGCCATTCAGAAATTATAGCGTGAAAGAGGAACAAACAGCCAAACATATAAACTTTCGCATTTATAACTGAGCTATAATACTGTCAATCAAAATCCATTTCAATAGTTATTGCGTCAACCAGCTTCAAACACCTATACATACAAACTTTCCCGTCTATAATATTAGCAGGATACAATAGGAAACTCAAAATCACCCTAAAAGCCAGAGTTATTCTCGTACCTTCCATTCTAAAACCGTCTAACTAAAACAAAACAACCGAAAGGACCATAATCCGATCTTACCTCACCACAGGACCAAAATGCTATTCAAATTGCCCAGACCGAGGGTAGTTCAATTAAATATTCAGAACTATATCAGTGGTTAGTCAGGTTTACAAATTCATTTGTCTAGCTTTTGTCCAAGCGGTCTTAAGGGGTCAGACCGGCTTAGGCTGGTGTATACCGGTATATACCGGCACAAACTGGTACAAACTAGTACAAACCGGTATATAGGTCTAAGCTTGGCTGTATATAGGTTATCTTAAACCTAGGAATATGCTGTGTAACTGGAAGATTAGCTGTGGTAGAATTTCTGCTTGGATTTTGAATGTAAGACGATTCTCGAATATGTATGAAAATTCCTGGTGTATTGGAGTAACTATATGTACATACATGAAGAAATACTACACCTTTAGGTATCCTAATAAAAAAGTGGTTTTAGTGCTAGATTTAATTCAACAACTTTCTTCAAGATTAAACCCAGCACTAAAACTGGTACTTTTTTAAGAACACGTATAATACAGGTTGTAAGAATTTATACCTACATACAAGTGACTATTACATGCCTTTTTTTGTCATTTATTTATTTTCAAACATATGATTTACATTTTTAAATATTAAATATAAAAATAAAAAACATTTAAAAATATAAAAAATAGGTTGCCACCGATATCGGGCACAGGGTCCAAGGTACCGGTGGTTAGGGTCCCAGAGACAGAAACCTCCTCACAATACGAGCCGTATCAAGGAGTACTGCCTTCTGAATCAGTCCCTTGATCCAGCCGCCCAACGAGAGCCTCCTGAGGTGTTCGTCGAGGCTCTTGGCTATTAAACCATTGGCCGTAACGACAATCGGCACAACAACAGCCGTGTCGACACTCCACATGGCGACAACCTCGTGCGCTAAGTCGAGATACTTTATTTGTTTCTCTTTCTCAGCTTTCACAAGGTTCTCGTCATGCGGAACGGCGACATCGACTATCATCACGCGGCGCGCTAATCGATCTATCACCACAATATCAGGCTTATTGGCTACAATTGACTATTACATTATTATTACCAGACTAGAAACAATTACTACGCCCACCAATCACAATATCTTACGGAAAATGAAATGTGGAAAAAACCAATAACTATTTAGCCACTACAAAGAACGAAACTACTAATATTTCAACTAACAACAAAACTAATAAAATAACATACCCTCAAAAAAAAAAACAACAAAAGTTATTATTTACTCAGATCCAATAAAAACGATAAAAGATGGAAGCTTTCTCGAACGTTCTCAAAGTTTCCACGTCGCCATGGCAACGGCGTTGACAGTTAAACACACGGAGTAAGGAAAGATAGCGGAGATGCCATAAGGAAGGTAGGTCAGGCGCCTTCTTGTGGGTCAAGCAACCTACGGTAGGCGTGATCAGTAACTAGAACTAACAAGGTACTCGGTTTTGTCAATCTGTCAAAGATTGGTCTTGAGTGATTTTATTAGAAAAATAATGGATTTATTTCATAGAAGGTGAAGGCGGAGTTAGTAACATTCCTCGTCCCTCGAACACCCGCCGCATGTTGTCGCGCTACTTTCTTAGGAGATTTTGCGTTATGACATCTCCGCTAGTGATTTTGTTCTCCATGGTTAAGCCACTTACCTAAACTGTCTACACTCTCCGATTCCTTAGTGCCAGTTAGAGGAATATTGGACGTTTCGTCCTGTTGCCTTTTGTCTTTTTCGTGTTTTCCTGTAAGATAAGAACATTTTATTAAAAATTTGGCTAGGAAATAGTAGTATTTCATAGAAGAGAACTGACATGGTTGAAAATGAAATTACTGTGGATAGCAATATAAACACATCAGTAACCTCAAGGTAAGGTAGTGACTTTGAAAGTCATGAGAATAGTTTTATTTTTTACCTTTCAGTGTTTTATGAAATCGGTTTAAAAATGTAAAAAGTTTTTAAAATAACTGATGGATTTCCGTTAACAATCATTGTTTGGAAACTTTTATGTCTTTTAGAACTTGTTCAATTAAATTGATTTTATTGCAAACAATCGTTCATCTGAACTCCCTATTCAAACTATTTCATTTCATAACCCATCATAAATTAAATCAATTATTTACACACTCTTTCAATTAAACCCACACACTCTTTCAACCCATTTCAATTAAACCCACTCCCTATTTCAATTAAACCCACCCTAATTCAATGAACACACTACTCACTCTCCCGTTTATTGCAGTACTTGCAGCAGAAGACCACAGCAGACACGGCAGTCATGGCGGCGATGACTCCAACTGCTCCCAGCACTATGATCAGCACGGTTGTCAGTTCCACCTTGACCGGCACTTGCGCTGTGGGGAACACTGTGGATTTTATTGGTCTGGTATTTCATTATTAAGACAAATAGCCAACATGGTTTAAAAACACCGGCTTTAATGCTAGGTCTAAACCATTACCTTTATTCGGGACGATGGTTTAAGCGTAGGAATAAAGCTGGTACTTTTTGAAGAAAATGTTTTATATTGTTTCTCAGGTTCTTTCAAAATGATTGTTTCATATCGGTGCGTATGTCGTGCGGTTGTAATGCGACAACGAAAATGCGAAAGCGTATTGATATGGAAATCGAGAAAAGAAAAATACGGTCAAATATAACTGAAAGTGGCTTGAAACTTGTGATTTTTTTATTTAGAGGTATGTAGTACAGGAATACATTCATCATTTCATTTTTATATTAAAAAAAATCTATAATCAACTGCCATTTCATTTCACATAAAAATCACTTAAAAACAACATACCTGTATGCCTCTGAGGGTACTTCAGCAAACTGGACGTCAAAGTCAGGGCCTCACTAAAGCCCTTCCTATTGAATGCCCTGACGGACACGGCTAAGGAGTTGCTAGCTGATAACCCAGCTACTTCAAACTCTGGGTCGTCACTGCTGACGTTGCGGAGTAACTGGCCTGTCGCCATGTCGAAGATCTGGGGAAGAGAAGGTGGATTTTAAAGAGGGTAAAGTTTTTCTAAGATAGTTTTAAGTTTGTATTAGTGTGAAGTTTCTTTCAGTGTTGATAAAAAATTGTTTTGAAGGTTAAGGTGCTGGTAATTGGTTGACTTTCTTGAAGAGTTAATGGCGAATGTTTTAAGTTTTTGATGTTGAGTGAAAACGTGGCTTATGTCACCGGTTGTTAGTTACAGTATCGAAAGTAGAATCGCATACATATCTTTGTAATGACAATTTGTATCTTTGTAAGATGCATGATAAATGAAATTTAGCTATATTTACTTCTTTGATAAAAAGCCCTTTCGATGAATAGACACTGGATTTTTTTTATTATTTTGTGTTCAGTAGGCCGTCTCAAAAGCACTTAACTAGAGGTAGAGGTATAACAAAGAATAAGTCCAACATACGTTTCAGTATTTTATTAATATTTATTTTGTATATTTCTCTTTTATTCCGATACCCAGAAAAATGTAATAGATTGTTCACAAAGGATTTTGTGTCGATCCAAGATTTATTTGTCGCAGCTAAGTGACAGTAACGAGACATATTGAAGCTCACTGGTTTCTTTAACACAATTTATGAAGCCTAACAAAAGATACACTATATATTTCTTTTATTAAGAAACAACGTGATTTCTATTGTATTGTTATTATTTTGATATATTGTGATTTTTTTTGGGTTATTGTTGTGTGAAAATTTTGACCTTTTATGACCTTGCTTGGATAAGAATACATGTATTTACCGCGGTGTCACTTTTCTGCCTAATATTCTATAGCTGTATCTTTGTCTGACTGGCTATATACATAGGCTATTTTTTTTTTCAAAAAAATTTGGTCAATTTGAAATTTTGAAATCTATTTTCACTATGATATTATTAGATTTCACCAGCAGTTTGACCCGCTTTCCATCGGAACACTCTGTAACCATGAGCTATCTAACTCTGAATGAATGTTTCAAATCGGTTTAGCAGTTCCCGAGGTTATTGATTTCAAATGAACAAACACTTTAGCTTTATAATATTAGTTAAGAAAGATAAAAACTTACCTCTAACAAGAAAGACTGGTGTATTCCCCCATCGTGTCCCGGAGTGCAGTTTAGTGTCAAAGAGTCGTAAGTCACGTTGGTGATCTCACATGCTTTGGGGGTAGATGGTTTATCTGTAGATAAAATGTTAGCATTAGACTACCAAATAAGAGTGAACTTTATAATTTTTTATGTACATTTTTATTGCGAATTACTATTTATATTATAACTGAAAGACTGAAAGTACCTAATACTTGCAGTTTGTAAACGTTTTTAATAGACTCCCCGAAAAAGGTGGAGGTTTAGAATTTGGATATTTCTATATTTAACTGAAGTCTTTCATTAAATTTGAGTTTACTTTAGTATCACTCTTATGTTATATTTTCTTTTTCCTTCCCAAAACTGCTAAAATGCAGTCTCAGTGCAATACTATTGGTATGTGTTATCACTACGTACCAGATTAGAAATCATTTAACACATAAAACTCACAACGTTTTAACGACAAGAGCGATATTAAAGTCTAGTCGCGTCCCAATAATTTTCACTCTCACATCAATATAGGAACGTCTGGTACAGGAAGCTCAAGCATCATATTTTATGTGAATAAGCTTCGGAAATTGATCGTAGCTCACTCTGTCTACGTTAACGACCTAGGGCCTTTGATTTGTATTGAGCTGACTTGCGTCCTTTTTAACTGAAAATCTAGTTTTTTTTCTCAATTGAGAAACCCCTATTCTGAAAGGATTTTTTCACATGGGCAATATTTGAACGCATCTGTCACTTTGACATGTGTCAAAACTGACAGCTGTCAGTTTGACTTTTCAAATGAAAAAAATAGTTTTGACAAACTATACATTTGAGATATTTTTTTATGTAAATAATTGTTGTTTTAAACTTACCAGCAGGCAATATATGAAAGAGACACGGCTTGGTCTGCCGTCCCACGGAGTTGGATCCCGAACATTGCACCCACCCGTAGTCTGATGATGTGTTCACCATGTATATGTATGTGCCTGGAAGAAGATAATATAATTAACATACATAGAATAAGAAGGCAAGTAAATACCACGTCTGAATTATTTCTTTCTAGCAGTTCCACCCAGGTTAAAATCTCCCGTCAAAATCTGTACAGCCATTTCAGAGATTAACCGTTAAAATTATTAGCCTAATTTTAGATATATATTTCTAAGATAATTACTTTAAAGCAGCTGAACCGCTTTTTATGAAACATCCATCATGTATTAAAATCGGTTTAAGAGCTACCCTTCCATAAACAGACGCTCTATGACACCCTTCTTTTTATATCGGGGGTTAAAAATTGTAAAAGAGGTACTATTTACCTGGTAAGTTAGGCATAGTTGTCATAGATGTGGTAGTGAGCTCGTGTCTGCTGTGAGCTGAGCTGTTGAACCACCAGTGGTAAGACATCGGCTCCTGGGAACAAAGTATTTATTATGTATCAATTTTCATACGCAGTCAAGAAAAAAAATAATATCACTATTAAGTAGGGACTAACATTTTAAGGGTGAGTTGCACCAATTAAAAGTACCTAACGATAATCGCCCATTCGTCAAATTGGCGATTTGACAACTTCAGATGGTTCGGTTATCGCTAAAGTAAAATGGTGCAAGTTATCGCAAGTGTGTTCGCTCGAAAAATTGTTTGAATATCCCTTACATGCGTATAAAACGTTATGTCTGAAACCGCTGTAAACCTCTAACGAATATAAGAGATAATTTTCAGACATACACACAAATCGGTCAAACTTATAACTCCACTCTTTCTGCATCGTGTTACACGCATATTTATTTAAAAAGTAAGTACTATTGACCCCATAAATTCCTCACAGCACCTATTAATTGAAAACAGACTTCATCACTTGATATTAATTGATTTTCCTCAGCCCATTTCACCAGTAGTTATTACAATCCGCCATTTTGGACGCCATTTTGATTATTTCAATTTGGAATTAAATAGGTTGTACCATGGAGGAGGGAAAGTTGGCGGAGATACCATAAGGAAGGTAGGTCAGGCGCCTTCTTGTAGGTCAAGCAACGTACCGTAGACGTGATCAGTTACTAAAACGACGTTAAAGATCCTTGTCAAATCAAAACCAAACTATCAAATATTAGTCTCGTTTGATTGGTGATTTTATTTTTTTGGCCGAGTTTCATAGCAAGCGTGTAAGAGCGGAGCTAGTAATGTTCCTCGTCCCCCGAACACCCGCATGTTGTCGCGCTACTTTCTTAGGAGATATTGCGTTATGACATCTTTTTTTTTTTTTCGACGTTAATGTCGAAACCGCTGTGGGTTAGCAGCGGTGAGGGAGTGTCAGACTCTTACTGACTAAAAACCGTCGTGTTCCGTCATAGGCCTTTTATGTACCAGGGCCGCGGTATCTCTTTCGAAAAACCCGCAGCCCCGGCAGGCCTTGGCCCTGCTGGCTTCCTTGCTGGGCCCCGCTGGGTTATGACATCTCCGCTAGTCATTTTGTTCTCCATGGGTAGTATTATTTTCAATAATTGATGCGATTTCAGTGTTACGAGTGGGTTTGCTTTCAAAATGAAAATTATCATGAATCCAGTGGATATTGTTGCTGTTATTTTATCTTGTTATATTAATAACTTTTAATTAACATTGTTAAAGTGATCGAGTTAAATGTAAAGGATTAATGGTTCCATGATTTACAAACAATTTCCAAAAACCTCTTTTATTTAAATATCGAAATTGAATATCACAAACAATTCTTCACGTATTTACACAACACAGATAAGAGAAAAAGGTATTTTAGGTAAACATTCAAAGTTTTCAAAGCTCATCAAAGGACCAGGGCCTGTTTTTGAAAAGTCCTCAAAACTTGTAACTGTTCTTAAGGCCGATATATCTCCTCAAATATAATAAACTTGACTCAGACTTTATCCGTCGTTTTCAGAAATATAGAATTAGAAAGAACATATAAAATAATTACAGTACAGAGGTTTGATCTCACAAAAGCGGGTCAGCAATACTTGTATCTGTAAATACATACACGCACATTGTCTTTGTATGTATGTTTAAACCTAATAAGCTAAATGTGACCCACTGAAGCGCTCAATAGTAACCTAATCGCCAAGTCATACTATAGTACCTAAAATTTGTCACTCTATCACTCCAAAACTACAAAACTGATTCCAATAAGTCACCAAGATAGTCCAAAGCCTGAAAAGGTTACTTTTATCCAGATTAAGAAGTTCTCTCGGAACGCGGGTAGAACCGCGGGCAACAGCAAGTCATTAATAACCATAAAACCATAGGTAGGCCATATAAACCGCGAAACAACATAGTTTATTAACTAATCTACCTGCCCCATATTTTGTGCTTACCGGTATAGTAAACAAAACGAAATCTGGGGTCAAATTGCGGAGGAAGGAAAGATAGCGGAGATGCCATAAGACTGGTAGGTCAGGCGCCTTCTTGTAGGTCAAATACTTATAATTGCCGTGACTAAAACGATAAGTTACGAATGGCTTTGGTTCTTTGAAACATCTGTCGAAGATTTTTGGTTTCACATAAAAACTTAGCTTTTGCCCGCGACTTCGTTCGCGTGGAATAGTGACTTCCGGCAGATCTTTGGTTTGACCTATATGAATAGATGGCGCTATATGTTCGGAATAAATTTTATTTTTATTTTTGTATTTTTTGTCATAAAATCAATCCTATGTCCTTACTCTAGTTCCAAACTATGTCTGAACCAAATTTCACACAAATCGGTTCAGTAGTTTAGGCGTGAAGAAAAGACAGACAGACAGACATACAGAGTTACTTTCACATTTATAATATTAGTTAGGGTGTGTTGATTCCAAAGAAGGCGTGTAAGGGCGAAGACAGTAACGTTCCTCGTCCCCCGATCACCCGCATGTTGTCGCGCTACTTTCTTAGGAGATTTTCCGTTATGGCACCTCCGCTAGTCATTTTGTTCTCCATGGGTGAAATACACAGGTAATATAGCAACCCTGATGGAGTATTATGTTATTCATGAGGCAACTCTCTTTGGGACAGCGGTATGCTGTGTTATGATCAGCTTCCGATATGTTTTTGTGTTTTTTTGTACTTTTTTAAATGTGTTGAATGAGTTTTCGGAAATACGTATAATGGAGGAAGGAAATATGGCTTTAAATGGAATGAAGTAAAAAGTATTATATTATATCAATGCTAAAAGGGTAAAATACTTAATTTACTACTGAGTACATTTAGGTGCAACTTGACCCAAAAAGAAGGTAGGCAATGTTGGGCTAAAGTTTGTATGTTTGTATTTATAATATCAATATCAGCAAAATATTATACACTAGCTGTTGCCCGCAACTTCGTCTGCGTGGGCAATATAGAATAGTCAAAATACTACTTATCCCGTAGGAGCATTCTTTCACGTGACAGTATAATTAGGATTAGCACTTAGCAGTCGCATTACGTACTGATAGGTTCGAACTAATACATTTTACATCCTTCATCATCCCTTATTTTATCACCCGTGGGGGTTGAATGGGGGTTAAATTAATCAAAATCGTATTTAAGCGAACGTCATCATAAAATTCTGATTCGTCATCAGGACTTCTTCATAAAATCTAAGAAGATGTATACAAACTTTCATCCCCTATTTTATCCCCTTAGGGATGGAATTTATCAAAATCCTTTCTTAAGGGTTGCCTACGCCATAGAAGCTTTATGCATGCAAAGTCTCAGTCCGATCGGTTTAAAATTGACAAAGTTTCATACAAACTTTCATCCCCTATTTTATCCCCTTGGGGGTAGAATTGATCAAAATCCTTTCTTAGCGGATGCCTACGTCATAACATCTACCTGCATGCCAAATTTCAGCCCGATCCGTCCAGTGGTTTCAGCTGTGCGTTGATAGATCACTATGTCAGTCAGTCAGTCAGTCACCTTTGAGTTTTATATATTTAGATACATACATACATATATTTATACGGCAGCTTTATTTAAGTACAATAAGTTATAGTTTAACGAATTTTTAACATTCGGAAAAAAGAATGGCAATCCCAAAAAATATTGCAAAATAACTACTATCCTATTAAAAGTTATAGATCCAATAAATATGCATGAGTTTAACCGTACAGTTACTGTATTTTAACTAACAGAGACATAATATTTTTATAACAGAGAATTGAAAATAACAATATTTGTGAGTCCAAAAACCATTTTGAAAGAGTCAATATTGATAAAATTTGATGGAGCCTCGTATTTGCGGAGATAAACCTACAATCCAAAATATACCTTAAATCTTTGAGTATAAAGTATAGAATAGACTGACGTCAGCTATTATTTACTGTAATTGCGGATATGAACCTACAATCCAAAATAGACCTTAAAGCTTTAATTGTAAAGTTCAGAATAGATTGGCGGGAGCTATTATTTATTTTAAAGGATATATTTTATAGTTTGCATTTGTTATAAAGTTTAATATCCTGCAATTCTAACAATAGTAAGTAGCAAACATAAATATGACATTGGCAACCAAATTATATTGAAGTAGTTTAAAAATCACTTAAGTTTTTTTTATTCTTATAAAAAAGGAGAATTATAGAAATAAATGGACATTAAATGGCACCACAAGTAATGCATTCAGCAAAAGGATGGGTGACCATCTTGTCATGAAGAGTTCCTCTGTGTTTTGAAAGGCACTTTAAATTGGTGTCAACAACTTTAGCAGTCGTTACGGGTAGTCAGAAGCCAGTAAGTCTGACACCAGTCTTTCCAAGGGGTATCGGGTTGCCCTGGTATCTGGGTTGAGGAGGTCAGATAGGCAATTGCTCCTTGTAAAACACTGGTACTCAGCTGCATCTGGTTAGACTGGAAGCCGACCCCAACATAGTTGGTAAAAGGCTCGGGAGATGATGATAGAAATGCTTATCCCTTCTAAAAAGAATAAGTATGATATTATATTATTTTATTACACTTTTTTTCAAAGAAAGAAATTCCTTTCAATCGTCACAGCGAGACGTATAGAATTCCGAGGAATCCTTATATGTGTGCGATGGGATATTAAAAATGTATCAAGATATAGATAGGTGTGTATCATTGTATCTACATACATATGTTTACTGAAGCCTCAAAAGATTTTCATTAAATTTTTTCGCTATTTTTGACAAAACATAACGCTTGGATATATTTTTAAGGGGGACTTTTTTCAGGTACTAAGTCCATACCTATGTAGGAGTTTGTACTGAAATTACGAACAATAGCTTACAATTTTCTTTTGTCCTTATTTTCTTACATACAGTTCGTAAATGCGACAGTAACTATCGGTCTATTGAGCTTTCACGCTAAAATCACTGAACTGATTTAAGTTTTTGAAGTTCTTAAAGGTATGAGAAAAAACATAAATGCTACTTTTTAGCTTATATACGGGTGCAACCATGAGGCACAGCTTAGTTCACTTACAAAAAAAAACAATACAACTTTTGTGCTATAAATAGCCTACCCAAAAACATTACCATACCTACAGTTTCCAAGAATGTTACCGGATAATTTATTTAAGGTTAGGCGAGTAACTTTACATTTTCTTTCAACGTAATAAAACGCTGACTAACCCATTAATTGAAGATTTAGGTAGCCATTAGCCACGGCCTGATAACATGTACATAGATTACAAATTTACAGAGAATCCATTTTTGATATCGAAACTGTTTGATGTGATATTATTTTTAGCTACAATCAATTTGGTGCCTATATTATTTCTTTGTCTATTCTGTCAATGTTAGTTAATGACAAAGATTTTCTAAATACTAGCTAGCCTCTATTAGTGCCATCTTAGAGAATTTTGTAGTGATAAGAACGGTTTTATTTGAAAGCGTTTATCTCAAGAACTATAGCGTCGATTTGAAAATATATTACAGTGTAAGATAGCCTATTTATCGAGGCAGGATACATGCTTCTTTTTATTTGGGAGCGCCAAGTAGTTTCCTTGGTACTGAGGGGAAGAGCTAGTCGGAAAATAAATGTAATGGAGTTTTTTTTCATCCAAGTAATTTTATTGTAACGGTCTGAAGGTCCGAAACAATTTTATTTTTCCTTCTACAACATTTTACTCTATGACACTTATCGATGAATTTCATCAAGAATCAACTTTCAAGGTCACTTTATTACTGGGCTCAACTTCCATACAAAGCTACTGTAACAATTACAAAATGACCTTTGGGGTCGCCCTTGAATCGAACTTCCTTTCTTTGATATCTTTTGTGGTATAATCTTTGGAAGATATTTTCAGGGCAAAGTTATTTATTGATATTGATGTATTAATAAATAATCTTTGAGGGCAAATTGTTTGTTTGAACGGAGCTATCAGTTTTATTTCTATTTGATCCTTAGGGCTGCGGGAGTATTTGAAATGGTAACTGCGATCATTATATACAGAGGGATCAAGGGTTTTTCTGCTGGGAAATCATCAAATGAACCCTCCCGTTGTGAGTGCAGTGTCAGCCTCTTACTGACTAAAACCCACCATGTTCCTTCTGGAGCCCTTTATATACCAGGACCGCAGTAAGTCTTTTAAACAATGTCGCAGCCCTGGTAGGCGTTGGTCTTAAGGAGGCATACCTCCAGAAAGGACATAAGTAGGATAGTCAGTAAAATTCTGACACTGATGAATTTCAAATCACCAAAACAAAAGAACCACGGGACTGTGGCAAATTATACGGGAGTATGAAGATCACTCATTAATTACTAATTTATGTGCTTACCTTAGGATTGGCGTCCAGATCGCAGTCGATGTCAATGACCTCTCCTCTTGCAGCTCTCACCACCACTGGCTGTGATGATTTGCAGGTTGGCACGACTGTGTGAAGAAAAATAGGGAGAATTTAAATATGTGTCTTTTGATGTTGTAAAAATAAATAAATACAATAGAACTAAATGTCGAATACAAAGATTGATAATACTTCATCTAGACAAAAGATTCTGGGTCTGTTTTTAGAAACTAGTTTTTCGTTGAATCAATACCGTGACCATGATGTATGGCTATGTGTTACACCAAGAATGCCGTGCCGAATTACATATTAGAAACACTAAAAAACTTAAAACAATTGTTTTTTTGTGTTATTAGGTTAGTTTTTTATATGTATTGTAAATATCTATGTAAATAAAAAGTTCTAAATAATTGATACACAATATTTCTAAACAGAAACCTCGAAATTCTATCCTATCGATCTCCAAACAACTTAAGCTAATTTCCATATTCATTCGACAAAGCTGACCATCATCCTACCGAGTGTAAAAGGAATAACAAATTCGATATTATGACTAAAACATTAAGGGGAACTTGGGAAATTGGGGAATCAATACGGCTTTGGAAAGTCAGATGAAATATTAATCATGGTATAGGTCAAGTAAGGTCACGACACCAGAACTTAGTTCAGCTAAAGTTGGGGACATAAATTATGGTATTTCTTCAAGTTGGGGGAATTTCGGGAGCTGTCAAATGCGAATTTAGGGGGATTGGAAATTGTACTGATCTATTTAGATAAAGACGAATTTCTGTTGGTTAAAAAACATGTAGAAATAAAGTTGAAAATTTTGGGAATTTTTTGGTTAAAAATATGGATATTTTTTCGATGAAAACTAAAATTGGAGAGTTGTTAGAAAAATGGAATATTGGATAACAACTAAAAGACCTTTTGCGATAGGATACTGCCACACATATACTTTTATTTTTACTGAACTTTAGGCTAGTGCTGAAAAAGTTTTATGTTCATAGTTTGTGCACTTTTTATGAACATAGCTTGCTTTAGCATGCGCCCTTTCAAACCAGAACTGCCGAACCTATTAAACGTGGTACCTGCTCAAATAGTCTACAGCCTGAGATCCACACTGTATTTGTCCGGTTCCAGAAATTGGCGTGAGAGAAATCGCTTCTTATACTATAAAAAAACTAATAATGTATTCCATAATCTTTTCGTTTCTTTGTAAGCTAAACATATAACAGCTATTATGTCAATACAATTTTAAAATTCTCGTACTCACATTTGACATCCAATACCAGGCTTTCAGAGGAACCTTCTCCTAGGCTGTTCCTTGCTGAACAGACGTACGCACCAGCAGCCTTCCTGGACACCCGCTGCAGCACCAGGCTCTGGTTCGCCAGGAGTACTCCGGGACCTGGTTTTACTACCACACCCTGGAGGAATGGGAGAATTTGGTAAATTTCAGATTGCTACAGTAATAAGGGACTGCGAGTTGGTAGTAGTTTTTTGACAAAAGTCTCATAGAAATAAGTCACGAAAACCACTAGTATCCGTTAAGAAAGAGGTTATTTTAAAAGAAATACTGTAGTTACTGCTAGGGAGATTGTTCCACCTTTTCTTCATTCGAAAGAAAAGACAGAAAGTGGTGAAAGTAGGGGGATTTTAGTGGGTAAATTTGAACCTAAAAAAACTGATTTTTAACTTAATTAGTTATCAAAGGAACCAATTGTAGGTCTTGTTTTATTCATCCATAGTATACCTACGACACTACACCAGTACATTAGTTTAATACTTACATTATGTGTAAAGTATACATGGTTATGCCACGGGTTTGCTCGCACTCTGCAGTCTAGGTACACGTCGGAACCCTCAACCACTTTGCTGGCGTCCAGATTAGCACCCAACTCCAGTTTTGCGACCGGCAGATCTGGTGGAAGAAGATGTATCTATACTAATATTATAAAGCTGAAGAGTTTGTTTGTTTTTTTGTTTGTTTGAACGCACTAATCTCAGGAACTACTGGTCCGATTTGAAAATTTCTTTCAGTGTTAGATAGCCCATTTATCGAGGAAGGCTACTTTTACTACTTTTTATCCCGGTACGGGAAGTAGTTTCCACGGGATGCGGGTGAAACCGCTGGCAGAAGCTAGTATTGCTATGTAATATATTAGGATTTCACTAAAATTGTTAGCGTACGTTGACTTGTTGGAGGCAACTTCTGAGTAAGCACTGTATTAGCGCATGAAAGTTACAATTTCGCGGACAGTTCACAAATGTTTACACACAATTTTGCACACAGATACTTTTGCACTTTGCTATCGCAACTTACATGGGCAGAACTGAGATACAAACAGGGGAAAACAATCAAAATGTGTTGTTTTATGTGAAATCTCAGAGCCCGGGTCAATGTCAGAATACTCAAATGTTACTAAAATTTACTTAACTACAGTTTTAGTACTTAATTTAGGTACGTAACCCTGACAGAAATAGAATGAAATAGATGTTTGATTAGCACTTAAAATTGAGTGTCAAGAAAGTTCGTGTCATTGCTTTAACTATTTGTAATATGGTAAAAATGCTGCTTAATTTTCAAGAACTTACGTTGTATCTCCATCTTCCATCCATCCTCATGAGTGGAATGTGGTAGACTAGGCTGCACCGCTCTGCAGGACAGCACCCGGCCAGCATCCTCTATTGTGGGCACAAAGGTCAGGATGCTGCTCGTCACGTTGCCATCCGTTGATGTCTGGTGGTGAAGTGGTGATTAGTATTGTGGTTAGGGAAGTGGGGGTCGGTTGTATCAGTGGTTGGTTGTTATACGGGTCAGGGCTAGTCTTGATAAATGGGCTGTCTAATACTTAAGCTTAAGAGTTTGTTGATTTGTTCGCGGTAATGTCTGGGACTACGGGACCAATTTGAAAAAATATTTCAGTGTTAAATAGCTCATTTATTGAAGAATGCTGCAGAATTTTGACTTTGGGGATATTCATGTATTTTTATAGTGGGAACCACATAAAATATTTATAACGAAACCAGAAAAACAACATTACTCAAGGTCGAAATATTTCGATACCCATATTAAAACACGACGAAAATATACATGTATATCTAAAAAAAACCCCCGACCCAAAAAAAGTAAACCCTATAAAAAGCAAAAAATAACTTTTAACACTACGTAAACTAAATTTTGTCGTGTCGGGGGACCGCTCTAATTCATTACTTTAGATACGTGTTTTTTTTTTAAACGAATGTTGTAATTAGGTAGGTATCATTTGATTTATGTAAGTATTTATGAAGGTAAAAAGCGGTCCCCCGACACGTCAAAATTTAGTTTACGTAGTGTTAAAAGTTATTTTTTGCTTTTTATAGGGTTTACTTTTTTTGGGTCGGGGGTTTTTTTAAATTTATAATTTAATTTTATTTCATGCTTTTTAAAGGAGCTCCTTAATTTTTCCTTCTTTCATTTAATTTATTTTATCTTAAGATGGGGTCGCTATATGCGATCTCGACCAAAGGAAGCTGTTTAATAATCCTCATGACAAACTGGCTCGATTGGGAAACAATAAAGACCTTTGGACATTCTAGATTTTCAGAAAAAATATAAATCGGTTTATCCGTTTCATTCCGGTATTCCAGGGTTTCATCCGCCATATCCCATTTCCAGCATCAGGTTCTCGTCAATCAGAAACATGAAGAGAACTCGTCAAGACAAATTCAACGAGCCCAAACTCGATGGGTTTACTAAAAGGCAGTTCAGGGTTACGTCTCCTACCTTCGTGCCCTAACAGCAGACCAGCTCAGTGGTTCCAAAAGACATTAGTGTTTCAAATTTCAGATCCCACATATGCTTGCAAGTAAACTGAGCGTGTAACATTCCTATCACATCTAGCAAACGAGCTGATGACCTTGAAGACCTGAACCGATTTCCACCAAACATAGCTAAGAACACTCCCGACTGGCATACCTTTTAAACAAAAAAAACCGCATTACAATCGGATCATCCGTTTGGGAGCTACGATGCCACATACACACACACACACACACACACACACACACACACACACACACACACACACACACACACAGACACGTCAAACTTATAACACCCCGTCGTTTTTGCGTCGGGGGTTAAAAACACTTCATAGCACAACATTAAACCTTATGCACTACTAGAATCAACAGCTACATTACAGAATTATCCTTCAAATCATTTTGCGCAAAATATCTTACGGTCACTCCCAATAACCTATCTGTTGATCCGATTACTAGAGATAGAATTTTGTCATTAGTCCCATACAATATCATTCAATATCAGGCTCTTAAGCAAACCCACAGATAGATCAAATATTGGTACCAGTTGCTGGACAATATGGTCGGTATATAATGCCATAAATACGATATCCCCGTCAAAGGTATTCTCTGTGAAGTAATTAGCATTCCGTGTATAGTAGCAGGATGGTCAATTTGATGTTTGATGTTCACAGAGACAGTTATAGATCCTTTGTCAAGCTTGTCGACGTAAATCAATAAGGTTTTGTAAATATACATTTCAAAGCGTTTGCAACTCATCTCGTATTCGGACAAAATATAGCCTATGTTATTTGGGGATAGTGTAGTTTCCTAAAAGTGAAAGAATTCGTTTCTTTAGTTTTTGGAGACTTTAGAGTACAAACATAAAAATGTTTCCTCTTTGTTATATTATAGTTAAGAAGTATAGAAAACTGTTGGGGTCTGTTTTAGTTTTAATGAAAACTAACTTAACCATTTCTACAAATGACTGCTGGAATTATCAAAGAATACATGCGGAAAAGATGCTTCCTGAGCAGTCGGGTAAATAGAAAAAAAACACACTAAATCTGTCATTCAAATCTATTTTGCGTTGTTTCCACTAAATTGCAAAACTATTTTGATTTTGATCAGACAACTTTCACATTTCCAGCACATGTGTAGAAAGTTTCACGAAATACTGCTGAAAGGATTGGTCTTAAAAGGCAAACAATAGAGTTCCTAGTTCCTGTGCTTAGGGTTACTACATAACTTTCAATGTTTTCAAATTTATGTTTTTTTTTTTTATTTCCAATGATCGATGTTTATGATATTAGTTCCCTCATATAGTGATCATGTCCTCCTAGCCGATTATCGGTTATGCCTTTGCCTATTGCCTCATATAGTACAAACTATTCGACGTCACACTCGAGCGTTGCATGTAGGTAGTGTTTTGTAGCCAACTTCGGTAAGTAAAGCTTCTCGACAAATCATAAGTACATCACAAAACTATGACATTACTCAACATATGTATTATACATTTATATACTTCCACAAATCGAAAAAACAAAAAAGTTACTTTCCTATTATTTTTAGAACTCCACAACCTACATAGTTGAAAGCAAAACAAAGATGAACAAACTGCCTATCTAAGAGTATCAAATAAATTGTCTGAAGAAGCCAATAAGAATAATTTACTTCAGTTTAGATCTGGCAGTCATAAAACCTCTTATCTGGATATGTAAATGTCAGTAGTTATTCTGAACAAATGTTGCAATATTTCGTCTTCCAAAAATGGAGAGAAAGGGGTTGATTTAATCGATATTTGTGAATCTCGATTTTATGTTTAAACGATCATGATAATCTTTATATGTATATAAGTAGATGCTTCAAAAATAGTTATTCATTATGTGGGTACGTACCTACATAAATATAGTAAAAAAAAATAGGAAATAAACATAGGAAAATTAGGTAGAGGGTAGTTTTATTACCGGTGTAAAAGTGAAGGAAAAGTCAGACATAGCAATCTTACTACAAAAACTTAAACATCTGTTGAATACTTGTCTAATAAAAGTTAGGCTGCAAAATGGACCTTATTTCAACGTCATAATCTGGCATTTTTTAGACAAGTGTTCATCAGACGTTTAAAAGTTTTTGTGCTATGACGAAAAGTCTCTAAAATGATCAATCAGCTATTCTCCAATTCTCTTGTCAAATACAATTTGAAAACACTTTTCCGCTGTCTATAATGTTTGAAAGTCAAAATTTTGATTTAATTTTTGGAAATATGCTCTTGAACATAAATATGATAATAACTGTTGAAGTACATAGTTACAAAAATAACTAAAGTTTGCCTATATTATAAAAAGCACGCGAAGGACAAAGAAACACAATTTTTCCACCTGGTAGGCACCACTTTAGATTGACGTGATGCCGTCGACAGCTCTGACACATTTCAGAGTATAAAAATGTGAAAAGTAATTTTAGGTGACGCGTATTTCTAGATGAAAAACTACAATTTAGGGTATAAACCTAAAGGTACCTAAAGGTTAATTTAAGTTCAAAGTTACTACTTAAATATAAATTAATGAATTTTCATATTCAGTAAACTGTAGCTAATTAATCATCTGCCTAGCCTTTGTCAACTATATTGGGCTCGGCTTCCAGTCTAACCAGATGCAGCTGAGTACCAATGTTTTTGTTCAACTGTAGTAATATAATACATTAAGAAAAAGTTAAATAAAAGAAGTATATAAAAATAGACATTGCACTTCTACAGAATCAGTCTAAAAAAAGACCTCAGACCCAACCCTACCATTCAATCAATCGATTCGAATCGAGTCGTGCCATTACCGATTCTCGATTCTGTCCTTAAGGTTTGAAATACACAACTCCTGGATAATGACAGTCTACCATTGTGCTGTCGATGTCACTCTAGATCCTCGTAATACTAAGTAATTAGGTTCGTTGACTCGAATAGGGCATCGCGATTGCAGCGACATCTATTTAAACCAATATTATAAGGAAAAAAGCTTTCCGTTTGTTTGTACCCTAAAATATCCGAAAGTACTGACCCGATTTCAAAAAATCTTTCACTGTTGGAAAGCTACACTCTTCCCGAGTTACATAGATTATATTTTATTCCGGTACGACCAGTAGTTTTCTCGGGACGAGGGTAAAACTGCGGGAAAACGGTTAGTTCAGGTATAAATCAGTTTGGTTAACTAGTTCACGCTTGCAATAAGAGATGGCGCTAGTAGGTTCGAGTTTATCGATGCTAACGCTTTTGTTTTTACAATTGTGGTTAGAATCTGGGTTAATGTATATTTTAATTAAACTGTCCACAGCTTCCATTAGATAAGATTATACTGAACTTTCATTTGGAAGTGGATTCTGTAGAACAATTGTTAAAACCACTTTAATTAAGCCGGAGTTACTCTACTGGAAAAGAAAGGAAAGTATACAAAGGGAAATAAAGAAAGAAATCCGATCAGCATATTGTTTACAGAACAATGTTATTCACGGGCCTGTGAATAGTGTTGCACTCACACTAAAATTTTAGTCTCGGCTTTCGGCCTTTATTTTATGAAAGATACCGAAATATATTTGCAAAGATTGCAATCTAACAGTAAGTGTTTCTAGAATGGAACAGTAAAATAGCTGATAGTTGTTTAAATATATTTCACGATTTCTGACTTTAATAGTGTTATAAACGGCTTCATAAATTGTACTAATGTGACACTATCGTTTTAAGTGATACAGTCATTCGATTAAGATAAAATTTAATATAAAAAGTATTTTCAACATTGTATTAATGAAATCGACTGCATTAGTTAAGCTGTTGATGTTTTATAATCAGCTCGGCAAACCTGCCAGTGGTGTTATTTCTGTTCTTGGTATTATTTTATAGTTTGAAAGTATCTAGTAAGGTAGGCATAGTTATACATATATGATATAGGTAAAGTATTTTTGTTAACCTTTATTTACTTTTATTACTGAAGAAAGAATTGTCCTGGTCAGAGGGAAGTGGAAGAAGAAGATACGGAAAGCGAACCCCATCAGACGAGACAAACGCTAAGAAGAAGAAGAAGACTGAAGAAAGAACGTTATTTTGTAGTACCTAACTGCCGAATCCATTTCTGGTTTCGGCGGAAACCATAACCTTGTTTAAGCACATCACTATTCGTCCGTATTTATCGTTCCACTGGCCATCTGGTGTGAAATGGGATGCAATGTAAACAAACGGTCGGTTGGTGAAGTTCGATGGACTAATGTTGTGATAAGCTTATCATGCAAATGTCTGGTATTGGTATCAGTGAAGTAGTGTTTCGGTCACGCTCTGAGCTGTTTTTGGTAGTACCTAGTTTTGGGATTTATCGCTTTAGTTTTACTATCTTGTTGTATTGTTTTAGAGCTTAGAAATTAATATGTAAACATGTTTACCGAAACGACTAAGAAAAAAGCCTTTTCTCAAAGTTCCGTAAGCATAAAGCGAGGATAAAATAATAAACGGAGGTACCTAGTGAAACAAGACTGGAACTGTTTTTCTGTAGACTTTAATTTAACTTGATTCTCATTAGAATTGATTCAGCTGATTCCGTGGAAACGTGACATACTCGTATATATGAGATGTTATGTTACTTCTCAATATGCTTCTATTCTAAGTGTACAATTTTAGTTTTTCAAAGATAAAATAAACTTTTCTTTTAACCTATTTTTTTCGCCAACACGACACTCAAGGTACCCGAACTCTAACCCGAACTTATCACCTTCTCAAATCACCAAAAACAAAAGTATACTCACAGTCTCCCTAACAGTCTTCAACCTGGTGCCTCCCTTCCACCAGGATATGGTCGGCTTCGGCCTGGCACCCACAGCCTGGCAGACCAGCTCCGTGCTCTGACCAGCCACCAGCGGCCTCTTGCCTCCTTGGAGACGCACCCAGAGCGGTCGTACTGAGGAGAACAGGTATCAGGTTAATAAAGAAATAATAGAAATACATGCACGCTTTATTCATGTATAAACTTTCTTTGGACTTTTCAAACAGATATACAATATGTTTTACATATGGACTAACAATATTAAGAATTGAAAATGAACACTGAATACAGTACTTTTAGTTTTTTCTGACGCTTTTTATAAATGCAAAACTGAATCGTGGTCAAAGTAATAAGAACAATCTTCTGAATTGAATGACTTTCCTTTAGGGAAGTCGGTTAAAATGTGGATTATTTGAGCAAAAATTGAGGATGTTTTTGGTGTTATTATAGTATTTAGCCGGATTTTATGATTTAATAAAAAGTCATTTAATTAAATAAATGACGTCTTAAGTAGAGAAGAAATTGCAATTTGTAGTAACCAAAAATTCCTACATATGGTTCGATACATAAAATACCTACATTACCTCATTACTTTGTCATTTAACACCAAAATAAACCTCGAAACAACCAAAATAGTAAATTCACACCCAAAAACAAAAAAAAATAATCAAAATCTTCCTTTTATTCTACCATCATTAACACTCAACTGTCTTATATTCCAATGATTAATATAACCCCAAATAAGGCCAGATAACTTTAACGAAAACAAAATTGAATTTCAATGTCATTTTTCAATTAATCAATTTAATTGGATCCCTTCCGCTCCATCGAAATTGAATTTACTTATGCATATCAAATATCAATCAATCAAGTTTGTAATGAAATTGTTGATTGAATGGGGAGCCAGGTGGAAGCCATATGGTCTAAAATAATTAAGGATTTCTCACTATTAAGGTTTTGACTAGGAATTGTTTTTATCTCATTGGTAGAGTAGTTATGGGTGATATGGGTCATCAGAAGCCAGTAAGTCTGACACCAATCTACCCAAGGGGTATTGGGTTTCTCGGATAACTGGGTTGAGGAGGTCAGATAGGCAGTCACTCCTTGTAAAACACTGGCACTCAGCTGTCCGGTTAGACTGAAAGCCGAGCCCAACATACATAGTTGGGAAAAAGCTCGAAGGATGATGACTTGTTTCTACCTCATTGGTCTAGTGGTCCCCAAAAAAGGTTATTGGTAGCCTAGTGAGTAAAGAACCAACCTCTCAAGTATGAGTGAGTGAATTCGATTTTAGGTTAGGCAAGTGCCAATGCAACTATTCTATGTGCTTTGTAAGTATACCTAATGACTGTGTTTCGCAGGGCACGTTAAACTGTATGTGTATGGTCAGAAGTCAGTAAGTCTGACAACCGTACCTAGGGGTATGGGGTTGCCTGGGTTACTGGGTTGAGGAGGTCAGATAAGCAGTCGCTCCTTGTAAAACACTGGTACTCAGCTACATTCAGAATAGTTGCCGTTACGTGACCGATAATCAGCTTGGATGTCATAAAATTTTCATCAAAATTATAGGTCGATTAGATTCACATAAAAAGTTTTTTCTATATCACTCAAAAATCCTTAATTCTCGAATAAATATGTATAATTAAATTGGTACCGAAATTAATAAAAAAATAATATCTAAGCCCAACTTTTTATGGCCTACTGTTTTATAAATTCATTGTGGGCTTAACAATAGCTCACTTGTGGGAACACAATGGGCTAACTTAACTATATTTAACTACATTTCAAAAGAATCCGATCCCATTTTTTATTTAGACCACTTAAATATTACTTATTTAGACCAATTAACCGAGTTTTTTGTCGGTCTAACCCTTTTTAGGGTACCTTCGGGAGTGGCGTGAAACCTTTTTGTAATATGAGGAACCATTTAGTGTTTTTTGTACTTTCAATTGCGTGCGAGGTTTTGTAGAAAAGGGTTTAAATTACGACCGTTGTGTTTTGAACTGCGGTACTTTTTTCTAAAAGCGCAGTAATTATTTTGTCTTGGTCTTCATAAAAATTGAATTTATATGTCATATTTAAATTAAGTTATTTTTAAGTTAGCTACTGCCATTGCATTGGGTCTATCCCGTAACGATTGCATGTAAATAAATAAATCTGTTTAACAAATCCTAATTGGGTTGAGGAGGTCAGATAAGGAGTCGCTTCTTGTAAAACACTGGTACTCAGCTGCATCCGTTTAGACTGGAAGCCGACCCCGACATAGTTGCGAAAAGGCTAGGCAGATGATGATGTCCTAACGACAAATATTATTTGTGTGAATCACAATTCATAATCAAAATATTTCAGCATGGCAATCAACTAATTACTTTAAAGCCTAATAAAACGATTTTGAGCACGATACCACTTTATAGGTAGCCATTTTAAATATTCCCGAACGGCACAAAGAGATTTTATACTGCATATATCCGCATCGACATAAATGTATCAATTACGAAACGCCTGTAAAAGATTTAAACAATTTTGCATGCAGTAAACAAAATCGATATTCTTTTAAAGCTACGGATCCCACGGTATAAAAAATAAAATTAATTAATACAACACCTCACTACAAAGCAAAATAAACCTTATACCATTGCGCATACCGCTCAAAATCGCATGTATGTAAAACTGAATTGCTTCAACAAAAAGGAATCGAATCCGCATACGATTATAGTCTTTACAGTTTACAAATTAAGGTTTACAATAGCATGTAGGTTTAATAACGTGCATTCAAAAAATCAATGCTAGTGTGAGAATTTTTGAAGTGCGAAATTTTTTGCTTATTGTTTTGAGTACCGTGATAAAATCAATTTTAATTTTCTTAGGTGTTTTTGTTAAGTGAACAAACCGTTGTTTTTTGTTTTACAAGTAGTTTTTAAGCTGTGAATGACTATTGAAGTGAGCTGATTAAAATCTACGTAATTTTAGAGGAAGTCTGGGGGGTTTGAATTACTTTAAGAGAAAGGAAATGCAATGGTGACACGATATTTACGTATGTATGTATTATAGGTATGTTTTTTTTTCCTGTTTTACGGTTGAAAGCTTAAAAAGATATAGATGACATTAATTGGTAGGTGTGAAAATTAATTAATTTCTGGTGCAGTTCATAGTGTTGTCACACAGTACAAACAAAGGTTATTTCTCTTGAAAATTGGTAGTTGTCAACTGTACAAAAGATTCGGCACCTATATATTATTTTGTAGCAAAATATGACCAAAATTTTCTCTCAAAATCAAACAAATAGATGGATGGAGATGAAATCATATTAAAAACAAACAAATTTCATATTCAACGGCCAAATGAAATATGGTGCAAGTTGGTCCAAAGTTTCATAATTTGTTACGCACTTCTCCTGTTTCTGGGCGGAAAATGCCACGTTTAATTATTTTGACAGATTAACTTTGAGGCTGTACACCCGTGACGGCTGTTACGGAGGAAGTAAAGATAGCGGAGATGCTATAAGGAAGGTAGGTCGGGCGCCTTCTTGTAGGTCCAGTAACGTAGTAGGCGTGATCTCTTACTAGAACTAACGAGAGACTTTGTTCCTTGTCAAATAAAAACTAATATAGTCTTAGTCTTGATGACTGGTGTATTTTAGTAGGGTAGGTAGGGTAGGCACGCATGATCAGTTACTAGAAAAGAAAGTGAGACTTTCGAGTTCCTTGTCAAATCAATACCAATTTGTCAGAAGGCCTTGATTGATTGGTGATTTATTTTGAACAATACTGGCTGGGTTTTGTAGAAGGCGTGTAAGGGCAGAGCTAGTAACGTTCCTCGTCCCCCGAACACCCGCATGTTGGCGCGCTACTTTCTTAGGAGATTTTGCGTTTTGACATCTCCGCTAGTCATTTAGTTCTCCATGGACCTAAAGTAACGGTTGATAAACATTCTGAAGTCTATTAACAACAGTTAAACTAAGTTGTGATAGGGTTAACTTGTCGGTACAAAGGTGGAACGCTGAAGGGTTAACGTTTGAAGTGAGGACGTTCAATTAACTAATGGTATGATCAAAGGGTTAATAAGGAAATAAATACTTTTTGTTGATCGAAGTGGTAATTAGTTTTGTCCTTCCGGGAGCTTTCCTTTCTCAACACAATTTTGTGTATGTAAATAGAGTTTTATTTGGTGGATTCCTGTAAATTATCTTTGCGTTGTTTTGCGGTTAGATATATAATTCTAAAATAAGCAATTATAAAATTATGTCTCACTCGCAAAATAACATACAGATTAGGTTATGGATTAGGTTATGCATATATTTATTGTGTTCCCTTCCTTCCTTGTGTATTTGGCTTAAGTAACCTTCTACTTTATTAATTGTTAAAGTGAGAAGGTCATGTCGAATCAAAGTAATTGATTGATCGAAGTTAAGCTGCGTTTTCTTTGTTTACCCGTTAGATTGGTAACATAAGATATAGAGACTTATCCGCATCTCATCTTTATTGAATAATTAATAAAATTAATATATTCTTTTAAGAAAAAGGCTTTAAGTCAAATATGTCAGCGGGTTTTTCAGACGGTTTTTTTTACCCACCACACGTTCCAAGCGATAAATAATATGATAATGTGATAATATATGATACATGAATAATATGATAATGATAATTTGAACTGGATCGGAAAAAAACTAACAAAACATCCTCTAGTCTAAAAGTGACATTACCGATACTTATTTGATAAGTTATCCTTAGGTATTTATGCAGTTAAAATAATACTACTTATAAGTACGGGTTTTACCGCGGTTATATTAATATTATTTAATCCCGACGTTTCGGAAAATACGTAAAAGTAGTTTTATCTAAATGTCTAATATTCGTCAATAAGTGTCGGAAATCAATAGGTATTTATGCAATTTCTAATCTCTGGAACTTTTGTTTTCTTTTTGTGTTTTAGAGAGCAGAACCAATTCACATACTCGATGTTATATAACAAAACAAATGTACTTACAAAACAAGGATACCTTTTACAAGATCCGTACCCCATATTCCGCCATTTTGTAAATAACAAACACACTCATATATTAAACAAAATGGCGACGTTACTGTTCTACAGAATTAGGGCGTCTTTTGTGCCCATATTGCATTTTAATGATAATCTTTGTTATGTCTCTAAAGAGTTTATAGTACCGTAGAGTAGGTATGTGTATTCGTTTTAAGGCGTTTGAGTTACTGTTACACCATATATTATGGGGTAAAAGGCTTATGTAGGTACTTAAGCTAAATTGTGATGCGAATTTGTGACCAATTTTCAAGGAAAAATTGCTTTTGTACTGTCTGACAGAATTATCAAATCTATACTTATATTATAAAGCTGAAGAGTTTGTTTGTTTGCTTGAACGCGCTAATCTCAGGAACTACTAGTCCGATTTGAAAAATTCTTTCAGTGTTAGATAGCCCATTTATCGAGGAAGGCAATACTTTTTATCCGGGTTCGTGCAGAGGTTCCCACTTGATGCGGGTGAAACTGCTGGCAGAAGCTAGTGTATAGTTAGACCATACCCCTCATGATCTCCCGAGCCTGTTCCCAACTATGTTGGGGTCGGCTTCCAGTCTAACCGAACGAAGCTGAGTACCAGAGTTTTACAAGGAGCGATTGCCTATTTGACCTCCTCAACCCAGTTACCCGGGTTATAGAAGTAAACTGATGATTGAAAAATCGGTGTTACTAAGTAACGAGTTACTGCTCTTTTTTTAGGTATTTTACCTGTATTCAGGTCGTTGAGTAGGTTTAAAAATAAATCAAAGGCAAAGGGTTATTTTTATACTCTGTCGAGGGGAAGTAGATCGGAAAATATCCTAGATAAAATATGTACCTAGATTTTCTTTAATATTATAGTTTCACTGAAGCACTTTTCTAAAATTATCTACAATAATAGTTAAGCTTTCCAACAGTTAGAGATTATTTAAGTAGTTTCGGCGCTTTTAAGGTACAAACAAAAAATATTTTCTCTTTATTTCATTAGATAGAAAATAGTTAATTTTACGGACTTCTGACTGGCAAAACGACTGTTCCAATTTTGATAGCAGAGATAGACTTAAATCTTGTAAATATAAAGAGCACAACACAAATAAACGAAATAAGATAATCATCGATTTCGAAAGCAGATATAAAAAGGACATACAAAACAAACAATTAAAATTACTACAAACGTAAGTAAATCATCATTAAATATCAACATGATAAAGTAACAAAATTAAAATTTACCGTGTTCATTGTAAAATGCCGACAATGATTGAGACTGGGTGCAAAATATAATCAACGGTACGAGTGTTTTTACGGAGTAAGGAAAGAACGGAGATGCCATAATGCAGGTAGGTCAGGCGCCTTCTTGTAGGTCAAATACACACGGTGACGGGAACGATCAGTTACGAGTGAAGTAACGAGGCGTTCGGGTTTTTTGAGATTACTGTAAGTAAATGATTTTTGGTATAAGGGTCTAAAAAAGGCGTATAAAGGCGAAGACAGTAACGTTCCTCGTCCCCCGAACACCCGCATGTTGTCGCGCTACTTTCTTAGGAGATTTTCCGTTATAACACCTTTTTTTAGGGTTCCGTAGCCAAAATGGCAAAAACGGAACCCTTATAGTTTCGTCATGTCCGTCTGTCCGTCTGTCACAGCCGATTTACTCGGAAACTATAAGTACTACAGTGATGAAATTTGATGGGAATATGTGTTGTATGAACCGCTACAAAAATATGACACTAAATAGTAAAAAAAAGAATTGGGGGTGGGGCCCCCCATACATGTAACTGAGGGATGAAATTTTTTTTTTCGATGTACATACCCGTGTGGGGTATCAATGGAAAGGTCTTTTAAAATGATATAAAGTTTTCTAAAAAACATTTTTCTTAAAGTGAACGGTTTTTGAGATATCAGCTCTCAAAGTCGTAAAAAGTATGTCCCCCCCCCCTCTATTTTTATAACTACGGGGTATAAAATTCTAAAAAAAATAGAGGTGATGCATGCTAATTAACTCTTTCAACGATTTTTGGTTTGATCAAAGTATCTCTTATAATTTTTGAGATAGGTTGATTTAACTGTAATTTACGGAACCCTTCGTGCACGAGTCCGACTCGCACTTGGCCGGTTTTTTTTGTTTTTAACGACGTCAAGAATCATAAAATGACCCCTCCCGCTGTGGGTTAGCAGCGGCGAGGGATTATCAGACTCTTACTGACTAAAAGCCGTCGTGTTCCGTCGTAGGCCTTTTATGTACCAGGGCCGCGGTAACTCTTTCGAACAATCCCGCAGCCCCGGCAGGCCTTGGCCCTGCTGGGCCCCGCTGGGGTTGCTGACATCTCTTAGAGGAGCGCGTGGAACATCGCTCGCCGTCGACACGGGTCTGTCGTCTAAGCAGACAGAGGGACGATGAGCTACCCGAACTCTCCGCCCACAGACCCACGCCTTAGGTGGCCGGGAGACATCTCGCGACACCCGGCGCCCCGTTATGGCACCTCCGCTAGTCATTTTGTTCTCCGTCGTTTTTACTCAATAATGTTTGGCGTAACATTAATTAAATCAAATTGGATAATACGTCATTGCGTTTCATTAAGTTCATGTTAATTGCGATTAATTAACCGCTGAATGTATTGACTTTATATGGATATGTTTAATTAGTGAAGGGGAAAGATTATGCTTTCTTTATTCAGTTACTAGGTGGTCCCTGCAGTTAATCTCGTGTATCGAAGGCACTACTTTTCGCATCCGGATTAAAATTAACGTATGTCCTTTCCAAAAATGTTAGAGTAGTCTATCTGTGTACATTTTATTTAAATCTGTTCATTTACAACAATCTTTTGTTATATATAAGGTAGCACAATATATTTATTTTCTTATATAACATTTATCGTGTACATAAACTAGTAAAAAAAAAATTGAAACCCTATTTACAAATTACTATCACCAAACTTTTACCCAACATTCCTTTTCCTAAAAATCATAACCCTCTTTCAGTCACAGTCGAGTAAATATAAACTCATACATCACTTAAATTCGACAACCAAATCCTCACGTTACCTTTTTACACAAAAAAAAAGCAAAGTAAAAAAAATAATACCACATCCATACTACCAGAATCCATGTCGGTACAATCGCCAACAAAAGTATATCAAACTGTCAATTAGAGTTCTTTAGATTATCTCCAAGAGTTATATATGTGTGGTGATTATATCACCCGTTTTCGGGGATTCCGGTGATTTATATGGGGTCACGTATTTTGCGGTAATGTTACTTTTAAGAAGCGAGCTTTTTGATTGGGTGTTTTTTGTTGGTGCTAAAATGTGTGTGAAATACCTATTTGGGATAATTTTTTTGTTCTGTGTCGGTTACGTAACTTGTAACATACGGTCGGTTAGCCCTATGGTAAACTATTTATTAACTTTAGTTATGGGTGCTAACACAACTGTTAAACAACATATAGGCACCTACATATAGATTTATAAATAAATACATATTATAGCACCCAGACTACGGCTAACAAATATGTTTCTCACACAACTGTTGACCTTTCTTATTGTATGTATTACCTAATGTTTTGGTATAGCTATTAATAATAGAATATAATAAACAATGACGTATTAATATCAACAAAGTTTTCATGAACCAAACTTCTGATTAACCAAGACAATACAATATTGTAACTATTCACCAAAACTAACACAAAACATTTTTGAACAAACAGCAAAGTTTCTTCAAACTTCTAACATTAATTTTAATTGAAAACTATTTTGAGAAACCAATTTTGTGTTCGTATACCCGATCGATACACGCGTCTTATATCGACATGATAATCCCATCTCGTTGGAGTGAGATGACAGAGTCTGTAAGCATGGAGAACAAAATGACTAGCGGAGGTGCCATAACGGAAAATCTCCTAAGAAAGCGCGACAACATGCGGGTGTTCGGGGGACGAGGAACGTTACTAGCTCCGCCCTTATACTCCTTCTTTGGACCTGATCATTTTTTGTAATATCAAAAATAACTGAGTGAGAAAGAATTACCGCTTCTTTGGTATATTAAGGGCTTGAGAAGGAACATGATGGGTTTCAGTCGGTAAGAGTCTGACACTCCCTCACACTGCTAACCCACAGCGGGAGGGGTCATTTGATGATCCCGCATAAAAGAAATAAATAAAGAAAAGATATCTCAAAACCCGAACGCCTGATCAATTCACTCGTAGCTGATCTTTTTCGTCATGCTCACCGCACGTATCCGACCTAGAAGACGCCTGACCTACCCAAATTATGGCATCTCTGCTCATTACTTACTCCGTGGCAAGACGTGAGTAAAGGAGGTGGCATATCTGAAACGTGCATGTCATGTACAAATATTATATAATCTGTATCGCTAATGGTACGTCAATCAGAGGTAGGATCATATTAATGCGTGAGATGAGAACTAATTTTGTGAAGAGTATTTGAAGGAAGAAATATGTCAGGAACGAGGTTTCACCTGCGATTGAAGGAACTATTTTCTGCATTAAAATAAAAAGTAGCCTGCAGCTAAGTTTCATATTTTTATTTTCAACAGGATAATCACGTACCACTATAAAAATTATTTTGTATCATTACTGATCCATATTCATATAAATTACATCTTAACCATTTCATTTGTTTTAGACCGAAAGCGAAAGAAACAAACAGTCTTATTTAATCTGAACTTACCAGTAAAGGAATTTGTGACCGTTTTCTTAACATATCGATACCTGTCGCTTATAAATCTTTACAAGGGTTAAAACCCGTTATTGGTTTTGTCCTATCATCAAATTATAAGAGTATGTAGTAGAGAATGCACCAGGACTATGATGCATTAAAATATCCTGCTTCCAGTAAAGTACAACGTGGTTCAATAAACTGAAATATTGCAGCTGTGCTCTTAGCTCATGAATTTCTAATAGATACCTACATACAGAAATTTGTTAATAGATTTTCAAAAAAGCTTCATAAAATAAGAGCAAAATTAGTATCTTGTCTAATCTTTAACAGACTTCCCAAAAAGGGGGAGGCTCTCAATTCGGATATTTTTACTTTCTGTCAAGTTTACACATTTTTTAACTTTCAATAAAAAAAAACATTTTGCAGGGGTTCTCAGCATTGGGTATACAATAATTTACTCATAACACACGTTACTTAAATCAATACATATTCGAAGTATTACTTACAAATGAACTCATCTGCATATTACTTACCTGCCACTTAAAACTAACTTAAATACTTAAACGAAACTATTCTCCAATAATAAGACAGGTTCAACCTGAGTAAGTAAAAGTTTAGTTTAATTAATGTCTAATAAGCTCCCGTCTACTTAACTAAGTTAGAGTTAAGTTAGCATTAGGGTCCGTTCAGACAGAAACTCGGGCTAAGGGGTATTGGGTTGCCCGGGTAACTGGGTTGAGGAGGTCAGATAGGCCAGTCGCTCCTCGTTAAGCACTGTTACTCAGCTGCATCCGGTTAGACTGGAAGCCGACCCCAACATAGTTGGGAAAAAGCCTCGGAGGGTGATGATCAGACAGACCGGCTTGGAGAGGAGAGCAAATTCTTAACACGTTGAAAATCGAGTACTTAGTATTTGTAGTAAGGTTTATTTTTGCATGTGCACTGCTTTTGTCATTAAGAACGCTCGAAGGCGCTTGGTGTGAAATAAAGAGGAGCTGATTGGCTCAGATCGCGTACTTTTTTCGGTCTTGCAGACGTTTTGCTCCGATTGCATGCTCACGCAGCCGATCGGAGCCAATTCCGATCTGTGTGAAAACAAAAATGCGCGCCGATGCTCTCCAAGCCGGTCTGTCTGATCGGACCCTTAAGTTAGCGAACGTTGAATCAACGTTTCTTAAGACTTTGTCTTCAGATTAAAGTTAGGATAGTGATGTGCTTAGCTTATGTTAGAACTAAGTTTTCTGAACTTTCATTGTAAGGGGTAAGTGGCGTTTAAGTTGGGAATTTTTCTGATCTTTAGATATCTTGCAGTTTGTTAGTTTTGTACAAAGTTTAAGTGTCATCTTTAAGAGTTTATTGTATCGTGTGGCACAAATATGAGGAGGAACGCTAAAATACCTACAATGAGTCTTTTTAACCGACTTCGAAAAGGGAGGTTTTTTATACGTGTGTAGTGATTACAACAGTTCACGGCTGATAGCTAGATTATTGATCGTAATCTAGAGAACCTCAACCAGAAAGCTGAAAGTGTAAATAAAGAGAATAAATACAATATACTTACAATTTACATCAATTGATATGTTTTCGGAGACTGGTGCAATCAGGGGATCGGTGACAGCCTGTAGACAAAAGTAAAGAAAAGTTAAACAACTGCAAATATCACTGTTCAAAAGTGGAAACTTTGTTAGGCTTGACTAGATAGGCACGTGGTGTCAAATTAAAATCCCAAATTATTCAAACTGGTAACAAGAAATAATCAAAATATGAGGTTTAGTCTTACTGCTATATAAGGAAGAGCCAAATATAGATCAATATTCAAAAGATTTATAAGTTTACCGGCCTTTATATCCTCCGTCCGTGGTACTGAGAAATTGACCAGGAAAATTCTCCCTTCCACACTGGCCAATTGCGAGGTACCATGCCTGGCTGAGGCTGTAGAGGCTTGGAAAATCACCTGCCCGAATATTGATCTACCCGTCAACCCATCCTCTCAGAGACAGTGGGATGAGCCGCTCTGCAGAGCTACACGGAATAATCTGATTAATACGTCAATTTCTTCTGCAGAGCGAGCGCGCCTTCTGGCTGTGGGCGAATGGGAGTCGGGTTTATGGCTTCTGGCACTTCCGTCGTCAAACATAGGCACCTTGTTTGACGACACCACTTTCCGGCTAGCTATTTGCTTGCGTTTGGGTGCTCCGTGTTGCTCTCCTCACCGCTGCCCATGTGGTGAAGCTGTCAGCAGCCTTGGACACCACGGCTTGTCATGTAGCCGCAGCGCCGGCCGTTTTGCACGGCATGCGAATATCAATGACATAATCCGTCGCGCTCTTGTTGCCGTCGGCGTTCCAGCCATATTAGAACCCAGTGGTCTGGTACGCGACGATGGCAAGAGACCAGACGGTATGTCGTTGTTCCCGTGGAAGATGGGTAGGTCTGTTCGCGACAGACGCATCCGTGCGCCGCGAGTGCAAAATCATAATGCCTGAGTGTTCGTGTATGCGCGTAACTATTTATACTCTAACAATTTTGTGATGAGGGTAATGAGCAAAAAGTGCCGTGAGCCGCGCCAAGGTATGTTTTTTACGCGCACCCTCCTTCTAAATTGTTATAGAATTCTGTTCAGATTTTGATAGTGCTTTAATTTGTAAATTATAGTGTTTTTTGATACCAAATTGTAATAGTTTTGTAGCGGTAACCTTAACCTATCTAATTATGTATAATTAACCTAATAGTTCTGCCGTTTAAGGCCTGATTTACCCATGTAAACATTTCTTGATAGCAAAAATCCTAGACTTTCATTAGTGAAATAGTGTTTAACTGAAAGCCTAGGTCCCATTGTATAAAAACTAACTTAATTTATAGAAATATTGTCAATAGTTTAAGTTATAGAGCAATAAATAATGTTTGTGTTTTGACTTTCATTTCACATGCAAATAAACAATACTAGGGCTTAGGTCACATTGTTAGGATTACTATCGCCAGATAGCCCATGAAATGCCCTAACACACACTACCTCTCGTATTGAGATAACCCCCATAGTTTGTTTTTTATCTCAAGATAGTCTTCACCTAAGGGCCGATTTCACATAGTTTTTTATAGTTATTCGGTTATAGTATTTCAGCCCTTAAGGTATGCAGGGTGTGTGTGGTATAGTTCAGTAGCGCACGTCATGGGGCGTCTGACGCTATGTGTCCTGCAATGATATCATGTACCAATTGTTTGTAATACGGCTGTTAAATTGAAAGGTCAATAAAACTGAGTTGGTCGGAGGGACGAGAAATCGAGGTGCTCGTCACGGTAAAGTTTCGAGCTCATTCGGTGCGCAAGCGCCGCCGTACAAATCGTAGTCATCGGTATAGATTTTTGATAGTATAATAACAAGTAAATAGTGAAAAGTAAATAGTGTAATTGTAGTATGGTAAGTACGTCGAAGCTCGTCCCTTCAAGACTCCTGAAAAATATATGAAGACTTATTATTTCACCGGCATTCCTGAACCTATAGTAGCAGAAAATCTAAAACCCGTCTAAACGTATTCTTGTTTCTGAAATTCCTGTTTCTCGCCACATCGTAAATACAGTCCACTCGCCCAGACGTCCAAGAACCAGCGACCGACGGGGCGTCAACGTCTCGAAGCCACCCCATAGTACCTGCTTCTGAGCTACGTCCGTCCCGCACAAGGTCTTTAGTATGGGACGCGACCTGTGTCGATACTCTTGCACCATCTCACCTTCCTAGCTCGGCGCAATGTGCTGGTTAAGCTGCTGCGGCTGCAGAGGACCTCAAACGGCGCAAATATAGTACCCTGGTGGGTAACTATACCTTTGAGCCGTTTGGGGTTGAAACCCTCGGGCCGTGGGGTCCAAGTGCTCATCTCCTATATAAGGATATCGCTAAGCGACTTGCTGACACTTCAGGTGACCCAAGGGCTGGTTTTTATTTTGGCCAAAAAGTAAGCATTGCCATCCAACGTGGCAATGCTGCCAGCCTCTTGGGTACACTCCCGGTGGGCAGCGATGAGGAGGAGTTTTTTGATGCAATTTTTTAAATATTTTTATTTATAGTAAGTATATATATTAGGTAATAAGTTAGTTGTATGTTGTGTATATATTTATTATTAAGTTATTGTAAAAAGTTATTTGTAAATAAAAAATTCAATAAAGATTCGCTATCAAATTGAGAATATATGTACTTTCACGGAAAAATGTCCTAAAGAATTCCGTTGCAAAGATAACAGGGTAAAGGAGGTCAGACAGGAAGTAGCTCCATTTAGAATACTTTGGAACCCATCTCCCAGACTATTCTCAGTTCAACCCCAACATACTCAGGTAAAGAATATGCAGATGAAAAGGAATAAATTACCTGACAAGTAACATCAGTTCCGAAGTCAGATCTCTGAAGCCTGAAGGAAACGGTAGCCCTTGCTTCTGAGTTGGCCAGCAAGGCGTGAGATTTCCACCAGGAAACACGGGCTATGGGTCGACCTGGACAAAGTAAAAAAAAGTAAGTATTAGGTAGAAAATAAAAACCCACTGATTTTTTTAAGAAAAGTCTTAGGCAAAAAAAAATACCGCTGTTTAAATAACTTAAAGGAACTAACTTAAAGGAATAAATTAATTTACAATTAAATAATCATTTTCTTAAGGAATTTCATATAACATTTACATAATTATATTTTTAGGCAATAATAGAAATTCTATTTTTATTTGAGCTCAGAATCATCTCGATTGTAAGACCAGGGGAAGAAAAAATTCTTCACATGACCTAACAAGAGACAAAAACTCGAGCTAACCTTTAAAAAATCATAAGTATTTATAGCAAAATACACTATTAATAGTAACTTCTGTTACCTTAATTTCAAACAAAGGCTCTATAAATACATTTAACACCTGACCTTTCACTTAAACCTACAATTTCTTTTATTCCAAAAATAATTTCTAGAAAGTATCGCAAAAGCTTCTTAGTTAAACAATGAAAGATAAAAAAAACGGTAAAAATAGACGTCCTTACAAACTTAATTTCTTCACATTTCCATATTGGAAAATTTCGGAGGACACGATAAACTGTAGGTCCCATTAGGCCTGTAGGCTGTCATTAGAACATCTTTGGCAGTCGTCACGGGTAGTCAGAAGCCAGCGAGTGTGACAACCAGTCTTATCTAGAGGTATTGGGTTACCCGGGTAACTGGGTTGAGGAGGTCACATAGGCAGTCGCTCCATGTAAAACACGGTACTCAGCTGCATGGGATGAAACTGAAAGCCAGTTTGACAAGCAGTCTTACCTGGGCGTATTAGGTTGCCTGGGTAATTGGGTTGAGGAGGTCAGATAGGCAGTCGCTCCTTGTAAAACACTAGTACCCAGCATGCGGTGAGACTGAAAGATGACCACTACATACATTGGGAAAAGGCTAAGCAAACAATGATTGGAAAATTGACCAAAAACCGCCAAGTCTAAAAATAATTCGTCGTCTTTGCCGAGAAAATTGTTGTCAACAAAAAGCTTATATTTACCCCGAATTGTCGAGTTCTCGAAAAAGCCCGGCAATTTCACCGACACGGGAAGCGAACCCACATAATTACTGCTTGGTACAAAAGGCTAGACATATAATCGTATACTTTATATTGTGAGCGTGAATGGTTTGAGTGAATAAAAAAATCGTGTAAAACAATGGCGTGGTGTACCCTCGTCAAGTGAGGGTGTGGGGTACGGTGTAAGTTATAAGAGATGGCGGGGTGATATTAAAGTAGTCTTATTTATTTATTAAGTTAATTACATAAAAAAGAAAGGTATATAAAGAATGGATCCATGAAAGGGATGGTTGTACATTTTTTGCTCGACGTGGGGGAGTCACTTTTGTATATATTATATAGGTATATTCCTAGAGGTAAATTATAAACATCAGGTAAGTATGTTAGGTTGTTCTCAGTACTTATAATAAAGAGGAAACATGTTTATGTTCTGAAGGCTCCGACACTATAAATCTGTTGAGAAGCTAGACTATCGACCGTGATGTGGTTTTTTTTTGTATCTAACAGAGAAAGAAAACATGTGGGCTCAAGTTAGAAGAGTTCAATATATAGGTATATAATGTTAATTAAATTCTATAAAACCCTTGAAATCTAATCGCTTATGAAATGACCCACGCGTAAATCGTGTGCGTGAATCGGACATTTTTCGTGAAAACGGAACACCCGAGGGTGACGGTTGATACAGGTTGCAACACTGTTAGGCCGCGACCACACACCCGTGTAACGTTTGCGAGTAGCTTGTAACATAACATGTGACGTTTGAATTTGATCACTCGCACGCCATTTGTGAGTTGTTGCTTATTGGATGCGAAAGATTTAAGTAAAATTGCTCATCTTCAATTAGGTATGTCGCCTATAAATGGCTGTTCCATAACTACTCATATGAAGGAAAACTAAACAGGTGATAAATATCCGTCACTGAGGACTGACTTAAGTGACCACTAAATTTCTCTGAGTACTGGGGTTAAACATCAAAACCATACAATTAAAATGCAATTTTGATCAAAAGTCACATCCACGGATAAAACTGTTTAGTAGAAAGTTCAAGTTAGGCAAAGTGACCACTTTCCGCATTGCAGCGAGTCCCTAACGTTCACCAATGTCTGGCACCGGATTTATATCAACATATTTTTGATAAAACACGTGACTTGGAAGGCTAAGAAATGAGTTTTTTAAAGTAACAAGAAAACAGGAAGGAAATCGGAAAAACAGCGGGATAGTAACTATTTTTTAATGGTATGCAACCTTCTGTATAATAAATTATAGTTTCAAAGCGAAGATTAGATTGATAAGACCAAGTTTTGCCATTGAAACAATGGGATAAATTAGTTATAACCACTTAAACGAAAAAATAATTGCAGTCAATTTACTCAAATATATTATTATAATCTAACCAAACTTGAAAATATGCTACAGACGTTTCAATGTAAAAAGCTCAAACTTGAACTTAAAGTACTGCCTACAATATTATTTTTGTTCACAACAACCAAAGATTATTAACCCCTGCTATAGTCATTACGTCACTAAGCTGTCTAACGCACGTTGCATGTTCACACACCTATTGAAATAAACCATGAAGAACAAAATGACTAGCGGAGATGTCATAACGCAAAATCTAAGAAAGTAGCGCGACAACATGCGGGTGTTCGGGGGACGAGGAACGTTACTAGCTCCGTCCTTACATGACTTTAGAACCTACCTGTCCATTATTTCGAAAATAAAATCACCAATCAATCAATAAAAGACCAATCTTTGACAGATTGGTTTTTATTTGACAAGGAACCCGAAGGCCTCGTTAATTCTAGTAACTAATCACGCCTACCTTAATAAGATCCCTGTCCTATGATTCATACATATATGATACACACCTAATGTATAACTATTGCGTCTGCAACCTGGTCAGTGAAGTGGTTAAATTACTTTGACCTACAAGAAGGCGCCTGACCTACCTTATGGCATCTCCGCTATCTTTCCTTCCTCCGTAACACAGCTATTGATATAAACTGTTGTACTCCCCTAACGTGTTGCGTTATACGTAATTTAAAAGGGGGAGTTTGAGGTAAAAATCGCGTTGAAGGGGAGTTTATTAAACGGGAAATTATGTAACGGTGATCTGGGGTAAATAATTTACTTTTGTGGTTTATAAGTAGGGGTATTATGTATTATGGTGTTATTGATAGCCTTTATTATACTAAACAAGATGATTTTCGCAATTACACGTGGATATTTTCTGCACCCGGATAATAGCCTAATGTTAATTATACTCATATTACCTTAAGCTGAAGTGTGTGTTTGTTTGAACGCGCTAATCTTAGGAAAAGCCGGACCTAATTGGATTTTTTTTTCAGTGACAGATAGCCTATTTATCGAGGAAGGCTGCCCATAACTTACTTTTTGCCCCACGAGACGCTGTTAAAACCGCTGACGCAAGAGTTAATAAAAACAACTAATTCTATCCTGAATTCCTAAACAAATCATGTTATTTCTTACCTCCTACAGCAATGCAGGTCAGGTTGACTTCCGTACCCTCATCGTAAGGTCCAAGAACACCTCCTCGGATCTCATTGCCCTCGTGATTCAGGACTATCAGCCGCTCTGGTGGTACTGGGGAAAAAACCAAAGTTAAAACATTAAAGAAATACAAACATTTTAATTGAGATCTTTCTATTTTTTGGGAAGCCCTTCGTCCTTTTCAAAAAATCTGTTAAGTAGGTATAAGGACTTTGTTGAGTTTGTGTGTTTTTCAATGTTGTGTATCAGGCTTAATAAATACGTTGATACAAGTTTTAACAAATCCGATGTTTGTCACCTAACTTGAAAAGGAACTAAGTAATATCTTAATTTCGCTGGCAACAACTTATAGTTGAAATGAAAAAGAAATAAGACGTTTTTGAGATTCCATGCACCCTGAGGATGGAGTGATATAAGGGGGTACCGTACTTTTAGTGCAGTTGACAGCTGTCAATTTGCAAGGGAAAATAGGAAAACAGCACTTTTCCCAATGACTGACAATACTTTCAACTGAACCTAAAAACAGACCGACTCTGGTTGTTTGAATACTTACAATATGCTTGTGTTGAATATGTACGTAAAAAAAAAACATTTTATTGAAACTAGACATGACCTAGTAATACAAATAATATAAATGTGATCTCAATTACATTCCTCTAACTTCTCTAACTACGATATATTTCGTAACTTACACCCCAAAGCCTAGGTCTTATCGCTTAATCCTTACATATAACTTAATACTACTTAACTGAGTTACACTTACTTAGCACTGTGAGGTTAAGTCGCGTGTTCTTTGTCGGCGACTTTATAAAGTCGACTCGACATCGATATTGACCGCTGTCTTCAGGCCTGGAAAGATAATTTTTGTATTAGTAAGGATAAAAAGATTAGCAGTTAAAAATCGCTAGAAAACACATTACTATAAATGAACAAAATAATCTGGCTTCATGAAACCTAATCATAGATAACAAGACTTTTCTAAAAAGTCCAAACACAGCTATGATACGATGTTCCATCATGAAGTTCCAGTTCATATCTTCCTTCTTCGTAATCAAATCGGTTCTACAGACATATTATAGGTACATTCCTATGTATGTGCCTAAAATCTATTAGGTTTTACGACACTGCGTCATAAAACATAGGTATTTTAATTAATTCCATTCTAATAAAATACTGAATAATGACTTTACGAAATATGTAATCGAATTCACAATTTACAACGTATAATCAATAAGTTGTAAAGTACAATTTGAACACTTTTAATTACAGTTTCACTATCAACAAATTGACAGACAGTAAACTATTTATACTACCTACTAAAACCGACTTTTTACAAGCACTTTAAAACTATGCAAACAGTCTTCTGGGCACGTTTCCGAACGAATATTTCGAAGGCTAACTAACTTTTATATACGTTTTTTATTTTAATATATAGTTTAACTGCTTATAAGCCGCTAATTATAAAAACAATAGAAAATCAATTGTGTCTCGCATATATCTACGCTCTGGCATACAAAGAGTTAAGTTTGTTTATATAGTATTGTGTTTATATTTTTTAAATAAATAAATTGATAAACTAAATAAAATACTTGAAAAAAAAACTACAAAATGGAGTCATGCCACTCGATTCTCAATCGATAAGCAATAAAACACGAGACCGATTGCATTGCTATCGAGTCTGTCATCGAATCGTATTTGATATCTCATATCGATACAATATATTTTCTACTCGATTTTAAAGCTATAAATTGACGAAACTAATCGGTTTCGTATCGAGAGCTATATATAATGTTAGAGTATATTGCTTTGGGTGATTATTTTTTTATATGATACGCAGGTTTTAGAAATGTGTCTACTTATATCATGGGAATACAGTAACTAGACATGGGTATGTAGAGAATTAGATAGATAGGTGGTATATCAGTTGGAACGTTTTATTTTTAACTAGCCGTTTTCCCGCGGTTTTACCCGCGTCCCGTGGTAACTACTGCCCGTACCGGGATAAAATATAGCCTATGTTACTCGTCGATAACGTAGTTTTCGAATGGTGAAAGAATTTTTAAAAACGGTCCAGTAGTTTTTGAGCCTATTCATTACAACCAAACAAACAAGTTTTCCTCTTTATAATATTAGTATAGATAGACTAATTTCATAGTCCTGTAAAATTTCCACTTATTCAAAATAAAAAGTTTATATAGGTACCTAAGCTTATCACTTAACTGTTTTTTGTCCCAAATAAAAATAAACCGGCCAAGTGCGAGTCGGACTCGCGCACCGAGGGTTCCGTACAAATCATGTACAGATAAAAAGCGAGTCTCGCGCCAACCGCAACTTTCCACATAGATAGGTTTTGCCTGCCATTGTGGGATCGATAGCAAAGATCAGATATAGTTATGGGAACTCCTTTACAATTTATAACGTAACCTTGTGTTGGAGCTTATTTTATTTTAGGTGATGAGAATTCACTACTAATGGGATCTTTTATTTTTGAGGGATTAATCACCTAACGAGCCCCAGTTTCAGGTTTTTTTCGAAACTGCCTGACAACTTGTAACTGTCGAATTGTAACAACGACTGCTAGAGAGTAGGATTCGGGGCTGCTGGCTTTATGTTTCTAGAGCCTTGACAAAAGTGTAATTCTGTCCCTTTCTTTGTTTTTTACCCACGACGGAACGGAGCAGGTATATGCGTTTAGGGTGAGAGATGTGCGTTTGTGTGTTTGTGTGTGCGTTTGTGCAAAGTAATGTTCCCTCCTATCTTCAAAACTAATGATCTGATTTTGATGCGGTTTTCAATAACGTATTTGTGTTGGATGAGTTCATGTTCTTAGACAGGTGTCATGACTGTAACTCACTAGAGGGCGCCACAATATTAGAGCAAAACAGCAAAGTCATGTTCCCACCTACCTTCTAAACTAATGATCTGATTTTGAGACAGTTTTCAATAACGGATTTGTGTTCCATGAGTTCATGTTCTTACGTGCCAAACAATGTTGCAATATAATCAAAACGTATGATTACAATTCTGTTTTCATCAGCAATGTGTACGTGCTAAATGCATGTTCCCAAATAATAAAAATTACGCCAGTAACTCACTAGCGGGCGCTACAATATCAGTGCAAAATAATATTGCAATAACATATTATATAGACTATAATTCGTATATGCTCTCTAAAAAGTCTGAAATAAAATTAAACAAAATTAAAAATTTTGAAAAACCCCCGACGGTAAAAATCTTATTGAAAAATAATAAAATAACTCAAAACCCCCGACTTAACCCAATTATATAGGAATAACCGTCGGGGGCTGCCTTTTCTATATGAAAATTCAATAATTAATTGAGTGTATTTTATGTCATCGTTAAACATCTACAATTCTTCAATAATTGTATTCACGACACTAGGAATCCTTTAGCTCGTTTAATGGCAGCCCCCGACGGATATTCCTATATAGTTGGGTTAAGTCGGGGGTTTTGAGTTATTTTATTATTTTTCAATAAGATTTTTACCGTCGGGGGTTTTTCAAAATTTTTACATAAAGTCGGCTTTATTTTATTTTGTAGCATTTTACAAACAAATCCAACTTCAAACATATAAAAAAGCAACAAGAAAACAAAAGCAAGAAAGAAATTAAAAAGATGTTAGGTGCATCGGTCTAGAAGTCGGTGTCTAGAGGATGCATCTATATTTATTCTACCACCGAGATCTAGACCGATGCATATAAACAGTTTTCTTGTTGTTTTTAGAAGTTGTTTTTTTTTTTTGTAAAAAGTTTTTATTTTTAACTTTTGTGAAAAGTTCTCGTCAATACGAATAATATAAGCCCAAACACGACGTTACTAAATCATACCGTTGAGGAGTTCTCTCGACTTTCTCACGTCTCCATCATCAAGAAAGCTCTAAACCTTCACTGTTTGATAGTATCACCAGACATACATCTGAGAATCAAGTTTTAATCCTATGCATGCCTACAATTTCTGATAGTTGCCCTCGATTTCTCAGGATTTCCATCATCAGATCCTGACCTGATGACAATGGAAATAAACGGCGAGTATGCTCTTTTACTACAAGAAATGATTTCTCAAATCCGTCAAACTTGATCGTTTAAATTCCCCATTGAAATGAGGAAAATATTTGATTTGATAATATTTTAATATTTTATGTAACTTCAAATTTATCATTTTCGCAATTTTTCCTTTATCTGTGCTATATAACGTTGCTTCTTGCCGAATTTCAAGATTCTGAGTTCACGGGAAGTACCTTGTAGGTTTTGATTCCCTAGCGTGTGACGGAAATTCGTCTAAGGTGTCGGTAAAACTGCTGTATCTTTTGATCGCGTTAACTTAGATGTTTGATTTTTTCACTGCCTAAAGGGACAATAGACCTAGGTATTTGGTATAAATTAAATTTTATACCTTTATTCGTTCGTGAGAAATAAGGTAGTAAGTTTCATTTTATTAAAATATTTTTTTTTGCATTATGTAACTAAAAAAATGAGATTTTCGTAATTTTTCCTATATTTGCATTATATGACAATGCTTCATGCCAAATTTCAAGACTCTGAGTTTACGGGAAGTATCCTGTAGGTTTTGATTCCTTTGCGAGTGTCGAAAATTTGTTGAAAATATCGACATAATCAGCTGTACCTTTTGATTGGCTTGGCTTAGAAGTTTGATATTTTCACAGCTTAAAGGGACAACAGACCTGAGTACTTCATGTGAATTTCAGCTTGATACGTCCACGCGTTCTTGAGATAAAGGGTCTTGACAGACAGACAGACAGACAGACAGACAGACGGACAACAAAGTGATCCTATAAGGGTTCCGTTTTTTCCTTTTGAGGTACGGAACCCTAAAAATAATTCAATGGTTATCTAATTCCCACTTTGACCTTTAAAAGTGTTTTTTTCAACATATAATTTTTATAATAAATATTTTTAATATTATTTATCATGTCACAGACAGAACAGAATTTAAAAGTTAGTGTTTTACATAAAAAATATTATATTTGAACATATTGATAGCTGGTTGTATATTTTTATATCTGTTTTTGGCATTAAATCGCTATGAAAAATCAAAGTGCCCTGTCAAAATTTTATTGGAACAATATCTTGCTTTGACATTAAAATATGATTCAGATAAAAAAATATTTTTCAACGTGTTCTGAAAACGCATTTCAAAATTTATAAACTTTAATAAATGAGAAAGAGATAGTTATAGTTTGCGAGGAAAAATAAAACATAATATGCAGACACTAGGAAACTATTGCCTCGTTGGCCTAGAAGTCGCATAGTGCGACTGTTGTAACCCTCAGTGCGACTGTTGTAGGTCTCAGGTTCGATTCCCGGGTCGGGTCAAAATAGCTTAGTGGGATTTAGAAATTACCCGGAGTCTGGAAGTTGGCGACTTTAAACCACAGTGCATGCGTCCCCGAATGTTACTCAGAGGCCGTCAGGCGGATTTCAGAAAACTCTGATAAATAAATAATAAAAATATATTTCAAAACTTTTTTTTCCAGTCCTTTTAAGTACACGTAAATCGTACTCCAAAAGTGCAGAACTCACAAAAACTTATTCACCAAACCTAATTAAACCTTACCCTACTAAATACCGATCATCCGACCAAAACAATAATCTCGCGTTACCAAACAAAGGCAAATAACATACAAATTAAATAGCTTTCAATCAGTAATTTGCCTATCGATCAACAAGTAATTTTCCACACGTTTTCCCTTATTAATTAATCCTCATATGAACAGATGTTGTTTACCGAAGATGGCGCAAAGTTTAAGTCGGTAAAGGTGGGTACATATTGAAGCGTCTTGGAATTCGAAAATCCGTTTACATCGAAAAACAAAATTGGGACATTTCTCAAAATTCATAGTGATTTTGTTTGTTAATTATTTTTTCATAGTGATATCCTTTTTATTGGATTTGTGTAATTTTTGTGTGAATAAACAGTTTTCGTCATCTTTATTTATTTCCTTTCTATGCAGATATTAGATACAGATGGACATGCACATGATCGAGTACAGTTATTTATCAAATAAATCTGCCGCTATGAAGTTGGTTTCAGTGACTTCAAAGTTAGTCAAAATTTACGAACAAAACACTACACCTCTTTTCCAATAATTTGGCAATTTTTAAGTCAGCCATTTCAAGTATTTTATCCCAACAATGCTCCTTGACCGCATCCACTAATAGATAGATAGACAGACTGTATAAGTCTTTAATTTGTCTAGTTTTGCATTGTTAAAATGATTTTTACCTGAATGCCAAAATGAGTTATTTTTTATCTTTCTTGTAGCATTAAAAAATTACACATTTTATAGTCTTGCTCACCAATTTCTGTTCGAATGAATGCAACTCGAACCTGCCATATTTCGATTTAAAACAATAGAATAGCGTACCATTTATTTGTCACCCTATTGTTTTCAGAAAGGTGTCGAAACATGGAACTATTGAAGTGTGAACACGAAACGGCATGGACATTTATATCCGAGTGTCTGACAGTTGTGTCGCATTTTCTGTTGTGGTCTAACAGTGTAAAAGTATCTGTGTCGTAAATTCTTGGTCATTATAATTTTCATTTTTAGATAAAAGCCACTTTTGATAAAAAGAAGACATAATCATTGATGCATAAAGTTCAAGACTAAAACGATTCTAAACTTATTAGCAAGTTGCTTTTTTCCAAGCTCTTTCTTGCGGCTTCATTCGCGTCCTGAGAAACTACCCCTTTAAATAAAATATTTCCTATGACACTCATAATAATATGGCTTTTTATTGGCTGAAGAATTTTTAAAAGCTTACCTCTACAATGTCACAAACTTTACCTCTATATACTATTTACACCAGTTGTATAAAATCACTTGGCATTCGATACAAATGACTATATTCAAATCGAAACCCTCCAGTGTACCCTCACCCGTAAGATTCCGGACTAATCGAAAATCCGAGCTCACAACGTGTTAAGTTTCAAAGATATTTGGTGAACGTAAACATGGAGGAAGCTATTGATTTCGTACGCTTGCTAAACTGTGCACCAGTTTTGCTAGATCACGTTTTCTTAGGTGTAAAGCTGCTCTTCCGAGTCAGGCGACTGTCGCTGCCGTTAAGCCTCTTGTACACGCTGCGTTTCTTTGACCGTCCGGCGCATTTGCCGTGCTCTGGAACCTTATTTTCAGCACGGTTTTTATTGTTGACTAATTAAAACTGATCGCCTCGTGCCTACATACGGTGAATTTACCGTAGATTTTCAAGGCAAATACGTGCCGTGTACAGGAGCTCTAAGCCGCTGGCCGTGCTTTGTGTTACATTATGCAAATGTGTGGCGTGACGTCTGTCATCCGCAGGTTGGAATTAGGTGGAGTTATTTATGTACTTTCGTCAGATGAATGAATGATGAATCTTACAGTAATTGATTGATGATTCTTTCACAGATTTTTATAGTTCATATATTATCGACCTAATTCCGATCTCAGGTCATTGGGAGTGCGCGTTTGTCGCTGTCTTCGCATTCGCATACTGTGATGATTGACTCATTAAGTGTCCGCGCGACATTCGCTAGTGATGGAAGCGAAGCTTAACACAGTAAATAGTTGGGGTTCAAACTACAATTTTGACATGTAAGAGAGTTAGACTAATGTTATTATTGCTCATGAGCGTTAAATTCAAATTCGATGATCTTTGTTTATCGTTAAAGTTAGTTTCAAAGTCAACAGTTTCAAGTATTAGGCTAATATGTTATAGTTGTTGTAATACCTAATGCGAGAATCGAATGTTTGGATGTTGGTTCTCTAACTGGATGGATTTTGTTTTTGCAGTAATATAGCGTCAACATATAAGGCTTCTTTTAAGGCTACTTTTATCTAGGTAATTCTCTCGGGAAGCGGGCGAAACCGCTGGCTCAAGCTAGTCTTCTATAAGCCTGTACTATCATCATCATCAGCCTTTTTATCGTCCCACTGCTGGGCTGCGGCCTCCTCTCACATGGAGAAGGATTGAGCGTTAATCACCACGCTTGATCAATGCGAGTTGCTGAATTCAGACTTTAAAGTCCAGCTTGCACTAATTTAAGGCTATTTCACATTTGCAAGAGGATATTTCATCAAATAATCATCACAACGCCAGTATATTACTAAGCACACCACATTAGCGCGGCGGCCATATTGCGTTGTGTTCCAGCCACCGAGTAAAGATGAGCGGATATGCCATAATGCAGGTAGGTCAGGCGCCTTCTTGTAGGTCAAATGCGTACGGTAGTCATGACCAAAACGATCAATTACGAGTGAACTAACGTGGCGTTAGGGTTCTTTGAGGCATCAAAAGGTCGGGTCCAAAGAATACATACAAAGGAGGAAACAGTAACGTTCCTCGTCCACCGCTCATCCGGATTTTGGCGAGCTACTTTCTTAGGAGATTTTCCGTAATGTCACCTTTTTTTTTAATATACCTAATAATCATCAAATGACTTTTCCCGCTGTGGGATAGCAGTGTGAAACTTTTTAAGGCCTTTATGTACCAGGGCCGCGGTAACTCTTTCGAACAATCCCGCAGCCCCGGACCGTTATGGCACCTCCGCTAGTCATTTTGTTCTCCATGGTTTTAGCCTTAATTAACACCGTGTTTTGGGCTATAAAGCGCAGAACATACGACCAGAGTGATCTGCGACTGTGTTTTTGGTTTATCTCTGAGTTTTGTTAGCGTTTAATGTTGGTTGTTAGAGGAATATAGTTGTTTTACAGTGCTGTACTGGTCTTGAACAAATTACAAGATTTAAATAAGTGTTGTTAAATTCTATCCAGGGTTTAAGCCAATTTCGTAGTATACAGAGTTAAGCAACGCTTGGCGTAATCAGTCCATGGATGGCTAACCATCATTGCCATGACGGCTGAGTCCCGGCTGTCATTTGACTGTCCTTGGCAATCGAGGAAGTCAAAAGCCAGAGAGTCTGACAACCAGTCTTCTCGAGAGGGTCGGTCAGATAAACGGTAGCTCCATGTAAAATACTGGTTGTACTTAGCTACATTGAAGTTAGACTGGAAGCGGACCCCAACATACTTGGGAAAAGACTTACCCCCGCACTCAGAGACATTTAATGATTACTTAAGTCACTCCTTAGTGATAGATTCTCATAGAAATTCTGCACTAAGGTAACCATTAAATGTCTCTGAGTGTGTCCATTGGATAAAGCATTTAGATATAATTATTTACAAACTTAATGATACTTCTTACCTTAACTTAGTGAGGACCAGCACAGCAGGTCTGGTGTCGCTCCTGAAGGTAGCTCTGACTCCCAGGGTAGCATCAGCCCAGTGGGACGTCACGCCTTCTCGGGTATCAAGTCTGAGGAGAAAGAGGATTTAATTAGTATGGTGTTAGAAGGTGAGGATTATAAAAACGAAATAGTTCAAAAAAAACACTTTTTTTTTAACAACGTCAAAAATCATCAAAAATGACCTCTCCCGCTGTGGGTTAGCAGCGGTGAGGGAGTGTCAGTCTCTTACTGACTAAAAACCGTCGTGTTCCGTCATAGGCCTTTTATGTACCAGGGCCGCAGTATCTCTTTAGAACAACCCGCAGCTAAACACGTTTTTTGTGACGTTTTTTAGCTGGTCGTGTATTGTCGTCAGAACTCGGAGCGTGTGCAAAATTTCATCCTAATCGAAGACCGGGAAGTGGGCCAAATTAAGATTCCAAGATTTTCTTAGATACATTGTTACCAGTGAAGCTAATATATAAGCGTGTCCAAACATATTTATAAATAAATATCTTTATTTACATGTAAGTTACGAAAATTCAGTAGCTTTAGTTTTATTAATTGTACATGATAATAATATGCAAATGATGTGGTCGGCTATAAATTGAGCGAGCACACTGAACCTATTCTGCCAAATGATAATAAATGTAATGTTTAACTCATGTAGACTGACAACCCAAAATAAATAAAAAAATAAAGTCTCTAATTTAATTGGTGTTTAATTAATTTTCTTGAAATAAAAAAAAATCTAAAACAAATTTACATTGACTAATTTCAAAGTAATGAAAGAAAAAGATCAACTTTGAACTGAGAGAAAATTTCCGTAAGATGAAACCTGAAATACTTGAAAAGCTAATATCAAAAACTAATAACGCTTATATCCTCTATTGTGAAACTATTTCACACACTTGAAAAACTAATTTAAGTCTTTAATAAACCGGTTCACTTGCTCTTAGTATTTCTTTTAGATATTGCAAAGAGATAATAATATTTCCTGTATTATTCAGTAATGTTGATCTTTTTTTAGTTTCCACTGAACATTTTTGGCTGTCGTTACGGGTAGTCAGAAGCCAGTAAGTCGGACAACCAGTCTTTCTTAGGTACTGGGTTGCCCGGGTAACTGGGTTGAGGAAGTCAGACAGGCAGTTGCTACAAAGCATTGGTACTCAGCTGCATCCAGTTAGACTGGAAGCCGACCCCAACATTGTTGTGAAAAGGCTAGGCAGCTGATGAAGATGATGTTAAGATTATTATATATGACAAAAAAAAAAACATGGCTACTTAATTTCTAAAAGCCATAAAAAGCAGACAAAATTAAACATTTAACATAGCTACTCAATAACGTTTAAAATAACGATAACAATAACGCTTAGAATAACGACTTATAAAACAGTTACCTATTCTGTTATCTATGCTTTGTGAATCACAAACGGACCGACACATCTTCAGTTAGTTACATATAAATATAAGCATGGCCGTAAAATCATTATGATAATGTTAGAAGTAAAACAACTTTAGTATACGCCACGTTAGGAAAACAAGACTTATGATACAGTGGCTCCATCTAATAGAGACGTGTGAGGTCTAAGAAACTAGCAGTTTACCGCGGTTTTCCCCGCGAAAACTCGTGAAAACTACTTCCCGTAACCAGATATAATATAACCTTTCAAGTCGGTTCAGTAGGTTTGGAGCCTTAAGATAGAAATAAATAAAAAATCCTCTGTATTATATTAGTATACATAGCTAGCGGTAGATAATGACAGACATGACAAGAAAACTGTTAAGTCTTAAAATAAGGTATATAGGTTAATCAAAATTTTAAGCGCCACGTCAAAATCAGTTTGATACAAATTACTAATATTAAAAAATCTTTTACTAAACTGTTGCATAAGAAAAATATAATTCATATTTTTAAAAACGTAAATCTTGTAACGTAACCTAAAGATGTTTTTAACTCAACGATTTCAAACAGTTAAAGTTATCGATAAAATATTCAAAAGAATAGTTAAATAAATTACATATTAAAAGCATTTTAGTTTAAACGACTTACATTTTCAACAGTTCGTTTTAAAAATTAATAGTTTATACTTTTATTTATTTTAAATGCAATATCTTTCGTAGTTTATGATTTCAATTGGACTCGGTTGTAATTTTGGATTAAAAGTTTGAACTCATTATGGTTTTTTTATTTACATAATGTATGGAAATAGCTTCCTATGGTAATTATGTGTAGGACAAAAAGCGTGGTGGCCTAGTGATTAAAGCATCAGCTTCTCATGTACGAGTGTGCTGGTTCGATTCTAGGTGAGGCAGATACAAATTTAACTTTTCTAAGTCATATATTATACTTTTTTAGTAAATATTGGGCACCAATGACTGAGTTTGAAGGAAAACATCTTTAGGAAACCTGGACTATAAAGTGTAAAATCACCAACCCGCATTGAGCAAGCATGGTGATTAGTGCAAAATCCTTCTCCGTGTGAGAGGAGGCCACAGCCCAGCAGTGAGACGATACAAATGAAAGTCTGAAATTTCCAATCTGTCACTAAATATAATACATGCGGTCTTACAAACTTTCACATTTATAATATTACTAAGCCTAGGTAGGCACTTAAATTGTTTCCTAAAGTAAAACTTTCAGTGGGTTTCCAAAGTATTTTTCCGTGAAATTCTTTTGAAACAGTTTTCACTCGAGAAAACAAGTTTAATGCAATTAATACTGGCGAGTGCCGCTTGGCAGTTTCTTTCAAAAAGTGTTTTCCGTGAAAAATTGTTTGAAATTTTAGCGTTCTTTGATTTTTGGACGTGTTTCGTATGGGGGATATTTTCTTTTTACTTTGAAAGGATCCAATGAATCGTTTTAGAGGTTAATAAACTTTTAAACTGTTTATTGTAAGTTTCTGATAGGTTTTTCGGTAGTATCTAACCATAAACCTAGCTACTAATATTTTGTAAGAACCTGTAAGTAGTCTATATGAAATAAAAACCATTGGCTATAGGTGTTGCCTGTGACTTTAATCGCGTCCCAAGGGAACAACTTCCCTAAGCTGGTTAAAAGTTAGCCCTTTTTGAATGAGCTTAGCTTGCTCAAATGCGCACCTATTTACATAAACACAAAAATTCTACAATCTATTAAGAGGCCATAGAAAATCATCTTATAACAACAATCCAAACCGAACCAACCCATTTAAAGTCATGTACCACATACCACATGCAGACCCACCTTGGACCAATTAACAAACGTTCGTTAACCCCCAAATACCGACCTCTAAAAGTACTCACACACTACAAACTTTTAGTGGGCTGATAGTTTGTTTGGGCTCATAAATCAGTATGAAGATGAATGGTAGTACGCACATTACAAAGATCAAGTGTTTAGCTGGTGTCAGACCGACTGAAAACTTTGATTGTATTCAAGATTTGCTTTTAAAAAAATGTTTGGTAAGTATCTGGTCAACTTCTCTGGTGGCCCGAGTAACTGGGTTGAGGAGGTCAGATAGCCAGTCGCTCCTTGTAAAACACTGGTACTTAGCTACATCTGGTTAGACTGGAAGCCGACCCCAACATAGTTATGAAAAGGCTCGGCAGATAATATCGGGTCAACTATCGGCCGACAGTCTAGTCGGCAGTCTGTGGGTACTCTAACCCAAATCTCTCGATCACGCATATTCAATCGATTGAAAAAAAAACAAAACATCTATCGCAGCGGCAGGAAATGGTTGACACCATAGACACGGGATCCAAATTGACAGATCATAAGGATTAATGTACACTAGTTTGTGTCGCGGCGCTACTTGAGTTTTGTTATCAACCTTTTTCGTGAGAACTTAATATGGTAGGTTTTTGTTTTTTGTAGTTTGGAATGGTTTAATTAAATTGTAGTAGATATGGTCCCTGTGGAGCACGATTACTTTTGTGTGGCTTAGTTCATATAACAAACATTAGAATTCAAATTATCCTCCTTCTTGGGAAGTTGGTTAAAAGTGCCACGTAGAAACGTTAGTGGCTCTCCGACACTTGTATATAAATGTTGATAAGTATGTATTAGAACTACTTACTTCTAACCTTAAATATGAGTCAATTTTTGGACACAGGCCTCTTCTAATATGTATTAGATCGTTAAGCTTGCAAAAACTACAAATAGCTGCAGTAATTAAATAATTCATCATTCTACTTAACTAAAACCTGCGTAGTTGTAAATAAGCTTATAATAAAGTGTACCTAAGTCATGATTTCTGAATACATGTGTCATCAATATTAAAAAATCACATAAACCTTTATCATCAAAAATATGCACAAACTAAGGATCAAAATACAAAATAACTTAAAACTAAAACCCACATTTAAAACTAAGACTACCATTACTTCCTATAAACCCCATGGCCCGAATTCCTACCATAAACTGAACTTTCTGGTGCGCACATAAAAACGAATTGAAAATTCAACAAATACGACTAAAAGTTGGTACATTAAAACAAAACAAAAGTGTGTTTTGTTCGTTTGTTTATTTGTCGCATTGCCAAAACTTGGTTTGGTCATAATAAATAGAATATCACGGTTGTTTGCTTTTAAAAGGATAGGCAGAATAGTAGGTTAGTGGATTTTCATACGTCTTGGACGGTACGTATACAAAAGACTAGTTATAATCAATAAAATCTACATGTCTTTTATTATGTTAAAATCTGCAATTCAACTTTTAACCTTAACTTTTTTTGTTTCATATACTTAGGTACCAAATTATCACCAAAGAAACAATATTTTTTTAATTACCGTTAGTAATTTCCTGAAGAGTCTATCGAGTTTTCTATGACATAAATAAGAAATGTCATAATTAAAAAAAAACAGCATAAAACTCATAAACTAGCGCGAAAAATTGACATAAATATTTAATCCATGAATTAAAAGCTCCAAATCATTCATATAATCCTGCTATTAATGCCCAGAGATATTATTATCTTCTATTAGATAATATCAGTTTCGCTACCCACAAGGGTTTTCTTGATACACATTAAAAGATCTCAGACTTAATCTCATGTTTATCTAGAATTCTAGATCTAGACGTCTTAAGTCTGATCCGTAATCAATAGCAGTCTTAGCCACAGACAGACTAGTTAGAATTAAGCTGGGTTTCATTTAATATTTAATGTTATTACTTTGTCCTACTTGTAATGTGTATTTTTGGCTGTTTTGGACGAAATTTCTGCGTCATTTTCTGAAATTTGCAGATGACGCCTATTAATGTAGCCTAATTTAGAATCACCAATAGTTTTATCAGGACTTGAAAAAACTCATCATAAAATTCATCGTTTTTTTGTCGTTTTCTTCCTTTATATTTATCCACGTTCATGATCAAGAACTGATTCTTGAACTCTTCAATATCTGTTATTTACTAAAGTATGTATTTTTACACCTATTAAGTACATAATCTGCCAAGCCTTTCACCAACAATGTTGGAGTCGGTTTCCAGTCTAACCGCCCGCGGCTGAGTACCAGTGTTTTACAAGGAGCGACTGCCTATCTGACTCTACCTATACCTACTAAGTATGTATATTAGTAAAACACATACATATTTGTAAAATTAAAACATCCGGGAAACAATCATTTGGGAAGTCAATTAATAAAGAGGAAATAGCTGGAAGCTAGTATGGATATTGTAGTTGGCAAGACTTCGCGTACAATCAACTTCAGGTCAGTGGTAACAGTTTTATAGGAAAATCGTATTTATTACTATTGAGTTAAGGTGCATGACAATTACCACTGATGTGCAGTCTACCGTACCATTAAACGCCCCTTGTAAACCAAGTTGTGACTCTTTCAAATAATTCCTTAGCCTTGTTATTCTAGCTAATGCTTCCTTTTACTAATATGAGATTACATGTCTGTCTCTCTGACCTGATACAGCTTACTGCCTATCCCTTAAAGAGATAAAAGCGTAAGTTTCATGGAGAACAAAATGACTAGCGGAGGTGCCATAACGCAAAATCTCCAAAGAAAGTAGCGCGACAACATGCGGGTGTTCGGGGGACGAGGAACGTTACGGTTTTCGGCCTTCTACCCCTTTAGAATTTGGCCATTTTTTGTAATACCAAAAATCGCTTACAAAAGTGTATAAGAATCCGAATACCTCAATAGTTCACTCGTAACTGAACGTTTTGGTCATGCCCATTGTACGTGCTTGACCTACAAGAAGGCGCCTGACCTACCTTGCCTTACTTGCCTTACTGCCTACCATATAATCTTTTCCTTCTCGTCTCAATCCATCCTAAGGTTGTCTGGAAGAGATCGCTCTTAGCGATAATACCGCCATTATGTCACCTACTTTAACTACCTAGTTTAAGATCAAAAATGTAAAATTGGTGTACCTAATAAAAAATATCTATCTATCTATCTACCTGCATTGTGGCATCTCATTATCTTTCCTTATTCCGTGGTAACTATAAACAAGCTGTAACAACGGACTAAGTCCAGATAAACGTCTTTAAGCCGAGGCTATTAAAAGAAACATTGTCTAACAACAGATGGGACTAATTCCATTGTTGTTTACGATACGGTATTTGAGTACAATGTACTTTGTTACAAGTTTACTGTACTATACTTTGAGAAAGATCGTAGTTAGGTAATAGAAGTGAGAATCTATATAGCTTAATATTCTAGGCACATTGTTCGCGAACAGATATGCGTTTTTTCCCTAGCAATTGTTTTAAAATCCTGATTGGACTTGCATAATTGCATACTTCTTCCTTTCAAGTGAAGATTTAATAACCTAACAAGCTCTAGTCAGTGTGTTTTTTCGAATCGTGGAATTTTTAACAATAACTGCTGTTATAGTTAGCCATGCTAGTTTTACGGCCCTCCCAATCCCACGGATATGCATCACAAATCTTCTAGATTCCGGGCTAATTTGCGAAAGATCCTGAAAGCGTATTCGGCTGACCCAGGAATCGAACCCAAGACTCATTAAACAGCAGTTGCGTTTTCGGGCGTAAGTCCAAACTAAACTCAAGCTCAAAAACGTTCATTCAAATTAGGCTGATAAATCAGCACTTTTCGAACGACAAAAACAAAAGACAGCCCCCAAAACGCTCACCCTTCACTTCCTATGTGTTTTTGCTGGGAAGAGTATTATACAAATGAGTATTGACCATTTCAAAATCGAACCAGCTTTTACAATGACAGTGAAGCAGACCACGGTTCAAAACAGCCTAATAGCTTACCAGTTTAGTAGCGGCGCATTTGATACAGGAATCAGGTTAATATAGAATTAACTGCATTAGTTCACGTGTCGTAAGCTGATCATATGGACGGGTGAAGCCGAGGTATGGGCGTTGTATTACTTGCTTTAGCGTCTCTTTACATATTTTATAGGGAACTAGCTTTCGTCTGCGGTTTCACCCGAGTCCCGAGGACACTGCTAAGAAATCTTTGTGTCATGTAATTTTATATTCGAAGGTGATTTAACGGTTTGTAACCATACTTACGTGGGTTGTGAATCAGGAATGATCAGGAACTTGTTAGAAAGAGATCTATTTGACCGATTAGGATTAAATTATTTGTACATACATATTGACTAGACTCATCGTAATTTTTGTTTTGTTATGTACCTTATTCAAAGTATACGTAACACTAGTTGTTTCTTGCGATTTCTCGCCTTAACCTCCCGCATACATACCTGACTCTTACTACCAACATATCATAGTGTCAGTGATAATTGATCGAAACAGCTGTTAGGCCGTTTCGAAACAGCTGTTAAAAAAAATGTAAAAACAAATGTAGCTTTTTTTTGTTGGACAGTTCTACAGATAAATTGTACGAAATCTTTCATGTATAAGTCCGGTTTTTTCACTAGAAATAGACTGCTTAACCTCCCAACACCATTGATTTAAGCCGTCACCGATCCTCTCGAACATAATAGGCACTCAAATCACATAAGTACCAGTCAGGTGTTCCATAATACCCACTCCAATTGATTTGAGTCACGTCTGAGTGGGGTCAGGCCATGGAGAACAAAATAACTAGCGGAGGTGCCATAACGGACCACGGACGGTCCCGGCTGTCATTGAGCATCCTTGGCAGTCGTTACGGATAATCAGAAGCTGGTAAGTCTGAGACCAGTCTAACCAAGAGGTATTGCGCGGGTAACTGGGTTGAGGAGGTCAGATAGGCAGTCAGTCCTTGTAAAGCGCTGGTACTCAGCTGAATCATGTTAGACTGGAAGCCGACCCCAATATAGTTGGGAAAAGGCTCGGGAGATGATGAGGTGCCATAACGGAAAATCTCCTAAGCCAGTAGCACATCAAAATGCGAGTGTGCGGTTGACGAGGAACTATACTGTTTCCGCCTTTATACGCATTCTTTGGACCCAACCAGTTTTTGTAATACTAAAAATTGTTGACAGATGTCGCAAAGAACCTGAACGCCTCGTTAGTTCATTCCCACATATTTGACCTAGAAGAAGGCGCCTGACCTACGTACATTATGGCATCTCCGCTCATCTTTCCTTATGCCGTGGGTTGACTATACGTCAATATACGTCATACGTCAAATTGTAATGCCCCTTGATTAGTCATTGTTTTCGTTTTTGTTTTTAATGACGAAGCGATATGGCTTTGATATTTCAAGTGGTTTAAATGGTTTTGTAACACCTGCGGTATTTGATTAATTGAAGGATCATCTCGAAACTCGAGTGTCTTTTTTCTAGGTGGATAAAAAGTAGCATGTATGTTGTTCTGATAAATGTATAGTAATATTATAGAGCTGAAGAGTTTGAAGCAAGTCTGTATGCTGTAGTTTTTAAAATACTTCAATTTTATATTGAGGTAACCTTTTTACTATTTGAGCAATGGTATTCTTCGAAAGAGTTACTGGAATTCTTGCAAGGTCTTCTGACTGGACATAAACGGGTTTTATTCAATAGAAATAATACCCATTGCGTAATCACCATTCTCCTAATCTATATATAAAAAAATTATGCCACTTTTCATTGTCAGGTTTTGTTCGGACTATTTAGTACCTTGATAGTTCACGTGAAGTTTGCATATAATCAAACGAGCGATTCTTCATTTATCACATTTTTTGTAACAAAATGGTGAAGTGCACTTAATATGTAGCGAAAGGTCGTTCCGCGGGCCACTAGTAAAATAATATAATGTATGTATTAACTCACGTATAAATAGGCGACTCATGGCCCTGCTTGTACCAGATGACGAGACCCATGCGGTCCTCGGCCAGGGCTGGTGTGACGTCACAGGGCAACTCCACACCGCCTCCCGTAGGCGCATGGAGTGACTCGATTGATGCTGTAACAAAGATATAAGGAACATTTAAAAATTTATCAAAAGTCACTTATTCAAGGTAGGCCGAAATCAGCACTTTTTGAAGGTCAATTTATCAAAATAAAATCCCCTAAAACTCTTCACTACTTTCTATGTATTTTAGCAGGTATTTTAGCAGGGAAGAAATGGTGGAACAAATACCCAGTTTTATAAACTATAGAAAGAGAAAAAATATTCTTCTAAAATATTTATATCTTCTCAAGTACGACTGTTGTGGTTCGATCCCAGGTCAGGCAAATGATATACAATTTCGAAGTGTCTTAGAACATCCAATACCAATGGTAAAGGAAGACAAGGGATCAAAAGTCGAAATGACGTAGAAGTTCGAAGTTGTAGTGATAGAACATTTCGATTTTCTATATGGCCAAAGTTCACCGACAGCACAAACGTCAGTTTTCTTAATACAACTTACTAAGAATTTTCACGTTCATTTTTTGAAGCAAAAGAAAATATGGATGAATATTATAGGTAAGAATATTCCTGTTATAAATAATTACATAATTATCGGTTACTTCAAAGTATATTTCATCCATTTACACCGATCCGTTTGCATAATTAAAGCCCAAAATATAAATACAGGGGATATCGGATCCGCCGATAAAAATATACAGCATGATTACAGTAGCACTTGACAGCCCAATTACGAAACAAAATGGCGGATGCCCCGAGTGCTCGAAGGCAGTATTATTACAATAAACCTCTTGTGTCAATAATAACTTATTTTCAGTAACTACCGAATTACATAGGGAAGGATATTACACGCTTTTTATCATGTTCGCATTATGAAGAAAAAAATGGTCAAGTGCGATTTGTACATTCACGGAACTGTTCGTAACCAAGTCAATCCGTAGTTTTCGAAAACTCGAATTCAGTTCACATTTTTATAAACGGTTGTGTGATGTCAAAAATTAAAGGATAGTTGTTATTATTTGCTGTTTTAGCGGCAGTCAGATATTATAAACACGCAAATATTTTTTTACTTTATTTTCTTTTTATCTTCTTTAAATATCCTCTACTAGAACATTAGGAATTTCTCCTATATAGTGGATTTATACAAACATATGTACATTTCTACACATTACAATCAAATCCAGAAAAGAACATCTTTAATTAGTTACCTACTTATCAACAATAACATCCAGAAGAGAATTAGGTAGCGTTAATTAGCGCTTTGCAACAATCAGATCATTATCACTCTGCGTATCAAAACAAAAAAGTATCGATAAAAACACGACTCGATACAATCATTCATCGAAATTTCCCCCAAGCTGTTAACAATAATCACGGTGAAAAAATAACAGTTCCTCTCACTGTTATTTTATCACGATAAAATAACGATTCGCGAAGAAATATCGTGCTTAAATGATATACCAGGGAACGAGGCATTATTTTAATATGTGCTTTCGGGGCATAATTCTGAATGTACGAAAGGAGAAATGGTATTATATTGCCGCATGGAGGAAGGATGAGAATGAGCAGAGATGCTATAAGGTAGGTAGGTCAGGCGCCTTCTTGTAGGTCAAATACATGATGTAAACGGTCAGTTACGAGTCAAGTAACGAGGCGTTCGGGCTAGTTGAAGGTTTTGGCTTAAAAAAATATGAGTGTATATCTTGTAGGTCAAGTGACGAACGGTAGGCGTTATCTATCAGTAACTAGGATTAACGAGTCGTTTGGGTTTCTCATCAAATCAAGACGAATCTGTAAAAGGTAAGTAGTCTATTGATTGGTTTTTATTTTGAAAATAATTGTCAAGTTCCAAAGAAGGCGTATAAACACAGATTACTTTATAGTTACTTCGTATAAGGGCGAGAGGTAGTAACGTTCCTCGTCCCCCGAACACCCGCATGCTTTCGCGCTACTTTCTCAGCAGATTTTGCGTTATGACATCTCCGCTAGTTATTTTGTTCTCCATGGTTTTTTATTATCATGCGGTTTGAACGTCATTTGTTATTTTATGGAATTATTCGCATTATAAGTAGATAATGGTTGAGATAAAGATGATATATTTTTCGGTAATAATAACATGCACTGCTGTAATTGATATGCCTTTGCTTATCTACATTAGAGTCGTAAATGTCAGTTATGCTTGTGATCTCTCTCCGGTCATGTCGGATTGCCGTCCCATCGGGCTATGAGAGTGAAGGAATAGTGAGTGCACCTGTGTCTGCACAATTGCTTGTGCACTATAATATGTCCTGTGCAGCTGGCTGATCTCCTTACATGAGAACAGCCGCCTTTGCCGATAATCGGCTAGGAGGATATCATCACCATTATTATCATCATATTAGATAAGGTATTAAGAGTTTTCAGTACGCCATGATTAAATTATTATTAAATGTCAGTATTAATTGGAAACAATATGCAAATTCCGGTAGTGGTCACAAATTAATAACTACAAATACAGCTAATCAAATATTAATTAAAGTGAATTTCTACCGAATAAGGGTGTCGACACACTTGCGTCCTTTGAATATTATAGTAGTTTTAGTAGGCAAAAGTGAAGTGATAGATTTTTTTTTAAAATTAACTAGATTACTAGGATAGTTTTTGATTTTTATTGCAAATATGTATTGTAAATATCTATGTAAATAAATAATTTATAGACACTAGATTATATTTGTAACGTTACAGTTAGTAATAAGATGAAATGACTAAATTCCAATAACAATCGTAATCACAGAAAAATCTACTATCGAATATTGGAAGAAAACTAATAAAAAATCATACTTATACATCAATTAAAACACTCCCAAACCAAAAATCAAAACCGCCCCAAGTCGCACAACCGCAAGTGTGCGCCCACCGTTAAACCCGTGAGCACTGGGCGTAACACTCATCTCAGTGGAATCTAACCGGGATGAACATCAATTTGCATGGTAATCATCTCGCTTCATCTTAGCGCAGCCTCCCGTGTCCAATTGATGCAAGCTCATCTTACTAGTCATTGTTCATATTAGTCAGATTACAGGTAAATACGTGGTTTTGTTATTAGGAAAGATGGGTCGGTTAAATCAAGGGTCGGTTCAATCGAACTTATTAGTTTTATGTAGCCGCTTAAGCGTAACAAAAAAAAAATACTGTATATATAGTTAACGGCACGAATCTTGAGCTCTGGGCTCTGACCTACACCAGCGCAGAAGTGATTTATTAGCAAAGAACCAATCCCGAGTGACGACTATGACGCGATGCACTGCGGGCCAATCACCGCTTTAGCCCGCCACCGCGCCTCACTTCATATGTACCACAAAAGGTACCCAATAAATTACTTCTGCGCAGGTGAAGGTCAGAGCTCAAGATTCGTAATATACTAACTAACTATACTGCTTTATATTTATTACATAGGTACTTTAAAATTATATTCTAACTAACATGAGAAAACTAACTTTCCAAGTATGAGTATGTGGGTTCGATCGCAGGTCAAGCAAGTACCAATGCAAGTTTTCTAAGTTTGTATGTACTTTCTAAGTATATCTTGGATACCATTGACTGTGTTTCGGATGGCACGATAAACTGTAGATCCCGGCTGTCATTGAATATCCTTAGTAGTCGTTACGGGTAGTCAGAAGCCAGTAAGTGTGACAACCAGTCTTACCAAGGGGTATTGGGTTGCCCGGGTAGCTGGGTTGAGGAGGTCAGATAGGCAGGATATGCAGTCGCTTCTTGTAAAACACTGGTACTAAGCTGTATCCTAGAGCGAAGACGAGGTAGTTCAGTGTAAACCGCTAAAATAATTCTTTAAAACCTGAACCGATTTGGCACACTCTTTAAAGAAACGACAAGAAAGAGCCTGCCTTTTTATAGACCACAAAAAAATGTTGCCACTACAAAAAAAAGTATTTATTCACTACGACTGTACATGGCAACTTTTATTAAAACCTCTGGCTTGTTGCCAGAAGTATGCCAATGTGGCAGATTGCATGTGACGTCATTTCCTGTACAAACTACCCTCCTGAAATTAAATCGTATTGGTTTAACCGTACCTCTTTAAAGGTGTTAAATTGTTATATTTAATTAAGAGTGAATTGCTGTGCGATAATTTTAATACTAGCTGTTTTCCCGTGGTTTCACCCGCGTCCAGGCGGAACTTCTGCTCGTACCTGAATGAAATTTAGGCTTTGATACGGGGGAATAGTGTAGCTTTCTAACAGTGAAAGAATTGTTGTAATTTGGTCAGTACTTTCGGAGACTTTAAAGTACAAACAAACAAAATTATGTTTCCTAAAATGGTACAATCAATCAATACTCTTGAAAAATCAAAAAACCATATAAAAGCAACATAAAAGCTTTTTGTTATATTTTAGTTTGTTTTTCATTTCAGATTTAATAATAAAAATATTTTGTTAAAATTCCCAGAAGCTTAAAAGCAAAATAAAAGTATATACATATAGACCTACCTGAATAAAAATAAAAATAAACCGGTAACTAAAAGCTGGTTCAATTTCTACCCATTTCTACCATAATGGCTTTATCAAACCCCAAGGGAACCCAATCTGAAGTTACCATGGCAACCGTTACGGGCAATTTATTATATTCTTGCAAGCAAATATGCACGCAATTTTTTGATGATAATAAAACTTATATAGTAAATGTAATATTGAAGAAGAATATTGGTAAATATAGTAAGCATAATATACATATGTAAACTAATCATTTATTTGTATACATATTTATAAATATGTGTATGTGTAGCTATGTAGTTTATCAGTTGTGTCAGCACCCATAACACAAGTTAATTAATAACTTAGCATGGGGCTAACCGACCGTGTGTGAAAAGGTGTCCCGACTATTGTTATTATTTTATAATTATATTATGCTTAACCGTAATGTATGAACTAATAATAATATTTCTTTTTCATGTTTTTCAAGATGAAAACGTAGGAACTACTCTACGCACCTAGATAATTGACTTCCTCCTTGCCTATAGTCTTCCTCGATAAATCCAGCTCTGTGGTTATTATATATTTACTTTAAACTAGTTCTCTTATAATATTAGTAAGAGAGAGAGAAACTACCATATATTCATAAAAAAAACATTACCTATCTTTTAGATCACAATTCAATATGTTAATGTGTGAACAATTACTTATGCGTACCACGAAAACCAATTTGCTTTGAACAAATGGAAAAACAAAGCATTTTTTTATATGTATAATTGCTACCCGAGCAATAGATTGAATATCAATAAAGGAGACATATTGACGCTACGCCACGCCACGCAACGCCAGATTTTCATTTTTTTTTTGTTATTTTTTTGTAACGATCATAATAAAATGGGCAGCATTTTTTTTAAATGCATTTCTACGTGTTTCGGTTTTGAATTTTATATTTTGTTTGTACAAAGGCTAGTATTGTTTTAAAAAACTATTAGATATACCTTCTGCTATGTCAAATGAAAATGAATAAATGAATGAGCAATATGAAATAAGATCCAGAACATTTCATTATTTTGCAATGTTTTCTTTCAGTAATTTTTATTTCTTGCCTAGCTTCCAAGAGTTAGCGGAATCACCTGCGTACCAAGGGAGCTACTCCGCGCACTTGGATAAAAAATAACCAACAGCCGGGATACATATAAAATTGATATTTTTTTATCGCTCCAGTCGTTTCTAAGATTAGCGCATTCCAGCAAACAGACTGTGTTGAGCTTTATATTAGTTAATACGACAAAATGATATTTTTTGCAATTACTATTTTTTTGATGGTCAAGCATAGATATGACACAAATTGCAACAGGCCTGTATTCCAAAGCAGACGACTGCAAAATGTATGGACGATTATCACAGCACACAAAACCCTGTTTATTTGAGGTTGAACCAAAACATTATTTCACAGTAATTAGACACTAATTAACGTTTAACCGAAGTTTAATAAAATTAATGCGGTTACCGCTAATTGTTCATATTAATTATTTAGTTACGTAGAATTGAGCATGTGATTAATGATGTCTATAGGTACGGTACCTATCAATTACCTAATACTAATTACTTTATATATTTTTGAGATGTTAAGAAACAATTTTCTTCTGTTTAAAAGATAACAATGTTTTTTGCACGTTTCAAATAGGAAAATGTAGGTTATATTATGTGTAGAAACATACAGTGGTAAGTTAAAAAAAATGCCTTTCGGTGGTTGCTAAACTGGTTGTAGCCGAAGTTCTGATTTTGATACCTTGTTGATGAAATGTGCACTTTGGCTTGAGATATACATTTACATAATATGATAAAAATTACCTTTACATTTGAAATATGTTTTCAAAGTCAGATTCTCGAGGATGCAAAGTCAACTCTGATTTTTTCGTCAAACCAGATTAGTACTCCCTAAGCTTTATACACCTATTGTTTCCCTTGAAATTCCCTTTTTATCCTACATGGGTAGTTTCAAAAGCTCTTTGTATCATTCTTTATTAAAGAAGACAACACAATTATCTCGCACTAGAGTAAAAAGCAACGAACTAACTTCCCATTGTAAAGACGGATGGTGACACTCTTGTGTGGCTGTTTTCTTTGTAAATAAAACGTATTTTTTATGCTTTACTTGAGACTATTTGTTGGACATTGTAAAACAAATGCAGATTAAATATTTATCTGCGTAAGGATTGTAAACCATGTAAGATACGACATAAGATAAAAATATGCTATTATATTTTTGCACACAATAACATTCATTGCCTAAAAATATGTGGACTTTGTCTCACTCGTTAATCAGTACTCATTTATCATAGTTGGTCATCATTATCTCCCGAGCCTTTTTCTATGTTGGGGTCGGCTTCCAGTCTAACCGGATGCAGCTGAGTACCAGTGCTTTACAAGAAGCGACTGCCTATCTGACCTCCTAAACCTAGTTATCATAGTTGGTATTATACAAAATAAAGAGATTTAGTGAACACCTTTTACAAAGAACTCTTAAATTAAAAATACTACTATTGTTCAAAATTCAAAATAAATAAAAAAACTAAATTCAGAAACAGGATCAAAAATTAACCCTTGTTACAAGCAGCTGCACTTTCATGCCAACCAATCAGCGACCGATTTGACGTCACAATCTTTCCTTAACGTTACATCAATATGTTAATCTCGATACTAGTGATGTATACGATTCTCTTTGAGATAACAAAGGAGTCTTAATTTTATTCTGATTTAAAAAACTGGCTAAGTGCGAGATGGAATGCGCACGAAGGGATCCGTATAACATTATCTATAAGTAATCACGTCTTTTATATGGGAACCCCCCCTAATATATAAATTTTCCTGACAGATAGAGTTACTTTTGCATTTATAATATTAAGTGTGGATAAAGTAAGCAAGTTAGGATTGCTTTCTCACAGAAAAACTGCTGTACTAAACTATCTCAACTATTTCTTAAGTGATAAAAAATATTACTGTCCTAAAAGAATTACAATAAAAAATAAAACTGCACTTACAAAAAGATAGCCAATCAGCGACCGCGCTGACGTCACAATCTTTACTTAACGTTACATCAATATGTTAATCTCGATACTAGTGATGTATATGATTCTCTTTGAGATAACAATGGAGTTTTAATTTTATTTTGATTTCAAAAAAAACTGGACATATGTGTCTTGGATCGCGCATGAACGGTTCCGTATCATCTATACCGAAATAATAAAGAGGACAAATTTTTTGGTTGTATGTTTGTACCTTAAAGGCGCCGAAACTACTGAACCGATTTGAAAAATTCTTACACTGTTGGAAAGCGACACTCTTCCCGATTAACATAGGCTATATTTTATCTCGGTCCGAGCTGTAGTTCTTAAAGGACACTCGTGAAACCACGGGAAAACGAATAGTTAAAAATTAAATCCTTGTTATCAACGACCGCGCTGACGTCACAATCTTTCCTTAACATTACATCAATATGTTAATCTCGATACTAGTGATGTATATGATTCTCTTTCAGATAACAAAGGAGTTTTAATTTTATTTTGATTTAAAAATCTGGCCAAGTGCGAGTTGGACACGTGGATGAAGGGTTACAATTGTCTATAAAACAAATAAGTAAATCACGTTTGTTGTACGTAAACCCACTGAGATATTTATTGTATTGCAGTTTTCGATATTTTTGTTGTTTTAGCAGCAACAATAATCACAAATGCTTGTGCACTACAATGTCCTGCGCAGCTGGCTGATCTTATACGTGAACAGCCAAGGTGGCCAAAATCAGCCTTAGACACTATTCTTATGAATACATCACCTGAGAAAAATTACATTGTCTAACTATCACGGTTCGTAAGATACAGCCTGTTGACAGAAGGACAGCGAACTCTTCATAATAGAGTCCCGTTTTACCCTTTCGGTACGGAACCCTAAAAATGGACCGTTTCTTTTCTCGTTACGCGACTTTATTTATTACTTCCCTTGGTCACCCGCGGCTAGGCCGTTTATTTAAATGGAAGGGGTGATCTAATAATATTACGTTAACTAGTATACTGTAATGTTTTGAGTCAAATAATAATGGTATCGATTGATCAATCGTTAGTAATATTATAAATGCAAATGTTATTTTGTCCGCATTTAAGAGCTTGTTAGATCAAAGTTTAAGTCATAGGCGGTTAGATCAATCATAAAGTTAAGCAACGCTTGGCACGGTAGGTCCTGGCTGTAACTTGAACATCTTTGGCAGTCGTTACGGGTAGTCAGAAGCCAGTAAGTCTGACACCAGTCTTACCAAATGGTATTATGTTTACCCAGATAACTGGGCTGAAGAGGCAGAACACCTACTCGATGTAATACATTGGTCCTGTATCCAGTTAGACTAGAAGTCGACCCCAACATACCTGGGAATATTGATAAATAAATAAATGAAAATCTGAATAAAGCCATATAATATTCTAAACAAGAGTATATACGATTAAATCCACGGTATATAGCTAGTTTCATACCATAGTTGTATATAAATTGACAGATATCTAATACTAATCAATATACATATTTACTGCATAACAACATAGGGCTTAAGTTTGTAACTAATGGGTGTGTAAGTTACATATCCATAATAATTAAGATTAGATGCTCAGGATTAGATAATAGCTAAAGGCTCGGTAGATCTGAGAGTTCAAACTTGCCGCGGTTATTCCGTGGATGGGTCGCCAATTTCTTTTAGACTTTCGAGATTTATTCCATTAGTCCACTTATGAACTAAAAGTTGAAGAGTTTGACTGACATAGTAGGAACAAGGCCGATTTGTTTGTATGTTTTTGTGTTTTGTATATAGCATTTTATTTTTAGTTTTGTATAAAGATAAGTAGTTTAGGTTTGTATATAGTGTATACATATTTACTTGTCAGGAAATGGGCCGATTTGAAAAATTAAGGTTTCTTTTTCCGTGTACGGAGAGTTGTTCTCATGGAAAGCGAGTGTAATAAAATACCTATTAATAAATATAAGTAAGTGCATCTAAACTTCAAAAGGACTGGAAAGAATTAAGTTACATTACAGTGGTACATAAATCAGTGTAAACTTAATTATTTCCACTTAGCACAAATATGTAAAAAATAATGGTAAACATGCAATATATATAGACGCCATCAACAAAGGTATAGAAGTTGGAAGTAATTTTCAACGGTTTCAAATAATGACTGGCAGGCTAAAACTACTTATTTTTACCTTATTTTTTCAAAATCACCCACGTCGAGTAAAGTCCAAGTTTTTTTGGATGCATAACAAATGGATGTGTTACGGAGCGCAGTATTGTGTAAATTTTAAGCGTACCCAACTTTTTTATTACATTTACTCGTTTTTATTTTGTAACGTTTTACAAGAGCGTTGCTTACAATGTAAACAGGGATTTGCACTTTAAATAAAAAAGCCTGCTAAGTGGACTTTGTTTTTTTTTGTAGTTTTAAATGATTGTGCTTAAAATAGATTGGTGCCGGTTGTAAACGTCCGTATAGTAAGTAGTAAACCAATCCAATTCTGGGAAGTGAAAGAAATACCTGCATTTTTTTCTTATTTATGTAAAAGGTCGCTATGTATAAATAAATAGGTGCTTAATACTGGGACATGGAAATTAATTATCAGCTTATTTAAAGAAAATGTCATAGACGCAACTAAAATAGTTTTTTTTGCCAATATTACTATAGAATTATACATAGTAAAATATACACACATATTGTGTTCAGGCAGAAATTCCTATTTAATATAGTAACACTAGACTAATTAGATTAATTAAGCACATCCATTAGTGTTTCGTAATTATGCGTCTAATACGCTTAACTCGTGTTAGCCAGTTTCGTGGAATTACTCTAATGAACAACATTTAAATACACATTGTATTTTTGTTAAAAAAAAATAGTTCTCATTGATAATATTATCGAAATATTATCCAACTTTCTAGGTTTTTAAATCGATACATCATCATTATCTGCTTAGCTTTTTGCCAAATATGTTGGGGTCGGCTTCCAGTCTTACCGGATGCAGCTGAGTACCAGTGTTTTACAAGGAGCGACTGCCTATCTGACTTCCTCAAGTCCCAGAATACAGCTCATTTTAGACATACATACCTATACATATTACATTGGTTATTTTGAATTAATATGTACACATGAATCTATAAACACAGCAAAACCCCATTAATAACCCAACACTATTCTCCAATCCTAACACTATAAAACAAAGGGAATGCCATATAAGACCCCTATTTCCGAGATCTAATTCCCCCAAACGGATATAAGCGAGATCATGACATTCATCAAATGTATTGTGTGCCAAAACTAAAGCTTATTGTTTGAAGCCCCTTCCATATTCTCTAAGTCTGTGTACCCAACACGGAGTAGGGAACGCGGAGATGCCATAATGCAGGTAGGTCAGGCCTTCTTCTAGGTCAAATTCGTGCGACAATTAATCAGTTACGATTAAAGTAACGAGGCGGTCGAGCTCTTTGAAACATCTTTTTTTTTATGGGAAATCATCAAATGACCCCTCCCGCTGTGGGTTAGCAGCGGTGAGGGAGTGTCAGACTCTTACTGAATAATAGCCATCATGTTCTTAAGACCTTTATGTACCCGGGCCGCGGTAACTCTTTCAAAACAATCCTCTTTGAGATATCTGTCAACGATTATTGCTAAGTCCAAATACGGCGTATAAGAGCGGAGCTAGTAACGTTCCTCGTCCCCCGAACACCCGCATGTTGTCGAGCTACTTTCTTAAGCGATTTTCCGTTATGGCACCTCCGCTAGTCATTTTGTTCTCCATGGTACTCAACGATATTTTGTGCATATGTGCCTATTCAGAACTAAGCGTCGTAGACGGAATGCTTTTGTAGTTCAATTTTACGATCTTACGGTCTATTGCGTAGGGTTGGGCGTGTTAATTAGGTGATTATAATGTCGATATCGATAGTTTTTTGTTTTATCATGTTTGGTAGCTTATTATAAGGCAAAATGTAATTCTTAAATGTAAATGTAGTTCTTTTGTTTTGAGGAAAAAAACAGTCATTTGTGTATTATCTCATTTGTTAATTCAAACCAGCTAAAAACGAAATAAGCTCGATTTTAGGTTTTGATTTGCTTTTATTTACTAATGCAACTAAGTAGCATATTAGAAAAAGGAATTCAATTTATGACTTCTAGATGGCAAAACCTCTTTTTGTCGAAAACTTAGTTACAATTTACCATGTCTCTCTTTCCACAATGCATTAATCAAGCTCAATTCAAATAAATCCTAACATTTATAACATGACAGACAGTCTATCACCATTCTCTAATTAATTAACGCAACACAATTTCGTAATGAAATAATATGTGACATTCACTCCAGACAGACAATTTCTATTAATTAGATAATATATTATTATCTCTGTATCTGTACTAGACAGTTACAATTAAATATTTTACAATTGTAAGTATATTCCATTAATACATATTTATTGTTCATTTATTTACTTAACAACATTTTCTTGATATTTTAAAACATGTAATACAAAAAATATATATGTATGAAAATATGAAAAATAGGTGGCCAACGATATCGCGCACAGGATCCAAGGTACCTCTGCTTAAACAGCCCCAGAGACGGAATAATAGAATTTCTTTTTGTTTTCAATGAAACGTTGTTAAATAAAAATAAAAAACCCCAATCTCTTGATAAATTACGCATTTTATACCTAACAAAATACTAACGAAAAAAAATATCGACAAACCTAAACATCGACAATACCCACCACTACAAAGTACAAACGACCCACGCCAGGTGTTCTCAATCTCTGGTCCAGATTCCTTCCCAACAAAGAGCCCGTTCATTTCTCGTATAATCTAGCGATCATTCCCCGAAACCGAGATAATCGGCTACGTAAAATCGATCCTTTATTCGATTATTTTCTCGAATAATAATGAGGTGCTATTGACGCCTGCCGCCATCACAAAAAAAAACATGGCCGCCTGTCATTTGTGTTCCCGCGCATTGCTTGTGACTTTTTAGGGTTTCGTACCCAAAGGGTAAAATGGGACCCTATTGTTTTCGTCCCTCTGTCCGTCCGTTCGTCTGTCTGTCACCAGGCTGTATCTCATGAACCGTGATAGTTAGAGAGTTGAAATTTTCACTGATGATGTACTTCTGTTGCCACTATAACAACAAATAAAACTGAAAACTAGAATAAAATAAATATTTTGAGTGGCTCCCATACAATTTTTTTGCTAATTTTTGCTCGATATCTATAACGGCAACAGATGCTTGAAATATTCACAGAATATGGAATGTATTATAATTATCAGTTGCAGCTATAACAACAAATACTGAAAACTAGAATAAAATAAAAATTTTGTACCCATATAAAAAACGTGATTTTTTTTCTTATTTTATAAATAATGGTACGGAACCCTTCGTGCGCGAGTCCGACTCGCATTTGACCGGTTTTTTTCTTCGATTTTTGTTAGATATATGTCTTGATTGTGTCTCTATATCAAAATGGGTTTATTAAGTTGAATTTTTGGGTATTTCGGAATGTTTGTATGTATGTCCTTATTTCACAGTTGTTTTGATGTTCCGTGAAGTTATTTATGTGACAGAAGTTAAAATTTAATGGACATTTCAACAGCTGATTTGTATTGTATGTTTTTTGTGCAACTATTATTTATAATGCTTTTAAAAGGTTTTATTGTGGGAATGAAACTGTCACTCGTTAGACTTTGAGAATAAATGTAACTTTTGCTTTTGCAATAGGAATTCTATTTCTATGTCGCTTTGCTGTTGACAAGATTGATAATATGACATAATATTGCCATACATTTTTTTATGATAACCTAGTGACAATTTTTCTCTTGTATATTTCTACTGCCTTTTAAGAACTTTTAATTGACTCGTCTCAAAGGAAAAACAAAAAACCTTTCAACAAAAAAATTCAACTAACTTCAAAATCAATATTTTCTCTTAAGTCTGACAAATACTTTGCTGAGAACCGCATCAAAATCAGTTCAATCAAACGTGAGATACTAGCGCACAAACACACAAACATACGTACAAATATAACAGAAAACCTTTTTTTAAGTCGGTTAAAAAAGTAACCTTCATACACAACACAACTAATTAAATGTGTACACCACTATGAACAATTAAAGCAAGCATTAGCACTGACAATGTGGTTCAGTAGTACTAATAGCTGAATTAATAGCTAGTTAATGTGACATGAGTAACTGGCGGCTTGTCCACGATCGATATCAAGATATGTGTGTCCATGTACATGTACATATGTATCATGGAGGAAGGAAATAGCGGAGATGCCATGATGTCCTGTCCGATTATCGGCCATGGCGGCTGTTCTCCTGTAAGGAGATCAGCCAGCTGCGCAGGACATATTATAGTGCACAAGCGTTGCGCACACACAGGTGCACTCTTACGTGCTCTCCGATGCACGGGTTTATCAATCACCAATTTCCAGGCTCCGAGCTACTTAGCGAATGTTTTTTAAACCCACAAATCAAAACCAATCTGTCAAAGATTGGTATTTAATGATTGGTGATTTATTTAGAAAAGAAGGCGTGTAAGGGCGGAGCTAGTATCGTTCCTCGTCCCCCGAACACCCGCATGTTGTCGCGTTACTTTCTTAGGAGATTTTGCGTTATGACATCTCCGCTAGTCATTATGTTATCCATGGTATACAGTCGTATGGTGCTTGACAATTGACATCTGACGGAGGTAATATAATTATGTTGACATGAATATATATGTTTAGGTACATATGTACAAATCCTTGTACGTTCTACTAAACAGACTTGTCCAAAATATTTGGGTGTATCATGTATGTACGAGTGTATGATTTGCTCCTCTATCAAGCTAAAACTGTTGGATGGTTTTGGATGAAAATTGGCAGTAATATATTTCGGAACAGTATATAGGCTATTTTTCATCTGTTCTTTCAACACACACACAACACCAACAACATATGTACACACTTAGTGACAAACTTTCACTTATAATATTAGAGTAATTGTATAGATTTTACTAATGCAATCAGATTCCACTCTGTATCCTAAGATAACTAAGGACCAAACATAACACCACAGAATAAAAATTGAATCTTGACTCTTCGATTTCAAACCAGTCATCCACACATTTTATTACATTTAACTTTGATCCAATTTCAATAGCCATCAAATAGAAACTAGTTTGACGGGTCCCTAACGATTGGGACCACCCTATGGGCCTAGAGGTCCAAAAGGTGTTAGTATCAGACCACCGTGAATAAGCGATAATTATGAGATAAACTTGTCAACACTTTATTAGTGAAATCTTTTGTCGTCACAGTAATCTCCACTGCCTATACTAATATACATTTTAGATATAATATTATAAAGCTGAAGAGTTTGTTTGTTTGTTTGAACGCGCTAATCTCAGGAACTACTGGTCCGATTTGAATAATATTAGATATATTTTTTGTCCGTCTGTTAGTTTTTGGCCTAAAGGCTCCGAAACTACTTCTTCTTCTTTCGTGTCGATGACATGTCTTATACTGAGACTACACTTTGTCAGCCCAATATGCCAAAACTACTGAACCGATTTGAAAAATACAAAATTCAGTTTGTGACATACAATAACGGAATTTTACTTCAAGTGCTGTAATTTGACATTTGAGACGATAGAAACACAAACTAAACAGATTTTCGCCACTTAAAATTTTTAGACCATATCGTTAGAGAAAATGTCAAAACAATAAATAGATCTTTATCTTTTATCTTTACTAATATAAAAATAACACAAGCTCGTTTCATGACCTTTACGTAAAGAGACAAATACATAAAATATGTATCTCCTTTGTTATGAACATATTTATTAAAATTAATATTAAGAGGAAAAGTCGTTTACGCCTACACACATCGTCTCAATAAATAAGAAAACTTGCCAAGTGCGACACGGAATCCCTCGCAAAAGGTTCCGTATCATTATCTATAAAACTAGCAAAAAACATCACTTTCATTATATGGGAGCTCACTAAAATATTTATTTACTTGTAGTTATCAGTACCTATTTGTTGTTATAGCGGCAATATGAATTCATCATCTTTGAATCTTTCAATAATCTTACTATTACAGTTCATGAGACAAAACCCAGTAACAGAAATACGGACATATATTTGCTTACAACTCAACAGCGAAATGCTACATATAGAATTGCGTTTTACACTTTCGCTATGGTACCCTAAAAATTACAATCACTAAAGTCAATGACCTAAGAGATGTCTCGAAATTACTTCAAAGGAAATATCCAAGCGAAGTATCATATCTTTTAATCTTTTACTTCAAGAAAAAAGATGATACATTAAGTACTAAGATATAATGATATGAGTAGACTTCTAAAGTGAATTAATAAGGGAACAAAAAGAAATATTCGGAACTCAAGGGTTGGGTCCCGGATCGCTTGAGGTCGGGTAAATCAAATCAACAGGACATATTGTGTGGTTTAAGTTACAAAATGGGGATATAATACACATTGAAAAAAAGGTTAATTATATAGAGAGTCTTTATATTTAAAGCTGAAGAGCTTGTTTGTTTGCTTGAACGCGTTTATGTCAGGAACTTTAAATTTAAAAAAAATATGCGACATGTTGTGATCAGTTTCCAGTCTAAGCAGATGTAGCTGAGTAGGCACTAGTATTTTACAAGGAGCAACTGCCCTCCTGATCTGACCTTCTCAACCCAGTTACCTATTATACGACATGATAGGTATTCCTAGGTAAGACTGGCTGTCAGACTGTTTGGTCTGACTATATGTAGCGACTGCCAAAGACATTCATATGATAGCCGAAACCTAACCTAACCTAACCCTAGCTCCTCAAGCAAAACAAAATACGATATCTATTTAAACACACACTAAATTTAACATAGTTTAAAAACATGACTGTTTACATAAACTAACGTCATCTTAAATAAATACGGGACGTGAACACAGAACCGTATCTTGAACCAAATCTGGCAGGGAAGCTGGATTGAATATTTTCTCGATTCAAAACTTTTGCAATTTCATCTTTCTGTTGGCAAGCTGCCCCTGGATTTTATGTTGGTTTGCAAGTATTTTATATTCAACTATTAAGATTACTTGTTTGACGCAACTGAACCGAAAGTTAATGGGTTTGGATGTGTTGTGTAGAAGTTTGGTTAAAATGGGTTTCGTGCAGTTTTTTTGTAGTTGTGGGTAACGTGAAATCAAAGGCACGTTTACATGTCGCTTGCTTAGTATTAAAGTGACCGAATTCAAAATCAATCAATCATGAGTTAGATACACTGTCATCTTTAAAACAACGCCATCTGTGACAAACTCCAAGAAACTCTTAAAAAGTTAGAGTTATACTGCTCTTACAATGTTTCGGTCTCTTTCACACTTATGAATTTGAAGACGCCATTTTGACATTACACTGACACATTCAGTAATCGTTTAACCGGCTCAAAACGAACATCTGGTCGTTTGTCATAAAAGTGACCTATTAATATTTAGGATTGTGTAACAGTGAAATCGAAGGTAAGTTTTACTGATTATTTTTGTTGTATTTTGACCCAATACGTAATGAGTCTATTTTATATTAAATTTGTTAATTTATTGTACGATATATTACGTTTTAGGACTGTTTAAAACTAAAACTTCTAGATGATTCTACAGCACATTAATGATTAGGTCTCTTTTTGAATAAAAAACTTAGTAAATTTATTCGTACACTCTGTAGAATTCATTGTTAAGTCTGTTTATTACAAATAATGATAATGTATTTTTAGTAACATTCAGTATTTGGTCTGTACTATACTAAAAAAAAAACGGAATTTTGCTATGAATGTGCTAGGTGATTTAAGTTCAGGATTGAGTCACTTTAAAACGAAATATGGAACAAAAAAAGAAGTTTCACTTGTTGACCTATAATTATAATTAAGTATTTTTTTATTAGGATGACGTCGTCTACTTCGCGATCAAGAAAAATTCTAGATTTAATTCAAATTGAAGATAACATTATTCCAACTCAAAATGTTGATGTTCAGGTGTGTAAAAATCGTTGAATTGTCTTTATGGTGTCTTTCTTTATTTACGTCTACCTGCAATTTACTGACTAATACTTCTTTTATTGTTAACAGACGATTTGTTGTGATGCAACTAAAGAGCCCGAAAATGTTACGAATATTATTCCAACTCAAAGTGCTGATGTCCAGGTTTGTAAAAATAATTGTATTGTCAAGGTATTTTATTTATGGCTAGCTGCAATTTACTGACTTACTCACCTTTAATTGTTAACAGACGATGATATGTGACGCATCTAAAGAGCCCGAAAATGATACTGATATTGTTTCAACTCAAAGTGGTGATGTCCAGGTATGTAAAATTACTACTTAGCACTTACTTATTTATTGATACTTTATGTAGGTATGTTTAGTTAAATTTGTTTATTCACCTTTTATGTTTACTTGCAGATGTTATGTGATGTTTATAATAAACCCGAAAATCAACGACATTTGAATGCCTCTGAGTATTTCAAACATACTGAAGGCCGTAACAAGGCAGTTATAGATTATCGTGTGTCACCTGTTAATTCTGGAGAAAGCGACGCAGATTTAAGTGATGGCGATCCTACTTTCGAAACCGTACAAAAGGGCCAACAGGGTAGTCATTTGCTATTTCCCCGTACCCGTAGTTCAAGTTCGAGTAGTAGTTCTTCTTCAACTTCAGACTCAAGTTCATCATCTGATAGCTCTAACGAAGAGACTTTGGAAGAACAGTTAAATGCCAATAACACAGAAAATAGAACACCTGAGCCAACAAGAGAGTTAGACGGAGGAACAATGGAGAATCAAGATAATTTAACAGAAGACACAACTTCCGGAACACCTACAGTTTCTACTAAGCCAAAAGGTAAAAAACGCACTAGACAACCGGAAAACTGGAAGCAAACTAGAGCAAAAAAATTGAGAAATTGTGGTAAGTCATATATTAATAGTAAAAATATTATAACTAAAGCTCGTGAACTTAAACCACCATGTAATGACCAGTGCAGGCTGCAATGTTCTAGCAAGATTGATTCTGTTCAAAGGCAAAGTATTTTCGACGCATACTGGGAACTTGGAGATATTCATAATCAGCGATCTTTCATTTTGTCGTGTTTATCTGATATCACACCCAGATATAAATATACCAATGCATTGACCCCACGGCATTGTAACAAAGCTTTCCATTTTGTTGTTGCTGGTAATTCGATCAGAGTTTGTAAAACCTTTTTTACTAATACTTTGAACATATCCGATCGTATGATTCGTACTGTTAAACATAAGACTGATAAACATGGAATTTTGAAGACGGATTGTAGAGGAATAACCGGTAATCATAAATCAGATGAAGTATTAATTTCTGACATCAAAGAATTTATCAATTCTATTCCAAGAACTGATTCTCATTACACACGACAATCATCGACCCGTGAATACATAGACGGTGGAAAAACGATAGTAGATCTCTTTAAAGACTTTGAAGAAGTCCAAAAACAAAAAAATAAGCCAGCAGGAAAGTATTGCACATTTTATAAGGTTTTTAATACACAATTCAATATATCATTTTTTCGCCCAAGAAAGGATCAATGCGACACATGTTTGCAATACCAGAATTCATCGCCTGAACAAAAACTTATTATTCAAGAAAAATATGATTCCCATTTAGAAGAAAAAACCCTCAGCCGACAGGAAAAATATAATGACCGACTTAAAATTGATGACAGTAATAAAGTAATTTTGTTCGACCTCCAAGCTGTTCTTCAATCACCTAAAGGGGACACTTCAGCTTTCTATTACAAAAGTAAGCTCAATAGCTATAATTTCACTGTTGCCTCCTTAAACAAAAAAGTAGAAGGCAAAGTACAGGAATCGTACAGTAACGTGCATTGTTATTTTTGGAATGAAACTGATGCAAAAAGAGGTGCCAATGAAATAGGCTCTTGTCTACTCCATTATTTCGAACAACTTTGTATCGAATCCAGGGCTACTAATGAGGAAGGCATCAATCTTATACTGTATTCGGACAATTGCGGAGGACAAAATAAAAATAAATATATCGTTACACTTTATCTTTACGCAGTTACACATCTTAATATTAATTCCATCACACATAAATACTTAATCAAAGGGCATACGCAGAATGAAGCCGATAACATACATAGCCTTATAGAAAAAGAGGTAAAAAAGAATTTAAGATCTGGACCTATATATTCACCACACCAATATGTATCAATAATTAAAAATGCACGAAAATCAGGAAACAAATTTATAGTAAATGAGCGTACATTTCATGACTTTTATGACTTGAAAAAGTTACAAGAAGCTTGGGGATACAATTTTAATAAAACAAAGAATGGAGATAATATTGTATGGAATGACGTAAAAATGATTAAGGTGACAAAGAAAAACCCCTTTTCATTTTTTATAAAAAAATCTTATAAACAGGATTTTTTGGAAGTATGTGTAAGAAACAGGCGAACCAAAATGTTGCCTTTAAACGAGTTAACGCTAGTCAAAGCGTACACTGGAAAACAAGAGCTAAGTGAAAATAAAAAAAAAGATTTACGCGAATTATTGTCTAAGAATTTGATCCCTAACTTTTATTCTGACTTTTATAATTCCATTCTTTAATCAGTAAAGGTAAAGATGACTCCTCCGTTTTCATCTTATATTTTTAAATAATTTATGTTTTGTTAACTGATTTATACCTAGACTGCGGACCTACTAAGAATACCATAACGCTGATTAGATTCGCTAAGATCTCTTTTAATTTTGCTACGATGTTATAATTATAGTTTATAATAGTTATCATAGTTTTTTACAATACTATATACTACTTTGTATAAAAAAACTATATTTGCTTTTTGTTAATTTTGAAGGTATATGAAAATGTATACTATTTTTTTTATTATATTTCTCGTAATCATTTAAATAAAGACTTGTAATTTAAAAAGCGATAGTTAGGATAGAAGAGTGATTTTTGTGAACTGATGTAAACCTACTTAGAATACCATGAGACTGATTGATTTATTGCTTAGAAGTTAAGATCTCTTTTAATTATATTAATAAGTTCGGTATAAAAACATCTAACATCTTCTATTAATAAGTGTTAAAATGAAAATAACAGTTTTTTTATAATTTTAGTTCCTTAATGTTGATCTCTTTTTTTTAATTAAAAACCGTAACTACAAAAATGTATTTTCATTTTTATGTATTTTCGTTTAGTATTATTATGACTTAAACCTTACATATACAACCAAGTAGTATTTGAATTTAATAATAAATCAACTCAAAATTAATTAGGTCTTTATCTTTTTGGCAGACTAACTGTTACTTAGTATTATATAGACCTAAAACTACAAAAGTAATTTTGACAGCCTACAATAAACAAAATAAATAGTATTCAATTGAAATTTAAGTTTCAACCAACTATGTGGTTCATATTCTATCATTAAAAAATAAAAATAACTATGCGAGTAACATCTTGTAACATTTATGTCTAAATAAACAGCCAAAGTCCTAATTGCAAAACGTTTTTTGCGATTTGCCAAAAAACTAGTTTTTTCAATTCGGTCACTTTAATAATAAGCGTGCGATGTGTATGGATTGGAATTTGTCATTATAGGTGTAAGTCTAGTTAAGAATGAAACAGTATTTCGTCCTATGTAAAAGTTGTGATACAATAAGAGTATCTTCAGGGGTTGAGTATATAGCCAATTATGTAGTTTAAGATAATTTGCAGCGCTCTAACAGGGTAATGTATACCTAGGATAAGGATGCATATCTATAACAGTATACATTGTGCAAGAATAAATAAATAAAATTTGTCCTTATTGTGCAATGTGTATATTTGTAAATTGTATCAATTATGTACCTAATATTATAAATCTGAAGAGATTTTTTGTTGGCTTACTTGAACGCACTTATCTTAGGAACTGCAAGTCCTTATTCAAAAGTTCTTTAAGCGTTGGATAACCTACTAATTATCCGAGTGCTTATTAGTTCTTATGAAATTGTAATGAAACTGACATAAACTAATAATTTATTTAATGATCGCCACATCTTTCAACTTGGACCATTCTGATCTCCAGCAAGCAATCAAGTAGCAATCCCAAATTTCAAGGAATCTTAATTAAATTGCCCACTAAGGCGTCCCAAATTACTGTAAGTCGACCCAGTAGATATTAAAACGTATATTCTTAATTATAATAACATTATAAAATATACTGTGTCTTTAAAACAATTATACCAGTCGTCATTACTTGAAATAAAAGGGGGTTTTGAGTGTCGCGTTTGCCAAGTCCCAGTACTAATAATTTCGTGAAATGGTAGTGAGAAATCTCAGAATGCTCTAAGTGTTAAAATACTTCTGCTTGATAACCAGGTCTGTATTTCTGGGTTGGAGTGTTGTAGAAGTGGTATGATTTAGGAGTTTCCAAGATTTTCTTAAATATCTGCTAGTTCTTGAGGTACAAATCTATGAATTCTGCCAAATTATAAAGAGTAAAAGTGTACTGTAGTAGTTTTATTTCAAGAAAGTGGGTAAGTCATACTTAAGTGTGTTAGTGAACAAAAACGGGTGAGCCAACGAAAAGACAATGTGTATGTATATACACATTGTCTTTTCGTTGGCTCACCCGTTTTTGTGAAGTTACAAGGCTGTGACCTATTATCATCCTCATCTTAATAAACTTTTACGTATATTTATAATCTTGTGTGCAAAAATAATTGATTTTGTATATGAACTTAGTCCAGCACATCTATCCACAAATTATTTCACTTTTATTTGTCCCCACAAAGCTACAAAAACTCCACATACATATACCGAAAGAAACATCCAATCCTCTTTTTAACGAAGTCGGTAAACAGTCCAAATAGCCTATTAAAACACGTTTAGGAACGAAATGACATAAAGGGGGAGTTTGGGGAAACTGGGGTACTTGGAGGAACATCTTGGGGGAAACGGGGGAATTTCATTAAAATGTCAGGATTTCTTAATGGGTGTTTGAACGCGACTCACATGCAAATATATAGTTATGATCAATAAGTTTATCGTTGGTATATAGAAGGGGTTTATGGGGAAATTATGGGTCATTTTGGACTTAATGGGGGACTGTTAAATGTATGGTTATGTTATTTGTGGTAGCAGAGATATTGAATAGATTAAGACTCTTGTCAACCTTACTACTTGTAAATAAAAATACTGAAACTATGACTGGAAGGCAAAACATAAAGGTTGGGCTAGATAATCAATTTAATCATAAATATACATATATACATACCTATAGGCTTCGATCAACTTCTAGTGCCAGTAAGCTCGAGTTAAATATAGATTAAACATAAAGTGTGCACCTATTTAATGAAAAACGTCATTGTAATTTTGAAGATTAAAGACAAACAATCTTCTTCTTCAAACTCTCTTCAAACTTTCATTTTTCGACTAAAAATAAATGTTCTACAAAAGCAGCCATTTGATCTCCACAAAACATTCTTCACTTTTAAGAAAAATATTAAAATGAAAGAGCACTTATCTTCAAGCATTAAGACAGTTTGACCAGGAAAGTGACAGCGGCTTACATACAAACGTCATATAGCCCCCAATTAACCCAAATTGGGGGATCACTGGTCACCACTAACTGTGTCCTGAGACAAGAGTCAAGTGTCACCATTACTTAGCAGTCAAACATCTCTCTAATCTCAGATTACAGAATCCCAGTTAAATCGGCCACATAACAGAGTATTATGAAGTCGGGTTGGTTAATCCTTGTTATCCTAACTGGGTTCTAGCTTAATGACATCATAATGTTCGCTTTAGTTGATATTTAAAATAAATGCTTGTCATTGAGGTCAGTTTGCTAGTTTAAATTTAGGTTATCTAATTAATTAAAATATTTTAGGCACTCATATTTTCATTAAAATATATGCTAACATAAGCTTCCGCTAGCAGGTTCACTGGCTTCACCAAGACTATGAATTCTCGTCAGAGCTACTTCGCGCATCCGGATAAAAAGTAGCCTATAGCCTTCCTCGACTAATTTTTCACACGAGCGGATTTTACGTTCGAGTGTTCTGAGTGGATCGTATAGATTTTCGGTATCGTTATCAGTAAACAATTGACAAAGAACTACCAATTCAAAAGATGACATATGAAACCTCGTGTCAGCGTTTTTGTCATAGAAATGTCGTCATCATCATGCTAGCCTTTTCCCTACTGTCTTGTGAGGCCTCCAGTCTAACCAGTGAATACCAGTGGTTTTTTTTATTTTGTTGTCGTTCGGAATGTATCGTGTATACATTAATATACGCTAGTGAGAAAGTGCTGTAAATCCTTACGCCTTATACAAAACAGATGCACATAAAACAATACCATTAATCATGCAAAACAATAAAATAATAAACACCACCAACCGGACGCGAACAAAAACCGAAAACTTTAACCATAAACTCCGTAACTCAATGAGTTATGCCTCCCAAAAAACCGTAAAACTAATGAAGAAATACCGGTTTTGTATTTAACGAAATATTTTGTTGTAAATAAATGAGCAGTTTGGTTTATTTACGACAGGGTCTAAAGGATCCTAGGGGAACGATAAAATGCTTCTTTGAGGACTGTTAAGGGATTTTTTTACCATTCTTAGGCGCTTGGGAGCCCGAGAGCTGTTTACAGTACCCGCTCACTGAAGACTAAACAGTCGGCCCACAGTTTACCCGATGGTTGCCAAAAGTTTTCAGTCGGTCTGATACCATCTAAATACCTGATCTTTGTAATGAGCGTACTACCATTCATCTTCATACTGATTTATGAGCCCAAACAAACTATCGGCCGACTGAAAGTTTGCAGTGTGCGACTATTAGGGGATATTTTTACCATTCCCAAGGTGTTGAGAGGATCCAAGGAGCTGTTTTGTGTGGGTTATAACCTTTTTTATAAGTACGCTTTTAATGTTGACAGGATTGCTTCTGGTTGGGAATATTATTGTTTCATTAGAAGTAAGCCCAGATGTTAACAATTAAAATCCACCACATGTACATTATATGCAGAACAATTTATATTTATAATAGAATGAACGACTTTTTAAAGAGGTCTGTATAATATAATAATGGCGTCCACAGCCGATTTCGGCCACAACGGCTATTCTCATTTAAGGAGATCAGCCAGCTGCGCAGGACATATTATAGTGCACAAGCAATTGCGCAGGCACAGGTGCACTGACTATTCCTTCACTCTCATAGCCCGATGGGACGGCAATCCGACACGACCGGAGAGAGATCAGGCGCAGGATCGACATTTACGTGCACTCCTATGCACTGGTGAATCAATCACCAACTTCCAGACTACGGGCTGCTTTGTGAAAGTTTAGGAAAACCCACAAAGCGATTTCGGCCCGACCGGGAATCGAACCTCGAGCACAGCAGCCGCGCTTGAGACCACTAGACTAACGAGGCAGTCACATAGACTACTTCCTACTTCCTATACGTAGTAGTTCTTACTAGAAACAGGTGAAAGTACCAGCCAAAACTACTCTAAAAACAAGGCCAAAAGTTCCACCTTTAGTCTTTCGATCTAGCTCTGACCTAAATAAAAATATTTATGAAAACGGTCGAGGTTGACATCTAAAAATAGCTGAGGCCAGGTTAAAAATAGCCCAAGTTTGTGGTGACTGACAGATTTCACGAGGAGAAATGTGCTTAGCGTTTTAATATTAATGCTTGGAGAACCCTCTTGAGTAAAAAGGAATCGTTTATTAGGTAAGTAGAAGAATAATTAGCTAATATAGGAGATAAAAATAAATAACTTGAGAAAATAAATGTGTGTAAGTGGTATTTATTTACTCTGGGAAATTCTTAACCAAGCTTACTAAGAGATCATACAAAATTATATTATCTCCTTTCACAGTAAAATGGCAAAACCGAAAGACGAGTTTCTACCGTGATGCAAAGCACACAAATGCTTCTTCTAGTAAATACACAAATAAATATTTCTGATCTCTGATGATAGTCTTGTCAATCTACTGTGCGAATTTTTAAGCTGTTCGTTTAAAACAAAATTGCAAAGCTTGTTAACGAAAATGTGCTAGCACTGAACTTATATTGGTAGAATCTAGCCATTTAAAAAAAAGGCACACAAACAATTAAAATGTACAAAATACCCCCCTTTTAACTCTCAAATCAACTCCGTAAAATATAATACTCTAATTACTATAATGCAGCTGAAAATAATGGCATTTCTATCTTCCAGCAATATAATATTAAGTCACGTACCAACGTAAAACAGGTCTTAAGACACGGTACGTTAGATCCATTTAAAACGCTCTAAAAACTTCCAAGCCGAGAGAAACATGCTTCGAAGATAATTTAGGTCATAGCTTTATGAGGACACCGAGTATTGTAAAATGGAGTACGCGTTACTGTCTATTTACTGTTCTACTCTGAATTGTCTAAGGTATATGGGTCACATATTTTATGCTTTATACTTGGCTTCATGGCTTTAAAAGTCTAGATGTCCTCAAGACTTTTTCCTTCACATTTACTCAGTCTTTAGTGTCTAAGATATACTTAGACAGTATTATTATAACATACAAAAGAAAAGTTACTGACCCAGCATCAAAACTGCACTAGGTCATCACGACTTCCATTATTTGTTAAATGGAATTTATAAGGCATAAAACAAGTTCTAGTATAGTATGAATATCCTCATAGGTCCATGGTGAACTGGATCTACTTGGCGCAACTTTTTGTTACTTTTGTATTTTTATTTTATGTGTATGTATGTATGTACTTCTTGTGTTGTGCCGATAAATATTTTTACTTTCTTTCTTCTTTCAAAATTCTGGCAGAAAACCACAAGTTATATCAGTACGAACACTCCATTTATTCCTAATCCGTGTGCAGCTATTTCATTCCTCTGAGAATAAGCCGGATAGCATGCAGTGTTTACTGATGCTGTATAAAACAGGCTGTAAAAGTCACTGGAAATAATAGTTTTCTAAGCGGCTCAGAGTTTAAACTGTCTAGTTTATTATTTGTTTTACTAGAACTTTAATTAAGGCTTGTATTTTTTATATTAAGGGAAGTCGTGGCCTAGTGGGCAAAGAACCAACCTCTCAAGTATGAGGGCGAGGGTTCGATTCCAGGTCAGGCAAGTACCAATGCAACTTTTCTAAGTTTGTATGTACTTTCTAAGTATATCTTAGGCACGAATTACTGTGTTTCGGATGGCATGTTAAACTGTAGGTCCCGGCAGCCAGTAATTGTGACATTAGTCTAACCAAGGGAAATTGGGTTGCTCGGGTTGAGGAGGTCAGATAGGGCAGTCGCTCCTTGCAAAGCGCTGGCACTCGGCAGCGTCCAGTTAGACTGGAAGCCGACCCCAACATAGTTGGGAAAAAGGCTATGAGGATGATATTTTATATAGGCAGGAGCTCGTGTCTAAGTCACCACAGAAAAGGTCGATCGACCACAAGGTTAAGCAACGCTTGGTGCGGTCAGTCCGAGGATGGGTGACCGTATTTCGGCATATTAAATTGATAGGTCCAAGCTGTCAATAAGACATCTTTGGAAGTCTCTACGAGTAGTCAGAAGTTAAAACCTCTGACTAACTAGTTAAAGAGGTCAGATAGATAGTCGCTCTATTTAAAGCACTAGAACTAGGCCACATTGTAGGGTAATTCTGTTATGCCTATAAATAAATTATACCTTACTTGCCGTTTTTCCGCGGTTTCACCCGCGTCCCGTGAGAACTACTGCCCGTACCGGGATAAAATATAGCCTATGTTACTCGTTGATAATGTAGCTTTCGAATGGTGAAACAATTTTTAAAAACGGTCCAGTAGTTTTTGAGCCTATTCATTACAACCAAACAAACAAACAAAGTTTTCCTCTTTTTAATATTAGTATAGACAACACAAAGGACTTACCATATAGGTTTACATGCTAACAATATATAGTGGTTGTAACCCACATAACTTGGAAATAGATCGTCATTGTATCAACTGGAGCCGTTTAGTATCATTTTGTATGAAACTTCCTTAGAACACACTAATAGTTATTGTAATGTAATCGTCTCAAATTGGTCCAATCTATGCTAAAGCCTACCTACTAATGTTATCCTACTTAATATTATAAATGTGAAAGTTTGTGATAATGTATGGATGTGTTTGTTATTTTTTCACGCACAATCGGCTGGACCGATTTGGTTGATATTTGGTACGTAGATAGGTAATACCTTGGATTAACACATTGGCTACTTTTTATCAACACACTACGCGGGCGAAGCCGCGAGCGGAAGCTAGAAATATTATAAAACTAAAGAGTTAGTTGGTTGGTTTGAATGCACTAATCTCGGGATCTATTTGTCCAATTTTAAAAATTCTTTCAGTGTTAGATAGCCCGATTATTGAGAAACACATTTATAGACTACTTTTTCCTCAGATGCGCAGAGTAGTTACCATAGGACGTAGTCAAAACCACTGGAGGAACCTAATATGTCTATGGGTACCGGCGATATGGTTACAACCCATTGTAAACTTGATACATATACCACGACCTTTAAACTGACCCCTATCGAACCTTCTTTTGTAAACTAATACAGTTATCGGAAAACTGTGGTCTAATAAACCTACCCTTTGAACATCAAAAGCCGTTTTGATGAAATTGTTTTATTATTGCTTCCAAAATGTTGTCTAAATTACTAAATTCACCTTGTTTACTAACTAAACGCTTCTCAAATACACGTGTTTTCGAATTTATTTATACACTTTAGTTTTACAAGGGATTTTGAACCTTATTTCTACTACATAAGGTATATAGTGTAAAGGGTTAAACGTAGTTTTACAAAGGATTTTGAACCTTATCTCAACAGCATAAGGTGTATTATGTAAAGGGTTGAACCGCGAGCGTTGAAGCGTGTTTCTCTGAACATTTTGAGAATATGCTCGTGTAAGTTATAATGGTTTAGGGGTAGTTTTGGGGTGTAACAGGTAAAAAGTGTGCCAATTAATATGACAAGATGTTCCAATGTACGCGTATTCGGTTATGCGTACCAATGTTTTGTGTAAAGCGTGTGAGCCATACTCTTGTGTGTAAATGTATGAGTACATTGTTTTAGCTCGGGAGCTAGCAGTAGTGACAGTCATACAAAGAAAATAATACACACAGGTATGGCTCACCCGCTTTCGTAAGATAAAACATTCTTACACTCCATTCTGAATGCGCTACGCCGCGAGGCGAGAGTCAGCCTGCGTGCTCAAAAATACGCATAGGTACTGTCTGTGGTTTTATGCGTAATACCATAACTATTATATAATCTGTGGTAATACATAGTGTGTTTATGACTGTACGTTGCTTTACTGGATTTGATAGTAATGAGAAGGTAATCCGATAAACCCAGTCAGATGATTGTACGGTAAGTATGCATAACAATCGCTGAAATAGCATACCCTAGAATCCTTTTGGAATCAAATTTCAATAGAATTGTATGCCTAAAAGGACACTGACTCCCTAGCATAAAGCTAGCAAAGTCATTCAAAAACATAACCTAATTATACCCTATCCCACCAATACATTGACTAAATAAACTAATAAAATAATTACAAATGTCCCGAAATACTCTATAATCATAGTCACAGCACCCTGTATAAAGTACAGACAGCAGCAATTATTCAATCTATAAACTCGTCGGTAATTGGATATCTTGTTACTGTTACTGTTACCGATCGGTTGTGTGACGAGTCGGTAGATCGGTCGAGTTGGTTTGTAGGGTCGGCAAAAAAGTGTTTGAGTATTGACATAAATGTCATCCCATAATAACTTCAAAATTATGTTTTTGTTTTGTGGCTGCCTTAATCCCAACGATGTAACTTCTAGACCCTTTTTCGAAAAATCTTGAAGGATGTTCTGATAACTGAAATGTTTTTTTGGATTACAACAAAACTATCTATCTAATCGATACTGAATTAGCATCCTCCCTTGTTTTTATTTGCGTCCCGAGAGAACTATTTCCCGCACGTGCATGAAAAGAAGCCGTATAATATATTATTCCAATGCCTAAGCTATACATATTTCTGCCAGGTTTCATCAACATCCATCTACCAAATTAACAATAAGGCAATGAAGCCCTTACTTAGGTACATATCGTCACTTTTTCATTAATATTGTTTTAGTAGATTTTTCTGCGAACCCTCTGACTGCTCAGTTAATTATTATTGTTTACTAAACAAGCATATTGAAATACACGGGACTTACTTGTATTACAGTTTACTGCATTTAAGACTTATTTATTTTTATATAGGTAGGATACTGGCGTGTTGCCAATTAATTGTATGTCTACTCCTGTCAAAAGGAACAGAAAATTTCTGTTATTGAGATACTCTGCGATCAAACATTTTTAGGAAATCACAAAAAAAAATGAATTGAGAACAGCCTCCTTTTTTGAAAGTCGGTTAAAAACGGTTTTGATGATTAAGTGTTGAAATATTGTGACTTTTTATCCAGGTGCGCGAAGTAGTTCCCACAGGACGCAGGCGAAAACGCAGGCTAAAACTAAACTTATTGGAAAATTAAACAAATCGTGGAATTAAACTTCAACACATTCGCCTAAATAATACATCACATGAACTAAAAGCATAACTGTCCTTTCAGCAGTCGGTTAAAAACAAGAATACAACACAATCCACACATGTTTACAAGAACATCATAAAAATAAAACAAAAAGCCTACATTTGTCTATCAAGCCAATAACAATAAATAACGCTAGAGTAGGGTGACAACGATTTTAACAGGATTCGAGACAGTCCCGGCGCCATATTAATTGCGATCAATCCGCACTATATTTTAAGTATCCAACCGCACACCGCAAACTTTTAGTCGGCCGATAGTTTGTTTGGGTTCATAAATCAGTATGAAGATGAATGGTAGTACGCACATTACAACGATCAGGTGTTTAGCCGGTATCAGATCGACTGAAAACTTTGATTCAATTCGCGATTTTGATTACAAAAACCCACCATATTTTTTTGATGGGATATCATCAAATGACTCCTCCCACTGTGGGTTGCCAGCGTGAGGGAGTGTCAGACTCTTACTGACTAAAACCTACCATGTTCCTTCCATAGCCCTTTATATACCAGGGCCGCGTTAACTCTTTCGAACAATCCCGCAGCCCCGGCAATCCTTGTCCATAGTGGGTCAACTGTCGGCCGACTATTTAGTTTGCAGTGTACTAGATATTCTTATAGTCACCAATAAAGATTGCAGATAGCAATAACAATAATGATTTGGATAGCAATTACTATTTATTGCTATTTCGATTGCTCGTACACTTGTTTATTGGTTCAAAGAACTGGGGTTCATAAACTATAATTGTGTGGGAAGTCATAAAAATTATTTTTAAATAGATATTCCTTGGGGATTAAATATTCTGAAATAACAATTTCCTGTACCTGTATTAAATAGTTTCATCATTGTCCCATTGCAGGACTTAGGCCTCTTCTAAAACAAAGAATCAGCGTTTATCAACACGCTCAATGCCGATTGGCGATACCAGACTTTCAAGTCAAGGTTTAGTTAGATATCTATATTATATTATTCTGTCGCATAAGCTACATTACTGCCAAGTTTCTTCAAAAAGTGTCCACTAGTTCTTGCATGCAAGAATTACAGACATATATGTACATATTAAAACTACCTTTATTTATAGAATAAGTGTGGTCTTTAACTTCCGAAGTAGCCAAGACCGACATTACTATCTTTTATATTGTTTTATATACAGTAAACAATGCTTACCCATCCAATTACTGACCCTAAACCTAAACCTTACAGCTCAAAAAAGCCCCCTATTACACAAAACCAAAAGAACTTATGCAATCATCAAATTTTAACATCCACAACTTACATACTACTACATACCGTAGTTCAGAAACTGGTTTAATCTTCTATAATCCCAGATATGGTGAAGTTTGTTCGTTCCACTTCTGTAACTAGTCTGAACACGACGGTTATGTAAGAAAACTTTGTTAAATCCTGAAAGATCATGTAGTTGAGAAAATACGGAGTTTTCAACGTTACGGTTTGTGATATGGATTCGCTTGGTTTTTGATCATAAACCTGTTTTTTTATGCTCTAAATTGTATTTCGTCTGATTATTAAAATAGCTCATTTTCTGCCAGATATGCAGTCGCTCCTTGTAAAACACTGGTATCCGGTTAGACTGGAAGCCGAACCAAACATAGTTGGGAAAAGACTCAGGAGGTGATGATGACATCTGCCAAGAAAATGAGCTACTAAGCTACCAACTTACAGTCAGTAATGTTGGAAAAAATATTACTTGTCAGATGACGGCAGATAGAAGAGTATGGAAGGAGAAAACATGTTGCGCCGACCACAAATAAAATTGGGACAAGGGCAGGAGGATGATGATGATATCATAATAGTGAAAGTTTTAAAATAATAACGAGTACAAACAGACAAAATACTTCACATATACAGGTTATTTGTATACGTATACCTAGCGATATAATGTTACTGAAACTTTTACATTACGTGTTTCACGGATAATTTCGTATTAAAGAGGCAGTTTAGAGATAATTAGGCATGTTACAGTCTACATTCTACATAACAATGTTTTAAGATCTTAAAATTTTCCTACACAGATTATAAAATACTTATTATATCATTCCGACGTCACCTCACAAGGAACATACTTTTGTCGGTTTTTCTATTGTCTTTCATCCACTGGTCTTTATAAAAATACAATTTACAAAGTAAGCAGTTGTTTTGGAATTCAGTAAGATTTATAGTCAGAAGTGGACACCATTGAGATGATGATAAAAAGTTTCTAAATACATTTGTGACAATTCCAAAATATGGGATATAAGTACTTTAATTTTCTTATCCAAGAGCATAAAAATATTTTCAAGAATACGAGTAAAACTGCAAGAAACACCTACATATAACGAGCATAAATATTAAATTTTCTAATACAGGAAGCTTGTCTAAGAATATACTTCACACTAAGCATTAATATTTAAAACATGATTTCATTTCATAAGACTCCATTTTTATCACCCTATAACTTCACTTCATCTACAGAATGCGTAAATACAGACTACAGTTTCGTCACGAATATAATTAAAATTTAATGTAAGGGCGGTTTTGCCCCTTTCGTCACTAATTTAGACATGTACTGCGGTTTCAGGAATTCTATGGCACTGAAAATCAGGACCGTTTTGCCCTGAATTGAATGTTAAAGGAGGTAGACAGTATTATATAAGGGTGTTATAAATATTTTGTGCATGGGTTTTATCACTGATACATTTAAGTTAAAACATTTTCTTGGTAGTTAAAAAAAACGGCTGAGACAGCAAATATTTGCACATCAGAAAAAGAATTTAAAATGTCCATATTTTCTCTATCTGAGTACAATTGTGTGCGAAAATACGTAACTAAATCGCACACTTTTTTTTGTAAATTTTCAAAGTTCAAAAGGCCATAAAAATACTCAACAACACTAAACCAAACGATGTGAAAATGGAAATTTATTTGAACTCCCAAAATACTTTAAAAAATAGACAATAGAAGAAATAATGAGACAAAACTGTGGTAAGATAAAATCTGTTTGTCTGACCATCAGACTGTTGAAGCATAAGTTTAATTTGAGCCACCCATGGAGAACAAAATGACTAGCGGAGGTGTCATAACGCAAAATCTCCTAAGAAAGTAGCGCGACAACATGCGGGTGTTCGGGGGACGAGGAACGTTACTGTCTTCGTCATTATACGCCTTCTTTGGACCCGATCATTTTTTATGATCGGGAAAAATGAAAAATCGTTAACATACGCCTTGTTAGTTCACTCGTACCCGATGGTTTTGGTCATGCCCACCGTACGTATTTGACCTAGAAGAAGGCGCCTGACCTACCTGCATTATGGCATCTCCGCTCATCTTCCCTCACTCCGTGGACCTGCCTTTCTGCCCAAACGAGTCGCTTTGAGCTAAACTCCATAAGCACTGAACTGAATTAATGAATTTTACACGAATCTTATGCTTTCAGTCTGAAATACTGGTTTTGGAATGCTTTAAATATCATTGTTTGTCGTTTTGTTTTGGCTTGGGTAAAGTTTTCTGTGATAATTATGGAGAAAACGCTGTAAAGAGTGTCAAAGAAATTTTATAGGTTTACTTTTACACGCTTAAATGACATACGGCAACGCGCTCTGCCTCAATAAAACGGACCTCATCCTATGCTCGAACCTTCCACAAGCAACCGTATTTTAAACACAAAAAAATCTAGAAGAAACAGGGATGTAGTTATCCAATTCAAACCAAAGTCGTAGGATAGATAGAAAATAATTTAGCTTAAATCTATTTACACTGATGCAGTGCAAAGCTTTGGTGAAAAAAATATTAATCTAAAACATTGCTGAACATACCATCTGAAGCAATCATATAAAATTAATTCTACTACTTAGTTAATAGTTTTCCCTTTTCCTCGCACTAAACAGTCAGCCTAAAACCAACCCTCAAGCCCTTATTTAATTACCCCCAAAAAAATTACCTTCAATATTTCATCGGAAAACAAACGGTGTCTTAGTAAAAATTTAATAAAAATACGTCCTTAACTCGTCTTATTCCTCAGCTCACGTAGAGGTCCTTTAAAAATGTTGTCCTTGGGACCTCGAGAGTTGAATACCAATGGATCCTGGCAGAGATACATGGATCCGTGTCATGGCAAGAATTATGGGGGCAATAAAAGATGGGTGGCACTCGTATTGTCTCACGGAATTGGGTATTTAAGTTTTTTTTAAGGAAGCTAGGGAGTTTTATAAATGGTAGCAGGAAAAAAGTATCTGTCGTCCTGTATGGATCGGAGTGTTGGGCATTGAAAAAGAGGGACGAGAAGAGAGTGCATGTAACAGAAATGAGAATGCTGAGATGGATGTGTGGTGTTACAAGAATGGATAAAGTGAGGAATGATTACATTAGAGGAAGTCTGAAAGTAGCGCCAGTTACAGAAAAGATGAGAAGTAGAAGATTGTCGTGGTATGGACATGTAATGAGGAGGGATGATACGCATGCAACAAAGTGTGTGCTAAGTATGAATGTAGATGGATGGAGAGGAAGAGGAAGACCTAAGAAAAGATGGATGGATTGCCTGAAAGATGATATGAATAGGAAGGGAGTGAGTGTCAGTATGACGAGTGACAGGGGAAAATGGAAGAAAATGACATATTGCGCCGACCCCAAGTAATATTTGGGAACAGGGCAGGAGAAAGAAGAAGAGCAGGAAAAAAGTATGTACGTTTATTAATAATTGCTTCAAATGTTCCTACCCATTCTATTGCCCAATTAATTGGGATTAGTTACATAATTTTCTCAAATATCTATGTATGTATCATTACTATTAGTCGTAACACTATTATTCACTCTCATTAATGTCAACATCTTCATATCCATCCATATTTAGTTTGAGCTATCTGAATCACTCTATGTATCATCCTTTATACTTAAAATAATTTGTACATTAACGACAACCAAGAAATCTTTAACAAAAATCTAAAAATACTAGCTGGTGCCCGCGACTTCGTCTGCGCAGGTTTAGTATTTCGAACAATATGTTTACAAATTGTAGCCTATGTGTTATTCTGATGTATAAGCTATATTACTGTAAAGTTTCATTAAAATCCATTCAGTAGTTTTTGCGTGAAAGAGTAACAAACATCCATACATCCATACATACAAACTTTCGCGTTTATAATATTAGTAGGATTTCACAAAAACAAAACCAAAATAGAAACTAGCTACATCATAACACTAATACGAACAGACACAACCCATATCAGATACAAATTAATACTCTTTCGTATCATTTTATTTTCGTATCATTTTGCGAAACCACACGGTGACCACACTACAAATTACTGCGGACTTATTATTTTTCCGTCGAGTAGAATCAATGTTGCATCGACGTGTATCTTCTAGCTCAGTGAATTCTTGGTCGGGTATTACGAACGTGTATTTTAAATTATTGTGTGTTATTACGTATCTTTTTTGTAAGGGATGACAAGATGTTTATACAGTTTTTTTTAAGTCAACAACTTTATTACAAATGATCTTATTACTGTCATCTGCCTAACCATTTCCCAACTATGTTAGGATCGGCTTCTAGTCTAACAATATGCAACTGAGTACCAGTTTTTTAAAAAGAGAGACTACTTATCAGACCTCCTCGACCTAGTTACCCATGCTGATCTATACACCTTGGTAAGACTGGTTGTCAGACTTTCTAGACTAGAGTCTACCTATAGGTAGTCATAAGACGGCTGCCAAAGATGTTTAAATGACAGCTGGGACTTGCGGTTTACAACACTCAAACCCTCTCCGTGTGGGAGAAGGCCCGTGCCCAGCAGTGGGTCGGTAAAAAGGCTGATGATGATGATTATTACGAAGAGTAACTAAGGAAAACATCAGCTGTGCTTTTGACTTTAACGTACCACAAAAGTTAACATATTGACATTAAAGTTCCCCTACTGACATACAACTTAATTGAGGTATCATAAATAACGTCCCATATATTTTCCAAGCCCTTACTTACCAAAATCATAATTAAAATATTCACTTGTATTTAAAATTAAAATCTCCCACATAATAGCTTTACTACCCAAAATTCAATAAAAGCCAATAAATTATCTGGTCGTCGGAATAAATTTTATCCAACATGTCAATTTAATGCCCAGCAATAATTTATTGGCGGGACACTAATATTAAAGTCCACGGTAATCCGTACGTGTGGCCACCGTAACTGACGTCACAATATTATTTTGACAATATTAATTAATTAGTTGATAATAATTGAATGATGTTTTTACTGGATTAAAGTGTCCGGCTTATTTGTTATTTGAGAGATATGAATCTGGACAACATCATGAAGAACAAAACGACTAACGGAGGTGCTATAACTGCCTAAGGAAAATCGCCTAAGAAAGTAGAGAGCCAACATGGGGGTTTGCTGGGGACGAGGAACGTTAATGTTTTCGTCCCTATACGCCTTCTTTGGACCCAAAAATTTTTTGCGATACCGAATATAGTAGACTAGTAACTGATCGATTTGGTCATGTCCACGACTTTGACCTAGAAGAAGGCGCCTGACCTACCTGCATTATGGCATCTCCGCTCATTTTTGCTTATTCCGTGGCCTCCATATATTCTGTCATTCAATACTGGCCGTTTCATTTGAAATAACTGGTTAATTATTAATATATTGTATTGTATTATACAATATACAGGCTTTTGTAATAAACCGACATTATATAGAAATTGTATAGGTATTTACTGAGTGCACGCAGCTTGCCAATAGTGTTCTAAATATGTCGAAATAAATACCTAATTTACAGATGAATAGAAATTCGCATTAAATAGAATATTACGCATATAATGTAATTGTGTAGGAATATTCTGGAAATGTATGTTAATACATAAAAACAAGCTATAATTATTATTATTTGGTGGTTATTATTTGTTACATTTTCTATGATATATGCGTTTAATACTGTCAATTTTATGTTTCATTTTGTAGTATTTAGTTAATTTTTGTGGAATTTATTTTTCTGTCTCGATTTGATTGTGAAAAACCTTCTCATGAACGCTAATAAAGTTTCCTGTTTCAACATACCAGGTATATACGATTACAATTATTATATTTTTGAGTTCATTGACTTAAGACTTTGTTTTTGTCATAAGGAGTGATTATAGCCTAGCCTGGCCTATAATGCACAAGCATTTGCTTGGACACAGGTGCACTCACTATTCCTCCTCTCTCATAGTCAGATGGTACGGTAGTAAAAATGAGTATTTGCTTGCTTCACTCATCCATCATTACAGAAATGATCGTACTTCTGTCAATAAACAAGAACAATAATACGTCTGATTTATCAAGCTACCCCAAAATTGTTGGTGATGTCTAATAACAGGCCACATTTATCACCACGGCAATCACCAAGAGGGGAAACAGAAACAAATAAAACTACCCCAAAACGGCCATTATTGGCGGTATTAATGAAATACCGGGGAGACCGTAATCTTGAACTATTGTGCGCATTCTTCATACTCATGTGGTGGTTTATGACATAATGACAGTTTCGGGAATGTCCTCGATTATTGTGAAATTTTATGGTCACCCTATAATTATTTTTATTTCATCTTTAATAGCACTACTGTTAATAAAAGTAGATAGGTAAGGTAGATAGATATGTTTTCATCGAAGTCTCTGTACCAAATTGTACATCAATCAGTTTAGCCTTTTTTTGTTTGATTGTAGGTAGGTACTATTGCTAGTTTTAAAAACACTACAAACTATTAGTCGGCCGATAGTTTGTTTGGGCTCATAAATCAGTATGAAGATGAATCATTACAAAGATCAGGTATTTAGTCAGTATCAGACTGACTGAAAACTTTAATTGGAATCAAAATTTTCTTAAAAAAAAAATACACAATCGTTTCAATTGTCAGCCGACTATTCAGTCTTCAGGGTATTCTAAAAGTACGTATATTTACGACTAAACTCCTAAAATAATAAATTTTATTATACCTAGTACTTTTGTTTTATTTCTAGTTTTCAGCAAATGCTTGAAACAAGTTAAACAAAATATAAAAATGTAGCACGTTAAAAATGTACGAAAAAGGTTTTGCTAAACATTGTTTTTAAAACGAGAAAACATTTTTAAATCCGAATGGTATTTAAATAGTTTCTGGGGTGGTTTTTAAAATAACATTTTGTTTTGAAAGCTTGTTTTAAAAGTAATAATGCAGTATTGTATAGTACCTACTAAGAACGAGTTAGGTATTCCTTGCAGCTTCATCTGAATTAAAGAAGACAATACAGGTATCAAGCTATTCATTACTTATTTGGCCTTTTAACTATGTATTTTATTTTCAATGGTCTTCCCAAAATTGAGCAATTAGTTTTTATTTGCTTAAGCTTTTATTTTTGTTGAAGTAGTAAGTGTTTTAGACGTAACTGGCTATATTAGAGGTACATCTACGCATTTTTACACTACAATAGGTACTTGAAAACAGTGGTCAGAAAAAAAAATGATATTATGTAAGTATATTTTTAATGTCATGACATTATGCCGTCAGACGTATCTTCGTTACACAGCAAAAGAACGAAAGGTATCTAAAACTTTACGACTTAAAGATGACTTAATGTAACGTTTACCAGTTTCACACCCATTCTATTGACATTATATCTAAACACAACCATAAACAGCCAACGGAAACCAATAGAAACCGCATCGCACTGCCATCACCATCACAGTTTGATTTTAACCAAGGAGAACAAAATGACTAGCGGAGATGTCATAACGGAAAATCTCCTAAGAAAGTAGCGCGACAACATGCGGGTGTTCGGGGGACGAGGAACGTTACTAGCTCCGCCCTTACACGCCTTCATTGGACTCGTGATTTTTTTGTAATACCAAAAATCGTTGAAAGATGTCTCAAAAAACTCGAACCCCTCACAAGTTCATTCGAAACTGATCGTTTTTGTCATGCCCGTATGTCGTACGTATTTGAGCTAGAAGATGGCGCCTGACCTACCTGCATTATGGTATCTCCGCTCATCTTTCCTTACTCCGTGATTTTAACCCGCAAACGCCACTGGCATGCCATTGCCGAGTGCCATAGGTGGCAAACTGGCAATTATTTGCCACACTGCCATACCTGAGTGATTATCGAACGTGCTGAACGTACCAATTGTTCTGCTGGCTGTACGGTGTGATGGCTATTGGAGTGTACGGTTGGCAGAAACAGCATCTAATGGAGGAATGATGACAATAGTTATTTCTTTAATATTTTTATCTTAATGAAAACGTTCAGATAAAAAATCTAAGAATTTATATACAAAATATATATTGTAGAATATGTATATGTATATGTACCTAGCAGTGAAAAACTATAGTCATTCATTCATCATCCTTAAACTCTACCAATTTTTGAATATTCAACAAAATATGTAAAATATTATTTGGTTGATCAGCACACTGTAGACTTAAGCGAGAATAAAATCAAAGATTTTAGTCCGTCTCATACCGGACAAATATCCCTTGTAATTTGCGCTCTACCATTTACATAATTATCTCCATACTAATTTATAAGTCCGAACAATCAATCGGCCGACTAAAAGTTTTCAGTGTGCAGTGGCTCAGGTTTTTACTAGTCTATTTATCAAACAGTGAAATTTGATAATACTGTTTATATTTAAACATACAAAATACTTGTACCTACACTTTGAAATAAATAAAAATCCTCCCAACATATAAAATAAATTTTTCTGCACGCCCTACTTCTGATCAGCCAATTACCTCTGATTGATCATGACATTTCTCTTTAATTACAACAACGAGCAATACCAGCCATCTCTGTTGCACTTACCCGACTGCTGCAGGGTGATTAAACGGTTTGTAATGGTAGAGGGAGGTGGGTTTTGTTATTTCTATTGAATGTATGTCTTTCGTTGTTTTGTGTTAAAATAATAGATATATATGTTTGTATGTAAAGTCGTGTTGTAGTGGGTAAAGAACCTCTCAAATGTGACTGCTGGGTTGAAGAGGTCCTTGGTAAACAATGTTTGCATGTTTATAACTTTTACTGCAAAACGGATGAAGTGTTTGTCTAAGACCTCGTTATAAATTTTAATTATAACGATAACCAAACCATAACCAGCTGTATACTTGCCGCCTATATTATTGGTCAAATCTGATTTGACAACTGAAAATGATTCGGGTTTCGTAAATTAAACGGTGAAAATCGTCGTTAGACTATGAGAGATATCCTTACTTTGTTTATATTTATTTATATCTGTCAAGGTCTACATAAAGTTATTAAATGAGATATGATTAATTCCTTACTATGCCATACTTCTCCCATACGTATTACTTTAGGTACAGTAAGCCTTCCTTAATGATGGGCGATCTATCACTGAAGTATAGACCAGCTATTTCTTACATTAGCCAATCTCAAAAAGAAATAAAGTTTTCAGTGTTTCATGATATACCTATGTAAGTGTAGATGTCGAAAGTTAAGCAAATACTTAATACCATTAAAACCAAAAAAGAAAAAAAAAAACATAAATAAAAAAAGCATTACACCAATTAACATTCGAGTCAAACTGTCGTACACTTTCAAAGAAATTAATTAAAATGACTAATTTGTTTTTGAAAATTTCGCTCTCTTGTCCTACTTTAATTGCCTTCGAAAATTTATTCGCGATAAGTTGTAAGCTTTCCCCAATTTCACCCTTATTTATGGGGGCCAGTCTTTGTACGTTTGATAATATTTTACAAGATTATCGCAGTGTTAAAGGTTTTGGGGGTAAGAATTTGTAATTATGTGTTGTTAATTTGTATGTCATGTAAGCAAGAAGTCGCTCTATGTAAAAACAATGGCACACAGCTGCATTCGGTTAGACCAGTGGTTCTTAACCGGTGGTCCGCGGACCACTGGTGGTTCCTGGAGGCATTCCAAGTGGTCCGCGAAGCTTAGCTTCGCGACGTTGCTATACTACTCGACTGTTATCTAACTTAATTTTTATCGACTTATAATTGCGAGCGGGGGTTTTCGCATGGACGTATATCGGGTGTGTCGTACCGAGCCATTCCACCCCCCATTTATGAAAATGTATGTTTGGGCTACATTTTACGTAATTTTGGTTTTGAGTCTTAAAAAATAACTAAAATTTCGCGCTCGCTTCGCTCGCGTATTCAGAAACTACATGCCCTTATTTTTGCATTTGTCAACAAACGAAAAGTTAAGTACGTTTAGGCTACATTTTACGTAATATTTGGATTAAGTCCGATAAAAATTTCGCGCTCCCTTCGCTCGCGTATTCAGAAACTATATGCCCTTATTTTTGCATTTGTCAACAAACAAAAAGTTAAGTACGTTTGGGCTACATTTTACGTAATATTTGGTTCAAGTCCGATAAAAATTTCGCGCTCGCTTCGCTCGCGCATTTGGAAACTCCTTAGGCGCGTTTTTCTTTATTTGCATTTGCTTACCTACACAACTGCCGACATGCGTTTAGCTTTGGGTAGAACTGACCCAAAAATTCAAACTTTTTTTTTGATAAATAATAAAGAAATGAGTAATAATTTTGGTAAACCGATTAGGTGGTCCCCGGCAAGACAAACTTTAGTCAAAGTGGTCCCTCATGTCAAAAAGGTTAAGAACCACTGGGTTAGACTGACGGCCCCAACGTAGTTGAGAAAAGGCTTGGCAGATGATGTAGGCTAGCTTTTAAAACACTAGCCTCTTGAGTATTACACTGTGGGTTCAATTCCACGTCCGACAAGTAGCAATGGAACATTTCTACTTGTCTAAGTATCTTGGGCACTAATTTCTAAGTTAAAGGTAATGGAAAAACATCTGGAGGAAATGTGGACTTTAAAAAGTTTGAAATTATCAATACGCCTTGAATAAGTCCGGTGATTAACTCTCATTCCTTCTCTGGTGATGATAATAAAAAGAATTAGGTAAGTCATATTTTTTTTAATATAAAATTGTGCAACTCTTGGAATTGGAAAGTACAGTTCCCAAAAAATTTAAATATAATTAACTCTCAAACTCAAAACATTACCTCTTCCCGCACAGTTAGTTAAAAGCAAAATACCTACACAGCCCATACGTGACCAGTTAAACTTACTGTGGGCAGTTAACTCCTCATAATCCAATAACAAAGTTAACTAATTCATTTCGGTAACTTTTCGTACTTCTAATTAGTCTAACTGAACCCGCGGTTAGTTTAACTTTGCGAAATGATTTTTAATGTCTTGTGTAGTATGTAAATATGGGTTTATGAATTCAGATAGGTTTATTAAATGTAATTACTAGCTTCCGCCATAGGTATTTTGGTGTCGGATAACTGGTTTGAGGAGGTCAGATAGGCAGTCGCTCCTTGTGAAACGCTGGTACTCAGCTGCATGCGGTTAGACTGAAAGCCGACCCCATCATAGTTGGAAAAAAGGCTTGGAGGATGATGAGCTGAAATATAGCATATGTTACTCGGGAATAATGTAGTTTTCAAACAGAGAAAGCATTTTTCAAATCAGCTAAGTACTTTGGAGCCTTAAACATAGAAAAACCTCTTTATTATATTCGTATTTATTTAGATTACCGAGTTACTGGAAAAATAATGGAGCAAATCAATTAAAAAGGTGTCATTACCAAAATAAATAACAAAACGCAACAAATTAGATCGCATTGTTTGTCATTATCAATTAATCAACACAGAATTCACAATTAACAGGAAAACAAAGCTTTCGGAAATTAATTATTGACAATAATCAGTTTGTATTTGCATTATTAATTAACTTACTATAGGTACCTACGTCAATAATATGTCAAATTATAATAACTGTAAAGTAAACTTAATTATAATTGTCAAAAACAAGGTTTTACGCCTTGATAAGTTAATTGAAAAAATCAATCATTATCATCTGCCTAGTCTTTACCCAAAAATGTTGGGGTCGGCTTCCAGTCTAACCATGTGCAGCTGAGTACCAGTGTTTTACAAGGAGCAAATGCCTTTCTGACCTCTTCAACCCAGTTACCCGGGCAACCCGATACCCTTGGTAAGACTGATTGGTAGACTTTCTGGCTTCTGATTACCCGTAATGACTGTCAGAGATGTTCTAATGACAGCCGGGACCCACTGGTTTAACGTGACTTCCGAAACTAGAAAGAACTCGTCATTACAAGATTGTCACCCATCCACGAACCGACCGCGCCAAGCGTTACTTAACTTAAAAGATCGTTCGATCCGCACGGCTTTGACTTAGCCACGAGCCCTTTCTTAGGAAAACCACTAAATAGATTGAAATAAAAGCTAAAACTAAGAAAGGACATACTAACCTACTACTACTTTTTGTCCGATTACGGGAAGTGGTCACTCCTAAACGCGAAGAAAAGACTAGTTTAACTATAACTCTAGAATACTCTGAACAGGAATCAAATACCCTATTAGCAAAAAGGTTTCCGAAACTTCAGACGGTTTTCAGAACTAAATGTCAAATGCGAATCTATCTGAAACTTTCAGAATACCAATTACAACCCTTTTGAATTGATCTCGGGAGCTGAGAAGGATATTTTCAAAGGTTGCCATGGCAACCAACTGTTAGGTAATTTAATAGGGAAGTTTGTACGGGCTAAAATTGTTTATTATTAAATTACGAACATGTTAATGTAAATCGAAATGGTTGCTAAACTTAGTTTTGGTTCCGTTTTGTTTTAAGCTTAGTTCTATTGAAGCTGAAAGTTACAGAGCTACATAAAGCGTATTTATAACTATTATTTTAAGGTTATTTAAAATCAATATCCCGACGATATTTGAAGCGAATTATGTGTAGAAACATACACAAACAACAAACACAGTTGATGATATAATTTTAAGTTCTCCGGTATAATTAAGTACCCATAAGTAAGTATAACTTTACATATAAAGGCCGTTTCTCATGGACTGGCTGACTGACAAAAATGGCACTTCAATAATAAAAAATAATATAAAATCAGTTCAATTCTGTACATTATCCCTAACACATAAACATTTTAAATTTGTTTATGACATTTTATGACTACAGAAAACGTAATCCAGATTACCCGACTGTGCCTCACATAACAGGTAGGTATGGGGTACCAAATAACCCCACAAACCAACATTAAAATGTCCCCAACACAACATTGTAAATAACTCACCTAACACCAGAATTATAACAAATAGCTTTGTATTATTTTGTCGCACGTTTCTGCGTTTTTATTGTCGCGTTACGACAATCGCAGTTTAACGATACGTCAAGGCGTTTTAGGCACATCGCTCATTTAATGGCCACACACGGAAATGGACAGTCAAGTTCAATATGCGATGATTTTTTTAAATGATTTTTGAAATTTTCAAATATTTTTGTGTCTTTATATTGTTATGGCGAACTAAATGAATTAATACTATATTATTTAAAAAAAAACAAATAATTTTGATGATAGAATTTCTTTCAACTGCATTTAAAATATTTAGTCGTGCTTAAATGCAGCTCATAATTTAACAATATATGCATTTCTCAAAGTGTTGCATAAAAAAAAACTTTTCAACTAAAATAATATGTTTGTCATATGAATTAAAATTAACCACCTCCAATACATAATTAAACCCAAACCATAATTAATTAAAAGGTTAAACTTCCCACTACAGCCAAAACCACACGCTGTATACTCAATAAAATATTCATCACTTTAGCCAGCGAATGTACAAAACTGTGACACATTAATAAACAACGATTTACAACATTTTGTGTTCAGCCTTTACTGGTAATACCCACGGAGAACAAAATGACTAGCGGAGATGTCATAACGCAAAATCTCCTAAGAAAGTAGCGCGACAACATGCGGGTGCGAGGGGGACGAGGAACGTTACTAACTCCTTCACACAAAACCCGAACGTTATTTTTAAATACTTTTTGGAAAAACATAAAACCGACTCCCAAAAACTCTAAAAAACAAAAACTATTCTTAGGTTCGTCGGCCTAGAAGTCGGTGTCTAGTGGATGATATGTTTATTTCGGTCCAGGTGTCTTCGAATAATCGGTGCACATACATAAAAAAAGATCCCGACGAAGTGAGAATCTCCTCCTTTTTGGGAAGTCGGTTAAAAATAAAATCACCAATCAATCAAAACCATATTTTGACAAAAAACCCGAAAGCCTCGTTAGTTCTAGTAACTGATCACGCCTACTGTACGTTGCTTGACCTACAAGAAGGCGCACCTACCTTCCTTATGGCATCTCCGCTATCTTTCCTTCCTCAGTGTTTGGCCGGTTATTGGCCGAATTAACTGCGGGCGAAGTGAGAATTTATGGCAAGGGTTTTACGGCAGGAAAGGATTAGGAATGATTTGAGGGAAAAAAGTTATGTTTTCCTTGTAGAGCCAAAAAATATGAAGTTTGAAAAGTAAATAACATTTTTATTAAAATCATACAGAATTATTTTTGGGAAAACATTCAAGTGGCAATCCAACTAATTAATACGGGACATCGCTATTTCCCGCGGTTTCACCTGCGTCCCGAGGAATCAACTTCCCTTATCAGGATAAATTATAGCCCATGTGACTCTCGGCTAGGGTAGCTTTCCAACAGGGAATTCAGTAGGTATTTGAATGACATGTCGAAATCTATTCTACTAAATTACCACTCTATGTTTAGGAAATAGGATAATAACAAATCTTATTATCATAATTGAACCTTGTCTCACTTTAATAATCAATTTCTAACGATAAATTGTCAAACAAAAATTTATTAGCCAGCAGTAGAAGGGAGTAGTAACCATAACACTTATTATTTCAGGACATTTATTACTTTTCAAATTAAAATTGTAAAATAAAAATGAATTTTGTTTATGGCACACGTACGATAACAATTTACGTAAGATAACCACTGCTGAACTTTAAAACTATTAATTTTTATATGGTTAGTAAATACAGCTGTGATATCAATTTGAAACGACAAATAGGTAAAACCAATCGCTTGTGACCCACAACCATTGAGTCTAGGGTTACTACGCTTTGTGATATTTTCGGAATATCATTGCACTGAATAAAATCTACAATAACTATCTATAAAGTAATCAAATAAATTTTATTCTTGAATAAATAAAGGTTTAATAAAAATGAAAAATTTTACGTTACCTTTTTTTTTGTAAAATATCTTTATTTTAAGCTCCAGTGAACTTTTTACTTTGAGTGATTGAATTCACTCGCCAATATTAATAAAAGCAAATACACAAAGTTAAAATATTATTCTGGGAAATCCCGTTATTTACAAAAACATGGATACCCTACCACTCAGTATTGCAGATTAAATTGAACAAACAGACAGAAATGAGATTTATATGTGTGTAACACTGATTTGCGTTTCATTATGAATGCTATGCACATTATTGCACATGCATTTGAATTGGGAGAGAAGTTTTGTAGTTATCATCATCATCTGCCTAGCCTTTTCCCAACTATGTTGGGGTCGGCTACCAGTCATACCGAAAGCAGCTGAGTACCAGTGTGCCACAAGGAGTGACTACCTATCTGTCCTCATCAGCCCAGTTACCAGGGCAACCCAATATCCCTTCCTTCATATTATTGAATTGAGAAGAAAATTACGCAATGGAAAATACCTACATTTACTGTAGTAACACGATTACCTACGACGTGTAGTTTATATAGGCACGTTAAATATAGAACTTTTTAGATGAGTAACGTTGTACAATGGTTTCGAAATAAATAGGGCATCACATTATAAGTGCTGTAAGTGGCTGACTAACGTATTAGAGTGGTTTTATTTCATAATGTGCAATACCTAACCTAGCTTTCAATAGACTATATCTTATGAACAAATAGATATTTCCCGTGGTTTCACCGCACCTAATAAATTTAATTGTATAATAAATGTAGGTCGCGGCTGTCATTGAAAATCCTTGGCAGTCATTACGGGTAGTCAGAAGCCAGTAAGTCTGACGCCAGTCTAACCAAGGGGTATCGGGTCGCCCGGGTAACTGGGTGGAGGAGGTCAGAAAGGCAGTCGCTCCCTGTAAAACACTGACTCAGCTGAATCCGGTTAGACTGGAAGCCGACCCCAATATAGTTGGGAAAAGGCTCGGGAGATGATGATGAAATGTAATCTATCTCGCCCAAGGATAGTTTAGCTTCCGAACAGTGAAAGGAGTTTTCAAATCGGATTAGCAATCTCGAAGCCTCTAGTCTTACAAATCAACAATAATTCCTTTTTTATAATATTAGTATAGGCTGGTACTAGTATCGATAGTTTGTCTTCATGCAACAAAAATAAAAATGCCCTCAATCTATTTAATATCCAAGTTAAACCCCTAAAACATAACTTCGAAACTTGTTATTCCGTTTGTTAACAAACTATGAATGAAATATGCTAACAGATATTTTATTTTAAAAACCCCAACACTATAAAAAATCACCCACAAAACATCGATAAATCACACCTCTAATCCCAAACAACTGTATTAAACAGAAAGTGACAAAATAAAATCGAATCGACTGTATCGAGACCATATTTCAAAATCGATTTAAATTCCTTCAAAACATCCGCACACAGAAAACTTTTAGTCGGCCGATAGTTTGTTTGGGCTCATAAATCAGTATGAAGATGAATGGTAGCACGCACATTACAAAGACCAGGTATTTAGCCGGTATTAGACCGACTGAAGACTTTGATTGGAATCGAGAATTGTTTTTAAAATAATTTGCCAAGCATCGTGTTAACTGTCGGCCGACTGTTTGGTGTGTAGTTATAATACAGTCAATACTGTGCTCTTAGAGTAACCAAATGCAGATCTTGGTAATGTGAGTATAATCATCGGCACGAATCTTGAGCGCTGACCTTCACCTTAATTTATTGGGTCCCTTTTGTGGTATGAAGTGAGGCGCGGGAGCGGGCTAAAGCGGTGATTGGCCCGCAGTGCATCGCGTCATAGCCGTCACTCGGGATTGGTTCTTTGCTAATAAAACACTACTGCGCAGGTGAAGGTCAGCGCTCAAGATTCGTGCCGATGATTCTACTAGGTACCATTTATCTTCATACTGATTTATGAGCACAAACAAACTATCGGCCGACTAAAAGTTTGAAGTGTGCGCTCCAAATTGGACTCGATTACAGGTAGTTCCGATGTTGTAATTTAAATAAATAAGGGTTGATCGGGCTTTGGTAGTAAATTCTTGTCGTATTTAATGGCCTTGTTATCGAGTCACTGTGGTATCGATTTCAGAGCCTTTTGTACGTTAAACCATCGGATTATGACTGTAGTAGTAAGTACTTGGTATTTTATGTCATGTACCTTTCAACTGGCTAAAAAGTAGCTTATGCCTTTCGAGATAAATGGGATACCTAACAATGATTTCTCTTTACTTGAACAAAATAAATGGGATATATACCTAACAATGTTTTCTTTTTAAACAAAAAGTTATGTGCTATTTTAAAAGCTCTATATGGCGCCAAAAAAGGTACCTATTTATGAAAATGTATTTAACAGAGACAATATTTTTGGTAAAAACATCAGAATGGCTTAATCAAATCCACAGTGTAATTATTTGTAAAGGTAAAAAGTTGTTGAATATTCCAGAAATGAGTTTCATATGTTTATTTTAAAGATAATCTGTTTATCTTTTATCTTACGTCTAAATAATATTAATATACTAAATTGTGTCCTTTTTTATGTATTAGTTTATAGTTATTATTTTGTTTCATTATTTATGTATTGTTTTTTATTCTTCACATGTATTAGTTTACCTATAAGTATTGTTATGTTAACTATTTATGTATCGTATTTGCTATGGGCCTTAGTTGCCTGATGTAAAGGAATAAATAAAATAAAAAATTTAAAAATAGTGATTTTAAACACAATGTTATTGTCTCCAGCATCATTTAAAATCAACCAGGTCAAAACAACGAAAACTACAATCAAATTCCAACTCATTGGACTACCAACCTCTTTAAACCCGAGCCCCGCCGTTAACCCATGGCGTTTTATGTTATAATTCTACCATAAACTAGCGTAGACACCCCATCATGATGAGAGCTACAGGCTGCTATCGAGTTTATTACAAGATGGCGGACCGATAAGGATTACTGATTTTATTTGATACTAGTTTTGACTCCTGGTGGGGGTCGGCTTATTACATGCGAAGGTATTTTTGTTTGTTTTATGGCAATTAATTTTATCCTGAAAATCTTTTGAAAAAAGATTTTTTTCAATTTTTTAAAAAGATTTCTCTGTTCATTAGAACTAACGCGTTTTTATAATTTAAATATGTTACTTTAAATGTGTCAGTTACTCAGTCACCTATTACCGATTTACTAGCTTTTTTTTAAAATACAAAATACAATTAAGAAAAAATTTAAAGTTTAATATCGCAAAAAACCTATTATTTGAAAAATAAACAACACACAGAAGGACGAACAAAAACGTAAAGATATACAGGATAAGTCACAAGATTTTACTACAGGTAAACATTCCTAAGCATTTACAATGCAGGTTTACAAACGAACACTTGAATTTTATTTGTATGTTTATAGCAAGGCGACCGCTTACCGATTTTATTTGATCCATTCAGTAAACCATGGAGAACAAAATGACTAGCGGAGATGTCATAACGTAAAATCTCCTAAGAAAGTAGCGCGACAACATGCGGGTGCGAGGGGGACGAGGAATGTTACTAGCTCCGCCCTTACACACCTATGGAAACTCGCTAATTATTTTCAAAATAAATTAAGATTCAATCAAAGATTGGTTGTGATTTGACAGGAAACTTAAACGCCTCGTTAGTTCGAGTAACTGATCACGCCTACCGTACGTACCGCCTACCGTACGTTGCTTGACCTACAAGAAGGCGCCTGACCTACCTTCCTTATGGCATCTCCGCTATCTTTCCTTCCTCCGTGATTCCGTTTACCGATTTTATTCGATCATGGTGTAAGGACACAATTTTATGGTGTTATCTACGACTTTGTATAGAATTGTTTTATAGGTTTATGGTGTGGGTTTAATGGTGTAATTATTGCTGTGTTTTGTTTTGTTGAACTGTGATTGGGGGATAGTAATTCTGGCTATAATTTAGTGGTTTTAGTATCAGCAAGAGACACTACTGCATGTTTGTGACGTTAACCACATGGTTAGCTATTTATTAGCTTGAGTGTATGTTGCCGGAAATCGAACCCGAGACAATCATTTCGTTAGTACATATATGTTTACCATTGCGCCAACGAGGTCGCCAAAAATATCTGATTTTATAATGGGAAAAATATGAAAAAAACATATTATATTTCTCATATATCATCTATCTTGAGGGTTTAAAATAAAAATATACAAGTTCCTAAGTACATATTTTTTTAGGCCTTTTTATCATCCCATTGCTGGGCACAGGCCTCCTCTCACACGGAGAAAGATTAAGCGTTAATCTTAGTACATTGAGCGTTAATATACTAAGTACATGATGAATATATTTTAGTTTAAAGGGAAAATAAACTCAAACCATTTGATGACAAAACAAACCAGAATGCTCCTTAAATATTTCTTCATTTAACAGCCAAGTCTTGTCAGTCTTCTCAAACAGAGAAGGGACGGATCGAATTCAACATTAATATAATTAAATTTAAACTTTTGTTCAAAACAAAGTTAGCTCTCCATTAACAGGGTCGACGCCATTTGTATCTAGAGGTATACAGGGCGTTGGTTTTCAGAAAAGCTCTAGATATCGAATAAATGTATAAAAAATCTAGTTTTCAGAAATTGAATTTGAATCTCAAATAAATATGAGTAACGTTTTCAAGATAAATTACAAAAGAAATCTATATTTATTTTATGAATTTTCAAAGAAATGAGGTTCACTATTCGAATGATATCTCTCATTTATTTCAATAATATTTTTCTTAGAACCAACTTAAAGAATAATGCGAGCAATAACACACATAACTTCTATAAAATCACATATTCTATTCTAAAATCTCAAGCAGTAAAACTAAGTTCAATGATATGAGGCTATCACAAAAAAAAAAAACAACCTGTATATATTATTTCGAATTTAGTGGCAAGTGACTTTAATTTAATTATATTAAATGCTCTATGATTCTAGAACGACCATTTATTTCGAACGACTGTAGTTAAGACATATTTATTTCCACCTAGGTAGTTACGATTATTCAGAGTAATTTTAGTTATTAATTTATTTTTAACATCAGTTTATAACCCTATTCATAAATAAGTTTATAACCCTATTCATAAATAGGGTTATAAACTGATATATTATTTAAGAGACTTTTTTTTCTAATCTGACTTTACTGTTCGTGATATTATAGTCTTCGAGCTCATAAATAAATAAACAAATTCAGCCCAAATATAAGTCTAAATGACATTCAGCAGGATGAAAAATACAGAGAAACCCACATTTTTTAATGAAAAATAAATTTTTTGCCAAAGAATACTGTTCGTATACAACCGTAAAGAACCAATATCTCATTAGTTATTAGGTAACTAATAAACTTTGTCAAACAATATACCTATATGTAAAGTAAGGTTTAATAAAACTATGATATAATATAGTGAAATGTTTGAACTCGCGAACATTCGAGATTGCCAAACCGCAAAACGTAATGAAAATTATAAGTACGTACGTAAAATACGTTTGACTTATGTATTGACACAAAGAAGGTCAATACAGAAGGTTAATAGTACTCGCAGACTGCAAACTTTTATTCGGCCGATAGTTTGTTTGGTCTCATAAATCAGTATGAAGATGAATGGTAGTACGCACATTACAGAGATCAGGTATTTAGCCGGTATCAGACCTACTGAAAACTTTGAAAGGAAAACTAACATATGTATATTTTTCGTTTGTTTGTTCCCAAGGCTCCAAAGCTACAGAACCGATATGAAAAAAACCTTTCACTGTTGGGAAGGTAGATTTTCCCTGAGTGACAGACTATATATTACCCGTTTACAGGATTTTTCCCAGGGGACGCGGGTAAAACCGCGGGAAATCATGTAGTTTTCATTAAAATAAAGTTGAACTACTGAAATGACTTTTCAGTGTTAATAGTCGTAAAGTTAATATTGAAATGAAATATTTCATTATTGCTCCACACTTATGTAATGAAAAACAGATTTATGAATGAGAAATGATTATTATTGTACAATGGAAAATAACTGTTGTAGATTACTGGAGTTCTTATGTTGTCTTGTTTTTATAACTATAGTTTATATCGTTCCCGCGGATTAATCGCTAAATGAACTACATATGTTTTTTCTGTTCCTAGGCTATAAGCTATTTCACATAAGCTCACAAAAAATAAGTTGCAGTTTATAACTTTAGGGTTCATAATATTAGTAAAGAATTAAGATTATTATTCCTTCCGCAAATATCAATATGTCTCTATAAAAAATATACAGGTTGACATAGCTATGTGATTATTATTGATATATGTATGTGTTTGAGATAGAATCTACCTTAGCCAGGCTTGATCAAAATCCAGTTTCCATATAATAAGTTTACAAAACATATATCAATATAATAAAACATAGATAATATACACACACGTGCCAAAACGTTTTTTTACTTAATCACCAAAAATATATTTTCACTTTAAAATTGTTATTTAACGGTGATTTAAGATTTGCAATCGGGAGCCAAGTGGTGATCACATCTTGGCGACTTGCCTATACTTGGTACCATATTTTCAGGATTTAAACACATTTTTTTGGTTGTAATTGGGGCATTTTAACCACTTTTTCTCGGAAGGAAATACTGAACCAAGTAATTTTGATAAATAGGTAAAGGCTTTTAAAGTTTGAAATTAGTGTTGTGAATAAGGCAGGTAATAAAGGTGAACGAATACATCTTTAAGATACCCGGACAATTAAGTCTGAAATCAGTAACCCGCATTGAGCAAGCGCGGTGATTAGCGCTCAACCCTTCTCTGTGTGAGAGGAGGCCGCAGCCCAGCAGTGGGACGATAAAAAGGCTGATGATGATGATGAATAAAACAGTTTTATTTAAGTGAAATAGTATAGAACGAGGGCCAAACCGTATATATTTTGAGAGTATAAATAGATTAAAATTCACGGCTCTTGTAACTAAAGTAATAATTTAAATATTAATCTGAGAGTAATGAACGATTAATTATTTTGAAGTTCAATTCGGATCAAGAGTCTGATCCTTATATTAAATTGAATATCGATCATCGTATCGTATTTTGAAAGCGGAAATATTAGAAATTATTAATCAATTTTGTTTAAAAGTCGAAGATATTATTATAGTCCTCACTTTCACCACCATCACCAGATAGGCCTAGCCTTTTCCCAACTATGTTAAGGTCGGCTTTCAGCTGAATACCTGTTTCAGGATCGTTGTATTAACAAAATCCTTTTTAGGGTTCCGTAGCCAAAATGGCAAAAACGGAACCCTTATAGTTTCGTCATGTCCGTCTGTCCGTCTGTCCGTCTGTCCGTCTGTCCGTCTGTCACAGCCGATTTACTCGGAAACTATAAGTACTACAGTGATGAAATTTGATGGGAATATGTGTTGTATGAACCGCTACAAAAATATGACACTAAATAGTAAAAAAAAGAATTGGGGGTGGGGCCCCCCATACATGTAACTGAGGGATGAAATTTTTTTTTTCGATGTACATACCCGTGTGGGGTATCAATGGAAAGGTCTTTTAAAATGATATAAAGTTTTCTAAAAAACATTTTTCTTAAAGTGAACGGTTTTTGAGATATCAGCTCTCAAAGTCGTAAAAAGTATGTCCCCCCCCCTCTATTTTTATAACTACGGGGTATAAAATTCTAAAAAAAATAGAGGTGATGCATGCTAATTAACTCTTTCAACGATTTTTGGTTTGATCAAAGTATCTCTTATAGTTTTTGAGATAGGTTGATTTAACTGTAATTTACGGAACCCTTCGTGCACGAGTCCGACTCGCACTTGGCCGGTTTTATTTTATCTTTTTAATAACTGGCTTCCAGCTTATGTGTATTGCAAAATATTTTTAGTTTTTTTTTACAACTGGCTGGTATGTATTTAATAAGGTAATAAATTTTAACTTTTCTAACCCTTCAGTAAAACCTAGCAAGCTTTTTAATACAACCGAGCTCATTTTCACCTTAAAACATAATTATTAACCCTAACACGTACATTATAAATCAAGTGACATTCCCCGACCATTTATAACGTGCTGTTTAAACAAAAACCTATTACAACAACGGTAATAAATATTAGAAATATATTACTTAACTAAAGAAAGCCGCCTTCACGTGTTTTCAGCTGAACTTACCTGAAAAAGAAGAAACATTATTTGATAAGTTAATCAAAACCTTATTTGCATAAAGAGATAACATTATTTTTGGAAATAATGCTCCGAAACCACTGAAGAGATTTGAAAAATTCTTTCACTTTTAGGAAGCTACACTATCCCCGAGTGACAAAGGCAACGTATTTACAAAGTATTTATTTATCCGGATGTGGGAAAAATGTGTTTACAGCAATGGGGTGAGATTGCAGGAAACAGCAAGTAGGTTATATTATAAATAAATAAATAAATAATGTCGGGACACCTTTTCACACACGGTCGGTTAGCCCCATAGCAAGTTATTGTTGTGTTAGCACCCATAACACAAAGTTATGGGTGCTAACACAACTGATAAACTACATATAGCTACATATATACATATTTATAAATACATATTGAACACCCAGACCACGGCTAACAAGCATGCTCATCACACAAATGTCGACCGAGCCGGGAATCGAACCCGGGACCTCAGGTTCGGCAGTCCGGCATGGTGACCATTGCGCCATCGAGGTCGTCAGAATTATATTGAAGTAGAAAAAGGTATCAATCTAATTTTAAAACCGTATTTGAAAAACATTACACATTTAAATGTAGTACCTACTGTACCTATAAAACACGAGAGCATATACAAAAACCTTTGAAAACTAAGTAAAACAAAGCAATCAATAACCGAAACGTATTCATTAAAATTCCAAACTACCCTCTTAACTCTAAACCCGGAACACATATGCGACAAAAACGAAGGCCCGTTCAAACAAACCGAATTAAAATTCAGTTTCTAATGAAATCACCGATAATGTATTCCGACCTTAATAACTGAACCGCTAGAGAGTTTAAAGTACAGAAGTTAACATTATTGTCATTAAACTGAGAAAAACAGAAGGTTAAAATAGCAAAAAACCGACGACAGTCTTATAAATAAAAAGGTGCATTTAATATGAAGTGAAGCTCATAGGTCACACGGTTCGATCAACTATAAGGTTAAACAACGCTTGGCACGGTCGATTCGTGGATGGGAGACCATCTTGTCATGATGAGTTTCTCCTTGTTTTGGAAGGCTTGTAAAACTAGTGAGTCCTAACTGTGATTTGAACATCTTTGACAGTCGTTACGCATAGTCGGAAACCAGGAAGTCGAATAACCAGTCTTTGCAAACGGTATCGGTTCTCTCAGGCAATTGAGTTGTAGAAATCATATTGACAGTTGCACCATGTAAAATACTGGCACTCAGCTGCATTGCATCCCGTTAGACTGGAAGCCGACCCCAACACAGTTGGGAAATAGATAAACAGATGTCTTATGTAAATTCTTCATTTAACTACAAGTCTTAAATTTTTTCGTATTTTTAATGTAAAGTATATAAATAAACCTTCTGTATCATACCTTTACAATGTCAAAACCTGCATTGAAATGAAGAGACTTTGTTAATAGTGCCATATTTACCCATTCGCCGGGATGAATTCGGCTCGCAATTTGCGGGTGGCAACATTTAGATATGTGCGAATGTTCAGTGTTGCTAGCGGTCACAATTCTCCCGTACATTATGGTATTGTGTTCAGTTTTAGTGGGTGGATTTGAATAGAAATATGTATTATTGGGAGTGGACTAGTGTTTGCTTTGTGCTATTTATATTTTCATTAGAATTTTTGTGGACATAAATAAGGAGTGTTAAGTGCCGTAGGTACTTCATTTGCAAGCGGTTTGAAACGTGCCCTAAGGGAACTATTTCGAGAAAAAACACTTTCTTAGCGAACATAAAAGGCGTTTACTGCCAATTTTTAAGTCTAGACCGAAATAAGCGTGTTTAAAAATAGACGTCTTTGGTAACCCCATCTATTCCCACAGCAGATTCATAAAATTTGATTCAGTCGATATGTTTATTAATATTTACTTTTGCTACGTTAACTGCACAAAGTAATTAACTTTAAACACAGTTGCCACGAAATTAACCCCCAAATTACGGTTACTTGTACTCACAAGAACGCAGCTTCTACGAATTCAGTGCAATGTTTGTGACAAACTAACCAGCGAGCAAACTAGAATTGTCGATGTATTTGAAGCACTCGGAATAATTTGTCATCTGTTGTTGTGGATAAAAAGTATACTACAGCCTTTCCTGATAAATGGGCTATCTAACACTGAAAACATCATTTCAAATCGGTTCAGTACTTCCATTTCAAATCGATTCAGTAATTCCAGAGAAAACCGCGTCCAAACAAGCAAAGAAAGTCTTCAGCGACACAGTTAAAAATAACAACATTATACTTAATATAAATAGTACCTACTTATAGTTATTTTTCTTACTTTATTACATACCTATTTATAATATTTTGGACTTATTTTACATACATTCACAAAATAATTATCCTTAAACACAGTTGCCCCGAAATTAACTCCCTACTCAAAACCGAGTGCAATGTTTGTGACAAATAAACATACAAACAAACAGACGAGCAAACTAGAATTGTAGATGTATCTGAAGCACTCGGAATAATATATTATCTTGAGTTGTTCGAAGCAATCTGTATTCGGGACGATGTATGTGATTTTAAGTCGGCAACGGAATGTCAATGTTTCAGTAAGTATAGAAAATAGGTGGATGTGAGGAATCTTGGATTTTTCACTGTAAGTAATAGGTGATAGATACTCTTGGTGATTTTGATCAATCTATACTTCTATACTAATTATTATTATAAAGAGGAAAACTTTGTTTGTTTGGTTGTAATGAATAGGCTCAAAAACTACTGGACAGTTTTCAAAAATTCTTTCAACATTCGAAAGCTACATTATCCACGAGTAACATAGGCTATATTTTATCCCGGTACGGGCAGTAGTTACCACGGGAGGCGGGTGAAACGGCTAGTATTGATTATAGTGATTTGTGACAATAATAGTTCGTGTGCCTATAGTGTGATTTCAATGCAATCGAAATTTGTATGAGTCGCTCCTTACAGAAAAATAAAATTCCTTCATAGTTAAGGTAAAAAGCTATGAATAGAAAGAATGTTACTTGCGAGATGAAGGCAGATAGAAGAGTATGGTAGGTGAAAACATGCTGCGCCGACCACAAATAAAATTGGGATAAGGGCAGGGGGATGATGATGATGAGTTAAGATAAAAATATACCAGTCATAAATAGAGCCTCCTACTAGTCAAATAAAAAATATAATTTCACACCACCAACAAACGATTGATTACACGCCTATCCAGCTATCCTGACCCTAAAAAGAAGGTCTAACCACATCAAAAACGAGTCAAAATAAAATTAAAATGTATTCTTTTGACAGTCCTAAATAAAATGCGTAACGAAACTGCCAAAATCCTTTGTTACAAGCGATTGAAATCGGTCTAGACTTATCCCTGGTATTAAAATATTTGACAGACGCTAATCTCTTTCACATATTTGAAACGGGTTCAGCATATTAGATTTTATGAAGGATTGAAGTATTTGATTGCTATCATTAGTTCGGATTTAATGGATGGCTGAAACGTAAATCAATTTGAAGTGTGATTTGGATAAGCTGTCTCTATTAATTTTATGTGTATTGTGTGTGGTGTTTTGGGACACAAAAAGTTATAGGTAGGCCATTTTCGCAAAATGTATTTATATTATAATAAACTGGCCTGCGGTTTCAATCGTTTTATGGGGTAACATGCCAAAACATGGAGCCTGTCTTTAAAATAGACTAACTAACATTTAAATAATTTTTCAAATCGGACCATTAGTTCCTAAGATTCGCGCTTATAACCTCGACTTAGGTACATCTACTTAAACCTAGCAGCCCAAAAGACTTACTCTCGCATTTACAATATTAGTTCGCATAGAAATTCGGTTAAAATTGACGAAACTGATTAATATTGACGGAACAAAACAGCCGCGGTGCTCAAAACCCAATTGCTGACAAAGCTGGGTATTATAGTACACTGAGTTTGGAGTATACTGGAGACTAAACAGTCGGCCGACAGTTGACCCGATGTTTGGCAAAAAAAAAATACAAAAATATTCTATGCAACATAAAAATAACAATTAACAGAAACGTATTTACAAATAAATTAAAAAGCAATAACAACTAAGTATTATAAAACTTATCCGCATCGCTGTCAGCGGGGATCGTGCCCAAAAGGCTGGCTGCATTGCCACGCTGAATAGCAATGCAAATTCTTTGACCGAAGTATAGGCCAGCCTTTTGGTCACGAGTGGACTCCACTAATCGTTTGCAAATTATATTACACTAATCTTGATTCTAATAAAAGTTTTCAGTCGGTCTGATACCGGCTAAATACCTGATCATTGTAATGTGCGTACTACCATTCATCTTTATACTGATTTATGAGCTCAAAAAACTATCGGCCGACTAAAAGTCTACAGTGTGCTTTTACTAGGGTACTCTTACCCAACCCACAGAGTTCAACCCTTATATAATACTACTCAACTTCCGACCCATTTCAAAATTAAATTCAAAAACGATTCCTCGTACTTATATTAACATTATAATGTATATTTATGTACATTTTGTCAGCCATATTGTCTCAGCGTGTGATTTTTATTGTACATTGTCCAAGATGGTATCTTTATTTCCATTTTATGAAGTAAAATATATCTAAAAGTAAAAATTCTTCGTTTGTTTAAAAGTCTGTTTTACATTTGTATTGTTGTTTTGAGTTTATATTGAATTGCGTGTATGAACGAATAAATATGTTGTACCTACACAATATTTCTAGTTTCGTGGGTGTGAAATTATTTATACAGAAGTCTATCTACATTTCAATTTTATACAGTAATATTTATGCGTCTGTTTGAGTCACATAAATTATCACGATTCACGTATTTTGGAAGGCATGTTAAACTGGTGGATCCCGGCTATTACTTGAGCATCTTTGGCAGTCATTACGGGTAGTCAGAAGCCAGAAAGAATCACAACCAGTTTTCCCAGAGGAGTATTGGCCCATATAACTGGGGTTGAGGAGGTCAGATAGGCAGTTTTTTCTTGCAAAATACTGATACTAAGCTGCATTCAGTTAGACTGGAAGCCGACTCCAATATATGTAATTGAGTAAATTCTAGACAGATGCCAAGGTTTAATCTAAAACCTATCAAATGATAGGTTTTAGATTAAACCATTGCTTAATTAATACAGAATAAAGTTATTATATAATATGCTTTTTCCGTTTATTTGTTTTGTATACCTACCTATAATATATTTTTATCTCCACCCGACCCTACGAAGTAATTCCCTTAAGATGTTTGCAAAACCGTTCGCGATAGCTAGTTCAATTTAAACCCAAAATATTACGCAATTTAATTACACCAAAACTTGGAAACCACAGCTTGTTGCAAAGTGCAAACTTGCCACCCTTGCAACGCTTGCATACTCCATAGTCATGGAGAACAAAATGACTAGCGGAGGTGCCATAACGGAAAATCGCCTAAGAAAGTAGCGCGACAACATGCGGGTGTTCGGGGGACGAGGAACTTTACTGTTTTCGTCCTAATACGCCTTATTCAGACCCGATGATTTTTTTCCCTCCTCTGTCCGTTCGTCCGTCCGTCTGTCACCAGGCTGTATATCTCATGAACCGTGATAGTTAGAGAGCTGAAATTTTCACGATGATGTATTTTTGTTGCTGCTATAACAGAAAATTAGAATTAGATAAGTATTTTGGGGGGCTCCCATACAACAAACGTGATTTTAATGTCCGTTTTATAAATAATGGTACGGAACCCTTCGTCCTACTAGCATTTGGCCGGTATTTTTGTAACACCAAAAATCGTTGACAAATGTCTCAAAGAAACCTAAAGCCTGTCAGTTCCTTTGTAACTGATCGTTTTAGTCATGCCCAACGTACGAATTTGGCCTAGAAGAAGGCGCCTGACCTACTGCATTATGGCATCTCTGCGTTTCCTTACTCTGTGTGCATAGTAGAGTGCAGCAGAAGTGCAGTGAAATATTTGACAAGTTTATACATGTAACTGAGACGAGGTAGTGAATTTGTAATGAGTGCCATGTTTGTTTTATATTCGTTTTCATATAGAAGCTTTGTATGTAAGTAGTTAATTTGCAGTAGGTAAAATATATTGTGGTTTTAATATGGGTATTGTAGTTTTAATAGCTATCCATTACTTTTGCGTAGCAGAATTTAGAGTGATTATAAAAAGGGTAATTCTTTCATAAATCTGCCTACCATTTTTCATTCGTTTATTAATGAACGTATCATTTTATTATTTGTGTGAAAGTACCAAACAGATTTTCACACATTTGATTTGGAGTAGGATAAGAAATCAAATGATACACTATCATATACAGTTTTCTCCTGAAAAGATGACATCTTGGAATTAGTACAATTTTAGTACTTACTAGTACAACTTATAGTAGAAAAAGGATTTAAAGGATTAACAAATACTAAATGAAATATTACTCCTCCCTCTACCATTCATGAAACCGCTTCATAAACCATAATTTATTTAACAACCTGATAACTTAACCCTGGTAACCTAGGTCATAAACCACGCTTCTAAACCCAGGTTATAACCATCTAATATTAAACCAGTAATGGCGACAATTTTTCATCTCCTATCATAGCGCGATGGGATTACATCGGCAACTGAGCATGCAATATGCAAATGTAGTTCATAGACTAGATAGTGTGTAGAAGGTGCATTTAAGATCTGCATATCTTGCATAATATGCCTACTGTAGTCTACAAACTCATGATTCACAGATGATTTTCCATGAAGGTTGTAATTACTTTAAAATTTAAGCTAACTGGCAGTAAACTTTTTGAGCAAAAAAAAACGTGAGAATAATTTTCTTCTTTTAATTAGTTTGAGCCCCCTTATCGTAATTGACTTTCCAACTATAATTTCAATTTAAAATACTTGCCGGCCAAGCACAGTTTTATTATCTCCATATGAGGAGCTTCGAAAATCAAATGTGAAAACACTTGTTTTTTTACCAAATAGTTGATCTTTACGTTGGTGAGTCAATTATGATCGATTTCATCTTTCTCTGCAATATATAATCACCATCAAATCAGTCATTAACCGGCCATCAGTCAGAGCAAGTACATCAATAGCATAAATCGACGCTCGAAACTTAAGTAGCGTTTTTTTGCTTAACCTATTGGCACTTCTAAACTTTACATAATCTATGGTCCAAAGCGATCGGTACCAATACGGAGCGCGAATTAAAATGTTCCGATCCGCTATTCCAATATGTAAGTAGTAAGTACATACACACATAAACATACAAACACGTTAGAAAATTGAAATTCGTATCTACCCGCAAAAACATACAGCAGTTTACAACTTAGTTCTAATAGGTTTTTGTCTTAGATAATTGAACTGACTGGAGACGCCATAAGTACAAGAGCACAGGACGTCATTTGTACAAGGTGTGTGTCAAGTATAGCTGCCTAGCTTTTCCCAACTAAGCTGGGGTCAGCTTCCAGTCTAACCGGATGCACCTGAGTACTAGTGTTTTATACGGAGCTGCTGACTATCTGACGTCCTCAACCCAGGGCAGCATTGAATGGCAGCCGGGACCTACAGTTTAATGTGCCTTCCAAAACACAGTTCATGAGTCATGATCACTGTTTGTGCTAAATTGGCTGTTTCACATAGTGCCTCCAGTTGGTTCACTACTCTAAGCATTTTCTACTATTGTAAGCACTTTGTATGGTTAGTATTGTAGTTTTGTGGGCATTGTTTGGTCAAATTGTAACTGTTATGTGTTGCATTTATTCTTCATTTCCAATTCGGAATGTTTAGTGGTGATAAAGCGCATTTTTACACGACCATAACATGATTAAATCAAAAACATAATTACTATAAGCAGCTCAAGGTAAATCAGAAAATGTTTAAAACAGGATAAGTATTATTTTACAGAACTTAATTAAGTCTGAACGAATTCTCAGAATAATCAGTTCAATTACCGTCAAAGGTATTATATTTCTGACGTTTTCAGAAAACATAGTATGAAAGGAAAGTCTTTAAATACCAACTTCATTAAATAAAATATGAAACGGTTAAATTGCACTTGAATTTAAATTAAGATAGTATTACATTTTCAATAATTTCAATTTCAATGTTTAATTCATGTTTTTCCGTCACTCTTTTGATTATATTCCAGTCGGCATCCAGTCTTATTTCTTACTAATTATTGGATAGTCAATGTCCAAGGAAACCCAATTTTTCTTCACGCACTCGGCATATTCAGTGTTTGCTACTGAAAGTTCACTATTTTACGTCAGACAATACTATACTTGCAGATAATGCTAATTGTCAATTTTAAGAGCATCTAAATACCCATAATGGCTCCCAAAGATCTCAAGTTACATTAACACTTAAATGTGCTTTTTGCCCCATAAAAAATGGGTCCTATAAAACTCATGGAAATCATCCTATCATGACCTTACCAAGCCTATTTTGACCTCAAACAACCCACGACCAAACACGACACGGCACCCACAACTTATTCAAACGAACTTACAAAAAAACAAAAGAAACTCAATTACTACTTCGCTTTGACATCTCATTTCCCTAAATCCGATTTTAAGAATCAATAAAATTTCGATTCTGCCCTAATGAGTCAATAGCGACTACTTTATTCCTTTTGAAATTCAATAAAAAACATCGAATTTGCATGAGGCACTTTAGGCGGTCCACAAACTTACGACTGTCGGGCATCGTAACTATTTTAGAGGTTATAAATTAAGTCGATGTAAGGAATTTTAATTTTGTATAGGCTTTGTTTTGTTTTAGACGTGATGCTCGGTTTTAGAATTTATCTTCGTAGTTACGTAAAGTGTCTTAATTGATTGTTCTTTTTTTGATTGTTACAGATCTACTATGTTTTGAAATTCAAATGAAAAATCTCTGAACATTTGATATTTTACTTTTACACATAAAAAACTTCCACAGCTTATAACGCTATATACATACATAGTTTCATTTTTACAGGGACTGCGGGATTGTTCGAATGACTTACGGTAATGGTGCATAAATTGCTTAAGAAGGAACATGGTGGGTCGTAGTCAGTAAGAGTCTGACACTCCCTCACGCTGCACCCACAGCGGGAGAGGTCATGTAATAATTTCCCACAAAAAAAAAAAACAATAAGGTATTCTCATCAACATATTCACTAACCCTCGTAATTCTCAAAACGTTTATAATAAAAACACAAAAAGCCCTTTTTGAACGCACTTCTCATATCTTTCCTAAAACAAGGGAAACCTCATTAAAACAATAAATAATCATTTTCACAGTAGGCTATATAAAATAAGTGTAAGCACTGAAATATAAGCCTTACGAGACGACCCACTAAACTTGAATTACGTAAGACAATCCCTAACATGGAGGAAGGAAAGACAGCGGAGATGCCATAAGGAAGGTAGGTCAGGCGCCTTCTTGTAGGTCAAGCAACGTACGGTAGACGTGATCAGTTACTAGAACTAATGAGAATGTCATGCAAATCCTTGACTAAGGAATGGCTTAAGTAACCATTAAATGTCTCTGAGTGGGAAGGTATCTTACTTGTCACTCACACACGCATTTGCTCAGTCAGTACTGACACCACGCCGATAAAGGCTCGTCAATGCACATGCGTGTGTGAGAGACAGTGTTATAAACGTTAATAGGTACCTTCACAACTGTACACTGTATCTTTATTCTGGTACAGTTTCTTGACAAATCAAAACCAATATGTCAAAGATTAGTCTTGATTGATTGGTGATTTCATTTTGTAAATAATGGACGGGTTCCATAGAAGGCGTGTATAAGCGGAGTTAGTAACGTTCCTCGTACCTAACACCCGCATGTTGTCGCGCTACTTTCCTAGGAGATTTTGCGTTATGACATCTCCGCTAGTCATGTTGTTCTCTGTGATCCTTGCGTATTATCGTGAGTTTGTAAACAGCCTTGTACCGTAGGAGGCCTTCTAACCGAACTTTACTGCTTGTTGCCGCTATAAAGTAAAATATATAAACGTTTTAGTGAATAAAACCTTTTTTTAGAAATAGTGTTGTTTTTTACCGGGTCAAGAAACTAAAACACACAGGAAGTTTTTTTTAATATCTTGGTCGTATTATTTTCTAATTTAAAACAATAGACAGAGTATATTCGATCATTTTTGAGATTAACGTAACTACCGACTTTTTTAACTACAGTTTGATGTAAAAAAGTTTTTTAAATTTATATACTGCGGTTTCCAAGACAAAGCTACTATCTGTAAACTGGAGAAACTTTACATTACGCAAAGTTAAATACCTAAATATATATTTTTTTTTGCCAAAGGAGCATTTAATCACTTTCTGACTTACTTATACCTGGATAGTGATATTAGTACAGATACATAAAGATATGTATATCTGTATATGTCACACAGCAAAAACATTACAGCTTGCCATTTTATTTACGCGAGATTCGCAGTTAAATTTTAATGTTTTACAGTAAAATTCATTGTAGTCCACTTGCGGCCAAAATAAATGGGGCCCACGCATCGTGCATATATTTAAAAACTATTCTATTAGGGCAAAAATGCGTAAAACTGCACCCATATCGGGACTTTTGGATATCGCCACATGGCATTTTTTGTATTAGGTATTTTAATTGATGGCTAGCTTGACATCGCGAAAAGGCTTGTCGACGCTTCGCGTGACCAGAGGGCTGGCTTATTCTTTGGACAAAGAATTAGCATTGCCATTCAACGTGGCAATGCAGCCAGTCTTCTGGGCACGTTTCCGGAGGACAGTGATGCGGAGGAATACTTCGACGCCTGATCGATGCTCTTTTATATTATGTTTTATGTTTATATACATTTTGTATATAGTATTTTATTTTTAGTTTTGTATAAAGATAAGTAGCTTAAGTTTGTATATATGTATAGTGTGTACATTAATGATTCAATAAAAATATTGATGGCTATAAAGGTTGTATCTGACTTCTCCCATTTTCGTTGTTTTTTGTGATTTATAATTCTACTAGTATTAAAAATGTAAACGTTTGTGGCTTTAGATGTTTAGATGTTTAGGTGGTTGTCCCTCGAATCGTATTTGATGAAAAGTAGCCCGAAGCCTGAAAGTTGGTGATTGATACAGCTGTGCATCGGAGATTACGTAAATGTCGGTCCTGCGCCTGATTTCTCTCCGGTCGTGTCGGACTACCGTCCCGTCGGGCTATGAGAGTGAAGGAATAGTGAGTGCACCTGTGTTCAAGCAAATGCTGGTGCACTATAATATGTACTGCGCAGTCGGCTCATCTCCTTATGTGAGGAAGCCGATAATCGGCTAGGAGGACATCATTTGATGAAACTTGGCAGTAACGTAGCTTATCCATCAGTGTAATGTTTAGGCAACTATTTAATTTTACCCTGAAGGAGTAGGTAACTTAGGACCCGAATGAAACTGAGGATCGATGTCAAATAAAATTTTAAACAATACTATCGCTACTTTTCAAAGGGTTTTTAAACGTTACTCAAAACGATATCAGCCCACTAAAAACTTAGCAATAAACTGAGCGAACAAAGTGGTAATTTCAACTGGATTTTTATTCGTTTTCTTAATAGATTGGCCTGGAGGTTCAATTTGAAAATGGTTTCCATTATAATAGTGGTAGAAGTCAATTAGTTTTTATGATTGCTGAATTAATTTGTGCCTGGTTTCTGCGGCGTGGTATTTTCATTTTAATTACTATTTGACTAGCTTTTGTTGACGATAGCGTCTTAATTACTCGTTTAAATTATACAACTACGCCGAATACCAAAATAAATTAAGTTTCTCGAACTAAATGTGTGTATATTTAGGTATATTTTTAGACCTCAAGCAAAGCACTATTACTTACTCAATATAATTTCAATCTACGTGAGCAAAATTCGAATTTAAGATTATCCCAAAAACAAAGTTATTTTGCTACAAGTAACCCTTTTTAATTTAAAAATAACAAAATTCCAATTTGCTCACAAAAACGCACAGTATTAAAAAAAGTGAATAAAACTTAGAAATAAATTTCGAAAGCAATTACCGAAAACAAAACACAGCAAAAACAAAGAAAATAAAATAAGAATAAACATGGGTCAGAAAATTGGCTACCTCACTTTTTAAACGTAGACACAAAACTTATTTATCTGATACAAGTATCCAATTTAAGTGGACTTAGGTATAGTCTGAAAAAAGTATCAAAACATAACTAGTCATGTTAGCAATTTATATTTTATCGATTATCGATAAAATGTAACATTAAAGAAGACACTAGTTTCAGCTCATACTTTGACATAATTCGGAATCTGGTCACCCGGATAAAAAATAGAACTACTCAATCAAAAATCAAATTCAAAAATCATTTGAAACTTGGCTGCAAGACGGCACTTTTTGAACGTCAGAAATTTACATAATACAATCCCAAAACGCCCACCCTTCACCACTTCCTATGTGTTTTTGCTGGGAAGAAGAAGTGGCGCAACAAACTCCCCAGCTACTTAGCTAGTCTTTGTCCGGGAATCGGATGCCAAAATCATCTTATACCTACGTTTTAGCCGTTTTGGAATTACAATGTTACTCACAGGGTTACTTCAGCATTTAAAATAAAACTAAGGATATCGAACAGATTATGTTATAGGTATTTACAATTTCTTGAGAAAGCAATATCATTTTCAATGAAGTAGATCTAATCCTAGGAATCGTTTCACTCGATACACACTCGAGACTTTATCGATACCGTTTTCAATACTTAGTCCACTTCAGTGATGTAAGTGCTACCTATATATTCTATCGATACTTTTCTCACAACACGTAACTAGGTCCTTAACAAGCCTAAGGCACTTTGCTACAAAATTAACTGTGTAATTGGTGGAACTAAATTTTGCCAGTTATTCTCTACTAAAATGTTAAGAGCCTTCGTAAATGTACGTAAATTCAATAATATTTTTTGTGGGGTAATGGATGGGCGGAAGCGGGTAACGGGGTAACGAAGCGTGGGTAAAGGGGTAAGGGTTAAAATTCGTGATGCGCGACTGATTTTTGTTGGGGGTAGCTTTTAATTTTAGAAATGGGATCAATGAAAATGGTTTTGATATTTAAATGCCTCTTTGGTATTACCACAAGCTACTGCTAACGGCCAGTTTCTTCATCAAAAGTTAAAGTTAAAGTAATGTCTAAAGTTAAAGTAACGGTCAAATTCGTTTTTTCAAGGCTAAAGTGACAGCAAAATTCATAGAAAAATTGAATTTAACCGTTACTTTTACTTTAGACATTACTTTGACTTTTACTTTGGCTTTAACTTTTGATGAAGAAACTGGCTGTAAGAGAAGTAAAGTAATAAGTAATACTTTTAAAAAGGCACTGTAATTACAGCTCAAACATCGTTTCTTTCACACAAAAATAGCTGTGACCGTCGGACTTTTTAAGTATGACTCATAGCTTAGTACAGTTTGAATATTTCGAAGTAGGTCTTACATCATCATATTTTTGTTAACTTCGCTTAAAAATACAAATTGTTTTATTTTTGGCTTTTTATATATATGTATTTTTATTAAATTGGCTTGAACATTAATTTGAAATATTTTGTAGGTTTTCTAGTTACAACGTTACAAAACGCTACCGCTTATGACACAATTTGAGACACGCGTGCAAAGCAGTATAAATTAAAAAATATAATTAACTCTTCCCTCTGAACACATTTTGCACTCATTAAAGCGAACTTCTCGTTATAAACGGTATCTCTACTTATAAACATATTACATACATAATATTATTACAGAGCTGAAACATTTACTTGCACATTGTTCTTAAGTATTTAATAAGACGGAATGAAAGTTAATGAATTAATAGACGCTACTCTCTCTCAGGTGGCTTCGGATTGTCATCCCATCGTGCTATACGAGTTAAACTATAGTATTTAACTGTGTAAATAAGAAAACTTATAAATTCTATCATAACTAATATACAGTCTGAAATAATCAACCCGCATTGAGTGAGCGTGGTGATTAATGCTCAATCCTTCTCCGTGTGAGAGGAGGCCGCAGCCCAGCAGTGGGACGATAAAAAGGCAGCATATATTCTATCATTGATTTCAAATTACATTTCTAATTTCTTGACTCCGCCAATTTACAACACAAATGATTCCAATTAAAAATATCCGACATCGCCATTTTGAAATTGACGATTACCCACTCTCACGACGAACACATTCGTCATTCTTTTGTTTTTCCCATTTACACGAAAAGTACTCGAAAAATAAGGAAGAAACGAAGAAACGAAGTATAAGGAAGCCGCTTGTAAAGGCGAATGATCTTAAGAACAATAGGGTGAGAGTACCAGTCACAGAGGAAGGAAATATAACGGAGATGCCATAAGGCAGGTAGGTCAGGCGCCTTCTTGTAGGTCAAGTAACGTACGGTAATAGTGAATCAGTGAGTAATCAATTACTAGTGAAATAACAAGGCGTTTGGGTTTCTTGACACGTGTGTCGAATATTGGAGGAAGGAAAGACAGCACATTTGCCATAAGGTAGGCAGGTCAAGAGCCTTCTTGTGGGTCAAATAACGGTAGGCGTGATCAAAACAATCAGTTATTATAACTTACGCGTTTTTTTTTTCAAAGAAGCCATGTGTGATTGGAGCCAGTAACGTTCCTCGTCCCCCGAACACCCGCATGTTGTCGCGCTACTTTCTTAGGAGATTTTGCGTTATGACATCTCCACTAGTCATTTTGTTCTCCATGGTACTATGGATGTGTTTACAATTTGTCAGTATTTGGCACCATGCCATTGAGTTTACACGCTATAACGATGTCAAACGGAGTTAGTAAACAAGTGTCGTGTTACTTAATCCGTTAGTTTACTTAATCCTCGTTTAGTTAAGTCGGTTAACTTCGAGTAGGACATGGTTTGAGATAAACTGGTTTATTTCTTGTGTACGAAACTGGTCGGTACTTCCATGGTATCAAAGAACTGTAGTTTGTATTGATGAATAATATATTTATTATCTTTTTTTTTTATTTATTTACAAGGTTATAAAAAAGATATACAAGATGTATTTACAGTATAACGTCAAAAATAACATATTATAAGTATTAGAAAAATGGCTCTAAACAGGATAAATTGTGAGCGAGATTTTACGAAAATAATATTACCGTATTCCCAAAAAAAAAACCTTTTCTCATAGTGAAAGCTAAAAACAACATTTTTTCCATCAAACTGTTATCAACGAAAAAAAGAGGAAACTAAAATTCCGCCCAGAATTTTAATTACACTTCTGGTAAAAAAACATACAACGCTCGGACCTCCCAATTACCGCTAAGGTAAACACAATTTTTGGCAAAAAAATAAGATAATTAAGAATACCATGAACAAATTAAAAAGTATTCAAGACCCTCATAATTAAAAGGGAACCTTTATAGGTTTTAATGAAAAAGAAAATTCGTGTGCCCATTTTAAAATTTCCGAAACTACCATAGCGACCCATAGTAGGTATTTAGTTACTTAGAAAATATCACTTGACTCCATTGATCCCTTTAGTATTTCAAAGAGCCACAGATACCTGAATTAATCATACATTCTTATAAACTGTCAAGTTTATAATATTAGTAGGATGGTATTTATTTTCAAAAAACTTTTTTTAAAATCGTTTTTGCAGAATAGAGCTTTCAATTTCACAATTTCATACATACCTTACCACTTCATAATAGGTAAAGATTTTTTTTTTAATCTGAGACTAAAAAATCATCTTCCTCATTACGTCGGCTAAAATAGAAACTTATTAAATAAGCTTATGGGTGGTCATACTAAGAAAATGATGTATTTACACTTAACTATATAGGTAGGAGGTTTAGAAACTAGCTTTCTGAGTCATTTTTTCTGCACTCAGCTGTACTTTTTGCTACTTTGCATATTGATAGGAAAAATTGCTCAATCAAAGTTAATTAAATTAACTATGTAGATAATTGAGTGTTTATGGGTAATAATATTTTATTAGCAGTTAAAGCCGTAGGTGGTTAATAATATAAAGCTCACGAACTTATAAAATATGTAGCACGTTAGCGTGTGTGGGCTCAAAACACACATAGCTATTTTAGTTAATTAGTGTACGTCATAAAGGTAACAAAAAGTAATATTCTGAGATATTTTGAATTCTCTATATTGACATATTATTTGGTGCCTAGGAAACCACATAAATAATATGTAGGTAAACATATGGGTACTGGGGAGTTTGTTGCGCCACTTCTTCTTCCCAGCAAAAACACATAGGAAGTGGTGAATCGGGGTCCGAATGCCCACATTCTATTTAAAGATCTTTCTAGGCGGCTGGTTGACGCTTCTCGTGACCAGAAGGCTGGCTATTACCTCGGACAAAGAATCAGCATGGCGATCCAACGAGGTAATGCTGCCAGCCTCTTGGGCACGCTCCCAGTTGACAGCGATGGGGACGAATTTTTTGACGCTTTTTAGTTGTTTGTTTTACTAGGATAGTTTTTGATTTTTATTGTAAATATGTATTGTAAATTGTATGTAAATAATATCAAAATAAATTTTATCAGTGACCTTAAGTTTTTGACAACCAGTCTTACCAAAGAGTTTCGGGTCGCCAGGGTAACTGAGTTGAAGAGGTCAGATAGGCAGTCGCTCCTTGTGAAACTCTGGTACTCAGCTGCATCCAGTCAGACTGGAAGCCGACCCCAACATAGTTGGCAAAAGGCTCGGGAGATGATGACTAAGCTACACCTTTTTCACTCAGTTTTTAGATACGTACCTTGCTCCATTTTCCAATATCAGAATTATTGTAATACAGTATATCGTTATTTGAACGTGACTCAAATATAAACGGTCAATTTATGCCAGAGTACTAAAATCTCATTTGAAACGCCCACGTAATATTAAATAATGAATCGTTATAATCTGGCCATTGTTCCACTAAATAATTATTAATTATATCACGCCCCAAATCATTTAATTTATTTGTACAAAAATATTACATAAAATTTATTGAATAATTATTTTGTTTAAGTTAACATAATGTCGATTTTGTTGGAATAATCATATTTTCAAATATTTACATTTTAATTAAAACCACTCTAGAAAAAAAACTTAAACTATTTAAATGATTACAAAAGAACGTGACTCCTATTGTCTTAACCAAAATCTTTTGACAACGAATCTCAGCGGGTATTAATGGATGCATGTTTCTTTAATGAAATAAACATCTATTAAAAATAATTTACTGGAGTTGCAATACATGTTTTTTAATACTTTGATTTAATTAAGTTACGACTCCAAAATACTTACAGGAGCTGCACCAATATATTAACTGATTTCTTTATTTAGTGCCTACTTGCACTAGCATATAAACTTTGTATAATATTTATCATAGTTTACAAGTTGCAATAATATTTCCAAGGAAAAAAATATTTCTTTCAATATAGCTCAAATTAAATCCAAAATCTTTGTGAATCAAAATGAAACATGGAAAATATTTTCAATCAATATAGTGTCAGACAGATTTAGACTTTCTTCATCTATATCTCGACTTCTGCACCTTAATTCTATTATTTACAAAAACACTGTTTATCCTAATTGCTCAAAAATAGCAATTTCAACCATTAAAACCCCAAGGAGAATCCAAAATGATTATAAATAGCTTCTAATATCCTTCATTTGATACTTTCCAACATCCTGCTACGAAGAAATTTCGTAATGTTGCCAGCATCGCCCCAATTACGTGTTCAAATGTTTAAATATGTACCAACATAACAAATATTTGATGTGGCAACACCGAACAGTTTAATTAAGCTTTGTTTTGATTTTGTGAAACGGAATTTTCTGAATGAACTAGGCTTAAACAAATGGGGAAGTATTTTGATTTTTTTTTTGCCTAGTGTTTGTAAGCACCTCTCGATTTTGAGTGTGCTGGTTCGATCCCAGTTCAGGCTATGAAGTGTCAAAAGACAGTGTAACAAGTTCCTTCTTAAGTATATCTTGGACACTAAAAACTAAAGGTAAACGAGAATATCGTTGACGAAACGTTAATAAAAGATTATATTAGGTTTTATGCGACTACATATTGTAATTTGCTCAATGTGCAAGTAAAACAGCGAGAAACCTAGTCTACAAGATACAGAATTTTAATCAAATCAAAATACAAACAAAACCAAAATTCCAAACTAGTTTAGAAGTCCAAACAAGGGCCGTTAACTGCCCATCATTAATCAAAACGTGATTTATGTCTATACCTAACCTCAAAATGTATCAGATTTATTACGTACAACAATATATCTTAAATAACTTTAGTAAAATGGTTTATGAATCTCTGGAGTATGTAAATAGGGTTTAGTAATGATCCTTTTGTATATTTTTTTGATTGAAGGTTAACTTCTATTAAACCTGCATCCCACAGTAATCCGGATAAAAAACCTGGATTATTGATGTCCTTTCTCAAACTGTAGACTATCTGCACACAAAATTTCGTTTAAATAGTGTTATGGTATAAAATCACGACACTTTGTAATTATCATTTACTTATCTGCTATGAAATGTTCTTGGTTGACGTCATGACTCGAAACTTACCTGTGAAAGAAAGATAAACAAAGATTAGTACCATACAAAGTTTTGAAGAAGGTGGTGGGCAGTGAATGCATGCGAGCTAGCCATGACAGGGATGGTCAGCAATAGGATTTAATTAAGATGATGATATTTGTCGAATCCGTTAGTAACACTCCCATGGCGCGGATAGCGTGGGTGATTACATTTATTTAACCACTAGCCGTTTTCCCGCGGTTTCAACCGCATCCCATGGGAACCACTGCCCTTAAAGGGGTAAATAGATTTTTTGAATCGGTCAAGTAATTTTTGAGTGTTTCCATAACAGACAAACAAAAAAAAACTGTTTAAAGTATTTGTTTAGATGACGTCTAAAATAATTTTTCAGGCCTATTCAACTCTTATTTAAACTAATTTACACTTACTAAGTTCTAACGTAACAAAGCACTATTCTCAGCTACCCTTTTGACCTAGGCACCTAGTAATTTAGCATTTCGCCTTCACTTCTAGTGACAACCACACCACTTTAGTCTATTAATGGCTCTTAGATAGTAATAATAGTCATATGTGACTACGAATAGTATGTTAATAAAGGTATATAATAGTTTAAAGTGTTAAATGAAACGCAATTATGGAAGAAGCTAGCTTTTACTCGCGGTTATGTCCGCGTCTTTCAAATGCTAATCAGCTGAGGTAAATCTAATAAAGTCAAGTCTAGCCAAGGTTGCTGGGAAGCAGTGGATGCGGGTTGCTGAAGATTGAGCAAATTGGGGAACCTTTGGGAGGCCTTTGTCCAGCAGTGGACGTCTTTCCACTGAAATGACGACAACGAAGATAAAATCAAAACCATCCTTATTTGACGCACCAGGATAAAAAAATATGTTACTTAAAATCTTTTTAAAAATCCAGGCAAGCATTAAAAAACGCATTTTCAAGTTCCTTTACCTATTTCATAAGCCATAATGAAAACTAAAATCATTGTAAAATACTTTAATCTAATCCGAATTTCGCAAATCTGTTCACAGCCTAATACGGGTTGTAATAATAAAGTTATTCAACAAAACCTGACCTTTACCGAGACCCTTTTTAGGCATAAATCAATATGGGTACCCCATAATCTCCCTAGAACTATAATATAACAAAAAACCCATAAATTTTCATAAAATTCATTTACTTAATATTCGTTTCACAAATGTTTGATAAGTTCGGGATTAGGGTTGTCACGCACAGTTTGCAAAATCTATCGATAAAAATAATTATCGATAATGTTATTAGCTAATAGCGTTGTAAAATTGATCACATTTTGCAGTTTGTTGCTGCGTAATTATGTTAATGTTTGTTTGGACAAAAACAAACTTGTTTAAAACATTTTACACATATAGGCGTTTTAAGTCTATATAATAACTACATAATTGCCACTATGGGAAAGCAAATATAGAGAACAGGCACAGCTACATATATATTCTGCACACACATATTATGTATTCTCGAACTAGCTTCCACCTGCGGAATCACTTGGGGACCCCATGGTAACAGCTCAGCGCAATCGTGTAAATGTAGATTGTAGCTGTAGTCTTCTTCGATAAATAGCCTATCTACCACTCAAATATTTTTTTTAATTGGTACAGTTATAGTTACTGAGATTATCGCGCTAAAACAAAATACTCTTCACCTTATAACACAAGTAGGTATAGATACCGACATATGTGGTTAAGACTTTCAGACACATATTTTTTTGTCTCACACCTGGACAAAGCTGCCTCTTGTTTAAAAACCCCATATACCTATTTTAAAATCCAAAATAACATTATACAGGAAATATCTATCGCAGTACAAAATTTGAGGACGTTACATAATCCAGACAGCTTTCAAACTCCCTTAATTTAAATCGAATGGCACAACTAACATGTAAGCTTCAGCATTCGCAATCGGAACTCTAAATCGAAATCTCGATTGGAAATATCGATATCGATAAGCAGTTTAGAACTCGATATTATTATGGTAGCAACACGGAGGACAAAATGACTAGCGGAGGTGCCATAACGAATAATCTGCTAAGAAAGTAGCGCGGCAAAATGCAGGTGTGCGGGGGACGAGGAACGTTACCGTCTTTGCCCTTATACGCCTGCTATGGACCCGACCATTTTATGAACTACCAAAAATCTTTGTCAGATGTCCTAAAGAACCCAAACGCCTCGTCAGTTCACTAGTTACTGATCGTTTTGGTTAAGGCTTCCGTACAAATTTGACCGAGAAGAAGGCGTCTGACCTACCCGCATTATGGCATCTCCGCTCATTTTTCTTTACTACATGAGTAGGAATTATTGGCACCCGCATAACCGCGGGGTATCTAAGTGACCAACTTTCGGGTTTATAGATTTGTTGTTATTGGGGTAAGCAGATAATGTACTTAATTCTGTGTAAAATTATAACGTCTGCTTTGTTAAAGTTGTCGTTAGCACGATTATTGACCAAAAGATTTAAAAATAATAGATTTCAAATAAGAATATTTCTCGCGGTTTCCTATCCACTCGCGCCCTAAGCAAAGTTCTCGCACCCGAAGAAAAAGCAATCTATGATATGTAAGTGTGAAGTTTTATCAAAATCCGTTCGGCTATCATTTGAACATCTTCGATACTCATTAACGGTAGTCACAGAAGCCGGAAAGTCTGACAATAACTGGAATGAAGAGGTCAGATATGCAGTCGCTCCATGTAAAACACTGGTACTCGACTGTATCTTGTTAACTCTGGAAGACGACCCCAACATACTCGGGAAAAGGCTAGCCAAATGATAAATCACTGAAGAACTTACTAGACTACTTTTCATCCTGTTACATAGAATAATTACATACTTAGCTACCCAAACAAGACGCGATACCTAATCAAGTAATTAAAACGCGTCTACGAACCAAAATTTTGGTTTCCTACGTAAAATCATCCTCCGAGCCTTTTTCCCAACTATGTTGGGGTCGGCTTCCAGTCTAACCGGATGTAGCTGAGTACCAGTGCTTTACAAGAAGCGACGACCTCCTCAACCCAGTTACCCGGGCAACCCAATACCCCTTGGTTAGACTGGTGTCAGACTTACTGGCTTCTGACTACCCGTAACGACTGCCAAGAATGTTCAATGACAGCCGGGACCTACAGTTTAACGTGCCATCCGAAACACAGTCAATGGTGTCTAAGATATACTTAGAAAGTACGTACAAGCTTAGAAAAGTTGCATTGGTACTTGCCTGACCTGGAATCGAACCCGCGCTTTTCATCCTCTTACATAAAATAATTACCTACCTACTTACCTAAACAAGGCGCTATACCTAATCAAATAATTAAAACGCGTCTACGAACCAAAGTTTTGGTTTCCTACGTAAAATTAACTGCTTAAATGGTTCATGAATATTCATACATCCTGCATCACTCGAGTAATATAGTAGGCACTCAATTAAGTAGTTGCATGGGTAATGAGTAAGGGAAATGGGTATACGGGTAGACACCAGTTCCGTTTAGGCTGTGGGCTCATTGTAAGCGATGATTTTCATTAATTTTCATCTGCAATACTATTTATTATTGTTTATTGCACACTTAACAATAAATATACAAAGTATAAAGAGAGTTTGTGTACAACGGCGAACTTAACCCAGAATTGGGTTCTCTTACAGCCAACCTTAAAGCCATAGAGAGATTCGATAGTGGTACTATACTTATTATAAAGATGAAAGAGGTATCTGTTTTATTGCTCGTTTTAATGTCAGAAAATACTGGTCCAATTTGAATAAATCTTTCACTGTTAAATAGTCCTTTTATCGAGGAAGGCTATAGGATACTTTTTTATCCAGCTACGGGAACAAGTTTCTCTGAAACTGGGATGAAACCCTGGCGGAGAGTAAACTATATTTCAATTTGTAATCAATCGAATCTGAATTGAACTTGAACTGTTTTAGTACGAGGAAGTTGTTCAAAATACCGAGATTCAGACATTACCAATTTAGTATTTTCAACGAACTATAACACTGAAATTGTCATGAACAGTATTAGAAACTGGTCTACTATATTATTTTAAATTTTTAACTATGTTGACAATAAAGTTACAAACTTTTACTATTACTGCTGAAAGTATAATTTTAATAAAATTTTATCTGAAAATCCTAAAGGTTACGTTTCCGATTTTATATGGAAGTAAATATTGTACTTACAATTTTTATTATTGGAAAGATTTCTGTAGTTATTATTTATCTGTTGTTGTTTGTTTTATTTGTTGTATAAAGCTGGTTTTATGTACGTACAATATATCGCAATGTAGTGTAGTGATTTTCTGATATTGATTTCAAGATAACAGTACCCAGTGTAGTTTTATTTGTATTTTTAATGCAATGATGCACTCCGCTTTAAGAACAAATTGAAATTATATTTTTAACACACTTTTACGAAATCTTTCACTTCAAAAATAACATTATGTGATATGTTTATACGGATGGTAAGGATATTTCTATAAAAATACCCGTAGTTTTCCCGCGGTTGGTACATTCTAACGTCACGTGGGTGACGTTAGAACTACTGCCTGTACCAGCATAAAATATAGATTTACTCGAGAAGAGTGTAGCTCTCCAACAGTCAAATTGGTTCAGTAGTTTCGGAGCCTTTAGGGTATAAACAATAAAAAAATCCTCTTTATTATATTGGTATGTATAAAATAATCCGATATTCCTGTACAACAGCTACAACTGAGACCCCACCTTAACTGAACACAGACTTGAACAAAACTTTGAATCCTCAAGTTTTACACGGTACGTGATACCGTCGTATTAATTCCTACACTATCTGAGCTCCTGAGAACACTCGAATTATATCTAGGTATCATAATGTTTACAGTTTCAGTGAGGAGGTTTAAACCGGAGGAAATTATGTTTTTGTAGTATTGTAACGATTGGCATTTTCTTAACCCACTCCTAAATAGGAGGACATCCTCACTTATGATGTTTGTATGTTTTCTGTTTAATGTCAAATAATGATAATGAATAGATTAAAGAAAATTACTTATGTGAGATGACGTCAAATACATAAAAGACATGACCCCAAATAAAATTGGAGCAAGCTTGAATAGGTAAAAATGTCAAGTAAAAATTGCGATCTAAAACAATTTAAATTTTCGACAAATATCTTATGGACACACTCAGAGACTTTATCCGTTCCTTAGTGCAGAATTTCTATGAGAGTCTGTCACTAAGAAGTGACTTAAGTAATCATCAAATGTCTCTGAGTGTGGGGGTTAGTTCTTAACATTTAAGGGACATCTACATAATCTGTTTTTCTATTAATTCAATAAATAAACCTTAATTTCTACGCACTTTAAATATTTTCTACACAACACCTCCCCAATTCAACAGAAAAACATTTCTCACACTTCATACATTATATTCTCAAGCGGCACACATTTCTATATGTATGTATTCTCATACAAAAGAGGCAGAAACACAACAGTACTCATTTAACTAGAGGGCCGTTGTCGGCAAAAACAAAAGAACCGCCACGGTGACGGTTAATTCCGTAGAACTTCCTACTTTGACACCTAGATTGTGTGAATGTGGATTAGAATAATAAGTCTAGAGTTTATAAGGCTTTTTATGGGAAATCATCAAATGACCCCTCTCGCTGTGGGTTAGCATTGTGAGGGAGTGTCAGACTCTTACTGACTAAAACCCACCATGTTCCTTCTTAAGCCCTGCATGTACCAGGGCCAAGGGTCTTAGGGTACGACAGGACTGAGATACGCTGTGCGTTATAAAAGTCCTTAATTTTTTAAAGATTTTTTTAAAGTGTTAAATAATCCTTTTATTCAATTTTACACTCGCTATTTCAAAGATTGTTATAGCTTAAATACTTAGGTATTTTGAATCAGTATTTTGACAGACATAATTTACGAAATAAACACATATCTCTTTCTAAATCATCTACCTAGAATTTCCCCAACCATATAGTGTTTCTAAACAACGAATTCTAAAACTCATACATCAACCACGAACAAAAAACACAAACAAACTCTACCGTTCTAAAATTAATTAAACGTTACAATTTAATTAAGGAACAGCTGAAACGAATAAACCACAAATTAATAAAGGAAGCACACGGAATTATCTCATTTAATTTCAGTCTTCAATTTCAAAATTTCGTATCCATCTTTGTATGCTCCAAGTGTATTACGTCATCCTGTTTAATTACAAGACTGATTGCACCAAAAGATTTTTTTAAGAAAAAGGGCATAATTTGTTTTTAGCCGACTTACCAAAAAGGAGGTGGTAAATCGGATGTTTGTAGTTTTTTTGTGTAATAAATTGGATAAGATATGTTATGCTCATTATCATGTAAAAAAACTTTCAAAAACTCGGAATATCTCGGTATCATTTTGTATCCATGGTTGCAAGTTATATAACTTTGCTGCTGTAAAAACCGCAATTCAATTGCTCAATACTACCTATGTAATTTGTTCATACATTCTGACTGTTAAGTTATTTGACGAGAGCTGTAGGTTTATTAGTATGTTTTCTCACTGAAAAGTTCATAATATACATAATGTAGATGAAAAAGCTGGCAGTTTAACTCATCTCCCCGGGTAAGGTTACCCGTAAAACTGAACCCCGTGAATCTCCCTAACAATGATAGTATTTTTTCAATTCGGATCGGTAGTTTCGCAGCCTTTACAGTACAAACAAATTCTAACAGCCCACTTCACTAGGTTCTAAAAATATCCTCAGGAAATACTAATTTAAAAGAAGAAATCTATTAAGACCCTACCTCGACTAACTCAATATAATATAAGTACTAACTCAATACGGTTCGAACTTCGATAGTAATCAACATCCATTCATTGGCTTTAACGTAACAAACGTACTTTGATTGATATCAATATAGATACTCGTATTAGTTGGACAACTGATACACCGCAAACTAAAAAGTCGGCCGATAGTTGCCCCGATGAATAGCAATTTCTTTTTAAAGAAAATTTGTTTCATTTTTAATCACATACACAAACATTTACAATTAAAACTATTCTAGTAAAACTTAAAACTGCAAATCCTAAAAAATTCGTCCCCATGGCTGTCGACTGGGAGCGTGCCCAAGAGGCTGGCAGCATTACCTCGTTGGATTGCCATGCTGATCCTTTGTCCGAGGTAATAGCCAGCCTTTTGGTCACGAGAAGCGTCAACCAGCCGCCTAGATAGATCTTGATACCAATGAAAGTTTTCAAACGGTTTGATACCGGGTATATACCCGATCTTTGTAATGTGCGTACTACCATTCATCTTCATACTGATTTATGAGCCCAAAAAACTGTCGGCCGACTAAAAGTTTGCAGTTTGGTACTGTTAGTGTTCGTCTATAATTAGAGATATTGAACCTCTTGTGGGCTTTGGTTTAGTAATTGCTATATGTCACATTGATCCAATTAATCCCACTACTAATTGTGAATAGGAAAGTTTGTTAATATGTATTTACATATGTATGTTTGTTACTCCATCAAGCAAAAGCTACTGAATGGATGGAACTTTGCAGTAATATAGCTTATTCATCATCATCCTCCGAGCCTTTTTCCCAAACTACGTTGGGGTCGGTTGGGGTACTTTGAATTTTATACATTGCCATCTATTTTTTTTTCATCGCAATTACTTAAAACATTTTATTATCCCGGGAATTTTGTTTTATATAATAATTATGGTAAAGATAACCATTTTTTTCTTACTTTTGAATCGCAATCACTTAAAACGTCCATCTTTCATTGTTTGGGAAATCAAGCAAAAAATCGCTTTTTTCACAATCGTTTCAGCCATTATAATCTTAACAATAAAATTCGAACAAACAGGCATCATATACAAAGAATGCTATTACAAAGATTAATCGCTGCCGATCTCGGTAAGAGATTTCCCTTGGGCGAAGTCAGGGTTTATCGCTAGTATTAATGAGTGTTCCGCCTTAATGAAGTGGTTGACAGGAGGGGGGAAGACGAGGGGGTATCTGAGGTTTTTTTATAGCACGTAATCTTGGTAAAAATAAAGATATATATATATATATAGTTACCTTTTTACGGTTTTCTGCCGGTCCAGCCATGGTCAAAAGGAATTACAAGTAGCCTAATTCCTCTATCAGGTTTTAGGCTGTCTGTGTGTTTACGTAATTTGACATAAATATTTTCAGTGGTTTTGGCGTATGAGTGTGACGGATAGGCAAAGCACCTTTCCTATTTTTTATATTAATAGGGATTACAAACATCAAATAAAATATTTTAAAAATATTAACTGTGCAAGTTAATACTTTTTTAAACAAGAAAAAGTAACTGAAAACATTAGAAAAAGTTTACGAGTTTTACAGACACTATCCGCTATCCGCTTTAATTGGGAACAGTACAACGAACACAAAAATGTTTTTTTCCGAAAAAACACTTAAAGGCCCAAAAAAAAACACACCCTGCTATACCCCTTTACCTGCTACAAAAATGGAGCACCAATAAAATACATCTCAATTCTCCACATTGATCATTTTGCATGCCATAAATAAAACAAATGAACAACACCCAGTTTAAAATTGTGACGTAATTTCGCCTTTATATCGCGAAAGCCCAGTGGGGCCCAGTGGGGCCCATTTATCACCCTTATACCATATTTAGTAATACATTGTGGGCCCATAATTATTTTTTCTGCCATAACGGGTACAGTGAATAATGTGTTTCAAGGTGCACTATTTGTAAGCCGTGTTGTAGTCTATACAAGGTGATCCAAAAGTAAATATACTATTTTATTTTAAGAAAGGTTTAAATTAGTACTGGTTGTGTATGTAATAAGATGTTAATCTAGAGGCAGATATGGATTGGTTTTGGTATCAGAAAAAATGCACTATAATGTATTTAATGATTTGCAAACTTCAGTATTACCTACAGAAGGCTAAAGTAATTTTTAAAACTGTGGGATTGTTCGCACGAGTTACCGCGGCCCTGGTACATAAAGGGCTTAAGAAGGAACATTGTGGGTTTTAGTCAGTAAAAGTCTGACACTCACTCACGCTGCACCCACAGCGGGGTTTAATGATTTTCTATCACCAACGTACCTATCAAATATAATATCTAATTTTAGATTTTTGTCCTAAACATAATTAACTTTGAGAACATTTAAATAATCTTCTACTTACTAATAAAACAACAGGAGAGATTCCGGCCTATTTTTCTGACAACTACCAATTAAACACCCTTATCAATCAATCAATCGGCGTCGAATCAATCAAGAAGAATCGAATCAATCGATTCTAAACCCGATCTATCTTGTGTACTGAATAATTTGCAAAGATCAGCCTAAGGCTCTAGGGAACTAACCTAGTTAGGCTGTCTTGAGATATTTACAAAAACATTTGTACTGCTTTTGGATAAACCTGTATTTCTAGATTTTTTTACCTATCTTAGTCGAAGCAAGGTAACTGGGTTGTGGAGGTAATTCGACACGACCGGAGAGAGATCAAGCGCATTACTAGAAATATTATTTTCACATTAGACAACTAATATCACCAGTGGCTGATAAAAAGGTGAAGGAAAACATCTTGAGGAAACCTGGACTGTAAAGTCTGAAATCACCAACCCGCATTGAGCGAGCGTGGTGATTAATGCTCAATCCTTCTCCGTGTGAGAGGAGGCCTGTGCCCAGCAGTGGGACGGTAAAAAGCCTGTAATGATGATGATGATGAAGTAATATCAAAATCCTATCTCTAATAATCAAAATAACAGAGATAGAATATTAAAAACGACTGTAAGGAGTTAGTTTCATCAACTCCTTTAACCTTTAAACACAAACCAAACCAAACCTTTTAGATTGAATAAAAGGGCCTATTGTAATGCGTGCGCGCATATACATTAATCCACAACTTACCGCCACGTTATACAATTTATAATGTTCACAAAAACTGAACAGATGTAAGGTTTAAACCTATTGTAGTTTGTTTTAACGTTTAACAGAAATGACAGAAGGTCCACGTTTTAAAATTGTGGGAAAAAATACATTTGCATGTTGTTAACTCGCGTTATGGGTGTGGATAAACTACATAATACAACTTTGTAAAGAGGTCCATGTTATAATACCCAGACCAGGAATCGAACCCGGGACCTCAGGTTCGGCATTCCGGCATAGTGACCATTGCATCATCGAGTTCATCAGAGTAGTAGGCACATACTTCTAAGTTTACTATAAAATAGTTACATTAACTTTTTACTAGGTAAAATTTTACTTATTTAACATCTAAACAAATTGATTAAAATAAAAAAAAGAACGAAGTCAAAATATCATCAAAACAAACTTAACATTTTCATTAAGTAACACTTAAATAAAACAAAGATCAGAGTTGATCTTCTAACATTTATTTTACACTTCACGCCACAAAATCGTACCACCGCGGGCGGTCGTCCAATAATGTGTGCTCCTAAGGTTATCTTCAAAAAAACGCTGGGTCTTAGAACAATATAGTTTTTATATCTACCTTCTGCAAACGTAGGTGTTGATTTATATTGTGAACCATCCTTTTTATAGGTTAACCTCATATCTTTGTATGGAATAACTCGAATGCATTTGGTCGAAAATTCATGTGAAGTGGGTTTTTTGATATGTGCATATTTTGATAATTCATTTTTGAAATTGTGGTGTGTTTTGTAATATGAGATATAACCGCAGTAACATAATGATTATTTTTGTATTTGTGGTTCTGGCTTCACATTACGAATTAAAAGCAATAATTCTAGTGAGAATCGAACAGTGTTCTTTGAAATTTTAAAATTATCCGCTTTCGTATTTCGTGGGACTTCTCATGTTAAAATCATTTCAAACCTTTTAAATCCTTTTTATTTTTTAAGTTAAAAAAAAAAAAAAACAGAAAAATAAAGTTTAAATTCGAAGTTTAATTTGAATACCGTTGAATTGGCAATATGTGAAAAAATATCCGGCAATTTGCAACTCAAGTTTAGCTAAAATCACTCTAGTATTACAAATTCTGCCGTGAATATCACAGATCTATTAATATTTAGACTAGCCTAAAATTTACCACCTTCGCCTATAATTAACACACTACGTAGAAATCCCCATTATATTACCGAATTCTCTTTGATTTTCCATTACAATCTGTTCATTAGGAATTTAAATCAACGTCAGCTGAACTCTCGATAGCAAAGTCTTTAATTAGGAACCCATGATTGGCGCCCTGTACGGGGTATATTAAATTTCTAGCTTTTGCTAGTTACTGCTGCTAAAATGTGTTGCAAGTATGGAAGATAATTGGATAATGTTTTGATAATTAGATTAATGTTAGTACATGGTAACTAACGTGTTAGTACTTTTCCCAACTATGTTGGGGTCGGCTTCCAGTCTAACCGGATGTAGCTGAATACCAGTGCTTTACAAGTTTGTCATTAAAAAAGTCTATAAACACATTTCTCTGTCTACAACTATTATATTCTATCTTACAAGATCCGATCCCTTGAATAAGGGCACTTACACACGTCCCTGAAGTATAGTTAAACGTCAAGATGATAAAGATATATAAAGGGATCTAAACATTTTTTACAATTTACCTAGTCACTACATGGAAAGTTACTTCGCGTGCAAGGGCCTTTTAGGGGTCATAGATATATTTTTGGGGGAATTCAAGTCATCTTGGGGACCTTTTGGGGATTCGTCCTTTGATGGGTTGTCACTTTGGGGGTTGTTTGTAAATAAAATATTTGTTGTATACAATAAAATATTTATAGTACATTTCAACTGCCGTTAATTTTTTCCGAGAGTTGATCAACTACCTAAGAAATTGATCAACTTACGAGTCTCGTTATTTTCCAGTGATATATACATATTATATACTTAAACGTCTAAGGCGTAAAATCCGCCATTGTACAAAATGTGCATAAAGTAATAAATAAATAAATAACTTTAAGTTAGTTTGAAAAATTAGCTTCCTAGTAAATACACGCTGAGAACTGTATTTCTGTTTTAATACTATAAAAAAAAATCTGTCCGATTCTTACTAAATGTCCGTTTATTATCTTCGTAAGTTCCTGTTATACGTAAGTTCCTATTATTTCATTTGATTATGTATTTATATATTTCTCTGAAATCATGAACCAGAATAAAAGCTGCTCACAATATGAGATTTTCTAGAAAAAAAGAAAAAATGCCTTGAATACGTTTTTTTTTTGTATTTTTTATTTTAAAAGACGTTGGAAAGTGGTGAAAAGCCACTTTATTCATAAGAGTACTTCAAAGGATTGGAAGCGGAAACCACTTTACCCGGCAATGGTAGAATTTTAGAATAAAAACGTTACATATGACGAAATTAGCTGGGAAACAAAAGTATGCTGCTATTTTTTTAATTGCTGATAAAATTTTAGATTATTTTGTAAAGTAAGATTAAATGGTAGTTCAATTATTTTTAAAGATTTTTCTTTAATTACTTCTGTATCTATTATTTATAAATAAAAAAGTTTACTTTAAATATACTTTTAAGACATAATAAAAATATCAGTATCACTATACATATATAGAATTGCACATTATGTATTCTGTTGTTGGGAATTGGGATATAAAAAAATTGGTGGAAAAAGAGTTATTTTACTTAGTTGATTAAAGTATTTTATAATTAAATTCATTATGAAAACTGTCTGAATGTATTGCATATTATTATTAACTGTTGAACTAAAGCTGTTATACAACATAAATAAACTTTCTCTTTACGTTAAATAAAATTATCTTGAAGAACAAATGTAACATGCAAAGATAAAGAAAGAAAAATATACACATGTTTATAACTTTATACATTTATGGCAAAACTTCACAACTTATTCAGCTTAAGCTAAACTAATATCTTTTATTCCAGTTCTTTTTACACAATGAGAACTAAGTCTTTATATCAAAGAACAAATAAAAAGACTAACAAAAGATATTTCTATTAAGACCTATAATAAAATATTATAATATGAAGTAAGTTTTCTGAGTCACTTTTTCTGCACGCAAGTGTAAATAGAGCTTTTGTAAACTTTTTTTATTTTAGCTTAACTTAGAAATGTTTCTATGCTTCTAAGCTAATATCATAAAGAGGAAGCACTTTTATGTTTGTTTGTACCCAATTTTATAACCTCCAAAACTCCTCAACTGATTTGGATTCTTTCACTGTTGGGAAGGTACATTATCAGCGGCTAGCATAGGCTATATAATTTTATCTGAGTAGTTACCATGGGACGCGAGTGAAACCTCGGGAAAACAGCTAGTAAAAAAATAATTAGATGTTACCTTTCTACATAATAAACAATTTCATCTGATGAACGTGATACACTAAAACAACAGTATCAAATACTGATGTTCTAAGATAAATAATTAGCAAATTGAAAAAATACAAATCAATTCTCTAACCATAAAATGGACGGCTTTACAAAGGAAACAAATATTAACCCGTATGAGCAGGTCAAAATAAAACTCCAACGGGAAACAAATATTACTCATTTCATACAAAAAAAAAATTACCGATTGTATGAGCGCGCTGATTTCGCTTCCCCTACAACGGCTGACCGATATGAAAAACAATTTATTTTGTACTGAAAAACCACAGCCAGCTCCGAGTTGAATTTGTATTTTAAAATTGAATAGCTGGGAGAAAATACGGTGTCAAACAAAATTGATTCATTTCACTGTTTGTTTTTGTTTTATTGACGAGAATCTTGTTGGTACTTTTTTCGGCACTGAAGTGTAATCATTGCATGTCAGTTATTTCACTTTTTTTGTGGCGCTAATGAAAAACAGTATAGTCATAATAATAGGTATTCGAAGTCTTTTTTATATAAATGACATCTACATACATCTGCCAATTACATAAACTCTCCAACTTTTTTTTCATTTACGTCATCATCTGCCTAGCCTTTTCCCAACTATGTTGGGGTCGGCTTCCAGTCTAAACGGATGTAGCTGCGTACTAGAGTCTTACAAAAAGCGACTGCCTATCAGACCACCTCAACCCAATTACCTTGGCAACCCAATAACCCTTGGTAAAACAGGTTGTCAAACTCTGGCTTCTTACTACCCGTAACGACTGCTAAAGATGTTCAAATGACAACCTGAACCCACCAGTTACCGTGCCTTCCGAAACACGGAAAAGCTCGTTAAGAGAAGACGGTCACCCATCCAGAGACCGACCGCGCTAAGCGTTGCTTAACCTCATGATCGATCGAGCTTTGACTTATTCACGAGCTTTCACAACTATGTTCATATAAATCTACATATTTTTATAAACGTATCATATAAATATGAAGTACACTTAGAGACAGCAAAAAGGTAACTCATGCGAAATGATTGTTTTGTATACAAATGGCTGCTATTTGAAATACGGATCTTGTTTATTTTTACGAGAGACTACCGTATTATGAGCTGTGCTTATATGTGTGTACAATGTAAATATTATCATGAAAAAAGCTTATTAGACTTATTTTTGTAAGTACCGTTTCTATATATTTTTGTCTCTTCACATTGGATACAAAAAGGGTATTATATAATTTATCTGTTTATATCTTAACTTCTGTCTGTCTGACACGATATCACGCCATGACAATAAATGCTACGCATTTACCCGGTTATAGAAAGTGGTTCTCCCAAAACGTGGGTGAAACCGTTGGAAACACCGACCGTCTTACCACAAAAACTTTTAAACGTCAGTTTATGCCTTGTCTAAAAAAATGTCAAATTATGACGTTGACATATGGTTCATTTTGCACCCAAAATTTTATTAGACAAGTGTAAAACAGGGTTTAAAGTTTTTGTAGTAAGGCCACGAAAGTTTAAGTAAAGCCGTGGACATTGCTATATACGCAAACTAATAAACCATTAGTAGATTCCAAAAACTGACCAAACATTAACACAAATAAATCGCTAAAGATTACTGGAATTCTGGAATTGACTATCGATTCCGCTTAGCAGTATGTTGTGTGGTCTGCTGGTTGTACTATAAATAGGACACTATTCTCATTACTCATTGAGAAGCCATATTGTAAATGTATGGGTTGTACTATTTAACTACAACGATAATTGTAATTAGGTAATTTAAAAATCTGAAGATATCTATACTTTTGAATTTTGAGCCTTGCATCGCGTATCCATTTCGGTTTAGTTGGGAAATACTGTCTTACTACAAAAACTTAAACATCTGTTGAACACTTGTCTGAAAAAAGTGTGGCTGCAAAACGGGCCCTATTTCAACGTCATAATCTGATCTTTTTTAGACAAGTGTTCAAAAGTTTTTGCGGTACGTGTCCCAAAAGTAGGACAGCTTTTGTCTTTCCCACGGTTTCTATCTATACCCTTGCTAACTTCCATAAAAATCTATCCAGTCTAGCCTTGAAAGCGTTCAAAGTTTCATTTCGTATTTATTTTCTTTGTGACACTTTTGGTATGTCTATAAGAACAGGCCCTTACAATAAAACAAACCAATAACATTAACAAAGTACATAAGCTTCATAAATAAAATACACAGAAGCTTATTCAAAGAAATTATTTGAGTCAAACTTCCGCAAACATACTCCAATCATTTGAATAACAAGGAAAAATCTTTCTATTTATCTTAACGGAATTATTTATTTCTTAAGTAAAAGTATCAAGACTTTTATGTCCGAGAATCCTCACACTGAACACTAAACAGTCGATGGACGGCATTTGTTTTAAAGAAAATCTTGATTACAATCAAAGTTATCAGTTGGTCTAATACCGGCTAAATATCTGATCTTTGTCATATGCGTTCTACCATTCATCGTCATACTGATTTGCGCCGATCTCTCTCCGGTGGTGTCGGATTGCCGTCCCATCGGGCTATGAGAGTGAAGGAATAGTGAGTAGCAAATGCTTGTGCACTATAATGTGTCCTGCGCAGTTGGCTAATCTCCTTACATGAGAACAGCCGCCGTAGCCGATAATCGGCTAGGAGGACTTCATCATCATCATGAGCCCAAACCAACTATCGGCCGACTAAAATTTTGCAGTGTGCTCTAAAATGAATTATTTATTACATAAGCAAAAGTATCAAGATTTTTGTGTAAGACGTAAACAGTTTAGTGGTCCGCCATTTTGTCCGAAACTTATTAGCCGTGACCTCCGCAAAATTTTTAGGGTCCGAAAAAGAAAGTGAAATTCACTTAATCTTCTCTTGTGGGAATAATTTTTCTTTTTATTGTTTTGTTATTTTATTTTTGGGAATTAGTCGTGTTATGAAAGAAAGCACTTTATCCCAAAATTAAATTACAGATAGAATTCTTGTTTTATTCTTCAGTAAAAACAATTCCATTTGTATATTTTTTATGATTCTTCAGACAGATGGATTTCAATCAAAAGAAAATCGTAGTGTTTGGAATAAATCTGTATATATTAGTAAGATGTATGACGTATGTGCTCCGAATTTATTTAAAAAAAAACTATTCATTTCACCTAGATGCTAAAACTTACAAAAAAGTATTTGTTTGCTTTTTAATTTAACATAAAACATTTTGAAAACAGACAAAAATATTGTTTTATCACGACATGATCCAATACAAATCCACTGAAAAATTGTACCAAAGAAAAACAGAGCAAGCCCATTGTTTTACAAATTGGGATACATATTCCGAAAAACAGAAATATTACGAAACTTACTTATTGAAATGGAAACAAAATTCTAATAGAATTGATTGGAAAAACAAAAAATTGTACGGAACCATTGCTCGACGTCCAATTTTCAATTATCTGTGTTCCTCTTGAGTGAACAACTGAGGCACAGAGTTCATTTTGAAATTGACATTTTTGTTTTTAAAATAAATTAGAATAAAATAGGAACAGTACCTACAGCACAAGATTTTTTGGTCTGATGACGACGAGGTATTTTATTTTTATTTAAGTATGTGCCGTTTTTTTCGCCTGACCATCTGAATTTTTTGCACTTAGATACTATAGCGCTCTTTAAAAATATCACCTATTGGAATAACACAATATCGTTTATTTAAGGTCAACTAGATACTGTTTTTTAAATAGTTCTTACGAACAAACAAGAACGAACTAAAGAGTTATGTCAGTGCCCGTGACAGCATACCTTATTATCACCATCATCATCAACGAACTTTATGAACCAAGATTCAAAGAATTTTTTCAACAAAAAATGTGCACACAATTTCTCTCTGTACAACACCCAAAATAGTCGATTCCTTTCATCTCAATTCTTGTAAGTGAAAAAGCTTTTATGTAAGCTTGTTTGTATGTCTGTACGTCCGTTTCCTCACTGTCTAAAGTCTAAACAATAATAGATATGTCTATTAAGCAAGCAATTCTTATAATTCTTTCGAAATGCTATTGAAGTTAGACAATACGGAAATGAAGACGTCATTGCGTATCGTTTGAAATCGATGATGCAATTTTGGGTGAACATCCTTTGTTTGTTTTGAAATAGACGTTTTGTTGGATACTAGCTGTTTCCCGCGGATTCAACAAGGTGAAATTTATTTCTTAAGTCTTATGTAAAATGTCCTTAATCAGGCTCTGGACTATAGATATGTGTAAGTATGGAATAAATAAGGCAGTTCAATAGATTGACAGACAGATAGAGTTACTTTCGCATTTACTCATAATATTAGTAGGAATCGATCCCTGTGTTTGCTAAATAGATAATATAACAAACTAATAAGCGCCGTTTATAGTAAACAAGTCCCATACCAAGAGTATCTTCCTTCAATGGGAATGTCACAATAAAAGCTCATGGTATAATATATGGTTACAGTACAAACAGGCTGCTGTCCTAAATATGGGACGGACCGACAATGGTACATCTCATATTGGGTTACAATGTAGAATGACACGGGAGTGTAGGGTTACAATCGTGTAAGATTGGGGTGATTTTTGTACGGTAGTAGGATTCTATGATTCTATATGCTGGTGATTATAATGAGGACATTTGTAGGGTTCGTCTTTATGAGGTGGTAAAAAAGGTACATGACAATTTAAGTGGTAAGCGTGCGAAAGTTAAGCTGCACTAATATTATAAACTGAGAAGAAGAAAAGTGTGTTCGTTTGAGAGCAATCTCAGAAAACATAATTTATTGTTACATAGCCTATTCATCAAAGTAGGACAACGGTTTTTATAGATATAGCAGAAGAAACTATGTATGGATTGTGTGAAAGTCGACATGGCTAGAAAGTAAGTTACTTGTGAGATAATGGCAGACAGAAGAGTATGGAAGAAGAAAACATAAGAGCAGGAAGATGATGATGATAAGTTAGTTTTTAGTCTCCGGGTGCACGCACTAATTCCCACGGGACGCGAGTGAACTTATGGCAGAAGCTAGTAACATAATACAATGAAACAAACGGTAGATAGCACTAAAACAAGAAAGCTAACATTTAATTGTCATGACAACAGTTATTTTAATCTCCATACCGCATACCGTGTCGGATGGCGTCGTAAAACAATGCATAAGTTAGTACTTGCAGAACTGTGTCAACTGCAAACTTGTAGCTGAAGATTTTATGACTGTGTGTACGGTTCTCGTAATTTTGTAAGTGGCTTGATTTTGTGACTGGTTCCTACTGCGGGTTTCCTCTCGTGAATTTTCTTTTTTGGCGAATAATAAAAAGAGGTTTAAAAATAACCAATATTAAGCAGATGTATCCCTGTACGACAATATTCTATGTAAAGTTTGTTTTCAAGAAAAATCCCCTCAGTGAGACAAATGCTATGCTCCATCCGCATCAAAATCGGTCAGCCAGACGTGAGATAATCGCACACAAACATACATACAGGTCAAATTGACAAATGACAATATCTTTTTCAAGTGGGTTGAAAACTCCTCTGCTTTACTTTGGTGGAGCCTAGGCTATTGAAAGTAAATTACTGGGATAAATAAGCTAGGCGAATGATAAATAGTGTCTTTTTTTATATGAACATCCAAATGTTTGTTTCTGGTACTTATCAAAAGTATTGAGCGGTTTACATCACAAACAATTGCCGAATACCAAATCTGTCACCCTTAAGTTACACATGTCAAAAACAGATGACAGTTGACATGTAAGTAGCAGCACTGTTTGAATTAACGGGATCACGTCACTAGTGATGCCCTCTGATTGGATTTGTATCGATATATTACGTAATCGATGACGTCCGCCCTTCGTCAGTTGTCAACGTTTGTCGATATTATTTTCCGGCTTATACGTAATTGTTGGTATTGCATTCTACTTACCGGTTTTGAGATTTGTTTTGTGACGGTCGTTCGGTTCGGTAGTTAGGCAGATAAGTTGTTATATTATTTTTATTTGTTTTCTGTTTATGCGTGACTTACATAACTTGCCATTTTAAGTAAATGTTTTTGATACGATGAAATATTTGTTACATAGCTATTGAAATTCTTGTTTCTGTCATGTCTTCGCCTGTGTAAAGTATTCCTTCAATTTCTTTAAAACCTTATCGTCTTATTTACAAGTTCTTTATTATGGTCAATTTTAATAATTAAGTAACATTGCGCTCATTCTTGTTACTTGTAATTTGTATTCTTGTTACTTGTAATGTTATTAAAAATGACTTTAATTTCTTTCATTTTTCTTACCTTTTTGCTCAGCAAAGCAAGATTCTACTCTTAATGAATGCATAAAGAATAATTAAAACTGTATTGCATACACAGAGGCTTTTAATAAAGATGTTAGCGCTTATTAAACTCCTTTAGATACCATAAAAAACAATGGCGTATTACATCGCAATAGTAATCCTTATTACACATTCAAAGTTATACAAAGTACGAGATTAGCCTTCAAATGTCGGCCTTTTATTCGCAACAGCATTTATTTATCGTAACGCGACTCTCGTTTACACAAACAGCCAATATTCAACAACAACAACGCAAACTAAGTCACCTAACCCGCAGCTAATTAATCCTATCGACTATCGATAAATCGATACTTCACGTCACTATAATCCGTCACCCGTTGCCCGCACACGGGTATCGGATTACAAATGCGCACTGGTACAACACTAGATACTTTGTTGGTTGTCCCTTTCACACTTGGGTAAAGTTTAACTGGATAGAAAGAGATGGTGTTAGTAAGGATATCTCGAAAACTACAAAGTGTGAGATTCGAGGAATGCTTTCGGGAGTGAAAAGTTTGCTTGAATTAAGGTCAATGACCCGGGGGAAGATAAAGTTATTTTTGGGTGCATTTAAGATGGTGTTTTTATTGTTTTGTTCAAATCAAAGTGATTTAGGTCAAATGGATGTGATGTTTAATTATTATTGTCATGCTTTAATGTACTCTGTTAATTATCTTTATTACAAGCGACAAACACAACTTTACTTTTTTTGTTAATCGCCTTAATCACAGGAACAAATTGAGAAAAGCTTTCAGTTTTCATTGCCCATTAAACGTGGAAGGCTATTCATACTAGTTTCCAACGGGTTCACCTGCATCCCACGGTATCTTTGCGCACCGGAACAGAAAGCCTATGCCTAGCCTTTATAAATGTACTATCTAACATTGAAAGAATTCTTCTAATCGGACTACTGTTCCTGAGATTAGCGCGTCCAAAACAAAAACTCTTCAGCATTATAATACTCATATTATCCTACATTATATAGTCTTAAGTAACAAGTAACAAACAGTAGAAGAAATACGCATTAATTTTCAAAGAAACCTTTCGAAAGAAAAGATCCCCCAAAAGAGTCCCTTTGATTGATTCCCTTCTTTCTTGAGAGCAGGCGTTCAATCTTGTCAAATTAATTAGTTGTCGCTCTCGACAACGAGAAGCCATCTTGGATTCCTATCGTATACATCTCACACTTGATTATTAGGGATATAATTGAGATATATAAATGATTTGGTGAGAAAAGAAAAAGTGTGCTAATTTATTATTGTTTGTTGTGGACTATTTTTTTTTCAGTACAAAACTAATTGTAATTAATCAACCTTCTATTTTAGCATACCTAATTTGAGGTAGAATGTACTAGTATCTCATCTCTTCTCATCAATATGTAAAAAGCATCTATGTATTTGTTTATTGTACCAACATTCCACGCAAATAAATAATTCGGGACGCGGGATCGAAACTGCAGGAACCAGCTAGCTTTTAATAATACTAGAAAGGTTAATGGGATGACCCATCAAAAGAAAATAAAAACATCTATCACTGCAATGACAGGCAAGTTTGACTCAAAACTTAAACAAAGCATAACTCAAAAGTACTTAAGACAAAAACCCATATACCTACCATTAATACCGTCCCGTAAAACAATACACCAAAAATTCATTCTGACCAAAGAAATAAAAGAATAAGAATCAATCAAGCATTTAAACTCAAAGTAAGTAAATTGATAGCTTCAAACCAGTCGGCGATTCACAAAGGTGAAGTTAAGTTGAGAGATCAGGATCCCATTAGTTAGACAGGGGGTTTAGATACATGACCAACGGTTTTTTAATCAGGAACTCTTCAAAAAGAAGGAATGTCAATCTTGAGACACGTTTTACTATGTCTTGAAGAATGTAAGAATCCGTTAAGTCTGATTGACGCAATTCCAGGAATTACTGATTAAGTTCTCCACTTTAGGACAGCTAACACTATGCTTGTTTTTTTTTTTAGAGATCGTGAATTCAATCAAAGTTCTTAGTCGGTCTGATACTGGACAAATACGTGGTCGTTGTTACGTGTGTACTTCCATTCATCTTCATACTGATATATGAGCCCAAACCAACTATCGGCCGACTGAAAGTTTGTAGTGTATGCGTATACTTAGCCGCCAAGACCCCTGGGTCACTTGTAAGTATTCGCAGAGTTACAATGCGTGGGAAAACGGGTTGTACTTACTTGTAAAAATAAAATACGTGTATTCCCTTCAAAGGTTCCAAAAATAATTTAAGTTTTAGTTTCTGTATTCAATTCGAGTCATTGATTGTAACTGATGCGACTTACAATTTGAAAGTCAGTTCTTTTATCTCTCCGCAACTGTTTTCGAAAATCAAACATATGGACAGCCTAAAGGAAGCTCAAAGAAGAAAAAATTGGCTACCGATTTCCCACGATAACCATTTTAAAAACAAAACGATAACCAAACGCGACAAGCATCTCTATACATCATTTGCATTGTAAATGCACTAAAATGTCTGCAAAACAGGAATATGTGTCGTTGTTAAATACAAACTTATATTACAGTTACAACAATAAACTTTCAACTTTATTGCTTTGATAATAAATCTGGAAGTGTCGGCAGCAAGTTTGTCAATCTTGGAATCCTTCTCGAGTAAGGATTAAAAATGAGCGGAGATACCATAAGGCAGGTAGGTCAGGCGCCTTCTTGTAGGTCAAGCAACGTACCGTAGGCGTGACTAGTTACTAGAACTGACGAGACGTTCGGGTTCCTAGTCAAAGTAAGATGAATCTGTCAAAGATATTTTTTAATTAAAAAAGTGTGCAGGCTCTAAAGAAAACGTGTAAGGCTCTTAACGTTCCTCGTCCCTCGTAACACCCGCATGTTGTCGCGCTACTTTCTTAGGAGATTTTGCGTTATGGCACCTCCGCTAGTCATTTTGTTCTCCATGTTCTCGAGATTTATGACGCAGTAAAATATACTGAATGATTCCCACGTGGTCAGAATTGTAGCAGAATTGCGAATGTTGTAAACAAAACTACATTTTGTACTGTTTACTGAGATTGTCATTGAAAAAGGACAGTCCAAATATGAATTGGTGTATCTGACTTGAATTTCGATGCTGTGGTTTTGATCAAAGAAGTATTTTGTTTGTTAATATGGGGATCAGTTTAGCATTTTTAAACCAACGATGAAATAACGTTGACATGTATTGTTGTTAGCGCTTAGATGTGTAATTAAATGACATCGTTCAGTCAAAGGGCGAGCTGTTTGATTGTGAAATGTCTATTTACCAGTTGGCTGCGCTGGGCATTACATACTATGTATGTAATTGAAAAAGACTAACCCTATTTTTACTATTATTAATCATGCCTAATCTGCCCACAGTTAAAAATAATCTCCACTTAAATGACAATTCAATCCAAAAATAGTACCATCTCACAGCCAATTACAGAATCCTTCAACAGACTCACTGATAAGGGGATAACCTTTATCAGACGAACAGACAATGATTTTCCTTCAAAATATCTTCAAGGTAATTCTTGTTATCAAAGGACTGGACAAAACAACCCGACCCTTACATAGCAATGCTAATATTGACTGCGTAGGGTCAACCGTCCTTTTTGAGGGCCTATTCTCAAAATTTACCGTAACGAGAGCCGGGAAGAGTGTTTGCTTCTTTTTTTGTTAATAATTGTTTAAGAAATAGTAACGTTGACCTGATTTTCTTTTTGGCCTATTGTGAAGAGGGGTACTTTTATTTGTTACGTGTTTTGTACTTAAAAATGGTGTATAGTTTTCTTCAGTAGCTTCTATAAAAATATATATTTAGTCTGTCTGACAAATACTATGTTGAAAACCGCATCAAAATCGGTTCAGCCAAACCCAGTGTGATAATAGCGCACAAACATACACACCTGTATACATATGGGTCAAACTGAGAACCTCCTTTTTTTGAAGTCGGTTAAATATGTATCTTAATTCACAATAATAACTACCGCGCTATTAAAAGCTCATAATGGTTTTAACCAATAAACGTATTGAATTCAGTGAATTCAATTAAAATAATATCTTCGCCCACTCGATCGCATTTAGTTTGTTGATTACCACATTATCAAATTACTTAATTAATAACCTCATCAGATCATTAATACCGCTTTGATACTGATATAATTATTGTACTGTTATCGATATCGGGGTATTGGTATCGACAATTCTATTATCTATAGGAGTATTATTGGTTTTCATCTATACTTATTTTATTATTAAGAGGAAAATTTTTGTCTGTTTGTTTGTACCCGGCTCCGAAACTACGGAATCGATTCGAAAAATTCTTTCACTGTAGGAAAGCTGCACTCTTCCCGAGTAATATAGGCTATATTTTATCCTGGTACGGACTGTAGTTCTCATGGGACGCAGGTGAAACTATGGGAAAAGGGCTAGTGATTAAATAAAATGTTGATGTTTTAGAGACTTAGTACAGTCAAGTTCAGGTCAGTGGTAATAGTTTTGTAGGAAAATCGTACTTATTAATTACTAGCTTCTGCCAGCGGCTTCTCCGCATCCCGTGGGGACTACTTCCCGTACCGGGCTATCTAACACTGAAAGAAATTTTCAAATCGGACCAGTAGTTCCTGAGATTCAAACAAACAAACTCTTCAGCTTTATAATATTAGTATAGATAGACTATGAGTTAAGGTGCATGACAGTAACCACTGATGTGCGGTCTACCGTACTGTGTCGGTCGGTTAAAAATTGCTGTGGATTGTATCAAAGATGGTAGGTATGTCTGATGTCTGACAATGTCAGAAGACAATTAGACGGATAGGTACACAGAAATGCAATTACAGTGTCTATCTTTAGGTAGTGCTTGTTTGGTTGTAACATAGCTTATACATACATTCATTTATCAGAATAACATAAAGGCATTGATATACAAATAAAGGCTACTTTTTATCCATGTCTCAGCAAAAGGAAGCAATCACTTTGAGACGTGAGTAAATAGAAGGCTAGAATATTATACAAAATCTAAAAAAACATAAATAAAAATAATAATCAAAGTTTATCGAAATAGGACCCCAAAACTGACCGACCAGTTGGATTGACAGAATTCAAACGAACTACCCGACTCGGGTCCGTGTAACAGGGATTAAGTTTCTGTCCAAAATTATACTATGTTTAGCTACGTAACGGTTACCGGAATATTAAAAGGGTTTTGCGGTTTTTAACCGTAGTTGCTTGCTTACCAAATTTTGTGTAAGTCGAATTGTAGGTTTAATGAGTTCTCAGAGGCACGTGTATCGCCCCTAACTTCCAGATATTTTTCTTCATCCGATCCGATTCAACCGATCCGTGACAATCCCGGATCAGAATAGGACCTCCCCATCTTTCTCCGTGGGTGTCGTAAGAGGTGACTAAGGGAGCTAAGGCCTAGTAATAGTGCATTCCACCAGCACTTTAGGCTACTCGCAAGGTGGCGGACAAACCACCTGAATAGCATTCCCAAGGAGGGTTAGCGTCAGCCAGGCGGCCGGCAGTAAAGCTTATGCCAAAACAAATTGCAGTATATTAAGGTCCGAAAATATTATGACTAGAAAAGGAGAAAACATGTGCCGACCCCAAATATAATTGGGATAAGGGCAGGGGGATGTCCAGCAGTGGACTGCTATAGGCTGATGATGATGATGATGATGAAGGGCAGGGGGATGATGGTGTTCAGCCTTTTTAACCGACTTCCCAAAAAGGAGGAGGTTCTCAATTCGTAGGATTCTTTTAAACCAATCGTCTCGCTGCTAACTTCCTCTTACATAGAGAGGGATTGAGTGTTAATCAATGCGGGTTGGTGATTTCAGACTACAGTCCTGGTTTCCTCGAGACGTTTTCCTTCACCATTAATCAATCATTAGTGTAAGAGATACACGTTTATTTTATTACGGTATAATATACCGTAATAAAATAAACATCAATGTACATAATATGTAATATCTACATATTATGTAGATTGGTATATAAGTACGATTATTATTTCCTAGAAAATTTGCATTGGTATTGCCACAGAGTCATAGTGGGCTGGTTTACCCTCCTGGGATACCTTAATTTAGCTTAGAAACTTTTCTTTGAGTTATAATAAAAGCCCTATGTGCTCAGTGGATGATATGACCTACAAAATATACTACGAAAGATTATGATACTGTATTTACCGACCAAAATAATTTATCAGGTAAATTGCCGCCATAATTAAATAAAGATGAAGTCATTAATTAATTTCAATCTTAATACTTAATCTTCAAAGATTGTGTGTTCTTGCCGTCAATAAATAATTAAGAACATAATTAGAGAATTTTCGTAAGTAAGTACAGTCGCGGATATAAATTCTTAAGTACTTTCAAGTGTTCGTATTTTTTAACATGCTTATATTAGCTTCACTTGTTCATCCTTGACAGTCGTTACGGGTAGTCAGGAGCCAGTAAGTCTGACACCAGTCTAACCAAGGGGTATAGGGTTGCCCGGGTAACTGGGTTGAGGAGGTCAGATAGGCAGTCGCTCCTTGTAAAGCGCTGGTACTCAGCTGAATCCGGTTAGACTGGAAGCCGACCCAAACATAGTTGGGAAAAGGCTTGGGAGATGATGATGATGATGATATTAGCTTCACTTGTAACTAACTCTGTATGTAAGAAAATCTTGGAATCTTAATTTGACCCACTTCCCGGTCTTCGATAACGATGAAATTTTGCACACGCTCTGAGTTCTGATGACAATAAATGGCTAACTAAGAAACATTACAAAAAGCGTGTTTTTTTTTTAATTTCTATAGGCAGTATAATCCATCAGAAAATGACAAAGTTAGGGTTCAAATATATTCAGTGTAGCTTACCGGTGCCAAAGCCTACCGGGGCTGCCAGGTTGTTCGAAAGAGTTACCGCGGCCCTGGTACATAAAGGGCTTCAGAAAATATATGGTGGTCTTTAGGCTTCAAATATATTGATTTAATGAATGCATTGATAAGTTATTGAATCTGTAGATCTGGTGGAGTTCGTGTTTAATCGGTTTTTGTAGCGAATGTATTAAATTGCGAAGTCTTAAAAGTGGTTCAACATTTATGTCCGCGACTGTACACGATATCAATATAATTAATTTGTCATTTACGTTCAAGTGAAAGAAGATTAAGCATTTTTAGATATAATCGGAGAATTAATAATCCCCTGTCGAGATACTTTAATATTTCCTAAGAGGATAACTTTCGTAAAAATGAAAAGCCAATTTTTTGTACTTACTACTTGAAAATGTGTTTATAATATGGTTTGAATTTATAAAAATATATATTTCCATGGATACCTACACAATATTAAGAACATGTTTTAAAACAAATGTATTTCTATCCTTTTTCAACTGTAATTCAATAAAAAAACCTAGTCAAAAATATAATCAATTAAATAAACCTTAAATCAACATACACAACCATATCAAAAACATCAATCTTCATTTTAAATTCGCTCACTGTACTTTATCAAAAATATTTCACCCCAAGGTCAGAGGTCAACAACCTTTAGGCCAAAGGCATCAAAATCACTCAACATCATACATACCTGATCTTCGAAACCTAAGGGAATTCATTTAGTATCACATAAAAGGTCTCAACAGCCCTTACAAATGGGAATTTATTCCTAGTCCACAAGTTCACCTTTGAAGTGATTTCACGTACCTTTACAAATAAAAAATAATGTGTCCTAACCTTTTTCTTTTATCTCCAAAATCTATTGCTAACATAGTGACAGTACAAATTACATTTGAAAGTTAAATATGTTTTATCTTATGTATTTTTCGGATTGGAGGTGCTCGTGGCTACGTAATAGCCACATGAGTCGATTGATCATAAGGTTAAGCAACGTTTGGCGCGGACGTTCTGTGGATGGGTGATCATTTTATCACGTGCTATGGAAGGTACGATCAATTGGTATGTCTCAGCTGTCATTTAAACATCTTTGGTAACCAGAGGCTAGGCAGAAAGTCAAAGCCAAAAGTATTTTTTTCATAACAACCGTTTTCATGTGAAAATTCATAGTTTACAGTTGTTTTAAGAAAACTGTCGTTTATATTGTCAGTGAATTAAGGCCTGAATAATATAGGTATTCATTTATAGTTGCTATGTAAACACATTGATAGAACTTGGTATGTTAACTGAAGGTACACGATCAGTCTCAATTTTAGTCCCAAAACTTTGATAGATAGATCCTAAAGTTAGGCAAAGTACCTGTGTAATAGTAGCTTAGATCTCAAGGAACGTCTGTGCCCCATATTTTATTAAGACCAAGTTTAGAATTAGACACAGAAGAAATTGAAAAGTTGTAATCTATGCCTACCTATACCCTATATCTATATTATACAACTGAAGCTGTTGTTAATTCATTTGTTTTGCTGGAACGCGCTAATCTCTGGTATAAAAAAATCTGGTCTGATTTAAATTTTCTTTCTTTCATCTGAACTGCCTAAACCAGTTACCCTAGCAACCCCTAGGTAAGACTGGTTCTCAGACTCAAAATATCTATACATGAACGATTTCAAGAAAACCTTTTTCACTTTTATTTATCTGTCTGCCACTCAATGTACAGAAATAATGAATTCTGTACATAGCCACATCAAAGGAAAAAATATTCTATAACCCTTTTAAGATCTAATAAATTCATGACGTATTAAAATAATATAAAACACACAGAGACACGTAGCTCCCTGAAGTATACGTAACCCTATATTAGTCGTGACATAGAAAAATATGTCAGATATATATATATTTTGGGGTTCCGTAAGGAATATTAAGTAAAAACCCATGGTCGAAAAGCCATATACAGCAGTTGACCAGAAGACCTAGCCACATAGAACGTGTAAGAAAAGGCCTACGTCAAAAATTTTAGTGACATTTAATAATTCTCAGTAGTTAGATCTTAGTCCTTACATAAAAATATAAACCGAAAAAAATTGCTCTTCCAAAACTGATCAAGCAGTTTGCTATCGTATTAAAAACATTAATTTTAATCGATTAAACTTATCAACCTGTCATAGACTGCTTAATAATCTCATAAACATAAAAAGTTGTTTTTAAGTATAACACCATAATATGTATATTCTTCGCACTCCAATCTTTATTACTTACCACAAGACAGCGGTTTCCACAATATCCGATACCCACAAACAAATACAGATCAAAAATCAATTTAACATACAGAACCCCACTTTACTTACTCCAACACGCACTTCCCATATCTTTTATATAAAGATAAAGATATATATGAAAGGAAAACGATTTTGAATCCTTTGATACAAAAAGAAATATCCCGTTTGAGTCATGTCACGTAAGATATAAGATATTTTGGCTTTCCCAATACTTTTCTAGGATAAAAGATAAAAAGATACGCTTCGTTTTGTTTGTGGTAGTTTGTAGTATAGAGTTTCTTTATGTTTTTTGTTGTGTTCTTATTTTGTTAGGAATGGTAAGTTGTGTTTGATTGCCTAGTATGTGCTCAGTCAGCTTCCAGTCCAAAATATAGCTGAGAATCAGTGTTTTACGTGAATTGATTGTCTATGTGACCTTCTCAACCTTAGTTACCGGGGCAAAAGTGTACGACTGGTTGTGACACTTTCTGGCTTCTGATTGGTAACGACTGCCAAAGATGTTCAAATGACAGCCGGTATCTACCCATTTAACGTGCCTTCCGAAATACGAATATACTGGTCATGATATAGATGATATAGTGACCGCGACAAGCGTTGTTTAACTTTATAATCAGTCGACCCATGCTGGTATTACTTAGAAACGAGTTCCACATAAGAATCCCTTTATAAAAGGATTATTAGTTAACAATTTTGTGGGTTTATCGGGTTGCCCGGTAAACTGGGTTGAGGAGTTCAGACAGGCAGTCGCTCCTTGTACAACACTGGTACTCAGCTGCATCCGCTTAGACTGGAAGCCGGCCCCAACATAGTTGGGTAAAGGCTAAGCAGATGATGATTTTATGGGTGAGACTGATAGAATTTACATACATGTCATCTCCCTTTTTCATCAGCTGTACTTTTTTCACAAATCCTCAGTACAGGAAATCCCATATAGGAAGCCACATTTTAATAATTCTTTCGTTTGATTTATTGTTTCTTGCCCACATTCGCGTAATATATTGCTCTTCTTTTACGCGCCCGGTTTGGGGATAATAAATCAGATATACGACTTTCCGGTAGGTGTGTGCGGGCCCTTATGGGATTGGGGATCGTGCGGTAAATGGTACATTGTAAAATTTTATATGGCTTTACCTTTTGTAATGAAGATAGACGCAAGAATGTTTGTGGTAACATATAAGAAAAATGCGTACCTACATGTATGTTTTTGGCTAAACTGTGTTTAACAACGACTTTGATTATTCCAAAACGCAAATCAACCTTTTTAACCGACTTCAAACAAAAAGAAATTCTCAATTTGACCTGTCACGTTTGGCCAAACCGATTTTGAATCCATTTTCAGCATAGTATTTGTCGATCTTTAGGCAATTCTATTTCTTTGTAAGGTAGCAAACTAAACACTTACTACACAAACCTTTAAACGTCGGTTGAACACTTGTCTATAGAAAATCAGATTATGACGTTGAAATAAGGTCCGTTTTGCAGCCTCACTTTTTTAGACAAGTGTTCAACAGATGTCTAAGTTTTTGTAGTAAGGCTGTTAGAAAAAAAATACAAAAACACTTTTTCACAAAACAAGCCAAAAATACTTTTTTCAGGCCCACACATTTATTCGTTTCACGTTAAGGGTAGGAGCGCCAATTGATCAACCTGCTATTTTTATTTCGACCGAATATTTTTTAAATAAATAAAAAAAGCTTTTTTATTGTTAGGCGAGGACAATACAGATAGAAATGTCCTCTCGTCTGTCTGTCCAACTAGGTTCACCACAATAGTTTAGGTTTATTTTTTAATACAAAAAAACCTTCGTTAGTTGCGCGAATTTTAATTGAATTTATGAGTTTGGTTCGTAACGTGTGTTTGGTTGGTTTTGTAAATAGACAAGCGGTTTTTCCTCGACTGTAGAGAAGGAGGCGTTTGTGTTTTAAAATACACCATAATCCCTCTTTTTAGTGCCCTTTGCAGGGCTCAGGCCTCTGATGGACATACCGTTTAAAATTGTTGCTTAGTGTTTACATAATTATAAAAAAGAAACTTTTACATATTTATATAAGTTCTTTCATATAATATGTTTTTATTTTTCTACAAAGCATTTTATTTTTAGTAGATAAGTAATTTAAGGCTGTAGTATAAAGTATAATAGTGTGATTGAAAATAAATAAATACATGGATATCTGAAATTGCTTTTACATGGGTGCCATTTCTAAACCAAAAATTTCCATCAGACATGACCTAATTCTGATCACTCGGCACCACTAAGCCATTTCAGTAATAAAAGTTTCTAAAGAAAAAACCTCACAGCGAACTTCTAGAAAATATTCATTTCTACATAGAAAAGGCGTGCGTAAAGTATTTTTTGTAAAACTTGAGCTGAGTGAACTTTGATTAAACTTATATAGTAGTTACTCTTTAGTTGAGGAGAAAGTTTTAATTGAATTCACAATTTCCAGTTAACTCTTACCATTTTTATGTGCCTATTTCAAATGGTTTGGTTAAAGAGGTATGAAAATTCTTAAGTTAGGTTTTTACTAATTTCTTCGTCTTTGAATAAACTCTAGAATTTATGCCGTGTGCTGAAAATTTTATTTTATTATGCTTAACTTAGAACTGTGTTTTATGAAATAATTTTCAGTTGGAAATCATTTTTTTTTTTTTCAGTGTATAATTATGTTAGATACTTTTGATAAATGTGTGAGAGACGGGTTTTCATGCTTTTTGTAAATAAACAAAGAGTTTTAAAGAGAGACAAAATTCTGGAAGACCCTGATATAATTACTTCAAAGTACATTTAAAAGCCATTCCACCAGTCGATAAATCAGACATTTAAAACCTTCCTACAAATCGGCGGAACTATTTAAAAAATTTAAAACTCACCGAATGAAATGATAAAAGTTTTTCTTTCTATAATTACTGGCGAGCGCCGGTAATTGGTGCATTTACCTCATTGTCTGACAGACCGACTGTGGCTGTGCACTTAAAATTTTTATTTCTGTTCTTTACCATCTCACATTGAGGGTGGATTCAGAAGCTTTATTTGGCTAGACTTTTCCTATTAATCATGTATTTTTTCAAAAAGAGGGGTGTTATAAGTCTGACCTCTGTGTGTGTCTGTCTGTGGTACCATAGCTCTTAAAGCGATGATCTGATTTCAGAGCCGTTTTTATATGAAAGATGGGATTCCCTGCGGTGGTTTCTAGGCACATTGTCCATATTGGATCAACCGTTTTACAATCATTAACTATTTTAATATCCCGTCGTCCCATCGGGTTATGAGAGTGAAGGAATAGGGAGTGCACCTGTGTCCAAGCAAATGCTCGTGCACTATAATATGTCCTGCGCAGCTGGCTTATCTCCTTAAATGAGAACAGCCGCCGTGGCCGAAATCGGCCGTGGACGCCATTATTATTATAGTATCTATTGATTACAGAATTCAGTCATCTCACTATTCCAAAAATCTACTAATCGAGAGTTAGAATCAAAAATGGTTTTCGATACACTGTTTTATCAAGATTCCGTACAGAACTGTGAAATTTCAGCCGAGTATTCTATCTTTACCTTTATTACACAATCTGTTACAAATGAACCTTTTGCCTTTACCAACTAAATCGCTCAAACGATAATTTCAGTTGAAATTGCGGGTAAGTTATTTAAAGATGCATCCCGTTTGAAGTTTAGTTAGAATTTATAGATGGAAACGGATGCTGGGAAATGGAGATTTACTAATTATTTACATGTTTTCAGTTGTCAGTGTCTTTCTTAATTACGTATTCGTAATTTTAAGTTAAATTATATTCTATTGGGTTAATGTTTCTAAGTTTGTATGTACTTTCTAAGTATATCTCAGACACCAATGACTGTGTTTCGTAGGGCACGATAAACTGTAGGTCCCGGCTGTCATTGAACATCCTTGGCAGTCGTTACGGGTAGTCAGAAGCCAGTAAGTCTGACACCAGTCTAACCAAGGGATATCGGGTTGCCCGAGTAACTGGGTTGAGGAGGTCAGATAGGCAGTCGCTTCTTGTAAAGCACTGGTACTCAGCTGAATCCGGTTAGACTGGAAGCCGACCGCAACATAGGTTGGGAAAAAGGCTCGGATGAATTATTTTAATGTTATATAGTGTAGTAAAGTTTTTTACAGTTTGTATCAATAACGATCTCTTTCTTCGCGAGTTTCAGAATTAGTCTACAGTTGGCGCTATAGTTAGAAAAAATATTTTATTAAGAAAAACGTGTATCTATGAAAGTTTTTGTTGAACTGATACCGGACAAATAAATGATCATTGTAATATGCACACTCCCATACATCTCTATACTTATCAAGCGCTCGATCTAATTGTCGGCCGACTAAAAGTTTGCAGTGTGCTGGTACCTACTCCTAGTCGTCAATTCAAAGTTTCTATAAATACTTACATCGTTCAACCCACACAATAATTAACATGCAAACTCGCAAAAATAACCCTTTTCTACTAAATGAATTCCTTAAAATAATACTCGGCCAATTTCAGCACAAAAAGCAACAATTATTATTTATATCGCCAACATACAGGCTGTATTCAAATTAAATTTCCAAATTTCGAAATGCGAAATTTATACCGAAAGAACAGAATTATAAAAATTGACTTCGAAATTGATCCGACATTTCCACGGAGCAATGAAAGATGAGCGGAGATGCCATAATGCAGGTAGGTCAGGCGCCATTTTCTAGGTCAAATACATAAGATAAGCATGACTATTTGTTACAAGTGAACTAACGAGATGTTCGGGTTCTTTGAGACATCTGTTAACGATTCTTGGTGTTACAAGAAATTAAAGGGTTCTAAGAAGGCAGAGATGGTAACATTCCTCGTCACCCGAACACTCACATTGTGGCGCGCTATTTCCTTATGACATCTCCGCTAGTCATTTTATTCTCCATGTACGTGTCTCTGTCCAGTTTTAAAATGGCGGATTTTTGTTCGAATTTCGAACGTTGGAACTGGAGATTTTTTTAGAACAATCCTATTGCTTTATTCGGGAGCATTGAGCCAAAGCTATTAATTTATTGATACAAAGACTCGGATGTTCCTTTTTATCTTTGCTTAGCAATTGAATTAAATCGAACGGTATTTTCATTGGAATTTAAAAGAATGTACGGTTTTATTTTCTAGGAAGATTTTGAGTGTATTTGGCTAGGATTTTTGCTTTGGACTAATTAACGTGAAGGTTTGGAGTGAAATTGGAATTGGGGCACTCAGCTGTGCTTTTATGGAGAACTCTTGCTAAAATAAAATAGAAAGATATTGGATTAGAGCGAATTACATTTTAACGGTATTGGAACATGGATTTTTTTAAAATACAGCTACTGTTTGCTGAGCTTTAAGGTTCAAAACTTATTGAAGTGCCTTAAAACTATTTTCGAAATGACAGCGATTACATTAAATTAGTAAGTACTGGAATGTACCTATTAATAAAAGGGAATAATGCTGAGACGATTTACATGTAATTTATAGAAATCACCTAAAACTTCGGCAGAAGTAGTTTGTGTACAGAAATTCATACACACAATTACATATTGTTTCAGACACTTTTCCTTCATAAAACACACCCACTTAAAATCTACACATTCTAAGCTTATAAACTATAAAAACAAACAGTGCACAGCTCAGTTTAAACCCCAGTGTTTTGGGGTCAAGTCTCCACATGACCGATTTTCCTTTCACAACGATATTGCCCTCTCAGCTTTTATGAGCCCCTGGTACTTTGTTATTGTTAGCCGTAAACTTATATTTATATTTCTAAGTTGTTTCAGTAGTTTGTTGCTGGATTTGTAAGGTCTAGAATTAAGATTAAATGTACTTAGGAACTGTAAAGAGGCACTTTAGATATCACTAGCGGTTTCACCCGCGTCTCATGGAAACTACCGCCTATACTGGGATATAGCCTATGTTACACAGGAAGAAAGTAGCTTTCAAACGGCGAAATAATTTTTAAAATCGGTGCAATAGTTTCGGAGCCTTTAATAGTTTCGGGAAGCCAGTGGGTCTGACACCAATCTAACCAAGGGGTATTGGGTTACCCGGGTAACTGGGTTGAGGAGGTCAGATAAGCAGTCGCTCCTTGTAAAGCACTGGTACTCAGCTACATCTGGTATAGACTGGAAGCCGACCCCAACATAGTTGGGAAAAAGGCTCGGAGGATGGGAAGATAAGAGTTTCAGAGCCTTTAAAACAAACAAACAAAAAATGATTTCTCTTCATTATATTACTTAGTATAGATACCAGAAACTTAGCCATTTGCATGATGTCACAATCAAACTCAATGAATAGTTATCCGCCATATTGGCACAGCGACCCCTGGCGGCAATCCAGGGAATTAGTCCAATTACCAACTAATTTACGACCACCATAGCTCTTAACTCAAGCGCAATAAGGCTTATTTTCCTTTGATTTGCAAGTGTCAAGTTGCTTTACCTAAACAGAAATTCTGAGATATTGTAAATATGAATTATTGGGGATTTAGTGATGTACCAAAGTTTTTAATAGTTGTATATATTTTAGTGTACCTACACAATATTAGCTTGTACGTACAAAAATAAAGTAAATCAGTTTTTCGATATAACTGTCTCGAAAAAAATTGTGAAGAAAAGAAAACCGCGGGAAAACGGCTAGTTATATAAAATTTTAGGTCGAATTACACTGAAATTGAACATTTATGAATAAAATATATCTTCATTTAGAACGTTGGATTTGTTGTAATAAATTACGAAATGAGTTTGCAAACGCCCTCACCCTGTATCTATAGAGTTTATTTAGAAAAGCAAATATTTAAATGTAGACGTTATTTGGTTTGACGTGTGGTGAGTATGTTTAAACGTGTTTGTTAAATAGAATCCTATACTATTAATGTTATTAGTTTGTGTATCTGTGAGTTTATATGATTTAAATGAATATATATATTGACTTCAAAGTCCCAGTCTTCGTCGCATCTTGAACACTGAAACTTCTCAAAATATGTTTATAGAATGTTTATAAATTGAGAATTTGAAGAATTGGAAATTGACTAAATAATATAACAGAATTCAAGTTTAGGCTCCTGAAATAAAAATCACCACTACGGGACGCCCGGTGATACAAATTCTCGTAGTGTTCATATAAAATAACTATTTTAGGATCAACATCTGCCTAGCCTTTTCCTGACTTCCAGTGTTTTATATGGAGCGACTGCTTATCTGACCTCCTCAACCCAGGCTTTTTCACTTCTGTTTGCCAAAGATATCCAAATGACAGCCGGGACACACCGTGCCTTCCGAAACACGGAGGAACTCATCATGGCAAGATCTTTACCCTTCCACGGACGGACCGCGCCAAGCGTTGCTTAACCTTATGATCGATCCGCACTTTGACTGAGCCAAGAAAAGGTATGATATACTCAGTATATTCAGTAAACTCGTCACGCACACACTCAAGGGAGTAGAGTGTATGAGAGATGTGTCATGACAGTATTAGTCAGTGTCACGCCATCTTCCATATTGATTCTAGAGTAGATCTTAGTCCCAAGTGTCAAAAGGTTGTTAACATCGAAATATTTTTATATATATTTAATGAAGCTATGAATGTGTAATTTAAGTTTATCCTGTATGACCGAGAAAAGGTAAAAGAAAACATCCTAAAGAAAACATGGATTTTTAAGTCTTAAATTACCAATCCGCCTTGAGCAAGTGCGGTGATTAACGCTCAATTTCTTCTCCATATGAGAAGAGGACTGTACCCAGTGGATAAAAAAAATATGAAGTGTCACCAAGCTTATCCTTTCTTTAAATCTTGTCAACATAAAGCTATGAGGATTTGCATGTAAAATGCAGGTCCCTGCATGAGATCCAGGAACAACAGCTACCACAACTACGCATAGACATATCTTCCACGGTGTTTAAACAGGACAAACATCATCATTATCAAAAAGACCCCTTATCAAAACCGAAAGTTAAAATTGCTGCCAAAACTGGTTATCAAAATAATCAAAACTGGACAATAAAATATTATTAACCTTACAAATCATAATAATAACATGAGTTTAGTAAATAACTACAAATTCAGTATTTCGATCCCTAATTTATTAAGCATGGTTTATTTACCTAACTCGATATGAAAACTATTTACAATGAGCCAGTAATGTAAATGTTATGGACCAAGTGATAAATTGGGCAGTATACATAATGCCCGGTCATTATGAAAAATGCCCAATATGAGAGTGCAATTTGATAATAATTATTCAAATAATCAAATTGACCGGGCACTATACATATTGCCCGTGACCTTTTGGGCAAAGTAATACAAACATATTTAATTTATTTTTTTTAACATAACACATCCCATATTAATTGACCCAGCATGGAAGTAAGCATGCAACATGCAGCAAGCATCGCTTCTGTCACGGCTCCGGCGCTGCGGGGCTCCGGCGGTCCCATGCGAGCTTATCGTCGCAGATGGTTTTCACGCTCACCACCGCAGCTTCGGCTTGCTGGCCGGCTCCGCCGGCCAGCCTCAGCCGCGTCGGCGAGCGTTTCAACTACCTGCGCCTCAGCTCGCAGGCCGCCTCGCCCCTCCGCGCCTACGCGGTTTTGAATTGCACTCTAGGGGTAGGGCAGACAAGACTACGTCGAGTCGGTTTTGCAGCGATTCATTTTCGTCACTAAGTTCAATTTTTAATACAATGTTTTGAATCCAAGTTAAATTCGACCATAAAAAAAACGAGCCAAGAAAAATGAGATCAAGAAAAACGAGGGCGAGTAAGTAAATCAGATGACAATTGCCCAATTAATAATTTTGTGGCTAGACTTGTAATTTTCCATTAAAATAGAACATATAATTTTAACAATAATCATAAAATATGTAGCAAGTTGATTTATTTATTAGAACAACTGCCACCCTCGCACCGCATAAAATATAGCTTTATTATCAAATTGCCCAACTATCATGTAGCAATATAATAATGCCCGTACAATGTGATAAATAATGAAGTTAAGATAGTTATTAATCACTTGGCCCGATAAAGCTAGACATTATGCATAATGCTCGGGCATTATAAATAATGCCCGAATTAATCACATGGTCCATAACATAAATACAACAAAACAATATAATATTCGGTCCAGTAGTTTCCATAAAATAACAACTATAGTTATTACACTGCAAACTTTTAGTCGGCCGATAGTTTGTTTAGGCTCATAAATCAGTATGAAGATGAATGGTAGTACGCACATAACACAGATCTGGTATTTAGCCGGTATCAGACCGACTGAAAACTTTGATTGGAATCAAGATGTCTTTTTTTTTAATACCAAAGATCGGGCAACTGTCGGCCGACTGTTTAGTCTCCAGTGTGTGGGTAGGCTTAGCCAATTCATTGGTTTTGACAAAGGAGACTTAAATGTTAATATTATAAAGGGTTAGACCATAATTTGGGTACACAAACGAATGTTATATTTAGATATTAATCGAGATAATATTATTACGAGTATTTCGATATTAGTTTGTAATACAAGTCCATTTACAAATACGTGAATTGGCCAAGTAGTTCAAAATAAACAGTATTCAATACAAAACTATAAATAGCCTATAATATTTGAGTTTATGACATTTCAGCTGGATTAACAAAGAAAAAAACATCGGCTTTTAAAAATCACTAAGGGGCAACCTTTTCGGAAAACCAAAGGGTATCCCATTGATATTTTTCCAATAACATGTGGGCGAATAAGTGGGCAGAAACAGAAAACTATCTAAAACTTCGTCACAAACATGACGCACTTTCATATTTCAATAACAAACCAGGATCAACAAAAAAGGAAGAAAAAACCCATGGAGAAAAAAATGACTAGAGGAGATGTCATAACGCAAAATCTCCTAAGAAAGTAGCGCGACAACATGCGGGTGTTCGGGGGACGAGGAACGTTACTAGCTCCGCCCTTGCATCCTTTCTATAGAACCCGCATATTATTTTCAAAATAAAATAACCAATCTATCAAGACTTATCATTGAATGATTGGTTTTAAACCCGAACTCCTCGTTAGTTCTAGTAACTCATCATGTTACTTGACCTACAAGAAGGCGCCTGACCTACCTTTCTTATGGAATCTCCACTATCTTTCCTTCTCCGTAACAAAACCCAACTTCACTCTTGAAGAACGCAAAATTTTTCGCCGAATTTTTGCCAAAACCCTTAATACCATTGGATCAACAGTTCCTTACCAAGACACAATATTTGTCCGTAATTAGAGGACGTACATCATGAGAGATCAACATTATCTTCAGAAGTGAATCCTTAGATTAGTGTTTCTATAGAGAATTTGTTGATTAATGCTGCGTTGGCGAGTCAGCAGAAATATATTCCAAGATTGTTTGGAACATCTTTTATGCTGAAGTTCTTCAGTTTATGAGACGTGACGGGGTAAATAGGGGTATTGTTGGAAAATTGAGACTGTAATTAGTTCTAGGATAGACTTCTTTTTTTGAAGATTAGGTAGGGGGGTGATAAAAGTTTTCGAGAAGAAATCGTTGTCTTAATTTTAATACTGTGCTTTTAATTCGTGCTTTATATACTAACAGCTTCTGTCCGCGGTTTCACCCGCGTCCCGGATGGTGACAAAAACTATCCTTTGTCCTTTTCCCGGGTCTATGTTATCTCCCCTATTATTTCAAAAACGACTTTCTTATATACCTATATATAGATGTGCACAGGGTGGTTTCAACAGTATATAGGTATGTCCACGATGCAGACACAATAGTTAGACAATCGGTGTGTATCACATTATTATGACTCAAGGTATAGGGAAGTTATTCAGGTCTTTACATTTTAAGGACTTTTTATAGGTATCGAATTATCTAAATGGCAGCGAGCTATTTGTTCATAATTGAAGGCTAGTTGTTCGTAATTACCTCAGAAAACAGTGCTACTAATTCTGACAAAGAGAAACATATTCTAAAAATACACGTCATGTAACTTATACTCAAAGCAGCCTTTAACAAGAATTTTACTTAAACGAAATACGAAATTCCTACGAATTCCCAAACAACGTAAAAAATAGATCAAAAAGGCATTCAAAGACAGTTCTATTGAATTCCATACTTTTCCACAGTATCGTGTTTCACAAGCACTCAAATTACAAACAAAAAAACAAAATAATAAGACAAAAACAAATATATTTGCGGAAAAGACTTTTTTCCTCAATCCGGAATATTCTTGTCCGCTGTGTGGTCACTCTAATTTAATCATCCAATCTCGTCGGGAGTTCGGAACGGCGGTGGCGGAAATTGCCGAGAATTCCCGAACGTTCCCGAGTGTGACTTCGCTCTTTCCGAGTGGCGTAATTCAAAATTTCGGGGTGGGGTTCGGCAAAATGTATGGGTAAAGGTTAGGGCATACGTGAACGATGCAGCTACGACCAAGCGATAAAATTGACATTTGTACTTACAACTACTTCACTGTCCACGATTTAGACACTGTAGTTAAACAATAGGTGTGTATCACATACGACTCAAGGTACAGGCAAGTTTTTAAAGTGTATGTACCTTTTATTAACTATTTTTATGTCGTTAATATAAAAAAGCGGCGGGTTGACAGCGAGCTTGTAGCTACCCAGCTGTGCCGTGCCGTTCATGTATGGCATGGCCGTTATATTTTGGGGAAACTATGGGAAAATGTTTATTGGCACCAGCTTTTTATTTATAGATTTTGCTCGGTTGTCATAGAAACCATATATTTATGTATTATGAGCTCTGGGATCCTTTGTGTAAAACGTATATTATAATCCAGAAAAAGGTATTTGAGGATAACATTCGCCTTATTTAAAGAACACTGACACAGTTGTCAAAAGAACTATTTCCCGCACCCGGATAAAACAGTTTTTATGTGATGCTGATTATAAGCTCCAAAATCCATTCAGTAGCCTTCGCGTGAAAAAGAAATTATTTTTTTTTATTTGAAATCCAATAGCTTCTAACCAAACAGTACTTTTTCAGTGTCTACAAAAGATAGCCAAAGCTTTTCGAATTCCGACTTCAGTGCATTAAATCGACTTTAAACACTGAAAGTCTATCCATTGGAATAGCCACTTCAAAAATTTATAGGTCTTGTTGAAAGCAAAAACGGTTAACGTAAATCTCGTTTCGACTAAACTTTTTGGACCATTTTCGACTCCATTGGTTTTTTGTTTCTTTAACTTTTGGTCATGGAGGAAGAAAAGATAGCGGAGATACCATAAGAAAGGCCAGGCGCCTCCTTGTAGGTCAAGCAACGAACGGTAGGCGTGATCAGTTACTAGGAACTAACGAGGCGTTCGGGTTCCTTGTTAAATCAAAATTGAATCTTGAAACTTGATTGATGGGTGATTTTATTTTGAAAATAATAGGTGGATTCCATAGAAGACGTATAAGGGCTGAGTTAGTAACGTTCCTCGTCCCCCTCGCACCCGCATGTTGTCGCGCTACTTTTTTAGAAGATTTTGCGTTATGACATCTCCGCTAGTCATTTTGTTCTCCATGCTTTGAGCATAATTTTCTGAATACTAGAACTAGTTAGAATAAGCACAAATCATGAGCAAAAAGTGAGTAATTTTCGCAAAGTTTTTCGATACTTTTAATGGTTACTTTAATTCGATTTCGAAAACTTTTTACGGAGTTATGATCAAAATTTTGATGTGGTTTTTATATTAGTTTTTGTTACTTGTATTTCTTTACTAAGATAAAAGATAATTGAGTTATGCAGTTTTGATAAATGGTCTCAAACCGTACCATATATTGCTAAAATGATTGAGATGAAATTCTATACAGAGTTTGGTGGTTTTCTGGGGTAAGTTCTGACAAACGATTAATTTTGATGAAGATTTACAGTTTTTTATTAATATAAAAAATATGCAATTTCTTCAGCTTTAATTACATTCTGCTACCATCAAAAAACATCACCTAATAATATAATTGGACATTAACATGATTATGTCAAAATTTGTTTTGACAGTAACGTAATTAGGAAGGCCTATAAACACGATATTTTATTCCAAACTCAACTTTATGTATAAGTCGTTAAGGTAGCATTTTCTTTGGCAGGTAGTGTTAATTATTTATTTTATGGTATAATGAGGGTCTATGGGTAATTTGTGGGAAAGGTTTTAGTGAATTTAATAGAACATGTGTCGCGCTGTTTTTATATGTCGTAAAACTTTATTATATTAATATTTGGGCTGTAAATATTGATAAATGTAGGTTATGGAGTAATTACGTAGTTGCCTAGGTGGGACGTGAGATGTTTTTAATACTATGTAGTATGTATGTCTATAGGTATTTATATAGGAACTAACAGTCGACACACACTGCAGACAAAATTATCGGCCAAAAGTCAGCCCGAAGGCTGGCCGACAAGACTATGTTGATGATAATCGTGAAACTAATCAAACTTTTATTCGGCCTGATAGTGGCTATAGTAAGTAGCTCTTGGTAAGACTTATCGTCAGACTCTGTCTGACTTGTTTGAATTTCATGTGCCTTCCGAAACACGGAGGAGCTCGTCATGGCAGGCTGTTCACCAATCCATGAACCGACCGCGTTGAGAGTTGCTTAACCTTATGATCCATCGACCCATAGGGCTGCTATTTAGCCATGACCTCCTCAGAACTCAATCAACCATTATATTATTATTATATAACAATTTATAATCTGGAACACGTGTATTCCTGATGGAGAAATAAATACTGTTTTTCCATTATATACAAATAGTGATTACAAGAAATATATCGATAGTCGATTAATCATAATCCCTTGCACGTGTGTTGGGAATATACAAATTTTTCTTGTAGGTAACCTACTAATATTATAAATTCGATAGTTTTTGAAGGATGTATGTTTGTTACTGTTTCATGCAAAACTACTGAATGGATTGTGATGAAAGCTACCTTTTACTAATACTCAAGTAACAATACTTCTATATTGTTACTTTGTATGCAGTTATCTCGAGAACTACTGAACAGTTTGTGCGCTGCCGAAAATGTTGTATTATCCCTTATTGGCATAATCATGTAGGTATGACGTTATTTATATTATTACTTATAATTTAATTTATGGCCTTTACAAAAAATATACTTTTTGATAAATTCTAAGATTAAAATTTAAAGAACCGAATAAAATAAAGTTTAAATAAATACACCAACAGTATAATTTTATTAAACTCAGTGCAGAGGTGAAGTAAGCCGTATATATTGAAATATTATAGTAATATGCTTATGTGAAAGTGCAATAAGATTTTCTCAAAGAAAACGTTGCGCAGATGATCAGAATATTTATATTGTACTTACTTAAATAATATATAATTTATAATCAGAAGAGGGAGAAATATGTAATTTAATATTTACATTCTTTGAAAATAATAATTCCTGAAAATATCGTTTGAAATACGAAAAAAAGGTGAAAACAGTCCAATTCAAAAGCGCTTCCAAAAACTTCCCTTTTTTAGTTAGTTTTCTTTTCTTATGTAAATATAGATTTAGTTTATTTTAAAATATAATGTACAGATTTTAAGGTAATTAAAAAAAGGTAACTAATTAGAAAAGTCTTGCAATTATTTTTACGTGTAATTAAAGTTATAAAGGTTTTTTTCTTAAATAATCAATTTATTTAACTATATATTTTTTAATTTTAACGACCCTTCTTCGACGTGTCATAGGAAAAAATTATGCCAATTTTAGTAATCTTAACAGTATCCACATACCTGCTTCCTCAATGAGATTCTCCTGCTGGCTTTCCACGCAGTACTGCAGGAGTATGCTGAACAGCACCCCGGAGATCACGTGACCCCTCGACAGCGACATCGTCATCGACTGCCGGTCTCTATCGATATTGTCATCGACTACCGGTATCTATCGATATGAAACACTTTGGAGTGGCACATCACTAGCACTTGTTTTCACTGAGGTCGGTTTGAGTTTCTGAAACAAAATAAATGGGATTTTAGTGGATTTTAGTGAAAATATTATTGTAATTTTTATGGACGACACAGTAAGCTTAAGTTTAACCGACTTTCCAAAAAGGAGGCGGTTCTATTCGGATGTTCATTTCTTCACACAATAGCTGTTCAAATAAGATGTTTTGTTTATTCCACCAGGTTAACCTACATAATACTATAATATTTATACGTGAACAGTTTGTTATTTCGAATCTATAAGCTAATAATATATTAAAGCTAATCCTTGGAACAACAATTTCTTAAAGTTTCAAAAAACTATTACTTACAAATTACACCACTTGAAAAAACAAAGTCTAAACGGCTCAAAACTGGACAACTTATCTACCACACTCACATACAATACTCAGCAATCGTTAACTACTACCCTGTCCTAGTAAAATGGAACAATTAACCGATTCCCAATAAAAACAACCGATTGACTGATGCTTTAATAAGCAGAGCAAATTAAGCCGTCACTTCGACAAGTCGATTTCTCATTAACGACAAAACATTCAACGCTTATTGGCTGATTTAAAATTTATGGGGCAAATGACAGTTCTGATTGGTCAGTCGGATTGACGCGGAAAAATGTGTGTTTTATTGCAATGAGTATTTTTTTTTTCAAAAAAGAATTTTAAATGGTTTTTCTGTGATAGAGTTTTGTGAAAACGACATTTTAAAAACGGTAATAAGAAAAAAAAACAAAGACCCCCCATCTATGGAGAGTTTTTTGAACAGCCGGTTAAAAATAAGGTTTATGGTTTTTACTATTTTTCCATAATTTTATTTATTAAAATATAGAATTTTTATTTTAATAAATTAAACGAATCGCGCTGTCAGTATTTAGGGCATTTTCAGAAATAATATTGCGAATATTAAACCCGAGTAGATATTTAATAAAACGCTTTGAGCGTTTAAATTTTACTTTGATGTGCTTTTAAAATAACATTTGCATTTTTTATTCAGGTAGTTTTCTTGGAATTCACCGTTTGTTAATAAAATTTTAGGGTTTTAATTATTCGTTGTTACTTTTACGTTTTTTTTTTTTCGATATAATTAAATTAGACTTTTTGTAAAATATTTAGATTTAACCTGTTATTTGACTTCAATTATATAGATACACACTGAATAAGTCAAAGTTCAATCAAAGCATAAAGGTTAGGTATATTTTGTGATATTTCACTAGTACCAAACACAATATGCATACCCCGACTATACTCAGCAATCTCGCGTCAGTAACGACAACGCTGGAACTATCGATTTCTCAAATTGCTTCAGTAAGTATCCAATACAATATGCTTACCCCGAGTATAACCAAATTGCTTCAGTAGTAATTATGTAGGTACTAAATTATCGGTACGTCCAAGTGGTAGTATTTGGACTATAAATAGAGAAAGACTTGTTTGAAGTTGAAAATTAAGTTAATTTTAGCTTTGACAGCTATTTTTAAGTACTTAAAGTTAAAATAGGTTATTTCACATTTGCCCCTGTGTGGGATTGTTCGGGAGAATGAAAAGGTATTGTATAGAGTATTTATTTTTTTACTCAGTAGAAGTCTGACATTTCTTTCAAATGCACCCACGGCGAGAAGGGTCGTATAATGATTTCACACCTCAAAAATATAACAGACATAAAAGGATTCAACCTCATAAAAATATTACATTGTTCGGTATCTAATGATGTTCATTTGCAGAATTTGAAATCAAAGCTATTTTTTTCCAAGTCGAAATAAATAATGCCTTTGGCAGCATAGACTGCCTCAATTTTTAGTAGATTTTCAATATTAAATCGTCGTCATTTAAAAGTATCATTTATTTTTGCTCATACAACTACACACTTCAACAGTACACTAAAGTAACAACCTACAAAAAACAAGTGCAAATAAAAATCCGAGTCGAAACATCAATTAATTTCAATCGATACTCGGTAGTATCGAATGCCGCATTCTTAACCCGAGCGCCGAGTAGCGAGTAACAACACCCAACGCGATTGTACTCGAGTCCGACTCGATTACACGAGCCGTTTTATTTGCAATCGATTTATACTTTACGTAGTTGTTTGTAAGTTGTTTTATTGTTACGTAAAAAATAGTGGAGAAAAGATATACCTAATGATAATTACATGTTATCTTTTACCCGATTTAAAATGTCCAGATCACGAAAGTCTCGGATTTTCGAAAGGTGATTGTGGTTCGGCCCCACAATCACCAACACCTTTAACAACACTTTTAAGCCCTTTTAAGACAACTTTATATAAATGGTTACAAAACCGACGATTATCCTGATACATTTCATACACCGAGAAGGTTTAGTCCTAAACTATTGCTAGATGTGGAATATAGTTACTTGAGCTATTGTGATGGGATGTTAGTCGACTAAGTAATGGGAAACTATGAGGACTATGGACTCTGCCGATAGCAATGTAATAACTTAAATTGTTAAGACTATAATCATGTCCATACCATGACAACCTATTTCCTCCCATCATTTCTGTAGGCAACTGCTACTTTCAGACTTTCTAATAACGTTACTATTCTCTATCGAAATGTGCTTATCCTCAGCTAAAAATAAAGACAAAATAAAAGTTAAAAAACGTGTCAAAGTTACTAACAAAAAAGTTTAAATTCGACTCGACGTCGACTTACAAAATACAATTACGATTGTAAACAAAAAAAATGGCAATTTACTAAGTTTTTATTAACTTGTAAAACCAGATACAGGATTTTTCTGATTATATTTTCAAGCTTACCTAAAAAGTTTTCTAAGACTTTGTGAAAATATTGTTAAGGGATGAATTACCTTATGTTTTTAGGCCGGCAGACTTAAAGTTTGCAGTATGACTTTTAGTCGGATTTACGTTTGTAATAAGCTTAATCATGTAAAAACTGTTACTTAATTGGCTATTTCATTGACAGAGAAGTAAGTAAATGTTCTTTGCAAAGTCGTTATGTTAGGTAATTGACAAAGCCTTTATCGTCCCACTGCTGGGCACAGGCCTCCTCTCACACGGAGAAGGCGCAACCATTGAGCGTTAATCACCACGCTTGTTCAATGGGGGTTAGTGATTTCAATCAGACTTTATAGAGGTAATCCTCTGCCATTGGTGTCCAAGATATTTCCATACTTGAGAGACTGGTTCTTGACTCAGAGGTCCACGACAACGTCACAAGTATATAGTACTTAAAATGGTCCGTTGTTGACCTTAATTGGGATCATGATGTCCACCTAGCCGATTATCGGCTACGGCGGCTGTTCTCATGTAAGGACATTAGCCAACTGCGCAGGACATATTATAGTGCACAAGCATTTGCGCAGACACAGGTGCACTCACTATTCCTTCACTCTCCTACACATATAATTAGGATCATAATGATTATCAAACAAAATACTTAATCCATTTACCTTTACATACCTATAATTAATCCCACACATACCTATCCTGTTAACAAAACCTTCTTTTAATTAAAACTGCCGATAACATAACACTAACAATGAACATTGAACACCAATAGTCATAACGTTAAATAGAATGGACCTAACACTCTTTATTAACACTTGGTTAAGGCGCAGAATAGAAAAGGCCTTTTACATCCATAGGTACTAATATAAAACCTGATACATATGTATATATAATTCACTAGGTACAGGTGGTTTTTTTTTTGATCTAAGAACTAATTTAAGTATGTGACATAATGTGCAGTCTTATCCCTGATCTCAGGAATTACTGGAACGATTTGAAAAATTATTTCACTTTAGATAGCCCATTTACCAAGGAAGGATATAGGCTACTTTCCACTCTACTCACTTTTCTACTTTTATCCAGATGCGCAAAGAAGTTTACTCGAGTTTCGGGCGATACGCGAAAATGATCTTGTAGCATGTTTATGCTTTGTTACAAACTTTTCTATATTTTCTTTAGACCTACTTCTAAATAGGTAAATACAATTACAAAATAATTATTTACAATACTTGTACCATATAAATGTATGTACATACTATATAAACTGTTTTTATCGGATAAATTAGAAAGAATAGAAGAAAAGATGTAAGTATTTTTCAAACTACTAGCCTTAGTTTTACGTTCCACCTTGAGCGTTACATTACAAACCTACTTTTATAAGTAGGTAAAAGATAGACAATATTACTAAAATTATCAAGACAGTAGCTACAGCCTCCTTTGAACCGAAACCTACGTGTTTCACATACAAATGACGTTATAATGTTATTATATTAGATATCTAACCAAGCCTGTTCATTTGCATGTGGTAAGCGGAAGGTGTAAGAGCAAACTAAAGACTAAACAGTCGGCCGACAGTTGACCTGATAGTTGACAAAAAATAATTTAAAAAATTTTGGTTACTTCGTTATTATTATCCTTGGCAGTCGTTATGGGTAGTCAGAAGCCAGTTAGTCTGACACCAGTCTAACCGATTGGTATTGGGTTGGCCGGGTAACTGGGTTGACGAGGTCAGGTAGGCAGCTGCTTCTTGTAAAACACTGGTACTGAGCTGCATCGGGTTAGACTGGAATCCGACCACAACATAGTTGGGAAAAGGCTCGGGAGGTGATTTTATTTTCGTTATTTACATAAACTGTAAATTATTTCAAAGTAAACGAAATCTATATTTACATGAAAATACATAATATATTTAAAACTAATCAAGAGCGTCGAAATTGGGCCTCATCGCTGACACCCGGCAGTGTACCCAAAAGGCTGGCTGCATTCATCAAGAAAATCCAACCAATCAAAGTTTACAATCGGTCTGATACCAGCTAAACACCTGATCTTTGTAATGTGCGTACTACCATTCATCTTCATACTGATATTTATGAGCCCAAACACACTATCGGCCGACTACAAGTCTGCAGTATGCATGCTTTTAGGTTTGGCAAGACAGTGTAATAGGGGACTTAGAAAATTCGAATAAAATGAGATTGGATTTTTGGTGGGGTTACGGTACTTATAACCGAGTTTTGGGGGTTCAAATTTTGTTTTTGTAATTTGATAGCGAAATTAGTAATAACCAAGCTTTCAGATGGATATTTACTTTATTTAATAAAATAACAAGTACAACGTTTCCGAATGATTATCTTACAAAAATATACCTTCAAAGTACATTATGAAAGATATTATGTAATATACATATTTCCGCCCGCGGCTTCCCCGCGTCGCGTTCGGTTATATCGCGTTTCCAAGACAACTCTTCAAAAGTCCGGGCTAAAAACTATCCTATGTTCTTTCTCAAGGTCAACTCTATCTCTGTACCAAAATTTTATTAAAATCAGATCTGTGGGTTAGATGTGAAAGCGTTACAGACAGACAGACAGAGTTACTTTCGCATTTATAATATTTGTAGGGATTAGAGTAATACCTGGAAGGAAGTTTTAACGAACCTATAGTTAATTTCTCATTTACCTAAATCATAGGTTTTGTATCTTTACATTACTGCACGAATACATAATTGAAAATATTCAATTCTTGCCAATCTCAATATTTACTGATACTATAGATACCTTTAGTCATATCCAACGGTATTTCAACGCAAATATTCATACTCATACACAACACAAAAACATACCAGCTTTTATCACGACGAGCCTCCCAAAATCGGCCGACCATTCTCCGAATTGGGGCAAGCCATTGTCGACTTTGAAAGCAGATATGTCACTCAAATGATGTCTATTGTCACTCAAACATTGACGAATAAGTCTATAAGGAATGAAGTCGCCTGCACCTTTGTGATACTTTTATTAATATAGGATTTTTGGATGGCTTTTGTTGGAGGAATCGTTTTTGTAGAGTTTGGTAAGTAAAAATGTAGTTTGACAGCGTGTCATGGTAATTCGATGTGTATATTTTACTGTTAGATTTTTAAATTTAACTTCATTATGATCTGTTTAGCCTTTCCCAACTATGGGTCCAGCCTCCAGTCTAACAGGCTACAGCTGAGTAGGTACCAGTGTTTTACATGTAGCGACTGCCTTGCCTACCTGACCCCCTCAATATAGTTACCAGGATAACCAAATACCCCCAGGTACATCCAAATACCCCCAGGCAAAATTTGGCAGACATACTGGCTTACCCGTAACGACTGCTGAAGATGTTTAAATGACAGCCGGCTGATACAAACAATTGAAGTCTGCCGGTCCAAATGTTGATGTTGAATGTTGATTTTATTTTGAAAATAATAGGCGGTTTCTAAAGAAAGTATATGAAGGCGGAGCTAGTAACCTAGTTAGTTCCTCGTCCCCGAAACACGTTATTTTCAATATAGGAGATTTTGCGTTATGACATCTCCACTAGTCATTTTGTTCCCCTTAGCTTTCGCTCATTTATCCTCGCACTATAGATAGTCAAGTACTATAGATAACAAAAGTGCAATAATAATACAATTTACAGACAATGATGTGCATCAAATGCTCATTAAATCTCATCATTAAGATTAACAGTCTGAAATCGGTACGTGACTAGTATTTAATTAATAATTAAGCCCTTTATTCTGAAACCATTACCTACTTACAATTTACAATAATCTATTACTACACATATTTTACAACGAAATTCATTACACTATACTAAGTTCTTTACAATATATCTCTAGTTTCAGAGTGCCTGTTGGCATAGGCCTCCTCCAAAACCTTCCATTGACTCCTGTCATTTGCAACCCTTCTCCATTTTGCACCAGCAGTCTGTTTAAGATCATCTTCCCATTTCATTTTTTGTCTTCCTCTATTTCGTTTTCCATCTCTCGGGTACCATTCAGTTATGGCCTTGCTCCATTTCTCGGTCTTGTCACGAATCATGTGGCCAGCCCATCTCCACTTTTGCTGGTCTATTCTTTTTAAAACATCTATCAGTTTCGTTTTTGATCTCAGAATGGTATTTCTGATCCGATCTTGTCTTCTTGTACCTGTCATACTTCGCTCCATTGCTCTCTGGCATATGGCTAGTTTTTCTCTGAGCGATTTGGTGAGTGACCAAGTCTCGCATCCATAGGTTAGACAAGGTAGTATGCATGTGTTGAAGGTTCTTCGTTTTATTGCCATTCCCAGATCTTTACATTTCATTACCTCTTTCAGTGCCCAGTACTTTTTCCATCCCGTAGCTATTCTCAGATTTATTTCTTTTGCATTTTGGTCTTCAGTAGATATTACCTGTCCCAAATATATGTATTCTTTAACATATTCGAGGAGTTCATTTCCTATTTTTATGTTCGTCTGTTGTTTGTTAGTCATAATTTTCGTTTTTTCGGTGTTCATTTTTAGTCCGACTTTCACCGACTTTGCCGGTCCAAATGTTGATGTTGAATGTTGATTTTATTTTGAAAATAATAGGCGGTTTCTAAAGAAAGTATATGAAGGCGGAGCTAGTAACCTAGTTAGTTCCTCGTCCCCGAAACACGTTATTTTCAATATAGGAGATTTTGCGTTATGACATCTCCACTAGTCATTTTGTTCCCCTTAGCTTTCGCTCATTTATCCTCGCACTATAGATAGTCAAGTACTATAGATAACAAAAGTGCAATAATAATACAATTTACAGACAATGATGTGCATCAAATGCTCATTAAATCTCATCATTAAGATTAACAGTCTGAAATCGGTACGTGACTAGTATTTAATTACTATTACGAAAATATAATATAGCAATTTCTCATTCAAATTCATCAGTTTTCTCTATAATATAATTTATGGCTATATGAGTCCTCATAATCTTATTTTGCAATGGTACGCAAAATACAATGGCGGATTGCAACATTATTTCAAGCAAATCACGCTTGTGGCTTATTATATCAAGGATTACTGGAAATGGTATAATATTCACATACACAATTCATTTTCATTTATTGGGGTATAAAATTAAACCAGTCAGTTATCCATATCGTCTACAATAGCCTTTTCACACTGGCGGGTATTACGAGCGATATCGTCATCGCACAATTCGTTCGGGCAGTACAAACAATTGACGTCCAAAAATGACCCGTGCTACACAGCTAATACTAACCGAGCAGAAAATACGCTAGTATGAAAAGGCTGTCACGGTTTTAATACTGTCAATAATCTCAATTTTAGTAACTGGATCAGATGGCACGGACATATTTCTATTTCTGTCCAACACTACGTTTACCTGGTCGACACTCTAGAGGTGTCTGCTTCATCGACTTTCTGTCCGTCTCAAGACAAATAATTATTAAAATATGACATCATCATCATCGTCAACTTATTTACATCATCATGAAAACAGCAACCCGCCTACAATAGTAGCACGCGACCTTTATTCTCAGGAAACAATTGAGAACTTTCCAGCAGACAGTCGGAAACTATTTTATAAAGCCCACCAGACATTTGTATAAACCACAGAGGAAAAAATACCTCTAATAATGAGCGGAGATGCCATGATGCAGGTAGGTCAGGCGCCTTCTTGTAGGTGAACTAACGTACGGTAAGCGTGGCCAGAACGATCAGTAACTATTCAACAATGAGGCTGTCCAGTTCCTTGAGAAATCAATCAAAATTGGTCTTGATTGATTGGTGATTTAATTTAAAAAATATAGATTTCAAAGAACTCGTTTACAGGAACTAGTAACGTTCCTCGTCCCCCGAACACCCGCATATTGTCGCGCTACTTTCTAAAGCGATTTTGCGTTATGACATCTCCGCTAGTCATTTTGTTCTCCATGATACAGCCAAAATTCTTCGTACCATTACAAGACTTTGTTCTTAAATAAATGAGTAGGTATTCCATCTACGTGGACATTAACTTATATGGACTAGAGACAGTATTTACAAAGAATTCGGATGTCGTAACAGCGTCTTGCGAGAGTTACTGATTAATTAATGTGGTACTAATGAACGTAGGTCCGATTTTATCTTGGGAGCGACTTAAGGCATAAGCGATAGCGGGGAAACCACTTGTAAAGATGGTTAAGGGGCCATCTACACGGTGCAAGTAGCTTGCGCATGTTGAGGCATATGCGCAGGTTACATGCATTTTAAAAACGTGCGCGTCCAGCGACTCGCGCATGTACCAAAGCAACATACCCACCCACGTACTCTTGTCACTTGCGCATGTTAACTTGCTCCAGCTACATGCACTGTGTAGAATAGATTCACCCTAAGTTTCGCCAGTAGTTGGATAAAAAGTAGCCTGTAACTTTCTTCGATAAGTACGCTATCTACTTAGGATTTATTTTTAAAATTGGTTCAGTAGTTCCTGATATTAGCGTAACGTTCAAGGAAAAAAACGAGTATACAAACTCTTCAGCTTTTGTTATGTATTTGGAGCTAAGTAGGTAAATATCATATAAAAATCGCTACTAGTTCCTAACTTACACCAAACAGTTAAACAATGATTAGTTTCCACGTCCCGCGTGCTATATTTGTTTTTTCTAATTACTAAACTCGTTGAATTAATAATTATGAACCTACACAACGTTTTTCATTCATTAAACATAGTTTCAATTAATTCTGTCGACTTTGACTTATTATGTTGCCGTTGGCTTTCAAATAAATACTTATTCTATCACATTCTTACTAATAATCACGCCTGATCTCTCTCCGGTGGTGTCGGATTGCCGTCCCATCGCGCTATGAGAGTGAAGGAATAGTGAGTGCACCTGTGTCCAAGCAAATGCTTGTGCACTATAATATGTCCTGCGCAGCTGGCTGATCTCCTTACATGAGAACAGCCGCAGTAGCCGATAATTAGCAAGGATGATCGTCATCAATAATTTCAAAGCTATCTATTTGCAGAAACGTGTCGTAGAAAACTTTTAGTTGATCTATATCAATATTATTATCGCCATAATTCCCATTTCAGTAACATAGATAACCTTCGTTAATTGAAAGCTTCAGTATGACAAACTTAAAACTATACGGGAACAATAACACGTTTTTTCGATCTACGAAAAAATGGTGACCAATGAAATGTATCATAATTAAACCATTGTTTCTTAATCCCTATATAGACAAACCTACAGCTGTATTGTACCAAATCTTCATATGTATAAGAAAAGTCCCAGAAAAACCTACTTCTCTTACACAGAAGATAAACCGTGTTCAAGAAAAACAAACGAAAACCGATGAGATATTTGTATTTGTCACGTTAAATCTATTCTTTGGACGTGAATGTGCTTACACGAGTGGAAACGACCGGGTAGAAAAAAACTCATTATGACAAGACCTAGATAGCATGATATACGAGTTTAATATAAGATGGCGTTTGAGAAATATATTAAATGTAGTGTTACGTGGTTATCAAGTAAATTGACGATTTAATCTGCCACATTTGTTTGTTCGAGGCTCCGAAACTACTGAACCGAGTTTAGAAAAAAAAAAACACTGCTGTAAAGGTAAAATTTTTCCAAGTAATACAGGCTATATTATATACCAGTTTGGGCAGTAGTTCCCCAGAACACCAGTGAAACCCAGGGAAAACGGCATGTAACTCACAAAATACATATACGTTTATTTGTTACGTATGGGTAAATAAACGTTTTAGTTCTAATGCTATCTTCATATTTACTTGACTCCTGGTTATTCCTTGGATACCAAGTTTAACAGATTTTAATCTTTTCAATCTAAACATACATAAATATGGCCTATATTATAGTCACAAGAAATAATGAAAACTAGAGCAGATTAACGTCATTGAAAATCCAATCTTAACACAAAACTTTAAAATCCCATTTCGAACATCGATCTTTACCTTTTCACTAAAGACGGCGTGATCCTCAAAGGATTTCGCCGTGCAAAAATAAAATTACCTAAAAGATTTATACGACATTCTATTAAGTAAATCGGCTCAAAATTATTGGCTAAGACCCAACGATTTAGCACGGTCACGCCAAATTAGACGACAAAAGAAACATTTTTGAATAAAGAATGAAGACTTTTTAAATTTCGAACGGGCCTTCAAAATGGCGGACGTGCATAATCCGCGTTTACGCCGTTTTGGCGGGAAAAGATTACGCGCGGGAGGTTTACTTTGATGAGGTTTTTTGTTATTTTATGGCTAACGTGAGCAAGCTTTGTATTCAATTTATGTGTGAACTGGCTTTTTACTGCGGTTTTGCTTGCTATTGAGGAAATTACGTCGTCGGCTGTATTGGATAGAACGCGTGCAAAAGTTAATAAAAAGATGTTTTGGCTTTACGTAGATATGTATAAGATGGTCTTAGAATTTTACGAACATAGTGAATTCGGCCTGATTAATAATACTGATTAATATACATACATATTTTTCTCACTTATATTTTAATATAATTCTCAGATAGTAGTTTATAGAACATGCACCTATAGTGAAGTCTAAATACTTCAAGGTATTCTAACGTAAATTCTATTTTGCGTCCTCCTCGATAGAAAATAATTTACACCAGTAGGTACTAAAATATATGTGTCAAAAAAACAAATAAAAACTGGCTTAGCTTGGAAGCCCTCGTTAAATTATTGACATGCGGACATGCATAATCCCTGCTCCTGCCAACCTGATACCTCCTGACAAGTTCACAGTAAAAAAATAAGTGCAGTAGGTTCACTTATAACCATTTGTTTAATATAGTATTTCTTAATAATACTCCACCTCGTTAAATCTGAGCTTAAAACTGCATCAATAATGATAAATTGATCATTTTTTTTGAGCCTGTCTCACAAAAGAGGGTAATATCTTGTAAACGTTTTGATTTGACAGGCTGACAACATATTTGGCCTTTTTTTTAACAGACTTCCCAAAAAGGAGGAGGTTCTCAATTCGTCGGAATCTTTTTTTCGACTCGAAACTCGAAGACGCCTGGATTCGGTGCATCGGCACATAAAAGTGTATTTTTTTTTTTGCTTTTCAGTGTTTTTTCTACATTTCTTATTCTTTCTCTCTTCTTCTATCTATTAAAAGTTTGCCAATACCAAAAACTGCATTGAAATTTTGTTTAGGATGGTACTTCTGTCTTCCCATCATTTCAACAGAAATTACGTCGGGAATTATCTTAATTCTTGTGCGGAATGAGATTCATATTTTTTTGTGGCCAAAATTCATGAGCGCGAAACCTTTTTGATTATATTATACGCGAACAAGCTGATTTAGTGGCCCAGTTTACGTTTTAGGTTATAAAGAACGCCGCCATTTTTTTACACTTCTGTCATGACGAAATTAAAAGTTGTTTTTTTTGTCTGTGGTTATTTTCGGTGATTTGACTGTTTTGGCAGTTTATGAGGTCGTTAAATCCTTGTTGATGTTGGGTAGGCAGAATTCCTTGCGTTTTAAAAACGTGATGTTTTATTTTTGTGTCATATGGCATAGTCATGTGGTATGTTGTTTGTTTTAATAATTCACGTTCGTTCTGTAATTAACTTTAGCTGTTAAAGTTTAAAAATAAAGATTGGTCGTAATTTTTACTAAGTCTAGGCCATATTAGGGTCACGTAGAACTAAAATTTGTAAAAACTATTCGTGACTTATTTTTTAAGAGGCCGCCTTAATCAACAGTCTGCAAAGTTCGTGGGTTTTAATTATAAGAAAACTTCGTACAAATTAAAAAAATGGGTGAAACTAAGCCAGTAAATTGCGCTGGGCTTTATGAAAAGTTTAAGTAGTTTTAATAATCTGTTACGTTAATAATACTCTTGAATAATAAACACCATTAGTGCACCTGAAATAATAATTACTTAGTGCTTTTGAATGAACGCCTGCAAAATCAATACTTTAGAAATGTATGACCAAAGCCAAAGCATATACTTACTCACTTACTTTTACTTTATGTTATATATCCAAAAGTCGTATTAGGCTTAGCAGTTTTCGTTAATTTAGTAAATATGTATATTACATAGTCAACAAGTGCTTTTGTGACCATTTTTTAAAGTTTCTGAAATGGATGGTTGATTTACGTAAATACGTAAGCCGGACCCATATAAGACACTTTAAAAAAATCTCTTGTGACTAGACTATTGGTTACGTGAAGTCATTATACCAGAATGAGAGAGAAAAAGCTAGGAAACTAATTATACCTTTAATCTGAAAATTCACAGTAAATCCTTTATTCTAATTTCATAATCCAACTTTCACATTGAACCCTTAAAATGCTACCCAATAACTTCTAATGTCAAAAGCATAATAAAGTAAACACAATGCTCTTTTGAAATATTACCAGTCCACTGGCGAAATTTAAACAAATTACTGAGAGAAAAGTTATTTTATTTTAATTGCTATTTCACGCGTCAGGGGTCGAGACCGCGCCATTTTGTTGCGGGGACCAGGCCTTGATCGGGAATGGCGGATGTAGGCCTCAAAATGTATATGACGATATTTTATGGCCTTTGTTTTTTTTGAGTTATGGTGAAATGGAAAAATTGTTCTTTTTTTGGCATAAATTATTATGTTTTTTTTAAATGTGTGAAAATTTTGTAAAGCTAAGTTTTTTTTTTGAACGCGCTAATCTCAAGAACCATTTGGCTGATTTGAAAAAATCTTTTGTGATAAATAGGCCGTATATATATTTTTTCAGGGTTATAAGTATAGCCTATGTATCGAGAAAGACTAGGTTTGTGTTTTTCTTAAGCATACATGTATATTTCGATACTAAAGTAAGTATAGAAAGAAGGTACGCCACTATTTTATTGTTACACAAAAATCTTATATATTTTCCCAAAATTAATTAGTGGTTTCACGTACAAAGTTATCAGAAATCTAGTAGCATGTAACTGAAAGGTTAATTTTAACTATCGTTTCATCTTAAAAGCCATGACCTGTATTATCGCGGTAACTAAGTCTAGGCCTCAGGTCTAGGCTTAGTCCCTTTATTGTAAAACTTGGCTATTTTATTTTGTTTGCGCCTAGATTTAATGATGTCTAGGCCTCAGAATGTTTGTAAATGTTTTAAAACTTCGAAATTAATTTAGTTGTTTTTATTTACTTACTTTTTCAGGTGTTTTGAAACAAGTGAACGCTTATTTTCAACATGCTTTTGTTAGGTCAACCTGTATGTAACTCTGTAATCCTACTAATATTATAAACGCGAAAGTTTGTATGTATGGATGTATGGATGTTTGTTACTCTTTCACGCAAGAACTACTGAATGGATTTTAATGAAACTTTACAATAATATAGCTTATACATCAGAATAACACATAGGCTACAATTTGTAAACATATTGTTCGAAATACTAAACCTGCGCAGACGAAGTCGCGGGCACCAGCTAGTGGAATCTAAATATGTAAGGTAACTAATTTACCCATCTTCCAAGGATCGTAGTGTTATGAAAATTTGCAGCAGTATGTAGTTCTGATGACAATGGTACTGACGAACTGAGCTAATGAAGGAGCCGGAAGATATGGATAGACCTACTTTATTTTTTTACCTGCATTTCATATAGGTAAGCGTGTAGTTCTAGTAACTTAGCTATTAATTTATTCCATTTTATCGCATCAGTCTATAAAGAAACATTGATTAGCTGTGACCATTAACAAAGTGGAATTTAATTTAATTTTTCAAAGATAATTTCTGTCATACTTAAACTGTATTTTTTACAATATTAACCAAGTTTTAAGCCAAGCTTATCAACTACTAAACCACTAGAAAATACAACAAGTATAGCACTTGAATTTCACGCTTTTCTGAACAAAATCTCACAGAGAGCGAGTTTCCAAGATTCCGCTGAAATAAAATTAACAGGTAACCGACTTATTAAAGAAAATACCGCGAGGCACGTTAATAAAGTTCCAATGAAATTTTCTGAGTTACAAGTAAACTAGAATTTTCCAAATGAAAACATTTATACGTATTTTGACTTTCTGGGAAAGTGTTTATTACGTTTCTGCAGTTCGGTTTAAACCATGGAGAAGAAAATGACTAGCGGAGATGTCATAACGCAAAATCTCCTAAGAAAGTAGCGCGTTAATATGTTGAATATGTTAAACGTTAGTAGCTCCGCCTTTACACGCGTTCTTTAGAACCCGAACATTATTTTCAAAATAAATTACCAATCAATCACGACTTCAATCTTTGACAGATTGGTTTTGATATGACAAGGAAGCCGTACGCCTCGTTAGTTCTAGTAACTGATCATGCCTACTGCGTTGCTTGACCTACAAGAAGGCGCCTGACCTACCTTCCTTATGGCATCTCCGCTATCTTTCCTTCCTCTGTAATTTATTACGTTTCTATAGTTTGGTATAAACTGTCGAGTAATTAACTTGTTTCTAGAACGGTTTAATAAAGTATATATTATAGTAGTGGAGTTTAGCTAATAAATAGGCAATATCTATAGTCTAGATCCAATTGACCAATATTTTGAATAGCTAAGGGCTGATCAGATTAGAATTGGTCATTAAAACTGAGGGCTTTACGTGTTTTCCAATGTTAGAATGTCGCTTTGAATTTAGTATTAAAATTGTTAATATTAGAACGTCTGGTTAAAGCACTCTCTGAAGAACAAGTGTGTTGGTTCTATCCCAGATTAGGTAAATACCGATATAACTTGAGTATGTTATAAATACTTCGTAAGTGTATCTGTAAAATACAACTTGAGGAAACCTGGCATTATATTTCTGAAATCGACAATCCGCTTCGGACAAGCCAAAATCATTCCTTTTGAGACTAATTGCCTCGGTAGATAATAAATAAATAACCATCATTAAATGTACTAAAACATAATTCGATTCCAGGCAAAGGCAGATAGATCCTCAAATAGCCATATTTATTTATTTATTATTTATTTACAAATTTTTGTACACACACATAATAGAGAAAGATGACAGGAAAGAAAGAAATTACAAAGGTAATGCTTATTTCTTAAGAAATCTCTTCCAGCATACCTGCGAAAGGAAAAAGAGAATAAAAGAGATGTAGACAGTGTGTAAAAAAAGCAAAGGAAACAGAAATTAAAATGGAAGAAAACAGCTGTATATTGTATAATACCCACATAAACAATACGTAAATAATGAATATATACCTACTAAATAATATATACCCAAAAATAAAATAATATATACCTAGATATATATATAAATAAATAAAATAACTATGATGCAATGGACAGATAATGTTCTTTAACTTTTCTCTTAAAAAGTCCAACAGTTTGGCAATCTCTAATCTCATGGGGAAGGGAATTCCATAACCGAACAGCGTGAACGGTAAAGGAATAGGAATAGAAGTCGGTGGAATGGGGAGGAAATTTTAGAATTGTTCTCCATATTACATTAAAGAGTCCGTAGTTCTTAATCCATATAACTTGATACCACACTCAAACATTAAGATATCATACTTTAACTCTAAAATGAAGTTATCAATAAATAACTAATCTTATTTATTATCCCATCGCTCCACTATTGTATGGAAAACATTCACATAAAAAGATTATACCTCCCATACACAAAAGAGGTATTAAAAGTATTTATAGTTCAACTTGTAAAAGTCACAAGTATTCGAGTAAATCAATTTTGTGTCTTTGTAGTAAAATCTTTTGTTTGTCTGTATGTCTCAATCTATGTAACAGCCATGTTAGCAGTACTTATATCTCAAGAATGGTTTAACCGTTTAAGTTGAAAATTAGAGGGGAGGTTGATTACACCCGGGAGAAGGACATAGGATATTTTTTGACACCATCCGACTGGGAAGCAGTTATTTTGGGACGCAGGTGAAAACGCAGGCGAAAGCTAGTCCCCACTAATATTATAAATTCGAGAGTAACTCTGTCTGTCTGTCTGTTACGCTTTCACGTCTAACCCACTGAACTGATTTTAATAAAATTTGGTACAGAGTTAGAGTTGACCTTGAGAAAGAACGTAGGATAGTTTTTATCCCGGACTTTTGGAGAATTAGAAAAGCGATATAACCGAACTCTACGCGGGCGGAAGTTAGTATGTAATAAAGCCGAAATTGGTTTGCACGCGCTAATCTTAAAAACTGGTTGGTCTGATTTGAAAAGTCTTTTAGCGTTAATGTTTCCTTTTACCCAAGTGCAGGAAGTGATACTCTCGGAACGTGGCCGAAACCACAAGAAATACCTACTACATATAACATAGAAATACTGAACCCCAGTTCAAAACTATCGGTGTTTGTTCACAAACTCCTAATGGATGAGTACTTAGGCTCATTCAAATTCATGTCCGAGTTCTAGAAAGTTCCACACAGTTCTAGGCTAGGAATTGGGGCTTATGGCCTTATGGCCGTTCGGGAATGGCGATTAGGGCCTTATAATGGCCCTATGTAGGTCTGGGTGCTGGATATTTGATATTTAATGACTGAGTGTTAGTTTTTACGGGACAGTTATGCTTTTAGGAACGAGTTATTCTGATAGTGCTACTAATGTTATGACCGTGATAGTTTGTAATGATGTATGTTTGTGTGTAAATTGGATTGAATGTTTATTAAAATTGGCAGTAATACAGCTTACCTATAGGTACCTACTTTAGAATAACGTATAGGTATTTTATTTGCATGTAAGAAGTAGTTACCTCAAAACGCGTATTATAATTATAATAATATAATTCTAAGTAGATATTGGGAAATTAGTACCTAACATGTAAGTATATGTGTTCCTTATTATTACTCTTAATTGCCTAACCTTATTTAGTGATGGCTACAAAGGCTGAAGTTTTTTATGTGAAACTTGGTACAGTTATAAGTATGACCGATTTTTATACAACTTGCTACAAACACAAGCATCTGATGTAAGAGCAACTCGATCAACCAAACAAGTTAGAAGTTGCCCTCATAAATAAAAATTCTAATAGAGATATATCTTTTTATTATAAAGACATTTCAATTTATTGTGTTTCGTAGGCGTAGATTGTTCCACCTACGTTTAGAACGAATAAAATTGGCTTATCTCACTAATAAAGATGTGTATGCGCGTTCGAATCTCGGCAATTACTGTACCGAAAGTTTTATAGGTCGGTATTTTTGAGGAGGATATTTTTTGGTTTTTTAATCTAGTGGGATAGACAAGTATTTTTTGGGAAAGCTGTAATTTGACTCAATCTCTTAAGCCTCAATGAATCCGTAGATAAAAGTGTATTTCTAGACTCATGTGAACCTTTCTATTTCCTTACTATTCCGTATTAATATGGGTTATATACTGATTTTTTTTTAACGACGTGAAAAAATCAACAAATGACCCCTCCCGCTGTGGATTAGCAGCGGTGAAGGAGTGTCAGACTCTTACTGACTAAAACCGTCGTGGTCCGTCATAGGCCTTTTATGTACCAGGGCCGCGGTAACTCTTCCGAACAATCCCGCAGCCCCGGCACAGTTATATAGTGACTGGCCACCTGAATTCAGTAAACTCGACTATCGATATCTCTAACAATGTCTATGTGACGTACAAGAGATATAAAAGTTTTTTGCATCACTTCTTATACAAAATTACGTCCGTATGGCAAGTCTTTAACCTTGCAAAACCTTTTACTTCCCGTTACATAATACCCAAAATCCCCTTTCATCCTTCATGAAATAAACAAAACTAGCAACAGTAAACTACGTAGATATTTACCATAAAACATCTGAATAGGACCTCTAACTTTATCGAGTGGAAAACTGATAACAAAGCGTTACTCTGTGTAGGTATATAAATCCTTGGCTCTAAATTTTGTTTCAATTAGTTTATATACTTGGATCATTGAACAATATGGATACGCCTGTGTCTTCCTCTTCAACTACAACTGCTGTATTTATCGCATTTTATCCCGTAGGTACATGAATCAAAAGAGTAGCATATATATTTTGGGCGTGTATTAAAATTGTGACAGCATTTAATTTGGCCGATTATGTATTAAAAAAAATTAATGATATAGCTATGTAATTTTATATTTAGATATCCTGTAAGCTACATTATTGACAAGTTACAACAAAATCTAGACCACAGTTACTCGTGAAAGAATAAAAATAATCTAGAACGAAAATTACCGCAACCTATTTTTTGCGTCATGTTTATGCTTTTATTTGTAAATTTTCTCGTATAACGTACATGGCGGTTCCGGTTGATTCAGTGGTCGAAGTTTATATCCGATGTTTCTATAGAAGGAGGTCAATTTAATTGGAATGGAAATAGACTTGTTAATTGATTAATTGAATTATTTTATTGATGGCGTCTGACCTTCCCACGAATTAAGGCTTTGTTTATGTTTATTTTGTGTTGCCTTTATTTAATTGTTTACAATCCTTTCTATACAGACATGTGTTGCTGGGGAGTTCGTTGCGCCACTTCTTCCCAGCAACAACATATAGGAAGTGGTGAAGGGTGGGCGTCTTTTGTTTTTGACGTTCGAAGAGTGCTGAATTATCAGACACAATTTTTCAATTCTTTCTGCTCTTTGAAAGAAAAACATGTTCCAGGCCCATTTTGCTCGATAACATATAGGTCAGTTTTTCTTAAATCAACTGTTTGCTTTGAAGCTTAAACGTGAAAATTCGTAGTCAAGATTTGTTAGACAACAGAAGTTCATATTGTCGATGAACTCGGGCCTAAAACTGCTATATACTCTCGGTTTAAACTCATGAAAAAAGACTTACCCCCACACTCAGACACATTTAATGATTACTTACTTAAGTCACTCCTTAGTGACAGATTCTCATAGAAATTCTGCACTAAGAAACGGCTTAAGCAATCATTAAATGTCTCTGAGTGTGTCCATAAGTGTGTAACAAAGCAGTCATTTCTACACTTTAAAAACTTAGAACATCCTACGTAAGTAACATAGAACTTCATAACCCAGTTAAGTGGTACAGTTACTCTAAAAAGTTAACTTGTCACAAGGATACTGCTGTAAATTGTATTATATATATAATAAAATATAATATTTCTCGTAGATATATTGCAGTGAGCGTCGACACCACCTGCTTGTTGATATTCATTTGCAGTGCATACCATTTACTTTGTACATATTTGGAAATGTACGGGGGATAATTTTGAGAATGATCGCAGCGTTTTAGACGGCAATTCTTTCACTGCCTTTGCTTGAAAATTGGTCTTCACTGGCGCCAGTTTTTTTGGGATATGTCAACATTTAAGCAGATCTGTTTGAACAAGAAACCATTCTTCAATTGGTAAAATTATATTATAGCTGACCTGTATTATTAGTAACCTTTCCCGCTGTTGAAGAACTATACTACTACTAACATTAAAAATCTATACTACAATTAAAAAGCAGTTTTTTTTTGTTTCCACTTCAACATGCAAATTTCGGAAAGGTCATGTCCGATCTCTAACATTCTTTCAGCATTAGAAAACCATTTATTGAATGCAGCAGATAAAACCACAGAAAGAAGCTAGTAATTAATATACTTTTCTACTTAAAAGAAATGTTTAATTCCCTTAAAAAAGTTTCGCCAGTGAAAATAACATTGAAACTTAAACGTTTTTCAAAACCAACGTGCTCGTCCCAAATAAAACCCCGTATATTTCGTCTACAAAGTCACTTACATTTGCAATTGTCTTGGCGTTTGAACTTACAAGATATATAGCGCAATGCAGCGCGGTGCACATAAATATGCACTGTCGACACGGCTATGTGTGCAACTTAGGATTAAATAGATGTAGTACTTTATTGTATTAGCACTTGGTAATATTTATTAGTACCTTCTATTTGTCGTAGAAAAAAGGATATCAAAATAAGATATGCTTGCTTGTGTTTAGTTACCTTTTTATATAGGTCTGCTTGACAGACTAAGGCCAGAATTCTACCAAAGCGGAACAGAGCAGAGATTTTGAACAACATATTATAGACTTTTCTATTTATATTCTTTTATATTTATTTATACTATAGACTATTTATTCAAAACATCTAATATAGCTTTTGATTGCATTTTCTTACTTATCAGACTAATTTCCCCGCAATTCCCTAACATCGTAGACTATTGATGACAGGTTAAGCAGATATGATGATGCCAAAACCTATCATCACCATACATCTGTCCCAGTTAACCCAAAACCTTCCTTCAACTACGACCATCGTTACGACCATCATAACTTCTAAGCCATAAACCCATGCATCAAAACATAACGTTCAATACACGCACGACATTTCATACAAACGTATGTTATCACGGAGGAAGGAAATATAGCGGAGATGCCATAAGGCAGGTAGGTAGGCCTTCTTGTAGGTCAAGCAACGTACGGTAGGCGTGTTCAGTTGCTAGAACTTATGAGGCCTTCGGGCTCAAATAACTTAATAGGGTTCTTGGTCTAGAGGCATCCATAACACAAGCTAATAAATAGCTTACCATGGGTCTAACCAACTGTGTGTGAAGGTGTCGCGAAATGTAGACAAAAATCTGTCAAATATTAGTTTTTATTGATTGGTGAATTGTTTTTCAAAAAATTGGGCGGGTTTTAAGGAAGAGGGAGAAGCTAGTAGCGTTCCTCGTCTCCCGAACACTCGCATGTTGTCGCGCTACTTTCTTAGAAGATTTTGCGTTATGACATCTCCGCTAGTCATTTTGTTCTCCGCGTACGGCATGCATGAAGCAACAATAGTCGTGTATTCCGCTTAATTGCCCATGCAGCGCTATTTTACGCTAACTCCGCTGTATCTAGCGCTGCAAGCGCTGTTTAATTGAATGTCACAGTATGTTACTTATGTCTGACGTAGTTCAATAATTGTAGGTAGATATACTTTATTAGGTGCACTGGTTTTTATATGTTTGATCTTAGAACGAATTAAAGTAGGTGCTATAATGGGCGGTCTGATCACTAAGAGCGATCTCTTCTAGACAATCTTAGATACGATTGATATGAGGTAATGAATTAGTTCTTCCTGTTTCGTGAAGATCTCGCACCCAAGTAATAGCCGGGCGGATCGACTGAAAAGGTTAAGCAATGCTTGGCGCGTTTAGGCGGTAGAAGTATGACCATCTTGTAATGACGAGTTCTGTCGTGTTTCGGATAGGACGATAAATTGGTGGGAACCGACCTAGAACCGGCTGTCATTTGAACACCTTTGACAGTCATTACGGGTAGTCAGAAGCCAGACTCTATATCAGAATGACTAACCTATCTGTGGTCCTTCAATAGCCCTTTATGTCCCAGGACTACACCATTCTTTGAAAGTCTATATAATAGTATAAATAGAATCCGTCATACAAAGCCTTGCACCATCTGTGAACTAACTCCAAATGGTCTGCATCCCAACTAGCAGTTGAAAGCGGTAACTATATAAACGGTGCAGTTTCTAAACTATGCACTTGACAGTCAAATGCATATGTTTCTGGGAAATTTATGCAAACTTCCAAGTTTGCAGTCTTCATGTGTAAGCGTTTGTAATTGAATGTCGTTCCGACTGTTTTGTGGGGTGTGTTGTGCTTTTCCGTGTATAATTAAGTAGCTTTTCATCGCCACTTTAACCGCTTTAACTAAACATCCCGTAGGTGGATAAAAAATATCATATGTATGTGCTTTCTCATGCTGGTCTAGATTATCTGAGTGCTAAATTACTTTTGAATGAGTACATTTATCTAATTCTTTGAATTTATTTTTAGACACATGCAAACTGCAAAAAAGACGGAAAATGAATCTATGTAAATACCGAATTGATTCCTAAAACTACTTCACTGGCATTTTACCGGCAAAAAGCTTTATTTATATATTATTCTCGAGTGTTTGGGTTCCGTATGAATAATTTTCGGAATAAAAAAAAGCCTTTAAAAAAGGAGAATTTACTACCGGATTATAACGCTTCGGATCTATTTACAATAAGTTTTAATATACATAGAAAAGAACGTTCTACATAGTAAGTAATTACTTTCCCAATTCCGTTATGTATTTTTAGTCGATTTCACCAGATTTATGGCTTACATTTCACCATAATCTTCACCCTTTAATCCCAATATTATTAAGCTCTAAAAAACTAACATTACAACGAACAGATCAACCCACACAAGAACATTCGACATTATTCCCTTCCCCCCTTTTCCCCCACTTATGCAAAACGAGCCATTCGTCCTACCCTCATATGCAGTGAGCTGAGTTAAACTCAATGTCAGACGACGTTAGAAACATGAGCTTTCTCACTTACATAATAAGTGGAAAGCATTTTTCTTGTAGAAATATTGTTTTGGGGGAATAAAGGGGTATGTTTTTTGGAGTTCCGCAGCCAAAGGGTAAAATGGGAGGTTGTGAATAAGATTTCGCTGTCGGTTTGTTACTAGGTTGTATCTTATGAGCCATGATAGTAAGAGAATTGAAATGAATTAAATTAAATACAGAAAATATCAATTCCGAATTGTTGAGTGGGTCGTCAGCACTTTTTATAAATGAAACGCTATTGAAAAGGCCCATATTCCAAGTTCAAATTTTTGTTGCTGCCATAACAACAAATACTGAAAACTAGTATAAAATAAATATTTTTTTCATCCCACCATCTCGGAAAGAGTAGTTTTACCCTTTGATATCTGAGCGCAAAAGCCGTTTTTATCCTCTAGAGCGGCAAAGTGATTTGAATTTAGAACATCGTGTGCAATACTCCATTTGTGACAATCTTGATAAGACTTTTCAAACAAATACATATTAAACAAATAAAATACTGCTTAAAATAATTATTCAATTAATTAAGTAATTTTTATTATTGTTTTTACATAGATTTTTAACCTCATTTCATTTTTAAACTGAGTTTTCAAATAAATGAGCTTTAATAGGTACTTCTTTTTAATTTGATACTCATATGTGCGCGCCATTTTGTTTTTAAATTTCCTCGATGAGGTGGGATGAAAAGTTACGTGTTGCACTCGAGTGCAAAGATTTTTCACCTTGTGCTCTTTTGATTCCCTCGCTATCGCTCAGGATTCTAATTATTGAAACACTCGCTACGCTCGTGTTTCAATTTTAGAATCCTTCGCTTGCTCGGTCATCAAAATTGAGCCCGCGGTTAAAAAGCAACTTTGCACTCTTGTATAACAAATAACTAAAGTGCTTCCCATAAAATAATCAAGCATTTTGCACGTTTTGTGGATGTAAGATGTAAGGAACCTCTTGTTAGGTAGTGCGACTCGCAGTTGGAAGATTTTTTGTATGTCAGGAATTGGAGGAAAGATCGAGGTCATTGGTGGTATCTGATAAGTAACAGTACTTTTTCAAATGTACCAAGGAAGTATAACATGTTTTTATTCCTCGTCCTGACACACAATTGTGGTAAATTATTTGCTTGTAAGAATTTTCTCGAAGCTCACTTAGAGTTGAATCAGTATTTATATTTTGAAGACGTTACAATTGAACGTTATAAACTAAACTGGGTTGAAGAAGTCATATAGGCAGCCACTTCATCTAAAGAATTGGTTTTCACTAGGATCCGGTTAGATTAGAAGCTTGCCTTAATAGTTGGGAAGAGGTTAGGTTACCTGATGACTGAATATAGATAAAACCGGAGCTTTTTTAGGTAAAACGACAAAATTTCTCAAACTATACGTCTATCTTAATGCTTCATTCAAGCCTCACAGAAAACTGACATCTTTACCATTCCTTCACAAAACCGCCACTATTAAGACGCAGCATCTGCTTCATCTTAATAGTAATCTGTTAGAACTTCAGATCCCTCGAGGGACATAAAGCATTCAGCTGACAATTGTTATCAGGGACCAGACCACAGAGTGAGGAAAGATGAGCGGAGATGCCATAATGCAGGTAGGTCAGGCGCCTTCTTCTAGCTCAAATTCATATCAAAATGATCAGTTACGAGTGAACTAACGAGGCGTTCCGGGTTCTTTGAGACATCTGTCAGCGATTTTTGGCACTACAGAAATGGTCGGGTCCAAATAAGGCGTATAAGAGTGAAAAAAGTAACGTTCCTCGTCCCCCGAACACCCGCATGTTGTCGCGCTACTTTCTTAGGATATTTTCCGTTATGGCACCTCCGCTAGTCATTTTGTTCTCCATGGATAAGGCCGTAACGGTGTGACGTCACAATGGTCATCAATTTAGTCTAAGAGCCTGAGGAATTGTTAAACTGTTGAATTGATTTTGTGAATCAATCTTGGTTGAGTAGTTCATTTTTTGTGGAGTGAAATGGTGATGAATATATTTTAATAGCTGTTAAGAGGGTGTTAGATGGCCCTTGAATCTTTGAGATCTAAATAAAAGTCGAAACCTACATGATATTAGGTATATTAAAACCTAAACAAACCACAGTGTGGGATGCAGTGGTAATTAGAAAAATGGTGTGAAAAAATACAACAATGTACTCATTGTATGCCAATTTATGTATTAAACATTGTTGGAAGATTCTTCTAATCTACAGACAGACGTGTTGCTGGGGAGTTTGTTCCGCCACTTCTTCCTAGCAAAAACACATAGGAAGTGGTGAAGGGTGGGCGTTTTCGATGCTATTAATTTTGACGTTTATAAAGTGCTGGCAAGTTTGAATTAAATTCAATTATCAAAACGATTTTCCACTTATACAATTTTCCTCCTATTGTACAATTTATTTTTAACCGTTACAAAATAAAACACAAAACAGACCTCAAAGACTTTGATTCCTAACAAACGGCGTATCAATAAGACCTCCATTTTACAAACCATTTACATGGCCCAAAAAATTGTACATAATTCTGAAACTTGTCATCAATAAAATACCCAAGCTATTGTAACCCAATGTTTGTGACAGCTATTGTCAAAAACTTTTAAACAAAATTGAACCTTATTTACACAAAACAAAACTCATATTGTATCGATCATAACACACATAAAACGTTAAGTTAATAGTCCGCCATTTTCCGCTTGTTTTCTTCGTAGTCGGGGAGACTGGGAACGGAAGCTTTTCCTTATAACAATAAGTTTTTTTTTGTGATTCAGTAATACATATATATAGTAAGTTCAACTCAGTTGTGCGCGCGGCCTTATGTGTGGGTAACCCTTGTACATATATAGTAACTTTGTGTGCGTGACAAGAGGTACAGTCGGGTACAATACAGTTATTTAGGGGTTGTATACGGGGGTTTAAAGAAAAACAGTTATTACGTAATTTAATGTTTATTTATTTATAATGATTATGAATCGCTATTTGAAAAATCAAATGATGAATTTTCGGATTCGCTACTCTCCAAGGAGAATTATAAATTCTGACTCCAATGTCAAAATGTCTATAGTATTCTTCTTTTTTCTTTTCTACATGTCGACAAGTATTACGCCACATCCCTTCATCAATTTGACTTAAACGTTCATTTATGAGTTTCATTATTTTGTTATTTTGGTCGACATTATGCGAAGCAATATAACTTTTTAAAATTCCCCACACATTTTGTTTACATTATTATACTAGATTATACCTCTTTTTACATTCTTAGTCCACACTTTTATTTATTGTCCACGTACCCCGAGCTAGAAAATATGTACTTAAGGAGTATTCAATTCTTAGATACTGTCAATGTCAATTTGAAAAGACGTATGAAAAAATAATGAAAAACTATATTTAATAATAAAAAGCTTTGAATGTCGTTTTATTTTTTGAAACGCTTTATCTGACTCCTTAATAATTTCTCCGCGAATAACTAGTATTTTCGTAAACGACTGTACCCATAAGAAAAAGTGATAAGAACACGTCATGCTCGGACGACGTCACTGTCACACGAATGAAAGTTGTATATTTACAAGCCGACGCACACATAGGGCCGCGCGCAAATCTGAGTTGAACTATCTATACCTAAATTTTTCTCCTCAGTGTGACTGCTGAAAACCGCAGCAAAATCGATAAAGTGAAGCATGAGATAATCGCGCACAAACATACCTACAGACAATCTAAGAAACTCCATTTTTAAGTTGGTTAAAAATGCTAAACGCGAACTCTTGTGAGAAAAAAAATATTTACCGTGAGTAAGGAGGCCTACAACCCATAGCTTTATCCATACAATTACCCAATATCGAGTATAGTTTATAAAAGACATAACAATAATAATAAAATAGATCACTAATCCACTGGATAAGGGTGATTGTGTTAAGACATATTATGGCCACGGAGTAAGGAAAGATGATCGGAGATGCCATAATGCCTGACCTACCTCAGGCACCTTCTTCTAGGTCAAATACATAGGTCGGTATGACGAAAACGATGACAGTTATGAGTGAACTAACGAAGAGTTCGGATACTTTGACATCTGTCAACGATTTTTGGTATTACAAAAAAGATCGGGTCCAAAGAAGGCGTATAATGGCGAAGACAGTAATGTTCCTCGTCCCCCGAACACCCGCATTTTTGCGCGCTACTTTCTTAGGAGATTTTCCGTTATGGCACCTCCGCTAGTCATTTTGTTCTCCTTGGACATGGTACTTATGCCAGTAGCTGAAGGATCGTGAGATCAAAACTTTGGTACTAAAATATCATGGTGGTTCTTACCAATAAATGACGTACATAGATAAAATCATTTGACAGTTTTCTGCTCGAACCAATAGTAACAACTTGAATTCAGCATTTTATTACCTGAAACAATTGATAAGATTTTATTAGACTTCATGAGTTAAAATAAATTTTAAATATGACAATAATAATCTACACATATAAAAATGGATCCTTATATCTCTTGGTCACGCCATCAAGCGTGAACGGTTGAACCGATTAAGCTGAAAATTATAAGGGACTAGCTGACCCAACAAACTTCGTATCGTTTAAACCTTCCCTGGACCTCTACGAACATTTTAAAACCAAAATAACCCAAATCGGTCCAGCCATTCTCGAGTTTTAGTGAGACTAACGAACATCAATTCATTTTTATATATAAGAAGAAGAAGATGAGGTAGCTTAGACCCGGGAGCAAGACGACTACGGAAAGCAGTTATTCCGGGACGCAGGCGAAACCGCGGACGAAAGCTAGTTCAAAATAATTGCGACTCAGAAAAATATGATGCATTTCCCAAAACACGAGCTCTTAGACTATAATGTTATGTCATTCGCAGTACTACCCGACATTTGTATGTAAATGTTCGTCTATAGAAGATACCCTTGCGTAAACTTCAGCTAGTGACGTGAATTATGGTCTATCGATATATTTTTCAAGTGAAAACTTTCGACATTTGTTTTCGCGAGTTTGAATTTTCAACTCGAGAAAAGTAAATGAAATATTATTCCGATAAAATATCTTTGACTGTGTGAATCGAGTTACGCTGTATTTCAATGCGTCAATTTTTCAGTGTCACAAGTAAATTATCGAGCTTTCTAAATATAATGAGTATTGTATACTAAAGACGATTAAGAATACTTGAAAGCCTATCATTAAATTGGAATAAGTTCTCATAAAACTTATTCGTACTTTAACAAAAGATTCTTTGTTGAAAAATATTACACAGAAAAATCTGCGATTACTTACGATATTTTATTTCACAAAAATTTATGTAATACAATAGAAATATGGAGTATTATTATACACATAGATGTAATAATATTAAGTGCTTTTATGAACACTTTCACAGAATTATGAAACACTTGGTAAAATCTGGTTATTTTATTATTTAAAACTTATCGCACATTTTTATTGATACATCAGATACTACTGTAGAGTATTTAGTTAGAAACTCTTTCGTCGTAAGGTTTTATTCATTACTAGGTTCTGCCAGCGGTTTCACCCGCATCCCGTGGGAACTACTTCCCGTACCGGGATAAAAATTGGCCTATAGCCTTCCTCGATAAATGGGCTATCTAACACTGAAAGAAATTTTCAAATCGGACCAGTAGTTCCTGAGATTAGCGCGTTCAAACAAACAAACAAACTCTTCAGCATATATATATAATATTAGTATAGATATTGTTGGCCGGACAATTATTTAAATACGTTCCATGAAAAAGAATAGGATTAGAGTTTTTATACTGAAGTTGTCATTTCACCAAACGAGCTCGTACAATAAACGTCGTAATTTGGAAATCTTGTTTTTTATTTGAGCAAGCGAGTAGTCTCCCGGTCCTACAGTACCAACTATTTTAGCAATTGCAATCTCTATTTAATTTTAGTCCCGAAACGCCTCTTAATTTAAAAAAATACCTACATCAATTTAATCCAAAAACAATTTTTAAATCAATTTATCGATAAAACAACACACAACACTAAAAAGTGACAAACGAATTACACTGCAAAAAGGAGGGCGGGGACCCTAAACGGATGCCATAAAAAAGGTACCGATAAAACAAAAGATTTCAGAATTTCATGGTGTGAGGTCACATGGCACTATAGTACCATTTGTCAAGTCATTTAGCGGCAAGTGCCGGGATATTTAGTGCCAGGTATTTATTTATGGGAAGGTTAAATGTTTTATGGGTACCTACCAAGGTGTTTCAAGTATGAGTAAATAAAGGTTTTCTTGTTGGTTTGAAGGTATGTACTACAGTCTACAGTTTATTGTTTTTAATGATATTGTCTTGGGTTTATTGTGCAACTAGCTTGATGATTCGGAAGAGCTTTTATAAGCCTTTTAAATATTAAAAAAAAAGTTTTATTTGAGATTTTGGTTGAATGGAGTGACTATCTATCTGACCTCAACCACAAGATCGTATAAGCCAAATAATTAGTCCCTCCATTTAAAATATTGGTACTCAGCTGCATACGGTTAAACTGGACGCTGACCCCAACATACTTAGAAAAAAGCTAGGCAAATAATGTTTGTGTTACAATCCCAAGCAAATTATAGTTTTATGTTACTCTAGTACATAAAATAGCACCCTATAAAAAAGTGCAATGCCACGCAAAAAAGCATAGAATTCCCACAGCTAAGTCCTTTCAATAGCCCCTAACTTCGCACACACGGGTAATATTAACCGACCAACACGCACAGGTACAAGAGTGCTCAAACGAGCGAACACAGGCGTCGTCATTAGTGCAGTCTCCATGATTATGAATATAGTAATTAAGGCTTTTTTCAAAAAGGTTTTCATGGCGAGTTCTTTTTTGTGTGTAGCTTGTAGACTGTTTTTTCTTTGGCTGTTGGTAGGGGGTTGAATTTGAATGTTTTGAATCATTTTTGGTCATTTTTTAATTAGTCTTGAAGATATTTTTATTGATAGAATATAGTTTAAAAAGCTTTTCTATAGAATATACTTTAAAACGCTTTTCTCGATAAATAAGCCATCTAACACTGTTTTTTTTTTTTCAATATGGTCTATAAGTTGTTGAGATTAGATTTACTTTCATAGAGTATAAAACTTAGAATTTGGCTATCATGAAGGTCTTACTTGTATCGTCAAATAATAACTTCACTCAGTATAAAAAGAAATATCCATTTTTATATGCTTTAAATAAAATAGGCTACAACACAACTGCAATATTCAACAAATTAAAACCAAAATATTTAATTCATCAATATTTCTAGTTAACTACAACTTAGTTTATAACTAAACCTACCTGTAACTATTACTAATTTACTACGAACGCCAATCAGCAGAGAAGCTAATAAGATTCTTCTCAGAATCTCTGGAGAATTTCTTCATCAATAGTTTGTGAGAACTCCGCGGTTTAACTAGATCTCGAACCAATTATGTACTAGATTATTTTAGCTATTCCCAATATAACGCTTTTATTGTTACGGGAGATAAGCAGAAATCTATTTTTTTGGAGATTATAAAAAATCTAAACGAATAAAGTAGTTTACTGCCAAATATTTCCCTCCAAACTAGCGATGTCAAGAGTCCAAGAATCATATTTATGTACTTGGTTGTTATATTGAGGTTCTGTTTTACATCTACACCAAAAGCTCTGAAATTTCTTGAAAAAATATTTAAATGTTGGGAAGCTACAATATCCCCAGGCGACATATTTTATCGGGGTACAAGAAGTAGTAGTTTCCACGAGACATGGGTGAAACCGCGGGAAACAGCTAGTAACTAATATACACAAAAAAAACCAAAGGTATACGACAAGGAGCTTTCTTTCATCTTAGCGCCATTTTGGGGACTGTCTTTTGCAAACTAGACATTCAAAAAGGTGTTATTTTGCAGCGAAGTTTGAATAAATGATTTTGAGTTTGATTTCTACATTCAAATATAAATATCCTCAGTGAATACGTCAACCTATCTATCTTATAACCATAATAGGTATTTCTGCAATATTGTGGTAGTTTAATTTCAAAACCACTCATTGAAAGGCATACAATTGTCATCATAATACGTACAATAGGTTTATCTATAGTTCGTGTTGAACACTGGACTACTTACTCGTAAACCCGTTGAGTCATAGTGTAGATTGCTTTGGATAGTCGCGTGTAAAAGTGGTTTAATGTATGTTCTAGGTTTTTGTGGTGAATTGAATTTGACTGCTTTTTTATGTCATTATGTTTTAATAATCCTTATATCTTTTCTGTATAAATGGAGGAGGTTTCTCGGGAACAAAATGTTTGAAATCTCTACTTCTATTATAAATACTGAAGAGAGTTTGTTTATTTGTTAAGCTTTCATGCTAAAAAAGGTTTACCTACATTCTACTTCACAGATGAAAATCATGAACTTTTGATCCGGGTGCGGCAAATATGTAGTTCCCATCGTATCGGTATCGGACAAAACATAGTTCCATTAATACAAAAAAAAAATAACGAAAAACATTGCCTAAGTGTTAGAAACTGTTCTATTTATAAACAAAACAGTCTAAAAACAGCGTAAAATCCTAACAAACGTAAAGTTTAAAGTGCTACTTTAGTTTTATGATAGTTGTGAGAATAAACTTTATTTCTACGAGCAAAGAAAAAACGTTGCGTGCGGCCATGCTATGTTTATCCGTATGTTTTGACACGGAGATACAAATCTTTTGCAGATTAGGAAAACATTTTATTTCAACTGTTTTTCGTTTATATTTTTTGTCAAAATTCATAGAGATATAAAGGTAAATAATTGAAATTAATTTATGATTAAGTTAAACATGATTATAACGAAACCAAATCACTTCCAATCGGGTACATGCGGTTAAATTTTTAGTTAAATGGTGCAGCTCACACTTAGATTTTTACTTATAGACCATCATTTCAAAAACTGTTTTATTCCTTTTGACAAAACGACTCCTATGTCGTAAATGTAAAAAAAAATAAGATAATCAAAATAAATGGTTTTATTAACACAGCGATAAATAGTTTTCTACACACGTCGGTGAAATCGAGAGCAAAGCTACATAGTATTTCATACAAATAACTTTATCAACTTATGTCCTCAACAGTACCTATACAAACAGAGCCTAAAACTATAAACTCCGAATAAAGTTTCAACGACTGAATATCTGACAGTTACAATATTATACGTAAAATATTAACTAACAACAATTGGCTCGGGTGTCCGGTAGTTTATTAAGTGGACAAGCTATTCATTCTGTCATGGAGTAAGATATAGGTAACTAAGTTGTTTGCCGTGGTGTCACTTGCATCATTTTTTGTTGGGAAATCATCAAATGATCTCTTGCTGTGGATGCAGTGTGAGGGAGTGTCATATTCTTACTGACTAAAACCCACCATTTTCTTTCTTAAGCCCTTTATTTACCTTTTTGCATCCTGAGACAAGTTACCGAAATACGAATAACTGCGCGTTACGTGGTATAACGTAGACATCAATTTCGAAGCGATTAAATCACAATAAAGGTACACTGATCCAGCTTCAAAATTGATGTCACCATGAGAACGACACATTTGTACTAGCTTTTGATAAAATATTGTATGCTCTGTAAGTTTATCATTGTGTCTCGATTAAATTAAATTTTAATAATTTCAACCATAATAAATTACAGCAAAAGCTTAACAGATACGAAAATACAGACAGAAATACATTTACAGTTATAATATTAGTAGGACACCAAGACAGAATAAAGGTATAAAGATATTTACATAATTTACTAGTGTCTTGAAATGCAGTCGCAACCGAGATAGTTTTAAGACTTCCGTTGACAATTTATTCAGATTTTCTTGTTTGAAATTCTGTATTTTATTCAACACTAGCGTACCGAGGAAACAACTATCCGCACACGGATAAAAAGTAGCATTGCCTTTCCAGCAATGAAATATTTTTACCCCAGCGGGACCCAGCAGGGCCAAGGCCTGCCGGGGCTGCGGGATTGTTCGAAAGAGTTAAGCTTTGGTTTCCTAGGAAAGCGGTGCCGTCATAGCGACCGTAATACAGCGGTGAAAGACATCACCAGAACGTTGTCTATGTAAACAAAATGGGGCGGTTTCCTAGAGAGCGGTAACTGACGCCGTAACTTCAAAAAGCGGTGCCGCCATTTGCATGACGGCCGTCTTGACGGTGTCCGATAGTTTGGTGAACGTTTTATTGAAAGCGGTGAAGCTTTTTTAATACGTATTTGTGTTTTTTTTTTTCGGAACAACGTCAAAAATTTGTTACAACTCTTGGAGCAGCGAGGACGACGAAATTTTAATAGATTTCGTTCGAAACCACGAAGGCAATATCTAACATAAAAAGTAAAGATTATAGAAAAGTCAACTAAAACAGAATTGGTGTTGTGAAATTTGAGAAATATAAATAAAACAGGTAAGTAAGTATGATACAACTAACAAAAAGTTCATGACGGTGTGTTAAAACGGCCGTGGAACTTTCCACATGTAATCACCGTAAAGACGACCGTCTATTTGCGTCCGTAATAAGACGGCCGCTATATGACGGCACCGCTTTCCTAGGAAACCCAAGCTTTACCGCGGCCCCGGTACATAAAAGGCCTACGACGGAACACGACGGTTTTTAGTCAGTAAGAGTCTGACACTCCCTCACCGCTGCTAACCCACAGCGGGAGGATGATCATTTGATGATTTTAGGTGTCGTGAAAAAAAAAGCAGTGAAACATTTTTCAAATCGTTTCGGTGCCCTAAGAATGGTTTACTTTTACCTAGGTAATAGAAAAAAAAACTCCAACAGAGATTTGAACTTTGTTTATATCCAAAGACACTTACGTAAGCCAGTCCTCGTATATACGTACTTTAAGAAAAATACTGTTATCTCTAAGTACTGAGAACATATCGTAACTTGTAACTTGTAAGTATGTATCGTGCCGAAACAGGGCAATGTCGTTTTATGAGATGTCCCGATTATTTGCAACGCGTATCTAGTGGAAGACAGAAAAAATGGATCACTGTCTTTTAAGTTAATTTTTTGAAAAATAATTCAAAGAAGGACTGACTTATTTTTAAATTTTGTTTGCTAGTATACATTATTTTACCTTTTGACAGAATAGTTAGCAATAAAAATTGTTATGTATCTAAATCTTTATTTTATTCATAACTGTAATTTGCTTGCTCCGCTGACTCTATGATTGCATCTAGTTTAAATCCTTTTATTTACCATTTTCATATTATAAAATGCAAATAAAGAAAATGAATATTTCTTCCAAGACTAGAAAGTATAGCTTTTATTTACTATCCAAGTTTTTCTACACGACACAAGACATATAAACGTAACGTTCGGAGTTTCCCCATTTTTTTGCACTGACGTGTAAAGTTTACCAGTATGGCCGAGAAAGTTGGGCCAGCTTTAGTTTTTGTTACTCTTAATGACCAGGACGAATTGTGGGGGAAAAAATCCGTCATGAATTGGATTCTTAGGCCTATATTGTTAGATTGCATGTATGTATGTATGTATGTGTGTAAGAGTTTTCCTCAAACCTTTTACGAAGGGTTAATTGTTGGGGATAATTGAGGGTCAAAGGCCTAATCCGTACATTAGACGGCAAAAATTAAAAGAGTAATGTTTGCTGAATATATTGTGTAGATAACTCCTCCGAGTATGTAGGTTTTAAAATGAGTTGTAGAAGAAATGAGAAAAATTACAAATGCGGAAGTGTGACGTGCTGTAACACCAAAACTAGTGAACCGATTGAAATAAAATTTTGTGCTAAGATAGTCCAGCTAAACTGGCATATGCTATTTTTTATCCACAGACGTATAGTAGTAGGAAAGTCTGTTTCCACGGGAACGGCTAATAAAGCTAAAGTGCAATAAGATTTTACAATCACTTAGGAAAATAAGACAACATCCAGAAAGCATATTTTGACTGATATTTAATTGATATTGTTAACACAAAAAAAAATACAACAAAGTTTCAAAAACCACCTCGTTGTCAGCGGGGATCGTGCCCAAAAGCCTGACTGCATTGCCTAACCGGCAAAAGCGTATATTCTAGGCAACATAGAAACTAGAATTTAGAATACCCAGGTAGGTGAATTTTCGAATTCAACTTTGGGCATAATTTTTGAAACTCGCAAGCCCAAATTCCGGTTTTGAAGAGCTCATAACTACCATTTGTGTTGAAGTTTCAAAACTATTCGAGCAAAACCGAAATAAACACGTTAGGTTAAACTATAGAACTATGAAACTATACAACTGTTGTAGTAATGACTTTTGAACTTGGTATGTTGGAAAATTGTATTGCAATAGTCCTGTCTGGAAGTTTTTGTTGGTCTGTGGTAAATATAGTAGAGCTTTAACTGCAAATACATAGGTTCATGTAAAATGAAGAAATACTTATAGATACTTATCTCTAGAAATATACATAGATATAGATAGATACCGTTTTTAATACTATCAGTTGTAAATGATATTTGCTTAGATTCCGGCTAAAGAATTTTAATAAGAGGCTGGAAAATTTTAGACATGCGACACCAATATGAAGTAGAAAAAGGTAAGAAGGTTTTTATATACATCGTATGTATAATAATGTATATAGCCTATGAAAAGAAATGCGCTATTGAGTTGAAAAAAGCGATGTTATAATGGTTCCGTTTTGGGAAGTTTATAGCAAGATGTCCTATTTAAATCCACTAGAACTAAAAGCCAAAACCTAGCCGCAAGATAAAACATAATTACAACCAACATTATTTCATGACATCATTAAAAAATTGGACCCCAAATAACTTGGAAACAGGATCGCAAGAAGATATATGAAAATACAAAGCTGGACTTTAAAAGTGTTGACGCAAATAAATCCTAGGAATGCGATTTACATTGTGAATGCGCAAGAGTTCGTAACTGCAGACAACGAATGAAACTGCATGTGTACCACTTACGTGCTAGGGTGACCATGGTTTTGTAGTTATTTCTTGGATTTTCTCTTGATGTGTCGTTAAAGAGAAGGTGAAAAAAAAATTAATAAAAATGTGAGAAAGTGGAGAAGTTCAGTTAAAATGTTTTCTAATCTTATTTTAGGGGATGTGTTGAATTGTGATATTCTTTATTATTAAACAAAATGTGTGCTTAACTTTTGTGACACTAGACTATAGTCTGAAACGGTTTCTCGGAAAAAAACTTATTTTGGCTAGAAATATTCACACAAAAACGCAAACATATTATCCGTCTAGTCTGCCACGGTTTCTCCGAAAAAAAAACTTATATTTACTAGAAATAAGTATTACACCAAAATGTAAACATGCTATCCTTTCTTCCTCCTTCGCATAGTCACCCTACAACCGGTAACTTAGAACGTACTATTCGCTAAGGACTTTCCTAAAAGCTTACCAACATTTTCTAGGAAATCCTATGCGAACTAGACTGAATTTATACAACTCTCATACCGCGGTGTCGTCTACAAGATGCCGAAGAAGTTAGTTCTGTAAAATACCTTTGCTAAGGAGCTAGAATTTTATTTGTTGGGTCGTCTTACTTGTGACATTGAGCGTTTCCGAGATGAGGTCTTATAGATGGGTTGATGTTTGAATTTTTGGTATTTTTAGAGGAAGTTTGTCGATTTGTAGCCTAAACGATTTCACTTTACTAGTAGTTCCCTCAAGGCGCACGTATAGATGAAAAAGTTAGAGACTAACAGCCAGTTTCTTCATCAAAAGTAAAAGTCAAAGTAATGTCTAATGTAAAAGTAACGGTCAAATTCATTTTTTCTATTACTTTTGCTGTCACTTTAGCCTTGAAAAAACGAATTTGACCGTTACTTTTACTTTAGACATTACTTTTGATGAAGAAACTCGCCGTAAGTCACTTCAATGTTTAAGAAAGCTTGTAATTTTTAATTTTGTTTATGGAATTCAAATAAATAAAATTTTTGATATATGTATATGTCAGTCAAATTATCATTTTTCAAATACCAAACTAGACTGAAAAAATTGGTTCTATAACAAAAACAGGCTTTTCCAGTATTAATAATAGTCAATTTTACGTACAAAATTAAATCAAGCGAAAAAGCCTTTTAGCCTTTTTTCCATTGCATGCCAATGGAACAAAAAATAACATAAATTGCATCAAAATAAAAGGTTTCAAGTAGGTCATCTGTTTTGATACACTTTACAGCAAAAAAATCGGGTCAGTTTTTTCAAAACAATTCTAGGAATGCTCGTTTGTTATATTTTTGTTTTCTATCTAATCTGGATAGGTACTCCATATATTTTATTTTACAAAAAATAAATAAATATTTGTATATTGTATGAGAATACATATGTACTTCAACACCACTTTTCATTGTTACACTTACATGTTTTTTTAGACAAGCTACATTTTTTTTTATTTGATGCTCTTTATTAGTTTTAAGATGTATATAAAAGATTATTTTAAGGTTTATGTAAATGTGTAAATTAAACACCGAGTAACTGGTTTTGGAAATTAAATAGGTAACTAAAATTATATACGATAGTGTTAGTCTCTTACCTCTGGGATTTATTTGTCAAACGGCAAGTCCTAAACTAATCCGATTTAAAGGTCAGGCGGACATTTGACCAGCGCGCTCCTTTTGATCTCCAAATTAAGGATATACGCCCAACCGCAACCTGTGACTCGTCAAAAACCTCATTAAATTTGAAACTACGAAATTTCCTAATTATGTTACTGTTACTATTAGCTTTTAAAAATATAGGAAGAGTTTAGATTAATCTTCTTTATATAAAATTTAATGCCACTTTTCGTCGCAATTTTATAACTGAAGAATGGGCTCAGCTATCGAAACCAAATGTTTAGGCTTTCTTCGGACTATTTAGTAGATGGTTTATATAAAGTTTGCACAAAAAACCGGTTCTATAATTATTTATTTCATAATAATATTTTGTATTTCATTCTGATTTAGTAGCTAACCCAAATTCATTGTCTCCGAGTGTAAATTAAAACCAATCTCTAGTATCTATCTATTTTTTCTGTGATTTTGTATTTATTTTTCTTGTAATATTAGTGTTTTTAGCCTATAAGTGTAAATAAAACGAGCCGCAGCACACAGATGCGCATCGGGAATGATATGGATTATAGTGCATGTCAATCTTCTGGATCACTGGATGCCCTAGAGAGATGCCCCCTGTGCCCCCAAGCTCGTTTCTTCAGAGGTAAGCGAGGCTTGGGCGTGCACATTGGGAAGATCCACAAATCCCAATGTGCAGGCTCTGCTAATGCGACCGCTACAAACCCGACACCAACCACCGATCCTTTCTGGCAAAAATTATCTAAATTAAAAAACTCAACTCCGGTATTAAAGCGAGTTCCCCGTGGAGCCAGGCCCCTGGTTGCTCAACACTTGGCAGGTTGTGTTCGCCTGGCTGCACGGGAGAACTCGCAATGTGCTTGGGAGCAATTGCTCACCTTCCCATATAGAGTTTTACACGTTCAGAAAAATTTGGCAAACAAAAAGTCCTTGACAAAACAAATTAAAGACAACTGCGTAAGTTTAGGCCATGAAGATTTCGATACCAAATACCAAATACCCCGCCTAGTGGAATCAAAGCTAGGCGAGGGTGACATTCGGGGGGCTGCTAGAATTCTCTTTAGCAGTGATGTGGTGGCTCCGTGTTCTCCAGACACGCTCTCCGCTCTGGAGAGTAAACACCCAGCCCCAGCAGATGGCCTCTCTTTTCCCGACCCTCCTGATTCAGACGCACATACCCTCACAATTTCAGGTCGACACCTGGTCACAGCCATAGGCTCCTTCAGGAGCGGCTCCGCAGGCGGCCTCGATGGCTTGAGTCCGCAACACCTGAAGGATCTCACCTGCCCAAGCGCCGGGGAAGCAGGTGAGTCGCTCTTGAAGGAGCTTACGGCCCTGACCAACCTTATGCTCTCCGGCAAGGTGGACGAAACCGTCATAGACGTTTTGTATGGAGCAAACCTCTGTGCTTTGCGCAAGAAGGATGGCGGTATTCGTCCAATTGCCGTGGGGACCACTTATCGTCGTATGGCAGCCAAAATCTGCTGTAAATTTTATAGTGAGGACGTTTCGGAAAAACTTCAGCCCCTGCAGCTAGGTTATGGCTCGAAAGGGGGCTGCGAGGCTGCCGTACACGCCCTGTCGACCTACCTAAATTATGGGAACGGAGATGTCATCTTGAAGGTTGACATTAAGAACGCATTCAACTCGGTGAACAGGGACACCTTGCTGGCAGAAGCCAAAAAAGAAATACCCCAAATTTTTAGTTTCCTCTGGCAGTGCTATAGACATCCAACCAAATTACTTTATCGGGACAACCTATTAGAATCCGCTGTTGGCTGTCAACAAGGTGATCCTCTCGGGCCTGTGATCTTTAGTTTGGCAATTAACCCAATAATTCGGCAACTAAGTTCTGAATTTAACGTCTGGTATCTCGACGATGGCACCCTGGGAGGCAACAGAGATACCGTACTTAATGATTTCATTTTTCTAAGAGACAAACTCCATAACATTGGCCTTGACCTAAACATTTCCAAATGCGAACTATTTATATCTGACACAACAAATAATAGACAAAAGTTCTCTTTGCCTCCTGGGGTCACCAGTACTAGAAGAGTCATTTTCGGATTTTATTGAGAACAAAATTCAAAATTTCAATGATATTTCGGAAAGGTTATTCAAAATTAATATACATTCAGCCATCACCATCCTACGATACTGCTGCTTTGGCCCCAAATTAACCTACATCTTGCGTGCTTCTCATTTATGGAAGCACATCAACCTTTTGGATCAAATTGATAAAATAATTCGACACACACTTTCATCAATTTTAAATGTGGCCTTGGATGACAAAGCTTGGTCTCAAGCTACACTTCCCATCCGTATGGGAGGGCTTGGCGTCCGCAAAATTTCCAGTATTAGTTTACCGGCATTTATTTCCTCCGTCCATGGCACTGACAAATTGATCAGGAAAATCCTACCTATTACACTGATCAATTTTGAGGTGCCATGCCTGGCGGAGGCTATTAATGCCTGGAAAGTCACATGCCCGAATACCGATCTACCCGCCAACCCATCCTCCCAGAGACAGTGGGATGAGCCGCTCTGCAGAGTAATACGGAAAAATCTCATTGATACATCAATTACTTCTGCGGAGCGAGCACGCCTACTGGCTGTGGGTGAATGGGAGTCAGGTCTTTGGCTTCACGCATTTCCGTCGGCAAACATAGGCACCATGTTTGACGACACCACTTTCAGACTCGCTGTCTGCCTGCGTCTGGGTGCTTCGTGCTGCACTCCTCACCGCTGCCACTGCGGGGAAGCTGTCAACAGCCTCGGTCACCACGGCCTGTCGTGCAGTCGGAGTGCGGGCCGCATACCACGACATGCGAATATCAACGACGTGATCCGTCGGGCTCTTGTTGCCGTCGGCGTGCCAGCCGTACTTGAACCAAATGGTTTGGCACGCGACGATGGCAAGAGACCAGACGGCATGTCGCTATTTCCGTGGAAGATGGGTAGGACTTTAGTGTGGGACGCGACCTGCGTCGACACTCTTGCGCCATCCCATCTTCCTAGAACTGCATGTTGTGTCGGCTCCGCCGCTTCACAAGCAGAGGACCTCAAACGGCGCAAATATAGTAGCCTTATCGGGAATTACATGTTTGAGCCGTTTGGGGTTGAAACTCTCGGGCCGTGGGGTCCGAGTGCTCACGCGCTTGCGAAGGAAATTTCTAAGCGCCTTGTTGACACTTCTCGTGACCCAAGGGCTGGCTTTTATTTCGCACAGAGGTTGAGCATTGCCATCCAACGTGGCAATGCTGCCAGCCTTCTGGGTACATTACCCGGTGACAGCGATGAGGAGCAATTTTTTGATGCTATGTATTAGTTTTAAGTTGTATATATAAGTTTATTTTTAATTTTTAAAATTAATGTAAATATTATGTAAATATTATCCTGAAAATATCTTCCTAAAATAACAATATCTCTAGTATCAATCTTAACGACCACTTCCCCTCAATATACATTTCCATATTTATCAGATAATACTCAAGTTCTATGTTCAACAAATATAGTTAAATCTTTGTTATCTCGAAAGATTACAGCATCCGAAAATCTCGACCGTCTTAAGACAACTTTTAGCTCAAATTCATCAAAAATACGGTAACGACTTAAGACGTTTCAGAATAGCCGCATACTGCAAACTTTTAGTCGGCCGATAGTTCGTTTGGGCTCATAAATCAGTATGAAGATGAATGGTAGTACGCACATTACAAAGATCAGGTATTTAGCCGGTACCAGACCGAGTGAAAATTTTGATTGGAAGGACCAATTTTTTGATGCTGTTTATTAGTTTTAAATTGCTGTTATTTATGTAAATTTGTTAATTATTAAATAATTCGCCATCCAGATTTTGTTTTTTTTTTGTCAATGATCTGGTCAACTGTCAGCCGACTGTTTAGTTTGCAATGAGTCTTAGGCTCAAAACTTAGGGCTTGTTATAATCTAGATCCTATCTTTACTTGAAACTGAAGAGATTACTAGAGGAAGCTTTAATAAAAGAATATTGAAAATCAATAAAAAAAAGTTTCCAATTAATCGCTGTCACGGGCGAGAGAAAAGTAATTGGTTTTCGGAGATAATTGATTTTTATGCGATCCGATGGACGGATTATACGATTTCTGTTTCTGTAGCTTTGGTTGTGTGTTTGTAGTTCGTATAAAGGTAAAACAATTGAAAAATTTGAGTGATAAAAGTCGTTTCCTAGCAAGACATTCATTGTCAAACTTAAGGTTCATTTCTACTCCACTCCCACTCAGCAAATCTTTGTGACTGTCAAATAGTCTACTTCAGGGAAATGACAGTTATTACAGGCAGACAGAAGCCAAAAAGTCTAACAAAAAGTTATCGGGTTTTCCAACTAACTGGTTTGAGGGGGACACGTAGGCAGTTGTTCCTTATGGCAGATTCGTAATCTGCTATATATGTATGTACAGTAAGACTTGGAGGCGACCCCAACATAGTTGACCAAAGGCTAGGCAGGATGATGATGATGTAGAATATACAAGCATCCATTTTATTTGCCAAAGCATGAACTTGATTCTCAAGAAAAGTTACATACAAATGTTATTTTTAAAATACATAAGACCATACACATGTACATAGTATCCATATCCACATTACATCCGAATGAAGGAATAAACCATTCAATCATCATTACATTTACAAAATCATTTCTCCATACTTAGAAATACATAAACCAATATATAATGACCTCTCATTTGATCCGGAACTCAAATGTCAGCGTTACATTTCTAATCAAATAGGGCTCATACAATTTGGTCAGATTTAGAGTATCAATACACTATACACTAAACAGTCGGCCGATAGTTGACCGATGGTAGGCAATTTTTTTACCTTAGTTATCACATATACAAATAATATAGAAATAATAGATCTGTAGAGACGTTTTGTACATTGAATATAATGAAAAATAATATTTAGTAAGCGTATTGAAGAATAACCATCAGAACCTATGTATTTCTAGCATTTCTGGAATTCTTATTTACATAAAAATTTAAAAACTATTACTAAAATGAGTCCAAAAATTCGTATCGCTGTCGACTGGGAGCGTGCCCATATAAGAAAATGTTGATTGTAATCAAAGTTCTCAGTCGGTCTGACACCGGTTAAATACCTGATCTCTGTAATGTGCGTACTACCATTCATCTTCATACTGATTTATGAGCCCAAACAAACTATCGGCCGACTAAAAGTTCCCCGTGTGTGCTTATAATGTAATTAAGATAATCTTTATCACGAATTGTCCCCGATGGTCTTTGAGCTTGGAAATTGGGATCAATGGGGTTCGAAATAAGGTCTTATCTTCAAGTGTGATAATTAACTGTTTATTTTGTATGTATGTATTGGCTAATATGGTTATGTTGAAAGTATGAATGAGGAGTGGTCAAATGAATAAAAATGTGTGATGTGCTTAATATTATAGATCTGAAGAGTTTATTTGAACTTGCTAATCTCAGGAACTAGTGGTCCGATTTGAAAAATTCTTTCAGTGTTATATAGCCTATTTATCGTGGAACGCTATGTACTACTTTTTATCTGGATGCAAAAAGTAGTTTTCATGGGACAGGAGTAAATCCCCTGGAAGAAAGTATAGCGTCAACATCATCTTTCGCGTTAAGAATTCAACGCAACTGTTGTAAAACATCTAGACAACACAAATATAACATAAATTATTTTCTTTTCCCAAACTCGCAAAAACAATCGTGATGCTCCCTAACCTCCTTTATTTGACGTAGGTTAATAATAGCGACTTATCTTTCACATTTCGCGTACCTAACGAAATTTCGCTCACTCACCTCGACTGATTAGCCGATGTTAAAGATGACACTTTTGACAAGCCCACAGATATTCCCCGATAATATAAGTTGAGGAAAATTATTGAGAGGAGAAAACTTCGGAAAATGTTCCAAGGAAACGCCAAATAGGCTTAGTAAGCGAATTATGGTGAACGTTTGTGGTTGGTTGTGAATTATTGACGAAGTAATTTTATGATCCTAAACTATAGAAAGAAAATATGTTTGTAAATTCAATTATCTTGAATAACAAATCTATGTTATCTAGGTAAAAGAACATAGGATTTTTTCGTATCCTGAAGGCTCCGAAACCACTGAACCGATTTGAAAATTCTTTCACTGATGGAAAGCTACACTCTTCCCGAGTAACATAGGCTTTATTTTGTCCAGGTACAGGAAGAAGTTCCACCAGGACACTAGTGAAACCACGGGGAAACGGCCAGTTATATTTAAAATAACTTATAAGTAACTAAATAATGTCCAAAAGTGTGCGGTAGTTTAACGTATACTTACAAATGGCGTGCGAACAATTCCAAAATTTATATGAATTGAATTGCATTGCGTAATACAATTTTTTGCGAACAAAATGTACTCAAAGTTTGAAATCTCCCCTAACCTTGGGGTACCTACATAAGGCAAAATTCTTGCCAAAATATATTGTGGTTACGTTAAGACCCCTTGTATCCACGTTTGAGCTAATTGGAAGGGATCACGTTGGTATGAAGTATAATCCACGTCTTTGGGACCCCTAATTTGACTTTACGTGTCGACAGTTTGTCCTTGTTAGTATATTTTTGGTGTTTTAGCAAGTTTTTTTTTTTCATATTGTTTGTTTACGCTCTTTTGAAAATTGTGTTGTTTTCGGCGAAACATTTTGGTTAGGTATTTTTTGCTTAGACACAACAACAAAATATTTTTTATGTGACACCTGATTTTTGGTGAAGTTACAAAAAAATCTTCAATAAACGCAAATTTAATGACTATAATATGGATTGTTCAATTTCTTCTATTTTCTTGGTTTTACCACGTTTCACTATACCTACCTTTAAATAACAAAATAGAGTCAGACAAAAAACAGTGTACCATTGACAACAAATCAATAAAAGCGATATGATATAACGTTATCAAATTACCGAACACTTAACACTACATCTAAATTCAACCCCACATTAAAAACTTTTGAAAACACCTGTATTACACCCCAAAGCTTTCAAAATTAAACAAAATTCTTTTTATGTCCCGCTTAAAGCAAACTTTACTATAATTAAAACCGTGCAAGCAAACCCAGGTTTTCAGATTAGACTTGATATATTCTCCTATGCTCTGAAAATATGGTGTGTACTCCAATTTCAGCGAATGAGCAAAATTTCGGCTCACTCATATATTAAAATGAGATGTAGTATTTATACAGATTGATACTTTCTTAATTCTTCCTGATGAGAAGACGGCTATTTAAACTGGTTAGACTGCTTAAGATCGAAATTAGTGGGAAAGCCGTATATGTCCCGGATGATAACTGGATGCCATCATCAATATCATCATATAGAGATTATATCTTATTGTGTACTTATCTTATACATAATTGTTATATACTATTTTATACGATCAAACTCCTGGACTTTTACCTAAAATTTTCATACCTTATTTCCCCAAACATACTACGTCAAAAAAACATCAAGAATAATTGTAACAAACTATCTAAGAAATAACTTAGGAACTAAGTCGCAATTAGGTTTCACAATCCCTTACACGGCCTAACATGTTCTGAGTCTAGTAACTAATTGTAGTACTATGTAATCTACCCTGAACCAGACAAAATTCCCGCCCTAAAATACCCGGGAATGCGGGTAGTGGGAGTGAGAACCGTTATCTAAAAGGTCAGGCTAATGACCGTGTTTTTTCCCCAAAATGTATGATAAGTATTACATACTTACTATCACCACACTCTGAGGATCGTCATGGGCCGCTAGTACTTCTTGTTTTCACTAAAAAAGGGACTGTAGTGCAGTTGATAATCGAGCTTTTCGAAAAAAGAAACTAATTTGATAAAGATGCTGTTCACAATATAACATAATATTTTTTTACTATGGACCAGTCGCTGAAAATTGTGAACCAACAATATGACGGTAATAATTACGAAAAGTGTCAGAACCACTCTTTAAAAACCAGCTATCAGCTAAAACAACGGATTCAAATCGGTTCATCTGGTTTAAGTGCCAGTGCTACAGACAGACTTATGTACATAATGGTTAGACTTATAATATGTCACACCTCTTTTTGCTTAAAAGTGGGTGTTGGTAGTTATGATGTCTAAAGATACTAAGTTCATAGTTCATAGAGGTATAGACCAGCCTCGGGCAAAGTAAATGACCCAAGCAAACTGTAGGCGGTATTACCCACTATTTACTTGTGAACAATACGTAAGCAATTGCCCACGAAATTAGCTCATTATTTGCGAAGCTTGAGCTTAATGTTCGTGGTATCAGTCATACAGTATTGCTGGGTTTGCTTGAAGTTCACCTATTATAAGTGAAAGCGGTATAATTTTAGTAATTAAATACTAGGTTCACTGTTTATGTTTATGTACATGCTTGTTTTCAACCATATCCCGCACATGGATAAAAGTAGTCTATATATGTTTTATTTTAAGAAAAATGAGCTGATTTATTAATTTACTACCAAGTTGAACGTGAAGAAGTAACAAGCATGTACTACACTTCTTTTTTAACGACGTCAAAAATCATCGAATGACCCCTCACGCTGTGGGTTAGCAGCGGTGAGGGAGTGTCAGACTCTTACTAACAAAAACCCACCATGTTCCTTCTTAAGCCCTTTATGTACCAGAGCCGCGGTAACTCTTTCGAACAACCCCGCAGCCCCCGCTTTGGCTAGATAAAACGGCTAGTGTTTAACAAGTGGCTTTCAGTGGTTTTAAAAAAATCGGTTTTCGATTAATAGCGTGATTTTTTCCAAGTGATTGCTTACACCCGGTTCGGTAGTAAAAGAGTATAAAATGTAACATTTGGCTGTTACCCAAGACTATCGGTGTTAAGTACCAATCGTATGGCCGTTACTTCATTCTCGTTTAACTAATTGTGATAGATTTAACTTTTTGGCTGCTAACTTTGACCTTTTTTAAGTGGATTTTAAGTATGTGGTAATCTTTTTTGCGGTTTATTAACTTAGGTGGGTTAATTTTGAGTTATATGGGTCTTGCTAATGTGAGTAGGTATTAAGGGTTTAAATACAAGTGGTTTCTTTTATGGAATGTAAAAAAGCAAAAAGACATAATCCTTACAAATGATCATAAATGCAAATGGCATGGAGATAAAGATTAAATATTTTTTACTCAGGTGTAGGACGTAGTCTACTGAGAAACGAACAAAGTCGCGAGCGAAAGCTAGTACAAGTTAATTAAAGATAAGCAACATCTGGCACATTTGATTAAAAATAAGAATTTCTAGTAAAATCTAATAAGTTTGAAATAAAAACAAAAGGTGAACGGTGCATTCAATCATGAAATTCTTTATCAATTTTAAGTAATAATTTCTATGATCATACCATCTTTTGCTACAATATCTATTTATTTTACTTTCAAACATCAAAGACCAAAATTAGAATTTATTAAAATCAATTTGCATATCGTAGATATTTAAATCGTCTATCTAAGTACCTACAGCTTTACTGAAAATGGCTGAAAATCATAAATTAAGGTAACACCTGTAGTCAGCTTTTAAAGGATATTTTAAAAAGGCTGTTTTTACATAATTATGCGGAACCCGACCTATGTCATTAAGGTGTATTCTTGACGTTTTAATCAGGACCCCGAAAGGGTACTAAAAGCCTGTTTTAATTTCAAATGGCGGAAGGTTTAAGCCTTTGTGTACAAAAGAAAAGTTCTTTTAAAAAAAAATGAAATTCTGAGAAGATCGTTCGTTTTTCGTAATTTTTTTTTGGATATTTCTTATTCTTTTCGGAAATTTTTGTGGCTAATTTTGGATTTTTATTTCCAAAATTAATTGTAATTGCGCCTCAGGCTTCGCAACGTACTTAAATAATGATTTCATTACAATTAGATCACCCTTATGACACTCTAATTCTAGGCTTTTCTTAATTGTCACGTAAAAAATAGAAAATAATGATGTCTACTATACTCAATCCACGGAAGCAAGAGCTAAAAGGTAAACAAAGAATGACACTTTTTAAAGATGGCGGTATAACCCGACCGATGACAAAACGTCACATTTTTGTGTAAAATTTTCGAGGTATCTGTGATTTTGTCATCGGTCGGGTTATACCGTCATCATTACCGACATTAGACTCGGAGATGTCTCGCTTAAGCAAGTAAACCAATTCAAATATCTTGGCAGCACCATAACATCCAGGTGTCTCCTTGATAACGAAGTCAACAGCCGAATAGGAGCAGCTGCTGCAGCTTTTGGTAGACTTCGTGCCAAGGTGTTCCGCTCACATGACATAAAGCTCTCTACAAAAGTAGCTGTGTACATGGCAATAGTTCTGCCAAATCACCTATATGCCTCTGAGACTTGGTGTCTATACCGCGAGCATATTCGGACATTAGATAGATTCCATCTAAAATGCCTACGTGACATTATGTGCATCCAGTGGTCGGACCGTGTTCGTAACACGGAAGTACTTAGACGCGCTAATGTTAGCGGTATTGAGGCCTATCTAATGCGTCGACAGCTGCGCTGGGCTGGTCATGTCTCCCGGATGTCAGATGCCCGAGTAGCAAAGCGCGTCTTCTACTCAGAGCTGGAGACTGGCAAGCGTAAGCAGGGTGGTCAACGTCTGCGGTACAAAGATGTGCTGAAACGCCACATGAAGAGATGTGACTTAGATCCGTCACACTGGGAGGCTATGGCGGCAGATAGGACCAAATGGAGGCGGACTATTAAGGACAAGGTGTGCGAGTTTGAGAGCCGGCGGAGAGAACAGCTCGACGCTAGACGAGATGAGCTGAAGGCCCGACCACCCGCGGCCATACAATACACCTATATCGGAGGAGTGCTGACTTGCAGTGAATGTGGACGGACATTCACTGCAAAAATTGGCTTTGTCAGTCACTGGAGAGCACACCAGCGAAGCTCTCAAAATTAAGTGCAGATCCAAGTTGCTGTGGCCGAAATCGGCCAGGATCAATATATATATATATACCGTCATCTTGAAAAAGTATCATTCTTTGTTTACCTTTTAGCTCTTTCTTCCGTGGATAGAGTATAATAAATAAAATATAGCCTTATTACTCAGAAAGAGCCCGGTGTTCCAACGATGAAATAATTTTCCACATCTGGTCAGTAGTTTCGAAGCCTTCAAGGTACAAACAAAAAAAATGCTCTTCATTATATTAGTATGATTACATTTCTATAAAACAAACATACATACGAAGAGTTATGAGTAAATAAGTAGAGCAAACATCAAAACTGTTGATTGATCGCTTATTATTTCTTTGGTATAATGTTATACGTAATACACTACACTCGGTAACATTATATTTGGGTCAGTTACAAAAGTGCTGATTTGTTCTGAATTATGAATGTTGGTTGGATTGCTAACTTTCAGTAGTATTTACCTAGTTCGGTAGGTAGATGTTCAAGTTTAATATAACACTTTAAACTGAAAATAGTGAAAGGACCTAAGATTTGCATCATTTGCCTAGACTTTTCCCAACTATGTTGGAGTCTAACCAGCAGGATGCAGCTGAGTACCAGTGTTTTACAAAGAGCAACTGCCTATCTGACCTCCTCAACTCAGTTACCCGGGCAACCCAATACTCCTAGGTAAGAATGGTTGTCAGACTTACTAGCTTCTGACTACCCATAACGACTGCCAAAGATGTTCACTGACAGCCGCTTTGATCAAAGACAGCATACATATTGTGATTTCAAACAAAGTCATTCATTTCTCCCAAAAATAATTGAACTGAAGCAGAAAAAATCCAATTACAAAAACCAACATACCTATGTACAGACGTTCAAAAAAGCGGCGAGCCACATTCGCTAGCACTGACCCGATCCCCATTTTATTTATTTGTCACTTAGGTCATTTAACAAAAGCATTCCCCCTGTATATTTACATCCAGCATTTGGGTTATATTTCTACTCTCTGTGCGAGCTAGTGATGGTATGCAATTCATCGGGATGGAAAATACGGGAATTGTGGTAAAATCCCGGGATTTTCGTTGTTACGTCATATTTTCGTACATACATCGGTCTGGCTGGATAAATACCGCTGACATAACTTTGTTTTCTGAATCCTGCTTTTTCTAGAGAATTATGATTTGTTTGATGAATACGAGTATTTCGCAGAAAACAGAGTTTGCATTTCTCAAATCCGTAGGATTTTGTTTTGTGAAAGTTATAATCATTTAAGTACAGTAAAACCCACGATATAATATTATTTAAGAGTATGTATTTGATATTTTAGCCTTCATTTCAAATTGAAAATCGCCACAAAATCAATTTCTTTGTTTGAACATTATTGCATTACTTATCGACATCAAAAACGACACCTATTCTTTTAAACTTATTCGAAAACCTATATCTCTTTTTAAAACGGGTCGCACGTCATTGGCAGGTAGCGTTGAACAAAATGGAAAATGCGGAACCGTTCCCCACGTAGCATTTCCTTAGAGACGTTCCCGGGGTCCGGGAATCTGAGATGTCTCCCAACACTAGCCGCGGCTGATTTATACGTGCGAACCGAGAATTTAAATTAAAGCATATTAGGAGCGTATAATGTATATTTATATGTACTTCTGTTGTTTTTTAATGTGCTAATGTGTGGGTGTAGACAAAAGATATTAAGGAGAAAAATTGTGACAAGAATTTTTGGTGGGGCGCTCATTTTTTGTGAGAAACGAAGTATTATTAAGAATTAAATATATCTTATGCTTAGCAGAAAGTAAAATACGTAGATACGTACTTCAAGTGCAGGAGATTTTCATGCATTGGACATGGTAATGGAAGATTTTTATAATGAAGAAGTTAGTACATACTTAAGTATGATGCCATAAGACATGCTTTTAAAATTTCAGTATAGTTTTTCGCGCTTCCCAGATAAAATATAGCCTACGTCGCCCAGGGATAGTGTAGCTTTTGTAGCCCAACAATGAAAGATTGTTTCAAATCATACCTAGTTCAGTAGTTTCGGAGCCTTTAGGGTACAATCAAACAAAAAGTTTTTTCCTCTTCATAATATTAGTTTACGAGTTTAGACAAAGGAGGCCGATTAAACCAACGATACCAGGTACCAGGAAACTAGTTTCTCGAGGAAGTCGGTGAAAAATTCGTGAGGAAATGTCGGCTAAATTAGTTTTTACCGTGTGTTTCTTATTATGTAGGTCACGACTGTTTTCTCTAGGGTGTCGTTCAATGCTATTATGGGAAACTATGGATATATGGGCATAAGAAGGAAATACTCCTGTGTCTTGTACGGATGTAGGAAGACAGATCACAAGGTTAAGCAACGTTTAGCGCGGTCAGTCCGTGGATGGGTGAACATTTTGTCATGACGAGTTTTTCCGTGTTTCAAAAAGCACGATAAAATGTAGGTCCCAGCTGTCGTTTTTGAACCTAGTAGGTGGTATTAGGTTGCCCGGGTAACTAGGTTCAGGGAGAGACTGCAAGCCGACACCAACGTAGGGAAGTTAGGGTATTAACTTGGAAATAGATTGCATCGAATGTACGAGTACTCGAGTAGCTTTTTGGTAGGTACCTAGTTCAAGTTTTACGACAGGTGAGCATTTGTTAATAGAATATGCACGTACACTACAGATAAACAAGCTGCTAAAACAATAGAGCATCTTTTAAACAATAAAAAATATTTGGACAGCTACCAAATTCCAGCCTAGGACGGCGAATAATGAAAAATTCACAAAAAGCTTATAAAACATACTGCAAACATTTCGACATACGCTGACAATGCAACCGAATTGGCGAGTTTGTTCGTCGTGTCGGCATTCAGAATTTTGCCGACACCGCTGTCGGCGTCCAAGGGCCATTAACCGACACATTTCGCCGACGCGCAATTCACACGTTCAAATGGCACTTTGAATGGGTATTTTTATTTAGTGGATATTACGTACATATGCTAGCATATTTCCTCGGTACATTTCCCTTATAAGCGAGACTACTAGGTACACAAGATGTAGGTAAATTTGTGAAATTTCCACGATATAATTCATCAAAGGAACAAGGCATTTCAAAACAGACAAACAATTCTGTGTTCGCTGACAATGCAATGGGATTAGCGTGTTTGTTCGACATGTCGGCGTAGTGTGCGTTTCGCCGACACTGCTGACGGCATCCGACTATTGGCCGACACATTATGCCGACGCGGTATTCGAATGGCGGTTTAAATAAATGTTTGAATAGGAATTATGTTTTGTGTGTAAGTTACACTAATATGGCCGAATTAGAAATGGATAGATATTAGGACGTACAAATCATTAGGCAGAATAGTTATCTTTAAATGCAGTTTTAAAGCTAGAATATGATTGACATAAAGGTACCTACACCAAGAAGAATTTAATATCATAATCACAAAGACAAGGTAATGAGTTTTTTTTTTTTAATATTTTGCATCAGATTAAAGGCATAGGTACCTATTCATCCTTATTATTCGCCATGAAAATAAATAAAACGTCAAAGTATTTTGTGATAGGTACCCGAAAGTTCCTTCAATTAATACATATGATTCTCTAAAACATTTAAACGATAAAAATATACTTATTTACTTTAGTCGCCACTATACTAACATTAAGTATCTATGTTTATAATACATTTGTTACGCAATTGACATAAATCAATTCTAATTTTCCGAAATCTCATCCACATTTCCATCTCCTATTTCTAATCTATTCCCTATATCCTCAAGTAATATTGACAAAAAACCCTTATTAGACAGGAGTAACCCTACGGCTGCTCCAAATTACGTAGGGTCAAACAGACCTTCCACTTAATGCAAAAATCAGTTCGACATCTTGGGGTTAAAAGGGTCCCAGAATTCTCTAATAATACAAAGGTCAATTTAATTATGTTTGATCATAGATTTCTAAATGTATATGTCAGTCGCGTCAGATCTCTTAAAACTACACTTATATAGGTGTTTCCAAATTATTTGGCACTAATTTCCATCAGCGGTTTCACCTGCACTACGTGGAAACTAGTCCACGCATTGGAAGAAAGCGTATAGCCTTCCTATAAACTAGGCTATATTAAATAAGCTATCTAACACTGAAATAATTTTTCAAATCAGAGCAATAGTTTCGTGAGATAAGTGTGTTCAATTAAACAAATTCAGCTTCATAATATTAGTGTAGTATAGATTAATGCAGAGATAATTCACATTGACAGAATATAATAACGAGTCAACCTTACAATGATTTAAAAAGACTGTAATCTAACAATTTTACATAAAGTGTGGGCAACTATTATACTTGTACCTTACAATAAATGTAACTACAAAAATACATTTAACAAGCAACGACACATTCTACTAAAACCAAATACATTCAAGGAATCAGGAATTCACTATCGCGCCAAAACCCCATACATTGCCAGCGAAATATTGGTTTTTCACCATTCAGCCGCTTGCCTGATTTATGTGTTGAGATGGAAAAATCAGGTCAGCGCTGCATCGCTGGATTTCTAAAGGTTTAGACTAAAAACACACTGCAAACTTTCAGTCGGCCGATAGTTTTGGGCTCAAAAATCTGTTGTGAAGGTGAATGGTAGTACACACATTACATCTGTAGGTAAAGCCTTTTGCCAACTATGTTGGGATTGGCTTCCAGTCTAACCGGATGCAGTTGAGTACCAGTGTTTTTCAAGGAGCGACTGCCTATCTGACCTGCTTGATCCAGTTACTCGGATAACCCAATAACCTTGGTAAGACTGGTTGTCAGATTTACTGGCTTCTGACTACCCTTAACGACTGCTAAAGATGTTCAATGGCAGTCGTAGAACGCACTTTACAACGATCTAGTATTTAGCCGGTATAAGATTGACTAAAAACTTTGATTGGAATCAAGATGTTCTTTAAAAAATATATTGACAACTATCGGGTCAACTGTCGGCTGACTGTTTAGTCTGCAGTGTGGAGGGTACTCTTAGAATTCAAGCCATTTGCTCGCTTTTCAAAACTGTTGGATACTGTAATAACAAGCTGTAAAACAAGGGGATATATGAAAAGAACTATATGTTTTTAATGATGAGGATGGCTTATATATTTCTATGTACACTTAAGTAAAGGTAAGGAATCCTGTCAGGATTTTTTATACCAAGAATATATATCAAATAAATAAAGTACTCAATAAAATAATAATTCAATTGATTCACAAAATTATTGTAGTTTTAAACTTAAAAGTCATATCAAGATTGTTAGGCTAGATTTAATAATTTACCTGAATATTGTAAGGCAAAATGAATCAATCACAGGACATTAATTTAATGTTATAAGTGAATTACAATTATGAACCTACAAGTATGTATTATATTGAAGCTAGCTCTTGCCAATAGTTTCACCCGGAAACTAGCCTTTAGTCTGCGTCCACAAATGGCCTATCTAACACTGACAGATTTTTTTAAATCAGGTCAACAGCCCAGATTAGCACGTCCAAAAAAGTTAACCTTACAAAATTAGTGCTCCTGAAATATAATTTCCAAAACAGTCTTGATCTAAAAATTCCCACTATCTAGCATATAGTTCCAGCATCGATTATTCCACTAGCCAACACTTCTGCCTTGGCAGAATCTCAAGAAATTTGAGTGTTCTCTTTGTCTGAACGGAATTCTAAAAGCTGAGTTATAGTCACGACGATAGTGGAATACTAAGGGGATACCTAGCCAAAAGGTATTCGTGCTAAAACGAAAAACATGGTGTTTTTAACTGGGATTCCTCGATTTATTGGGATTGGCTGCGAATTTTACACGAAACTTGACGAAATTGTACATAGTTTCTATCTATAAAAACACATAAAGATTACGACAAGATGTGAACCTTCTCCATTTTGGAAAGTCGGTTCAAGAAAGTTGTGTTAGTAACACTATTATACCTCAAGAATGGCTGAACCAATTTGGCTGAAAATTGATATTTAGAAAACTGAAGCATGATACATGGTTAGGATACTTTTTAAGCCCCACTAGTATACGGAAAAAAGTTTCTTAAACACGAGTGAAATCGCATGCGGAAGCTAGTTTATAATAATAAATAGAATCGTTACCGAAAACCACTCAAAATACCACAACCTCTAACCCAAAAAATATCTGTAAAAAAAAGAAAGTCATTCCTGGTTTTTTCCAATAGAAACCTGGGTGTTAGGTAATCCATCTAGTTTTCAGGTATAGCTGACAAACGCAATTTGTCACCACAAATCATTTCAGTCTAGATATTGCATATTCAGGCGAATTCTGACATCCAATTTGATCGCGGACCGCGATAGAAAAATAATAAAAATAGTAACCGCATGACATTTTTAATTGGGGCGCTGTTATTAAAATTGTTTTTTTTTTGTGGAATTTTTGATTTTGAATTTTACTATCTATCATCATCTGCCTAGCCTTTTCAAAACTATGTTGGTGTCGGCTTCCAGTCTAATAGAATGCAGCTGAGTACCAGTGTGCCACAAGATGCGACAGCCTATCTGACCTCCTCAACCCGGGAAAACCAATACCCCCAGGTAAACCTGGTTGTCAGACTTACTGGCTTTGACTACTAATAACGACTGCTAAAGAAAATTGTACAATCTATACCAATATCATAAACTTGAAGATTGTGTTTAGAAGACCTAATCTCAGGAAGTTATAGATCGATCGATATGAAAAATTGTTTAAGTGTTAGATAGCCTATTTAACGAAGAAGGCTACTTTTTATACAGGTCCCAATTTCCACAGGACGCAGGTGAAACTGCTTGCGGGAGCTAGTATATAATAAAGCAAAATACACTTATTTAATCAAACGACAGAGCATTTGTATATACTTACAAACATTAGAGGTATTGATGAGGTATTATTAGTAGTACCTGAAACAGAATAAATATTTTTTTGATAATATTTCAGAAAACATATTTCAAAATATTTTTCAGTAGCCTCAAAAGTATGTTACCGACATAACACAAGTATTCGAATTAACATTTCCAAGCCAAAATCAAACCAAAGTTTATTAATATACTTAAGAGAAATAAAAATCTTCAACAAGACCCATAATAATTTTTAACAACCCAAAAATCTTTGATGTTTCAAAACAAGTTTAATTGGCCTAATCAAGATCTTACAAAGTTTGGAGTTCTCTCGAAACACGATTTTGCCGGGGGTATGAATTCTACAGCGAATAGAATGTGTGCTATAAGGCTAGGTCTCATTGACAGCGAGGAAAGATTGAAAAAAATTTACATTTTCTCGTAAAATTATCATCATTTTATCTTAAGATTAGTTTAGCCGGGCTGCGGGTTGGTTCGAAAGAGTTACCGCGGTCCTGGTACATAAAGGGCTCCAGAAGGAACATGGTGGGTTTTAGTCAGTAAAAGTCTGACACTGCCTCACTCTGCACTCACAGCTGGGATCATATGATGATTTCCCACTTCAAAAAATTGAGGTTCGTCATTGCACAGAGTAGTGTTTTTGATCATTGGGCTTACAATTTTAAAGTAAAACCTACTCCTATCATAGATAGAAGTTATCTAACCCTGCAAAAGCTGCAATATTCCTAAACCGTTTATAAAATCGCTGACAAACACACACAGCCTTACGGCTCATATAGACCGAAATGCTCCAACATGAGAATCGAGAAGGGACCGCTGGCCAGCATTGTTCATTTGTTTCCAAAGCGAATCCCATAGGAAACTGATAGTATTATGGTTACCATCAATCGATATGGGGTTTGGTTACCATATATCATACATATACTATGTTGTAGAAGCATAAATGTGTGTGTGTATGTTTGTTACATCCTCACGCGTAAACGGTGGGATGGATATTGTTGAAACTTGGCAGTAATATAGTCATGTCTGTATCATTATCTGCATAAACTTTTCTCTACTATGTTGGTGTCGGCTTCCAGTCTAACTGGATGCGGTTGGGAACCAGTGTTTTACATGGAGCGACTGCCTATTTGGCCTCCTCAACCTCAGTTACTCGGGCAACCCGAAACCCCTTGGTAAGATGATGATAGTCCTGAACTATGTATTTTGATATTACTTATACAGTTGATATTTTGGAGAAATCTGGCAATAATATCACATTTTGAGATGTGGAGTAGGTACTTAAAAATAAGAGGTACGTTACAAAAGCTATTACAACCAAAATAGCAAATAAACACACGAGAAAAGATTAAGAATTACTCAAAACCGTATTCCTTTAAGAGAACAGTAATCAAATCTAAAACAAAAGGTAAAGATTGCCTTTATAAAGACCAAAATGTATGAGAAATACGAAAATGCTCTCAAAAGGTATGTAAATGACATCTCGAAAAACTTTTTACGTCAAATTTCGGGAGTTTCAAAACAGTTTTAACCCTTCAAAAGTTGGCGTGTGCGTCGCAATGGGTGCTTTAGGCCCCCTTTCAAAATAATTGGTATATCAAATTGTCTTATTTGGGAGTTTCAGGATTATGTTTCGTGTAATGAGTTCAAAGTTTGTTGAAAGTGATTTAAATGGTAAGTTTAGGGTAATTTTGTAATTTGGAATTGATTTTTGAGTATGTTTAGTATTTTCGAGATTGGATTACTTAATGCCTCTGTAACTATAATTGTTAACCATTATTTCTTATTATAGACGCTGGACGCAGGTCGCCTCCATCAGGTATCTGTGGAGATCTAAGGGGGAGGCCTATGTTCAGCAGTGGACGTCCTATGGTTGAGATGATGATGATGATTTCTTATTTACCGATATCAAGAAAGGAAGATCTCAGTTTAACCTATGTATCTGTATGTATGTATGCATGTATATGTAAGTCTGTGCACTTTAGGTGCTTTTTAAGGTTTTACGAAAATTATTGAAGTTGTTTTCTCAATAAAGTTTTGTTTTAAACCTTGATGTTTAAACTCTAAATACAATTTAAGATAATCTTCTGGTTTTTTATGAGATCAGTAACAAAACTTAATAAGATTTCATTCTAACACGTCAATAGTAAACTAAATTATTTCCCATAATTTCAAAACCAGGATAATATACTAAAATGTAATAAGAGTAGTAACCCTATATAAATATTGTTAGCATGACAGCAACTTTTAATCATCCTACTATAAATTAAAAAACCGCTGTGTAAAAAACATGTAAAATTGAACATTTTTGGGGCGTCTGCCAAATAGCAAGTTTTACCGGTAAACAGATTTATATTAAATAAAGCTGGGAACTTAAATCATTTTTATTGGACCGAGTAAAAAATGCATTGTTTGAGAATGACCTGCAAAGTAAATCCTAGTTTATTTATGAAAGAGACGCTAAGTCTTGCTACGTTTTTTATGGGTTAAAAGTATAACTATATCTAAAAGAAATAGAATTGTAAAAGCTAAAAGCAGTTTTCTTGGTTACCGATAAAGTGTCGGTTAGTTATCTGATAGTTAATGTCATGTGCCAGATAAATAATAATTTATGTTTACAAGTTCTATAGATATTGACATCCGAAACCTGAGAAATCAAAAGGTATAATTTATCTGTCAGACAAGTTCCTGATTGAATATCAGAGACTTTATCAGTAACCGGTGCAACTGGCCAATTTATTTTATTTCCTGGTCTAAAGTCTTTAGCCATTATTTCTGACCAAAGTTACAAGGAAACGTGTTTCAAAAAAAGAAAATGAAAAAAAAATACAGGTCACACAAACACTAACAAACATTTGTCCCAACCACCAACATTGGCCCAACCATCTCACAATTGAGTTACGAACCACAAGACGCCACCTTGCAATGTGGTCTCAGACCGAAATAGCCCATTTCACTTCTAAGACCACGATGATCGATCGCATAAACGTTTGGTATCGATAAGCCTGACGGATTCTATTTTGTTACAAATCTCTGTGTATGTGTGTGTGACTGAGAAATGGAGAACAAAATGACTAGCGGAGATGTCATAACGCAAAATCTCTTAAGAAAGTTGCGTGACAACATGCGGGTGTTCGGGAGACGAGGAACGTTACTAGCTCTGCCCTTCTTTGGAAGTAGCCCTTTTCCAAAAACCAAAGAAACCGATTGGTTTTGATTTAACAAGGAACCCGAACGTCTCGTTAGTTCTAGTAACTGATCACGCCTGTACGTTGCTTGACCTACAAGAAGGCGCCTGACCTACCTTCCTTGTGGCATCTCCGCTATCTTTCCTTCCTCCATGACTGTCCTTGTCGCATTTTCAAAGAATGGGATTGGATATTTACTCTAGGATTTGTATTGTGAAAGATGTTTCAGTTAGTAGATGAGATTGTTTTAACTAGTTTTGTATGAAAAACAACTTGTTTTAGGTCATTTATTAGACCCAAGTTTGCTGCCCAAAAAAAATCTCGGGAGGATTGTAGTTACCTATGTTTTTTGAGGACCCCTGCAGTAGGATTGCAATTTGTTATAACTATGTGTTTGTATGTATGTTTGCGTGTGAGTGTGTATAAGACTGATCTTCATCGTACCTTTTCTGAGATCAGGTTAGGGGAATTTGTACTGACTGACTGTAGAAATCACATTGCGATTTTGAGATATAATAATGGTTTTTTTTTGGAAATAGTATAGGATTAAGATTTTTGCGGTTCCATTTAATTTACACTTCGCTTCTTGTTATCTGGGTTCGCCAAGTTATTTCCTCGGTAAGCGAGTGAAACCGAGGGGAGCAGCTAGTACAAACTAAAGGCCTAGCCTGAAAGTCAATGACCTGAATGTCTGCAAATAATATGCGTGCTTCTGACAGAGTCAAACGGCTGTAATAATTTCAGCGATGCAAAGTTTCATGACCGAGTTACTAAACATAGATACCTATGTAGATATATTTTAGTTTATGTGGTTTAAAAAGTGTGAATTTTGGGGATTTCAGGTGTTTTAACTAAGTCAAAAGAGGGGTGTTATAAGTTTGACCTGTGTGTCTGTTTGCTTGTTGCACCTTCTTCCTCCTGTCCTGTTCCCATGGCTCTTAAACGGATGAACGAACTATTTTTTAAAATAAAACCGGGGGTTTTAGCGGTGATTCTTATAGATATTTTACATGAATTGGTTCAGCCTTTTCCAGTTTTAGGAGAGATGAGATAACAGTGTGCCGTGTCAGGATTTTCGAGCTCATGACTCAAGCCATTTAGTTGATTCAATTTATTGTAAACTACATTACCTATCTCCACTTCCTCATATGAAACTAAAACATGCTAATAAGGGATCCCAACTTTACACAGCAATGCATTAAAATTAAGCCCAAAAGATCTAACATAACCCAGAATTAAAACTTTAACAGCAACATCAGAACCTCTGTACATAAACTTGCTGAAAATTCAGACCTAGTGTAGGCCAAAGTGGAATTTCGGACAATCCAATTCAGAAGTGAGCGGAACAAACTTTTGCATAGCTCAAAGTACGCTGGTCCTTTAGCGATATTGAGAGAGGTCCAGTCAAAGTTGACCCCTTGGCAAAGACCCAAGGCTCCCAAAAATGTTTAGAGTAGTCAGGGACTCGGTTTTATGAATATTGGAGAGCTTATTGCTGTGTGGTCAGCTGGATAAAGGATCAATGAAAAATGCGGGGGGTCGTTTTGAAAAATGGGGTTTATAATCGTTTGGTGCTCAATGTTGATCCCCTTAGTTACTCAATATAATAATACCCAGATATCATACATGAACCAGTAAATTCTCGTTAATCTACCACAACTTTTGAAGTCTTTCAGAAAACTTTTTCGGACCAATATATAAAAATCCTGGCTCATTCATCATCATCCGCCTCGCTTTTACTCTGATGTTTCCAGATGGCTTCTAGTCAAAATGGATACATCTGGATACCAGGGTCTTACATGAAATCACCAATTTGACGTCCTTCTCAACACAGTTACCTAAGAAACCCGATACACCGTGATAGGACTAGCTCTGACTACAAATAAAGACTGCCAAAGAACAGCCGGGACCCACCACGTACCTTACGAAACACGGAGGAATTCCTCAAGACAAAATGGTCATAATATGATATCCTGAACATCATTTAAATCACGAACACCAACAATAAATTCTTCAAACATTCCATTAACAAAACGCTCTTAATAGTAAACATCTTCCAAGTAATTGGTGGACGGTTGGTCTAATGGTTTCCATAAAAACATTTGGCAGGACGATACAGACATATATCAGAAATCAGCGTCTATTTGGTAACATGCCAATAGTTCTGGCTACGCTATAAACATGTTCCAGGCAGTTTTTTGTAGGAACAGACAATCATGTTGATCTCAGTTTTATGGGGGTACTTGGAAATCTAAATTGATCTTCCTCATCATTTGTCTGTGTTGTCTATTGGGGTCAGAGACTTCATTTTTTTCAGAGACGAGATGTGATCTCTCAATTTTAGAAGTTTTTGAACTGGCACCCTATTGTGAGAATTGCTTTCCTGTACCGGAATAAAAAGACAGCTTAAAGCCTCTATCCTGCATCTAGCCTTTATCAATTTTTCTAAAACTTTAGGTCAATGGTAGCAAAAATAAACTTACGTCCGCTGAATTAGCCGAATTCTGGTTGAGAGGCAAAATGTCATAACTATATGGCTACCCAAAGATAAACCATCTAGCTAGCATCTTATCATTATGTACTAACATCAAGCTAGTTTTAATAGCTGAATTCGAGATAAAAGAAGTCAATATAAAATGGTTTCTCAATATTCGAAGTCTATTGACAAAATCCATACATAGAAATCCGATGTCCCCTTTTCGCTTAAGTGGCTTTTACAAGCTTTTTGATCATGATGTAGTATTCAAGTATACCAAGCTATTTGAAGAGCATAAGGAACTATGTCCTGTTTTTTTTCTTCTTTTTGACTCGATGCCAAGCTAGCAACCTAGTGTTAATAGGATAAAGCTTGTTTTGGATTTTTTTGGGTTCATGTTTAACACGCTAATAAGAGAAAATACTGAGAGTTCACATGGCTTCTGTCATAAGGCATCTACAAGGTATAAGGTACAAGGTATCTATAAGGTAAGGTGTCTACGCGTATTGTGATACTCTGTATTAGAGAGAAACAATACGCGTAATTTAGTGGTATTTTTTAATTTTTTATTCCCAAACATTCTTATCGATTTTTGCACATTACTGTCAGCTGCCATATATTTTGGTTTCTATCTAATGACAAAACTTAAAAATCATCAAACATCAGTAGTTCCCCGAAAAAATCTTCAAGAATACCCAGCAAAACCTGATATTCCATACAAAAATTCCATTAAAATCTTCACAAGAGAGCTGCATTGTCGGATATATGCATGGAAGGCAGTTTGTGAGATCATAAATCGTCGACGTATAGACGGCATACTTGTTACCGTTATGAGACAGGCAGAACTATGCTGTTACCTGGATAGGATAGGATATATAGGTCGTGAATAGAATATAGACAGGGTTATTTAAGATGGTATGGGTTTGATGAAAGGTAAATTAGATATTTTGTCATATTAATAAAAGTTACGCCGTGTTTTAAGTATTCATTAGGTGTTTTTCTGTTATGGTTCTGAGATTCTGCCAAAATTGTTCACGAACATAATAGTACCTTCTCGTCAACGCGATTCGTGCACAATGGTTGCAATTTCGCAGTATTTAAAAAAATTTAGAAAGCGCTGCTAATATTGTGGAATTACTGATCCAATTTGAAAACTTATTGCAATGTTAGATAGCCCATTTACCGATTGCAGCAATAGGCTTTTTATTATGAACTTTATATAGATGACACCAATTGCAGCTAGTTGTAGTGGATCATAACCGTTCTTTTTTTATCGTATCTTAAAAAGCATGGCCAATAAACCATGCTAAGATTTTGTAGTACCAAGTTCATAAACAACATAAACCTACATTTTCTTAAAACAGTTCTCTATTAATTTTCACTATCAATACTCAAAGTAAACAGTAGTTTTAGGAAACACGTTTATTTTGTCGCCCTAAAAAGCTTACTCGCTCTCACAGATGAGGTTTAAGTCCCCAAAAGTACGGCTAACGTAAACTGATTATGTATTTTCATACGTTTCAGCAATGCAGCTGCATCGGACATGATAAACGCTTATTACATTGTAACTGTAGCGGATTTATTTCCTGAAAATTTCACGCTTAATGAACGGACAAAAATTATAAAGGCTCTCATGTTGGTTGTGTATGCTTTTCGGTTGTATAATTATGTAATTAGTTCATCGTACTTTTGCGAGATTTGTGGTGGTTTTCTTAAAGTTAAATAATGATTTTATTACTGGTTTCGAAGGTGGATTAAATAAATGTATTAATGAACTAAAAGTAAAAGGAATCGTGAAGGCCTAGCAGGTAAATAACCAACCTCTCAAGTAAGAGTGCGCGGGTTCGATTCCAGGTCAGGCAAGTACCAATGCAACTTTTCTAGGTTTGTATGTACTTTCGAAGTATGTATATCTTAGATACCAATGACTGTGTTTCGGATGGTACGTTAAACTGTAGGTCCCGGATGTAATTGAACATCTTTGGCAGTCTTTACGGGTTATCAGAAGCCAGTAAGTCTAATAACCAGTCTTACCGAGGGATATTGGACTGTCCGGGTAACTGGGTGGAAGAGGACAGATAGGCAGTCGCTCCTTGTAAAACACTGGTACTGCTAGCTTTCGGTTAGACTGGAAGCCGAAACCAACATAGTTGGAAAAAGTCTAGGCAGATGATAAGTATTTATTATAACTTATGTGTTACGAGAAGATTATACATATAAGTGTTTCTAAAAGGCCCTTAAATCTAATTATAACCGGCTTCATTTTACTTGAAGTACATTCAACAAGTTAATTACCTGCCTACGCACGATTCAATGTAATATTCAAATTAAAGATAACAATATCATGATATTATTAATAAGATATTTGCCTTAAGGATATCCTATTATATTAAGATCAACAAGACTGGAGTTCGATAACTGTAAGACAAATATGTATCTTATGCTAATCACATAAGGTTGATTGTTCAAATAGTGCGGTTTCTATCATCAAATAATATGGTGAATATATATTGTTTAAAATATGGGAATTTTTGAGACAAAATCTGTTGAATGAAGAATCTATTGTTTTAGAAAATCGGAAACTTCAGATTTCAAAACGAAAAGTTTGTTTTAATGAAGAGTTCAGGCTACTTCAGTTTTTCAGAAAAAACTAATAAATGCAACTTTTAGGGGGATGTTCCCAGTAGAGGTATTTTCCCCCCATACATAAAAGAAGTCTGTCTTTTCTTAGTATTTGTGTACCAAACTACTACTATCTGGTTTTCATCTTTTGTGTACCATATTTACCTTGATAATTTAATCTTGCACCAAAAAAATAAATAGGTACAGTACCGACAAAAATACATAGAGGTATATTCACAAAACACACATGCTAAATAAACACAAAACAAACAAATGAATAAATTACCAGCACACCAAGTATTGTTTTACTACCTTTGTTAGACTATGTCATTCCTTCAACCATTGTGCAAAGCCACGGAGGAAGGAAAGATAGCGGAGATGCCATAAGGAAGGTAGGTCAGGCGCCTTCTTGTAGGTCAAGCAACGTACGGTAGGCGTGATCAGTTACTAGAACTAACGAGACGTTCGGGTTCTTTGTCGACTCAAAATCTTTGACAGATTGGTCTTGATTGATTGGTGATTTTATTTTGAAAATGATGGGTTCGTTTTAAGCGGAGCTAGTAAGGTTCCTCGTCCCCCGAACAACCGCATTTTGGCGCGTTATTCTTAAGAGATTTTGCGTCATAACATCTCCGCTAGTCATTTTATTCACAAGAAAAACAAAGTACTTATCTAACACTCGAATAATGCTCGCCATTTGTAAGGCCGTGTTCAGACGGCGCGACATATGTCGTCAATATATGAGTAATGGATCGCATTGGAGTGACGTGCGAGAGTATGGCGCGCTTTGACGTATATTTATGTAACGGTCCTAGTGTGTTAGATGAAAGAGGAAAAATGTTTTCGGAGATAGATTTAATCTGGTTATGGATAAATGTTGTTTGTTGGGCATGAATTAGACTGGTTTGGTAAAGTACAAGAGAATCTTTTAGGAATAGGTCTTTATTTTTTATAGCATGCGAATGTAAAATATTTATTGCTACCTATAAAGATAAGTACGATTACTTGTAATAATTCAGCAATAATATTTTAGAATAAGGATAAATTAAATCAACCACCTCGAATAGACAAAAGTAAGTATATTATTTAGGTCCTGTTTTCCTAGAACGATTGATTCGCAAAGCAAAGTCGGATGAAAAAGTGGGTTCGACGAAAAATTCCCGTTCCGTAGTAAAAAGGCTCATGATTTCACCGACGGATTGACCCATTAATTGATCCAAATACATAAACTACTGCATACATACATTTACCTTACTCACTAAGGATTTGTATTCAACAAGAACACAACAGAACAAGTCGTGTCTAAAAATACATTTACACCACAGACCTCTAATCTCAACATTAGTTTACAACAACAACCAAAGTTTTAAAACGCTTTCATTAAACTGAACCATTTAAAACCACACAGAAGATTATTACAACAACCCACGACATTTCAATTAGCCAAACTACACCAATAAACACACACAAAAGCCACGAACTTTTAATAATGCAGTAACTTGAAACAACTGGGTGACAACACAAATGTGTCCCCGTTTGAACAAGACATTATACTAACTCTTCGAGTACCCGCATACTGCCGACTAAACAATCGACCGACGATAAACTCGATCGTAACAAAAAATATTTTTTAAAGAATATCTTGGATCCAATCAAAGTTTTCAGTCGATCTGATACCGGCTAAATACCTGATCTTTGTAATGTGCGTACTACCATTCATCTTCATACTGATTTATGAGCCCAAACAAACTATCGGCCGACTAAAAGTTTGCAGTGTGCTACTCTTGAGCCTAATTTGGAGTGTATGTAGTCTTAAATTCTGTCTCCTAACTTGGAAGTCAGACTTTGTGTGAAAAGTTCCGTGATTTGCAAAAGTTTTTTAATGTAAGTACTATTGCTAATGTACTCATTAGTGACTTTACTTTTGTTTTGTTTTCGTAAATTATTGCTCGGATGGAGTTGAAATGTTTATTCTATTCTTTTGTTTTTCGATGGTCGGATTTTCTAGTAGAAAGTTTTTAGTTTGGGATTTTTATATGTGCTGCTATTTTGTGTTCGTGGTATACCTATTTGTTTTTCTGAAAATTGTTTGTGTGAACGGCGACATGGCTAGATAGAGTTACTTATGATATGACGGCAGATAGAAGAATATGGAAGAAGAAAATATGCTGCGCCGATCCCAAATAAAATTGCTTTGATATATTGATAATGCTGATAAAATATTTCACTTTATTTCTTGTATTCTCCTGATACGTAAATTGAAAATGTTACTTATGTAGATTTATATATGTAGTACTGGAATGATCAACATTGTTGTTCTTTAAATGTAAGAGGTCATTTATCGAGGAAGGATATACGGTACTTTTTATCCGTTTAATGGAAATAAATCTCTCTAGACGCCGCTGAAACCGTTGATGACAGCTTATACAACTATAAAAGCACCTAAAGAAATATAAGTCTTTCATTCTAAAAAGCGAAGCACAAAAAAGACTAAGTACCAAGATAATCACAGCACAAAATCCAAAAGAAAATACTTAAGTCTTTATTTTCTGGCGAAAACACACCATTAAATATGCACTTCAGATATATATCTGTTTGGCAAACATTTTCTTTGGCACTAAAATAACTTAGCTAACCATGGGTTTCGTTCGCGTGATTAAAATCTAGAAAGTAAATGTACGTTTAAATAAGAACGAATTTTACACCTAAAAGGAACAACAAATAATAGGTAATGGGTTAGATAATAAGTATATATAATTTTTGTGTTTATAAGTGTAAATATTTCAATTAAATAACTAAAAATAAAAAACTGTAATAAAAATAAAGAAAAGGAGCAACCTATTTTTGTATCATTATCTGCCTAATTTTTCCTAAATATGTTGGGGTTCACTTTAAGCCTACTGGATGCGGCTGAATCCCAGTGTGCTACAAGGAGCGACTGCCTATCTGACCTCCTCAATCCAGTTACCCGTGCAACTTTTGGAAAGACTGGTTGTCAGACTTTCTGCCTTCTGATTACCCGTAACAACTGAAAAAGATGTTCATAGACAGCCGGGAATTTAGCGTGCAAGACATGGACGAATTCGTAATGATAAATTGAGCATTGGCGTAAATGCTATGTTACTTTTCGAGGTTTCACCTTACTTTCACAAGAATGGTTATCAACCCAAAACCTTGATTTCCAAGAGCACACTTTCTTTCAAGTTTTCAAAACACAATAATCAGGATACCAACTAACTTTGCAAAGAAATATGGGGTCCATTACTATATTGTTCTTACAAGGAAGAGGTTACTCTTAGACCTCTGGGGATCCATTAGAACAGAGGTAATATTGTAAAGGAACAAGAACTTGAGATTCGCACTCAAATAAAATATAGGGTTATTAGATTTTTTGTTCTTATACATAAAGGATATATGTATTTTTAGGGTTCTGTATTCAAAATGTATAAAATTACTTAGACTTCGCCCGTTCTTCGTCCGTCTGTCACCAAGCTTATGTCAACCATGACAGTTGATATTTTCATATACGGTATATATCTGTTGTAATAAAAAATACTGAAAATATTTATTTATTTGATATGCATACAACAAACGCAGGCAAGTACCAATGCAGCTTTTCTAAGTTTGTATTATGTACTTTCTTAGTATATCTTGGATACCAATGGCTGATAAAAGGTGAAGGAAAACCTCTTGAGGAAACCTGGACTATAAAGTCTGAAATCAGCAACCCGCATTGAGCAAGCGTGGTGATTAACGCTCAATCCTTCTCCATGTGAGAGGAGGCCTGTGCCCAGCAGTGGGACAATAAAAAGGCTGTAACAGTATCAATAAATGTGATTTTTGGCCTTTCATAGATGCAATGCCGTCTTGCCCTTGGCCGGTTTCATTTTTCCCATTGAAGTACTCAAAAAAAGCAAAATCCATTACCTTAATGAGGTGTTACCTTTTCGGTGTATTCTGTATTTGTACCAGCTTTAGCGAAAACCAATCTCGAATTCACAAACGCCTGAACAACAGTGTATTCTACTAGTCACACTAATATTTATTCTAGACTGAAAAGCGAATTTGTACTTGCAACAGACAATTGTAAAGCTTTTATATTGACACTTGCTTCCATCCGTGTGTCAAGGGAACTACTCCGCGCAGCCGGCTAAAGTAATTTTGTAGGTACTGTAGGACCGGGAGATAATTATCTTGCTCAAAATGAAAAACTGATTCGATATCACGACGTTTATTGTTTGGGCTCGAGAGGTGAAGTGACACACTTCAGTATAAAAACTTATTCTATAGAACGAATCGAATATATTTAAAATGATTGCCCGGTCAGTATCAATAATGATGAATAAAACCTTACAAATGAAAAAGTTTCTAACTACGCTACAGTACCTATATGATATTTCTATGCAATCTTTATACACTTACATAAGATGTGGGTGAAATTACAGCAATTTTTCAGTTACCTGTGAACAAAAAAACAATGTTATTAAGTTTTGCTTTCAAGTCGTCATATTTGAAATTTTTCAGAAAATTTAGTAATACTAATACATATTATAAAGGTGACGAGTTTGTCTGTTTTTACTCGCTAATTGCAGGAACTACTGGACTGACTTGATTTTTTTGAAAGAGTTTGATAATCTATTATCGAGGAAGCCCATACTTTTCTTTGGTTGCCAGTTCGACTAATCAGTAAAAAGTATTCCTGCTAAGTTTAGGTCTGTATTTTTTTTTACTGCTAGTCTGGTTACGTAAAAATGACATTTATTTTCTTTCTACCTTTTAATACCAGTCTTCTCTCACATGGTTTTAATTAAAAACCCAACTACTATATTACTTTTACCTCAAACTAATAAGCTATGTTTCTGACCACAAACTACCCGCATCCGTGATGATTTCCCTAGACAGTTACCTGTTTTCTGTCATATAAAAGATAATCTCATTTTGGCCAGATTTTATGCGGCTAGTGTAAGGTCAAACTGAGACTAAGGGTTATAAGACCCTTTTTAGGTAATTCTGGATTAATAGCAAGATGAAGGATTCTTTTGAACGTGGAGAGCTGTAACACATTATCTGCCAAGCCTTTTCCCAACTATGTTGGGGTCGGCTTCCAGTCTAAACGGACTCAGCTGAAACAATGTTTTACAAGGAGCGACTGCCTATCTGACCTCCTCAGCCCAGTTACCCGGTCAGGATCGCTGTCACTCATCACCAATCCTCTCCAAATACATATAGAGAGTTGCTACCTAATTGCTAGCAGCTACCATTAGTTGCTACCAATTGCGGGTAGCAACGAGGTTTTGAAGATATTCAGAATCTAATCTTTATTTTTTTGCATACAAGCTTGGTTTTCCACATCCAGCATTTGGATATCAGTCCAACGTTTGGCTAACCAAACGTCTGATAGCGGCCGGATATCTGATCGTCGTTGTAATGTGTGCACTATCACTCGTCTGATTTATGATCCTGGTTAGACTATCGGCCGACTAAAAGTTTGCATTGTCCCGGCTCTTAACAGATCAACTGCCAGATAGACTGTTACATGTGTTAATGTGTTAGAAATATTTCAAAACTTCACGAACAAATATTCCCTATATAAAAAAAAAAAACACGTGTATCAGTCCATCGTGGCTTATTAAGTAGAAAGATGCTAATTTGACTCAAACCTAAGACCAAATATTCTAAATTCAGAAAATATTTACAAGTAAATAAGTTCTCGAAACGAATGTCTTAGGCCCGTGTACACCAACAATATAAACGCTGTTCTTAACAGGCTTTTAGTAGGTCGCCCTGTATGTAACTATGTAACAGAATCTAAGGTAACTTAATCATCTTCCAAGTATCGTTATAGCGTCATGAAAATTGGCAGCTGTATGTTGTTTTTATGACATCAAAATAATTTGGTACTGTCAAACTAATCTGATGATTAAGCTGGAAGATATGATATAGGTATATCTTCATAATGGAATATCGTATCATAGCTGTATTTGGGGTTACAGAAAAGTCTTATAATGAAGTCTTCAAAGTCTTCAAAGTCTAATGATGAAACTATTTTTTTTTTGTTTTTTTACGTGCATTTATAAAAACCGTGTTTATTGTGGTTTTCAAGTGCTAATTTACTCTTTAAACAACTGTTAACTTAGACCGTGAATGTTTTCAATGGTTTTCGGCCTAAATCGATCACAAACCGCACTTAACGAGATACGAATCGCTCAGTTTGGCAACATTTGTTATCGCGATTATGCGTAACTGTGACGTCATCAATCATCGTATGTACTACGTCATTAATATTAGAATTTGTTCCGTAAGGCGCGAAGTTCGGTCGTTATTGTAATCGTGGTGTCGAATTATCGATTATCGATAAACTTTGAGCGTGAGTTCGATTACAATCAAGACACGTAAAAATATAAGTGTGTTTGTAATTTCTTATGTATTCTTAAATTAGGAGGAAAATATCTCGAAGAAACCTGGACTTATAAAAGTTTGAAATGGTCAATCCGCCTTGAGTAAGCGTGGTAATTAAGGCTCGGCCCTTCTCAGTGTGAGAAGAAGCCTGTGTCTAGCAACAGAAAAGTAAAGAAGGCTGATGATGATAATAGAACGTCACTAATTAAGTATATCTTATTCGTTAGGTAATTTGTTTTATCAATGTTGTTTCACTCCTACACGCATCACATAATATACCTACATTTTGATCCCATAAAATGCGATTATTTCATATCAAAGCCCTTTACAAATCACGTAGATTTACACATTTAGAATATTTGAATGAATCTTGTAAATAAATAACATACCATACATAAATATTTTCACATTACATATTATAAAGCATACCCTTTGAATCTGCTAAAATACCTAAATCTTTCCAACGAGCCAAAACCCAGTCTAAAAATAAATGCCCCAATAAAAAGCTAAAAGAACTATCTTGGTATCTTTCATCCATCTTTTTTACAACCCTTTAAAAGGTTTGCTTAACTTTATAGCCCTTTTGAAACAACCCTAAAAAGATTTCTATTAACTTTTAAAATATTCATTCAATTTCGTACCTAACCTGTAATTTTGTGAAGTAAAAAACTTAATCACCTTAAAAGTGTTAGGAAATTGAAATACCTAAATTGGTTTTGTATAGCGTTTTTTAAGATTTTTATATACCTACGATTCGTAAATCTACTCGTAAATTAGCTTATCACACGGTTCATGAAATGACTTCTGTACTTACTTGAATAAACAAAGAAAAGGAAAAAAATACAAAAAAGATCCTTGCAAAGAACCCACTCCTTTCACACTCGCGGATTTTCGGCCCGGTTTTCCCGAGCCAGACCTCGTTTCATACGGGCGGAGTCAAGCGTATAATCGCGAAAGTAAACAATTGACAACTACTGGTGCAAAATATGATGTTTAAAACTGAGCCACAAACTTTGCCACCAAGAATACTTTGCGTACGCTCTATAAAAATCTACATGTATGAAAGCACTGTTAAAATCGAGCGACAGATTTTTGCAGCTCGTAATATGTTGCGCGTAAAAAAACCGCTCAGAAAATCCACCAGTGTGAAAGCACTAAAGTCTTAGCCAGTCCAGTCTAAGTAAAATGGCGTTATAAATATGTAAGAGGATACTGAAACGTTAACGTTGGTTATAACTTAAGAATAAGCGCTAGAAATAATAGCCAGCTGTTTATGCTTCAAAGTGATATTAAAATTTTCTTAAAAGAATATTCTTGGGAAAAGGGTCTTTTGAAAATGTGTTTTTGTAACAGATGAGTGCAGAAAAGTTTACACACAAATATTACTTTTGAATTATGTCACAATTTAGCGTAGGTAATCTAGTTAGTAACTGTCTAGATGTTTTTAACGACGTGTGAAATCATCAAATGGCCCCTCCCGCTGTGGGTTAGCAGCGGTGAGGGAGTGTCAGACTCTTACTGACTAAAAACCGTCGTGTTCCGTCGTAGGCCTTTTATGTACCAGGGCCGCGGTAACTCTTTCGAACAACCCGCAGCCCCGGCAGTACTGTCTAGATCTGTGGTTGAACCTGTGATAAAAGATGGGCGATTTGGTCAAAAGTCATTGATTCAAAGTAGGCAGAAAATTACCACCTTTGGAAAGTCAAGTTTACAAAAGATGGCCCCCAAAAATGCCCGCTCCTCACTTCTTCCTATGTGTTTGTGCTAGGAAGAAGAAAAGCTTGTGCTGTGTATAATATGCTAGTACCTATTTCACATGAGATAAAGAAGCAAGCATTTCTTTAATGCCTGAAAAACTTAAGTACCCTAAAAAATCTTCAAGCCAGAATTCTTCAACACTTCAACAGTTTCTAAGTATTACCTTCTAACTAAAAAACTGCATACTTACAAAGTGATCTTCACTCCAACAAACTTGCAAAGTAAAAGCTTAATTAAGAAATAATAAAGAAAGAAAGAAAGGAAATGAAAGCACTTTCACACCTAGTTCTTTAAAACAATAAAAAAATTCTTCAATAGAATTCTTTTTATTTTTCACATCGTTCAGCTAGCACGGTTTAAAATACACCCTGAATGAAACTAAAAAGAAGCACTCTGTAGGTAACGTGGCTAAAAAAAGGTCAGAAGGGAAAGTGGGCCACGTGAAAGATGTAGTATTTAATTCCCGTATTTTTCTTCGTTCCTTTAGGACACGAGTTTCTTTTTTTGCTTTCTGACTAGGTTTCGGTCTAAGTAAATATAAGGTTTAGCAGTTTTATTTCAGTGTCATGAGAGATAGTGCTTGAAATTGATGGCCGGATAATTCTTTATCGTCATCTGCCTAGCCTTTTCCCAACTATGTTGATGAATTAGTTGGGGCATCCAGTCTAATCGTATGTAGCTGTGTAAAATAGTACTGGTAATTTTTATTGGGTCAAGTAGAAAGTCGCTCCCTGCAAAACAATGGTTTTGGTCTGACCTCCTCAAACGTATGTAGGTACCTACCCGGGCAACCGAACACTCCTCAGTAAGACTGGTTTTCAGACTTACTGGCTTCTGACTACCCGTAAAGACTGCCAAAGATATTCAATGGCAGCTGGGAGTTGCAGTTTAACGTACCCTCCAAAACACAGTCATTGGTGTCCAAGACATACTTAGAAAGTACATATACAAACTTAGAAACTCAAACACTCATTTTTGAGAGGTTGGTTTTTTACCCACTAGAGCACCACAACTTTTTTTAAAGTTACTTGAATGGAAGAAATGGATCTTCTATCTACATTTTCTTGGTAACCCGCTTCACAACATTTAAGTGGGTCACGCGAGAAGAGTGGCGGATTCTTGTGTCAATCCCGGTATATTGACACCTGATGTCGGGTAACCTTGCCGAGTTCCCGCGATACCATCAATTTAGAATATAGATACTTTTTTTATTTGACACACATGTCATTACCCCTGTCTTGTATGTGAAGGGGTAGGTAGACATATTGAAGCGACTAAGGCCTTGGAAATGAGAGTGAATTTGACACTGTAAGACACAAAATTGTTAGCTTATAATATTACTCTAAAACTTGTAAGGTAACGGAAAATCTATCTATACATCTTTATTGTGATGAACAGTCTGTTTGCTTGCTTGACACCCGCTAGTCTCAGTAACTACTGGATTGGTGTCAAGAAGCTTATTTTTGGAAAAAGGCTTTTATCCTATTGCGGAAAATGACTCTCCCGGGATGTAGAAAACCATGTGGAACAGTTACCTGAAAATAATACCAACCTGCAATGTTTCTTAAACTTTAGGTACTTTTGTGTTTTTTAGAATGGTACAAATCAGTCATTCCTATCAATGGCTGTCCACTATTGGACATACTTTTCGTGTGTGGCAAAACCCGTTTTTTCTGTCATGTAAAAGACATTACAGGCTACTAAAGAAAAGAGCTTTTCGAACCTCACAATTCACATACAAGTATAAATAATAAATGATCTCTCTCACTGAAAGAGATTGAAAATACAAAAGATGGTTAACAGAGATCTGTCGTTATTCTTGTCTTGTGACAATTTCTTATCAGAGACTGTCTTTAACTTACATTTTGAACCTTAACTTGAAGAGCATAAGTTAGATTTTTCCATGCAGGTTTTTTTTTCAGAGACCATCTTAAAGTTGCATTTTGAAACTTAACTTTAGACGTATAAGGTTGAATTTTCAGTGAAAGAATGGTCAGCAGAAGAAAATATATTGGTATTCAATTTATATGTAACACTCTTACGAGTTGTCTCGAACGGCGGTCATATACGAATCGTATGTGTTTTGTTTTATTTCGATTTAAATGGCGTTTTTATTGGGAGCCATGTTCTGTGGTCTTTGACATGGTGTAACATATATATATTTATATGTATTTATATTTATATGTTATCTTTGTAATCAATTATGGTATTTTTAAGGAAAAGCTATACTTATACAAATATACATATTAAAGATTCAAGAATAAGTGTGTATAAAATTCGGGGCTGCGGGATTGTTCGAAAGAGTTACCGCGGCCCTGGTACATAAAAGGCCTACGACGGAACACGACGGTTTTTAGTCAGTAAGAGTCTGACACTCCCTCACCGCTGCTAACCTACAGCGGGAGGGGTCATTTGATGATTTTTGAGGTCGTTAAAAAAGCATGAATAAAATATGAAGCATAATAGCATAAGAAATTAAACATATCTACGTCATTTTGAATTCAAAGCATATAACACATTGAAAATACATGTTCCTTAGACACTAATATGAAAAAAAATGTATTATTATATCCCAAAGGAATTTTACATTTGAATATTTATCTATTTTAGAAATCAAATATTTTTATGCATGTCTAGAGCATACAAAATTGATAATATTTTGTGGAAAAACTGCGAGAATATCAAGCAGAAAGTTGCCTCCCTGGGGAGCCTCACCAACGGTGCTGCGAACCACTGGCCTGGCACTCTGCTACTCCGCGGGCGAATATGCGTGCCCAGTGTGGAGTCGTTCCGTTCACGCTGGGCAGGTGGATGTAGCACTGAACGAAACGTGCCGCATTATAACTGGCTGCCTCAAGCCGACCCCGTTACAAATGCTGCACCCACTGGCCGGCATTGCCCCACCAGATGTTCGCAGAAGCGTAGCCTCTGGCATCGAGAGAGCCAAACTCGAAACAGACCAACGACACCCCATGCACAATTACACCCCTGTGCCACAACGGCTTAAAAGCCGCAGGGGTTTCTACAAAACCGTTGCTCCTGTCGATGGTGAGGCCTCTCGTGCCAGACGGGATCTTTGGCGATCGAGGAGTTTACTGCCCTCCCCGTTTGTCCCGCTCTTAGAAAGACTCCCTCCTGGACACGATCTCCCGAGAAGAGCCTGGCAGTCTCTAAACAGACTCCGAACACGGGTAGGCCGGAGCAAAGATAATCGATCCAGGTGGGGTTTCGCGGGCGGGGCGGACCTTGGGTGCGAGTGCGGGGCTGCCGTGCAGACGATGTCCCACCTAATCGCATGTCCACTGTGCCCTGAAACCTGCTCGCGGGAGGACTTAATGAGCGCATCCGGCCGTGCTCTCGCTGTGGCGGAATATTGGGCTGACATAGTGTAGTCTCATATGACATGTCATCGACTCGAAAGAAGAAGATAATATTTTCACTTATAATACCACAAGAGCTTCAAAATTATCGGGTATTTTCCGATAGGTTTGTTGTTTTAGTTTTAGTTTTATTTGTTTGCAGGGAACCTTGAGGGAAATGCCAGATAATTATGAAGCTCGTGTGGTATTCGGGAGATTATTTTTCCGTCCCAAATGTCGGCCACAACCTGTCAGTTTGACGTAGCAACGACCAGAGAAAATATTCAAAAAATTTTCAGTATAATACCATGTAGGTTGTACCACGTGACGTCGAATGGTGCAATTCTATTGGTCGATATTTGGGTCGGAAAAATAATCATATAAAACCTAAGAAAATAAAGCATATTTCAGCGAACGAAATATGTAACAGTTGAAAATTTAATTTTATTGTACTTTTGAAGATCAATGTTTTTATAAATAAAGTAAATAATATGATATATTTTATAAGCGAATGAATATTATTAGATGGTATAAGGTGACAAAAATAACTGGAATTCATCAGAAAATTATAAAACAAATATTATTTGTTTAATTCTACAGAAAAAGTCGTGGTGGCCAAGTGGGTAAAGGACCAACCTCTCAAGTATGAGGGCGGGGGTTCGATCCCAGGTCAGGCAAGTACCAATGCAACTTTTCTAAGTTTGTATGTACTTTCTAAGTATATCTTAGAATACCATTGACTGTGTTTCGGATGGCACGTTAAACTGTAGGTCCCGGCTGTTATTGAACATCCTTGGCAGTCGTAACGGGTAGTCAGAAGCCAGTAAGTCTGACACCAGTCTAACCAAGGGGTATCGGGTTGCCCGGGTAACTGGGTTGAGGAGGTCAGATAGGCAGTCGCTTCTTGTAAAGCACTGGTACTCAGCTGAATCCGGTTAGACTGGAAGCCGACCCCAACATAGTTGGGAAAAAGCCTCGGAGGATGATGAATTCTACAGAAAAAATATGCTCTATAAATTATTGTGTAACTAGTAACTATGTTTACATAATTTGCTGAAAACTGAATCAAATTCAGTTCGGCCAAACGCGACATAATGACTCATAAACACACATACATTCATTCATGCAGGTCAAACTTAACCCATCATTTTTGAAATCGGTAAAAAAACATTTCAGTCAACAACTGAATTTCATCGTTACAGGACTAATTATGAAAACGTCAAAGAGTGCTGACGCCGATTGCCATGTAAACGGAACGTCGATGCCAAATGATTCATCACGCTAGCATGCATGCATGCATTAATTATTTACCTTAATTGATTTCATTTAAAGTACAAATATTGATGGGGAAAATTATAGGTAAAGCTTTCGTTGAAGTACAGATCTTTTTATTTTACTTAACACTGTTTTTTATCTGCTTTTTGAGGAAACTACTTCTTCCAAAAAAATCTTATAAATGTTGGGTACCTACTCCGTTTTATGATCTGTTTTTATGGTGAGTTTCATCAAAATAGGTTCAGTCGTTATAGCCATTACAAAAAATCATACAATAGTGTGTAAGAAGATTTTTTCAGCACTCGCTTCCAAAGTAAGCCCTTCCCGTGTTTTGATGGGGATAAAAAGTATACCATGTCCGTTTCTTGATTCTACCTCTAAGCTACATCCCCACCAATATTTATCTAAATCGATTCAGCCGCTCTTGAGTAAAATTGGTGTAACCAGCACGAATTTCTTTCTTTTCTAGACTATGTTTCTGATCCAATGATTTTGTCTGTGTGTCTACGATCGAGCCAGTCAGTCGAACGATAGATAAGCAAAGAAACTTTTATGAAGGCGATAAAACTGAACGCACATCGGTCTATCTTAAGTTAGAAAGCATTTAACTCAAATACCGGCCAAGTGCGATTCACACTCACACATGAAGGGTTCCTTACCTACATATCTATAATGTATCTGTACGTTTGTTGTATATGAACCCTCTACTGTTACAGCCTTTTTATCGTCCCACTGCTGGGCTGCGGCCTCCTCTCACACGGAGAAGGATTGAGCATTAATCACCACGCTTGCTCAATGCGGGTTGGTTATTTCAGACTTTATAGTCCAGGTTTCCTCAAGATGCTTTCCTTCACCTTTTTATCAGCCATTGGTGTCTAAGATATACTTAGTAAGTACATACAAACTTAGAAAAGTTGCATTGGTACTTGCCTGACCTGGAATCGAACCCACACCCTCATACTCGAGAGATTGGTTCTTTGCCCACTAGGCCACCACGACAGAACCCTCTACTATATTTATTTTATTCTAATTTTTAACATTAGTTGTTAAAGCAGCTACAAAAATAATCATATGCAACTGCCTAGCTATCACTAGATTCTCTCTTGTAGAGATAAAAGAAAAATATATGAAATCCAAATCGTATAGCTTCTGAGGAATGGTTTATTTAATATATACTTATCTCATGTTTGGTATAGATTGTCAGATTTCTGTTCGAATATTCAATGCCTAGCTGCTATCACAGCTCATAAGATATAGACACCCGTCTAGATAGACAGAGAAATCTTAGCAAGGTCTACCCTTTAGCTAAGGAACCCTAATAAAAACCTATCGCTGACATCACACCAGTCAGAAATATAGCCAGCGGCCACCGTCACATCCTGACTGATGACGTCATTTGTCGCCATCTACCAGTAATGTGGTTTGAGTTATCACACACCCGAATTCTGAATATATTGACTTCAAATAAAGAAAGAAAGGTTTTCGTACGTGTAATGGCAGAGGCTATATTTTAGAGAAAGAGTACGGGCATACTATAAACTTTAAGTCGGCCGATAGTTGACCCGATGGTTGGCAATTTTTACATAAAATCTTATTTTTAGTACGGATTTAGGGATGATACGCATGCAACAAAGTGTGTGCTAAGTATGAATGTAGATGGATGGAGAGGAAGAGGAAGACCTAAGAAAAGATGGATGGATTGCCTGAAAGATGACATGTATAGGAAGGGAGTGAGAGTCAGTATGACGAGTGACAGGGGAAAATGGAAGTGGAAGACAGAAGAAAAATTTAGAACAGGGCAGGAGGAAGAAGAAGGTTTATGATTTTTAGTGCGCACACTGTATACATAGAAACATGACAGGAAAGAAAGAATTTACAAAGTCCAATCAAAGTTCTCAGTCGGTCTGATACCGGCTAAATACCTGATCTTTGTTATGTGCGCACTACCATTCATCTTCATACTGATTTATGAGCCCAAACAAACTATCGGCCGACTAACAGTTTGCAGTGTGCTACTCTTGCGGGTTGAAATAAAGTGGGGGTAGAATATGTGAAGGTTTTGGACAAATTGTGGGTGTCGCGGTGTGTTTTCCAATTTATTGGTCTGGTGTCAATGAACTTTGTTTTAGGGTATTGTTTTCGCAGACTTTCTAAATTAGGTATGCTGTAGTTTCCGAATGATAACAATCTGACAAACAATTAAATTGATACATAATTGGTACATGTTGTTCACAACTTAACCAAAAGTGAAAATTGTTCGTGAATACTTCAAACTGACTTTCTAGTTATTCAAAGACACACAATTACCTTTTAAATACAACTCAGCATCTTTTGAAGTCCATTTCAATATTAAATGACTTTGAATACTAAAGGACAATTACACGAGAGTACATTGGGTTGTAAAAAAACGGTTTTTTATCTAAAAAACTGAGGAGATTATAGGTTTAAACATGGGTCGTTTGACAGTCCTTGTGAACTAGGGTACCTAATCTTTTAAGCAAAATTATCAATAGATAACACAAAAGTTACATATTGCAAACAATTTAATCTTGATATGTCTTCCTGCCTGTCCTTAAATTACAATACCATCACAAAACCTCACGAGGTACCCGGTTTTATGCCTTCTAAAGTGCAAAGAACATCACATGCAAGTTATTATATGCACTTCTGAATGTTTCGTATAAAAAAGAGACCGTTGTTCCCAGACTAGACTAAAAACGAATAATTTCAGTAAAATGTCACTCTCGTGTCTCACTCTCCTTTCAATAACATGAAAGAACAACCAACGCACTGAAAACACTTTTCTTTCTTTGGAAGTCTTTTAAAAAGTTTCAACAATCCAACAGCGAGACCTACTTACGTAACAAAGTCACACACACACACACACACACACACAAACGAATGAAAACAAATGACGTCATCAATCGTTGACGCGTGCGTCGTGACGTCACAGTTACAAGTTTTTACTTTTAAGCTAGGATTACACTAACGGGCTAAGGTGAGTATATGTATGTGTTATAGTGAGATTATGGCCTTTAAAATTATGTAGTGTTTGGAAGAAGTTGATGAAATAACGGTGAATTGCGACGGTTAACTATAACGATAACCGAACATTTTTAATTGTCAATGGACGACAGTTTCACGGTTATGGTTTGGTTATTATTATAGTTAAAAGGTGCAAGTCACATTAAATTTAACTATTGAACTATAACGATAATCAAACCATAACCAGCCAAATCGGATCAAAAGGGTTTGATCACAAGCACTATGGATCTACACCTGGTCAGCTTGACCAAATATAGCGTGCTAGCTTCCGCCCGACCGACACTTCACCCGCGTAGAGTTCGGTTATATCGCGTTTCCAAGAGAATTCTTCGAAAGTCCGGGATAAAAACTATCCAATGTTCTTTCTCAAGGTCAACTCTATCTCTGTACCAAATTTTATTAATACAGTTCAGTGGTTTAGACGTGAAAGCGTAACAGACAGACAGAGTTACTTTCGCATTTATATATTAAAGTAGGGATATACGCTGAACTATTCTTAGCAGGTCAACGCGACACGAATCTTCAACCGCTCATGTAACCACAGCATAACGAAGTTCTGACGTCAAAGTATTTTATTCGAGTTTTGTCTGTTGAGGGTAAGCCGGGTAACAAGGGTAACACACCCAGGGTAAGATGGGTAACGCAGGGTAAAATTACGTAACTAAAACGATAAGATCACGCCTGTTCTCTCTAGAGATGTCAGAAAAATGTTTGAAATCCAAATCGCATCAGTTCTAAGAAATGGTTTATTTATTACTGATCAGTGATCACATTATTTTGGTTTGGATTGACAGATGTCTGTCCGAATATTCCATGTCAAGAAGTACTTCGTTATGTAAGGTTTCTGATATTGAAATGTCATCATCTGTCTAGCCTTTTCCCGACTGTGTTGGGATCGGTTCCCGGTCTTATCAAATGCAGCTGAGTACCAGTGTATTACAAGGAGCAACTGCCTATCTGACCTCCTCAACCCAGTTACTTGGGCAACCCAATACCACTTGGTAATGGTTGTCAGACTGCCTGGATTCTGAATACTCGTAATGACTGCCAAAAACATTCAATAACATTAAAATTAAAATGTGAAAATAAATAATAAATATTTCTATTCTCTAAAATTTTCTTTGAATTGTCAAAAAGTCAGTGGGTAACGGTAAAGAAACTTCATCATTATACAGACTTTTTTTCTTCAATAATATCATGCAATGTGAAAACTTCGATTAAACACAGGTAAAACCGAAGGATACCTCAATCGTTAACCACATTTAATTAACATTCCCACAAATTATTACAAACCGCAATTTCCGAAATTACCGATTAAAATAAATAAAAAGGTCCCTTATCACAAACGACATTTTAACCTGAAAATTTTCCCGAAAACTCGGTAAAATATCACTGTTTGAACTAATTACCGAATATTGTAATTCACGTTGATCGTAAAATGTAAAGTTTCGACTATATTAGAACACACATTTTACGTTTAAACTGTTTTAAATACTTTTGCTTCAATTGAGGGTAGTTTAATATGCGGAGTGTATACAGGGTGTTTTCAGGCCGCTGTTACTTTAAATGTATTAATGAAGGATATTGTGTTCTTTGTTGCCGGTAAAATATGGAAAATACGGTGAATTATTGGCAAAGTATCGAATAACTTAACTGGGGTATTGAAAATGTAATAACGGATTTATTTTGTGGAAAATGGAGAAGTAAAATACTCACTTAAAGAAGTACAATAGTGAACATAAAAGTAAAATAGTACAATTTTCATTTTAAAAAATCTACTGCATTTAAGTCAAAATAGTATTTTTTTACCAAAACGTAGACATCATAGACACATATGTGTACCATTTTAACATGATAAAAACCTAACAAATTACCTTAAAATTTTCACTTTAAAACAATTGTGAGTGTGAAGGGCGGGCGTTTTGGGGGCTGTCTTTTGTATTGACGTTCGAAAAGTGCTGATTTTCAGCCTACTTTGAATAAATGACTTTTGATTTTGATTAATTACCTAAAAACATCAGCCTGTATTTACATATTTAACTGACCTCCGTTCAGAAGCCATTAAAATAGTTTTAATGGTGGTCCGTTATCCTAACCATGACATTATGGGGGTATATTGATTAGATAACTTTGAGGGTAGTCGTAATATGGAGCACCATAGATTGAATGTTGGGTTCAGATAAGGGGTGTTTAAGATTAATTGTTGAGTTTTTGACCTGTATAATAGGTCAGGCAAGTACCAATGCAACTTTTTTCAGTATGTATGTACCTACTACGTATCTTGGACAACAATGGCTGATTAAAAGGTGAAGGAAAACATTTAAAGGAAACGTGGACTATCAAGTTTGAAATCACCAACCCGCACTGAGCAAGCGTGGTGATTAATGCTCAATCCTTCTCCGTGTAAGAGGAGGCCGCAGCCAAGCAGTGATAAAAACTTAGCAGTGATCACTGTTTTGATTGGTTTGTGTGTGGTTAGCAACCTAAAAACCCGAAGAGTTTGTTTCATTGATCGAATGCCAATTACAGGAAATAAAAATAAATAAAAAATCTTGATGGGAGTAAAATGTTAACATGAAATATGTAAAAACTAGTATATAATAAATAACTTTGAGTATATCTCAGTTTAACTAAAATAGCTCTATATAAAGCAGTTTCTTTAAAAACAGTGCACTCTAAAACCCTCTTTCAATACACAAAACGGAACAAAATTCTCATAGAAACCGCACACAGGAAAATAAAAACACATTTTTATCTGCTTTCGGAATAATAAAAATCTCGGCCGCAATGTTCCACTTAAGTTACTTCGTGATTAAGGTATTAAGATATAAGAAACCTAGCTTAATACTGAACATTATTTCCTTACAAAATAATATATTTTTACTTATATACAAAAAAAAACTCAATATATTTTGGTCTCCCCGATATTTTCCGACGAATTCAACCGTGAAGCGTAGTACCGTAGCGCGTAGCTCGTAGCCCGTAGCCGTAGCTCGTAGCAAGTAATATATTCGCTATCTATATTACTTATTGAGAAAATTTCTTCGAAGCAGATTTCGCGAGAGTACAATATTTATACCGATCGGTCATATTATTGCGGGGGAATATCACACGGAGGAAATTCGGAAATCTCAGCTAGTTGGCAAAAATGTATTTTGAAAAGTCGACATTCTAATGGATTATTCGAAACGTGAAATATTGAAATGCAATATTCATTTATTGGTGAATTTTGGAAATGTAATTTCAAAAGATGAGTGTCGTAGGTGTAGCTTTGATAAGCAGCCAAAAGGTGAGTAAGATGACGTCTATGTCAATATTATTTATGAAAAAGTCTTACTTTAGAAACTATACATAGCTCACATTACAGTTTTTAAACTAAAATCATTCTTTAAGAAACTATAATTGGTACAACTGGTTGAATTCTGAAACCCAAAAGACAGGCCAAGTTTCACATAATAACAACTTTTATAAAATATAAGACGGTTTACTAAAGACTTAATCTTTTCATTTCAAAATTCCAGTGACCATAACGTCGACTACAATTTAAATGAATCCTTCAAAAACTGAAAACTTTTAGTACATAACAAAGCAGTAATTTCTGGTTACAACCGCTTCGTATATTCTGGAGCTAGTTTATTTTTATAGCCCGGGCTATTGTTGCCCAAGCAAGTTTTACACTTGTTACAAATAAGTGTGCTGTAAATTATATTCACGTGTTAACATGAAGATATTTTTCAATGTAAGTAGAGGGGATTTAGAAATTCTTACTTAACATTATAAATGTAAGTATGTTTGTTACGCTTTCACGCTAAAACTGTTAAAATGTTTTGGATATAATAAGGTTTGGAGAAATTACTATTTTTGGGTAACGAAAAACTACAGGTAAATACATATAATTTACTCTCATACAGGTCGGCTATGACTGTAGTCTTTCGATGCCTGCTTGTGTGCACCTGTGTCTGCGAAAATGCTTGTGCACTATAATATGTCCTGCGCAGCTGGCTGACTGATCTTCATAAACAGCCGCCATGACCTACAATCTACCAAAGAAGTACTTCATTTACAAAATCTATTACGCAATAATCTAAAAATTTTGTTTTAAACGCGAATTCCTCTTAATCTGTTTAAGCTTACTGTTTAATTCGATTAAACGTAAACTGATTTCCACGGAGACAACGAAGTCTAATCTTTTAATCTTATTAACGAGATAATGCGATACAAAAACTATGAGCAAATTAAGCTGGTTTTGTGTAATTCCCGAGTTAAAGTACTTTTTTTAGGAACTTGTTTAAAATTATATTCACATTTTTTTTTTATTTTAAAGTGTACAAACTCTTGAAATGCGAGGTAATACAGTTTATAAAGTAAATCCAAGTATCAATTGAATCATATCCATTTGTTTTTATATAACTACTAGCTGTTGCCCGCGACTTCGTCTGCGTGGGCAATATAGCCTATGGAATGTCACTATCACAAAGGATCACCAAAGTAAAGAAAGTTCTCGCGCACGTAGCCACAAAGATAGAAGGATGCACTCATAGATATCGTAACTCGTAACACGTGCTCTGAAATGCGACAGGATGGATTGACATATTAGTTGGTTGTCAAAGCTAATGTCAAATATTATGATTGCGTTCAGAAATTTAACTTAATATTTATAATTTAATTTGTGACAAAACTTAAGATTTATCTTTCGATTTCTATATAGTCTTGTTAAAAAAATAATCGGACAGATTAACAACTGAAGTTAGGTAAAATTGAGTTTCTCGAAGCCGACCACTATTTATGTACTATGTATTTTGAGACTATGCAATTTTGTCGCGTTTGTTGAGTTTTAGAACGCTCCAACGCGCACGCGAATTTGAACTTTATGCATCGGTAATAAATTACAAATTGACTCTCCATTTTATTTAGAAAACGTTTGTATGGGAAATAGAAAAATGCTGTTTTGAAGATTTTCCCGGCAATTATTAGAATTTTTCTCACCTTTTAAACCTTCCCTGGACCTCTACAAACATTTTAAAACCAAAATCAGCTCAATCGGCCCAGCCGTTCTCGAGTTTTAGCGAGACTAACGAACAGCAATTCATTTTTATATATATAGAGATAGATAAATTAAAACATTTAGATACATGGCCTTAGTTATATACTTCAGTACAGATATTTTATTTCACGAAAGCGGGTTGGCCATCATAGTATTTGTAAATGTATGTACATGCACATTGTCTATGTATGACTGGACGACTCGACCATCACTGAGCGCTCCTGAGCTTACACATACAAAGACAATGTGTATGTATATTTACACACACAAGTTTGGCTCATGCGCTTTCGTGAGATAAGACATCTATACTAGAGGTAAATAATGATTTTGTTTTTATTTCATCATGATCGTCATGTCATGAGTTATTGTCCTCGAAATAAGCAAGATTAAACTCTACCCTAAATCATTTTTCCCCTATTGAATACCAAAAATTTCAATACAGCATCAAACCACGATGCACATTATTCACAGCTGATAAAATACCCTCAAAAATATTCATCTCTTACCGAATATCGAGATCGCAATTTTTCTCACAGCACAGAAATGTATGAAAATTTTCTGCAGCAATTTAAAACCGTGCTCATCGTGGGTAACCAGCCATAGGAACAACAGTGAAAAAACCGGCCAAGTGCGAGTCGGACTCGCGCACGAAGGGTTCCGTACCAGAGCAAAAATGAGCAAAAAAATCACGTTTGTTGTGTGGGAGCCCCCCAAAATATTTATTTTATTCTAGTTTTCGGTATTTGTTGTTATAGCGGCAACAGAAATACATCATCTGTGAAAATCTCAACTCTCTAACTATCACGGTTCATGAGATACAGCCTGGTGACAGACGGACGGATGGACGGACAGAGGAGCGAAAACAATAGGGTCCCGTTTTACCCTTTGGGTACGGAACCCTAAAAATATAACACGGTTAAAATTCACGAGATATATTATTTTTTGGTCTTGTCGGGAACAGCTTTATGAAATTTTATGATACCTTAGTGAAGGTTTCAGTTTTTAGTTTTATACTTGAAGCCGGCGCGGTTATGTTAAGTATTCATGGAATTTTTAATTGAAATATAAGGTGTATTTTTGGAGAACTGAGTTCGAGGTAGTAATATAGTAATAACTATTGCAAATTATATACTTAGTAAATCTGAGTAGTCAAGTGACAAAGAAATTAAACATTATGTAATATATTGCGAGGAATGAACAACTCCCCGCGCTTGGTTAAAAAGAAGCCCGAGTCATAAAATAATTTATCTTTTTACTCTTTTGGTTAATAATAACAAAAAAAAAAGATGGCTAAAGTTACTCAAGTTACTGAAGCGAAAACAAATGACGTCACAGAGAAATTATATAACCTTCGAAACACAAGATTTTAATTATAAAATAATTACTTAAATTAACCTGTTTACAGACACTGACCGACTTAAAAGTTCAAACAAACAATCAAAAGTTTCTAGACATAATATTTACCTAGAAAATTGTTTCTTAGAAAATTTGATTATCTCTAAGAAATTGTGGGGTTTCTGTCTGTTTAGTTTTAAACTCGTGCCTGGTTTTAAGTTGAATTATTTAATTGAGACCTTGCTAAATTAATCAGGTACGAATTATATTAGTACAAGTTTTATCGTGGTTATATTTGGCATCCTGAGAGAAATAGAGACAAATAGTCATACTAAAACATTTTCAAAAATACTCCTATTCCACAAACGAGTTTTTGGATCCTTTTTGGGTGTTTTTTTGGAAATGGTACGAAACCTTATGTTGCACGAGTTCAACTCGCATACAGTTGGAAAATGGTGGAAATGAGAAAAGTTATTTTACATTGATAAAAAAGTACTGACGCCAGTTTAACCATGGGGTATCGGGTTGCCCGGCTAACTGGGTTGAGGAGGTCAGATAGGCAGTCGCTTCTTCTAAAACACTTTTACTGAATCCGGTTAGACTGGAAGCCGACCCCAACATTGTTGGGAAAAGCTCAGGAGATGATGATGACATTGATAATATAAAATTTTTAATTACATAAAGGTTCTTATTTACTGATTGATAAAATAACAATGAAAAACTGTTATACAAACAAGTTTATCTAGTCGCTGCCAGAAATGACCAAGCTGGCCAAAATAAATCAATTCTAATACTATTAGCATTGATCCAAAACCACGAAAACCAATCGCGTAATGTGTTAACCACATCGGCCGGCTGTTTTCACACATTAACTGTAATTAGAGTGGCCAATATGTTGAGTAATGTGTGTTAGCAGACTAAAATATAGCACTAAGGCATTGTCTAATGTTCAAAAGATTTAAATGCACTTTGATATGGCGTGAATTGCAATTAAGTTGGCTAAAAAAGGCAAGTAGCTATTGTAGATCTCATTATCGGATTTCGTAAATATACATTTGTGTAAGATATTACCTGAACTCGTAGCAAAATTTTTGGGAAATAATGTTTTGATTGATCCATTTATTCATAGACTACGGTATACCATTTTAAACAAAATTAAATTATGCCATCACCTATGTATCGATGTTTTGTAAGGACCTATTATGGTAGGTTACGTGAAATAAAAAGAACCTTTGACTAGGATGAAACTCATTACTTAAGGAAGGGAATATGACAAAATTATAGGAAAAAAGCAGTGGGACGATAAATAGGCTGTAACTAACTAACTAACTAACTATAGGAAAAAATAATTACAGGCTATCTGAGACCGGAACCTAGAGGAATAGCCCTTTCTAAGTTGACCACTAGACCATCACGATTAAAAAATATTAAGTCTGATGAATTATCCTCCATTTTTAAATACACCCACTAAAAAAGCTAAAAATCTTCAGTTTCAGTAAGCCAACGAACTTTAATGAAGACTGTGACTATCCTACAATTTCAAAGCTAGGCTGTATCTAGCTTCTCTATTTGTATTCCTAATTGGAGGCAGTTGACGCTGTGTAAGCCTCGCTTTATGCGTAAGGAAAGCCGCGGAGTTGGATTGGGATGAGGATTTTAGCTTATTTTTGCATTCTGAGTATTTGTAAAGGGGTTTATTGTCTTTATAATCTTTTTATGTGGTTAATTTATTAATTGGGGTAATGTGGCCAAATATGAAAGCTAGTCGAAATTAGTAAAATTTTTCTTTGAAAGGACTTCTACACATACATACCTATATTATATAACAAAGATTATATACCATATATTAAATAACAAAGAGAAAAGATTCGTTTACTTGTATTTTGTTTTTTGTACACTTAAAAAGGCTCCGAAATTATTGAAACGACTTCAAAAATTCCTTAAAAGCCAGCCTATGCCCGGGTAATGTAGACTATATTTTGTCGAACGTGTGTTACGAATGTTACGGGAAAAACTACCCCTGAGAAACAGCTAGTTCAGCACCATAAACTACCTGCAAATAAAACCCCTATTTCATGTACTCTTAATACATTCTAAACCCTATAGAGTTTATCTTGAAAACGCCTCATGAGACTACCGAAAGTAAGTTTTCATGTAGTCAGGTATAAACTGACCTTTACGACTTTTTGTTAGTTTTAGCCAACCACTCGTAACTTGAGCAAAGCCTTTTTAGTAAATACTTATTGTCCACAGTTTATGTGCATCTCAGAAAAATGTGGAAGAGTAAAAAGGTTACATTTCTTGGAGGATCTCTGTATAATACTGAGATATATATCATGCATTTCCTACAATTGAGGAGAACAATCTCACAAAATTTTTACAATGACTACAAGAAACTATAAGATTTTCAATTTTTATAACTAACACGTTATGACGAAAAAACCCACTACAACACTACTACGTTATTTTTCAAAGTTCTTATGTTCCTTAGCATTATTCTAAATTGCTTTGGACCCTAACTATCTGTATCGAGCGCCAGAAATATTGATCACAAAAAATAAGGCTTTAAGGCAAACAGACACCGGACTACAAACCAAACATAAACCTACTTGATTCGACGGCCACAATACTGTCCCACAAAACCCCCGAAAATGCATACTTAAATTAATTAACGAAAACAGCCGTACATCTACCAACGGACAATGCACAACGTCCCTCAGTCCACGATTGAGCATCACCAGACACGATTAATGGTCACAACCTATTTGAAATTCAAATCAGAGGCCGCGGTAGTGTTAAAAGATTCACTTACACGGAGTAAGGTAAGAGCAGAGATACCATAATAATGTAGGTCAGCTCTTGTAGGTCAAATTCGTACGGTCTTCTTCTTATCGGGTTGGCTGCAGGTTTTAATCAACAAGCAAGCACTGGTAACAGTCTACTCAAATGCCTGACGGCCTCTGACGTGGAATTGTAATAACGACTGCTACTGAGTAGCATTTGGGGATACCGGCTTTACGTGCCTAGGCAAGGGGGTGAAACACCGCCAACTTCCAGACTCCTATTTTGTGAAAGTTTCTAAGCCCACAGAGCGATGTCGACCCGTCCCGGGAATCGGACCCGAGCCTTCGTGCACAGCAGTCGAATATCGACAACAAGACCAACAAGGCAGTCACTTTCTTAGATTTTCCGTTATGGCACCTCCGCTAGTCATTTTGTTCTCCGTGTTCCCTACCTACTGCTCTGTAGGGCTGTCACGTTGGCACTGCCACAATTACAGGGTAGAGAAATGCGAGGTATGAGGTGTTGGTCTGATTCGGTCTGATTTGGTCTGAATTGTTGAATTTTGGAATGTTGATTCGCGTTTGTTGGTTGGGTTTTGTTACGTCATAATTGGGATCGCGTTAGAGGTTAGTGGATTCATATCGTTTTGCTCGTGTTTCAATTGTTTCTGGTCCAGTTACATATGGTCTAAATGATTTCCGCGGTTTAACCGCGTCCCGTGGAAACTACTTCGCGTACCTGGATTAAATATAGCCTATGGGTGTAATGCTGTTTCCCAACAACGAAAGATTATTTCTATTAATTTGAGTATCACGCGAAAACGACCGGAAAGCTAGTTCGTTTGTTACGCTTTCGGGGTTAACGGTTGATGCGATTGACGAAAACGGCCACATTTTATCCAAGTGTGAAATGTAGTCCCTTTGAGACACGGGTAAAAACAAGGAGGTACGGAAATTGTATATTGAATACTTCTGCCCAAATTATAGGTGGACAGACTAGCTTAAAAATGGACAAAAATTCTTGTTAACGTTGACAACCCTATATCCAGGGATGGATAAAACGTTCCTTTACACTCAGAATGCCAGTGTTCATTAGTTTGGGTTCCGAAGAAGGTAGCAGTATTAATAATATACAAAGCTTTATTCTATGTTAAGTAACGGTACCTGAAATAAAACGAAAAAAGGCCGTTTCAGTTTCGAGGCACAATAGAATAGAAAAACTAAGGGGATAGTTAAAGCTGGCCTAGTTTTAAAATAGCTGAATATTTTATTTTTTAATCGCAAAAAAGAGTTTCTTCTTTATATATTTAAATTGTAGAGATGGAATATACTTCGGACTAATTGATGCAGTCTTAGATATAAGATATTTATTATAGCAATCGAGATCATCAGTTTCGGTGGTCCTTTTTACAGTTTAAGTGATTATCACCGTAAGACTCTAAAAGGTAAAATTAAATGTTAAAAAATAACTTTGTAGATCATATGTTGCTAACGTAAAAACATAAGAAAATTTAAATCTATGTAAACCTATCCCACTTATATATATTATATTATATATTATATATTTATATATTATATATTTATATATTATATATATATTATATATGTAGATATATATATATATTATAAATGTGAAAGTTTGTGAGAATGTATGTTTGTTATTCAATCACGCAAAGACGGCTGAAACGATTTGATTGAAATTTGGTATGTAGATAGGTGGTACCCTGGATTAACACATAGGCTACTTTTTATTAACACACCACGCGGGCGAAGCCGCTGGCGGAAGCTAGTTCTGAATAAAAGCTTTCACGATGAAAATTCCTGATACATATTACAAAGCCGAGTAAAACAATAGAACAATGTTAGTTTCATGTTTACAAATAAACTAGCTATTGTTGATACAACGTAGCTATGTTTTGCATAGTTAAACATAGCTGCAATTATCTGCATGCAAGAAAACAGTTAGCTTATGTAGTTTACATTTTTATGTCTTCAAGAAACACTTGTAATGTCAGCTTAAATTAGATTTGAGGTTAAAATAATGTTTTAATTCAGTAGCTTTTAAAACTATGTTGGGGTCAGTTTCCAGTCTAATTGGACTGCTACTAGTGTTGCTAGTGTTTTATATGAAGCGACTGCCTATGTGATCTCTTTAACCAGTTACCTGGGCAACGAATACCCTTTGGAAAATCTGTTTATCTGGTTTTCTGGCTACTGACTGCCCGAACAAATGCCAAAGATGTTTAAATGACAGCCGGTACCCACCAACTTAACTTGCTTTAGAGGAACTCGGGCGAAGAGTTGGCATAAATTGAAATATTAGTGCTGCACAAAATACCCTGGATCTGGTTGTGTATATATAGGTTTCACCTGTGTCCCAAAGGAACTACATCCCGCCCCAGGATTACCCGAAAATCCATTACTGCAGTTATCTATTCAGTAGATCTTGCGTGAATGAGGAACCAACATTCATAGGTATTATGGTACATAAATACATACAAAACTTTCACGTTTATATTATAAGTCCCTGTTGAGAATTATCATAGCTTCCGATTGTTAAATGTATGCGTATATACTAAGCCTGTTAGGTCAAGCCAGCTTGCAAACATGGCTTAAGCCCACAGCTTAGGCTGAGATCAGTTCTATAAATCACATTCGCTTCATAGCATGCGATCTTGTAGACACTAGGTTTGCCATAGAGAACAAAACGACTAGCGGAGATGTCATAACGCAAAATCTCCTAAGAAAGTAGCGCGACAACATGCGGGTGTTCGGGATATGAGGATCGTTACTAGCTCCGTAGTATATTTTTTTCAAAAATAAATCACCAATTAATCAAGAACATTTTTTTACAGATGGGTCTTGATTTGACAAGGAACCCGAATGCCTCGTAAGTTCTAGTAGCTGATCGTTTTGATCTTACCTACCGTACGTTGCTTGACCTACAAGAAAGCGCCTAACCTACCTTCCTAATGGCATCTTCGCTCTCCTTTCCTTCCTCCTTGGCGTTTAGCAACTAAGATTGTACAAACTGTACAATATAGTGAAGGAATCATACGTAAGCAATACCTAGTCCTACAAATCTTCTCGACTGAGCTATACTTGTGTGTGTAAACGTACCTAGATGCACATTGTCTTTGTATGCGTAAGCTCGGGAGCACTCAGTAGTGGCCGAGTTGCAGAGTCATACAAAGACAATGTGCATATAACATTTGTACATAAAAGTATGGCTCACCCGTTTTATTGCGATAGAACATTAATACCGTTCGCTTAAAACAGTATTTTGATGTTATCATGTTATTTTTGAAGTTTATTCATGGACTAATTGATCAAGAAACAACCCAATCAAAGAAGCAACAGCTTAAAACCCAATAATTGAAATTTAATTCAAAAACTGCATCCTTGAGTTGATTGGTTGAAATGAAGCGAAAAACAGCGACAAAATAATTAAAACTTGAACCACTTGAAGCTCGCCGCAAATAAATAGATTTACTACTAAGAGCATTTAACCAGCCGGAACCGCCGGGTTAATTTTTATGCGAAAAAGTCTGCCAATTTACGCGCGGCGGGCGCGGCTATGTAATAAATTGTGATAGAACTATACAGTCGGCCAACAGTTGATAGGATGCTAGGCACAATTATTTTTTTTAAAGAAAATCTTGATCCCAATCAAAGTTTTCTCTCGCTCTAATACCGGCTAAATACTTGATCTTTGTAATGTGTGTACTACCATTCATCTCATATACATATGAGCTAGAGATACTGTTTTATGAGCCCAAACAAACTATCGGCCGACCAAAAGTTTCAGTGTGCGGATACTCTAAAAGTGCACGGTCATGCCATATCTAGTATGTTAGATGATCTAAGATATACCGCAATGGACTGAATAAAAATGGAAGGGAAAGGCGTCCGTATCTTTTGGTGTCACTTCACAACTGACGGGAATAAACTGACCACTTTATTACCTTTAATTCACTGTTTTTTTAAGAGGGTAGACCGACATTTTGGACGTTTTTTGTAGGTTTCTTGTAAGTAAAGGGAATTAGGTCAATGTTTAGCTATGAATTGAGGCTTTTATAGTTTAGGTTTAAGAGTATTTAAGTGTTTTTCGCAGTGCTTTCGTTTGGCCAGTTGTTAAGGGAACTATTTACATGATGCGTAAAAGTTACCTTTGTCTCTTACTCAAATTAAAATGTAACATTGTGTCGGATTTTATCACCTTTGTTTCAGCAGGTAAAACGTGAATATGTAATGTAATAGATAGGTATGTAGAGTTACTTTTAAGTATGTATTTACGATACCAGTGGTATGCTAATGTTTCAGTTTAAGATGAATTAACTAGCGGATAAAAAGTATTTTTTAAGAATTGATTTCGACTATTTCTGAATTCCCTCAATCTTTTACACAACATTTTTATGGGCTATACCAGATTTCACCCTGACTTCTTTAACACGACGAGGGAACTATGCGGATAAATAGTGTATCTCCGTTTCTCCATGGTGTCATCTCCACAAAATTTTATCACAATCCGGTCAGCCGTTCAACAAGAAAGCGTAACAAACAAACTTACTAACGATAAATACTAAAAGCATCCTGAAACGCCATTGGATTGCAACTGAATATTTTACAGTTAAAGTGAATTGGCCCTCTGTTACTCGGAGTGACAAGATGAATGTAGTACTATGCGCTGTTAGTAGTCACACTGTGAGGAGAGTGGGCGCATTTGTACAGTTAGGGTGCGTCTACACGGTGCATGTAGCTGGAGCAAGTTAACATGCGCAAGTGACAAGTGACAAGAGCACGCGGGTGGGTACATGCGCGAGTCGCGACCAGCACGTTTTTAAAATGCACGTGACCTGCGCATGTGCCTCAACTTGCGCAAGCTACTTGCACCGTGTAGACGCGCCTTAATAAAAATAAAAAATAATAAAATAAAATACATTTATTTCGGACAACAAAGATCCATAGTGTTGTTAGTATTACATATAGCTTATATCCTAATGTTAGTAATTACAAGAAAAATAAAAGGCATGAAAATAAATTAATAAAGGAATGATCAGACAGGAAGGACAAGTTTCCTATCTAATCACCCTCCGCACAAAACATCTTATATTGGGAGTATAACTCTCCGCAATAGCTCTCAGAATATAGTTGCGACTACTCCGCATTCTGCACAGCAGCGACGCGGTCTTTTTACGCATTATGGCTTGAAAACCATCTGTGTGAGACTTTGCAAACATCTCCGACGCGCTGCAGAAACGGGGCAGTCGCAACAACATCCTGAAAGCATTATTATATTGAATGCGCAGGACATCCAGCGATCTTTTGGTGTAGTTAACCCACAGATTACTCGTGTAAAAGCTCTGGCAGTATGCTTTAAAAAGTGTAACCTTTACAGTATCCGAACAACGAGCAAATCTACGCGCCAACATATTACCTCTGACCGCCAGTGCCCTACGCTCCCTCTCTATGTCCATATCGTCTTTAAGGTCTTCAGTGATGAAATGTCCAAGATATTTAAATTTCGACACTCTGTTTAAGCTAAGGCCATTCAACTTAATAACATCTGGAACAGAATCTGGATATCTACCCGCGGCCTTAAAGACTACAAATTCACTTTTGGTCACATTGTAAGTGAGTCCGTGTGAGGCAGCATACGTCTCACAAACTTTGAGCATGTCCCTGATTGCCCCAGCAGTCGGGCCCAGCAGCACCATGTCATCCGCATAGCTAATGTTGTTAACGCTGACTCCGTTTATTTGACAACCCACACGCATGCTGCTGAGCTCGGTGATGAGGTCATTTACGTACAAATTAAACAGCCTAGGAGATGTCAAGCCACCTTGTCTCACACCGCATTCCAATTTATACGGTAGGGACAATGTGTTAGACCATCTCACCTGATTAATTTGATGGGAATACCAGTACCGCAGGGTCTTCAGTATCTCAGCAGGGGCACCCCTGTCCCTCAACTTCTCCCAAAGCACATCATAAGAGACAAGATCGAAGGCCTTTGAGAGGTCAAGGAAGCAGGCGTACACCGGCGTCTTACGATCGGTATAGTATTGAACAGTATGCTTGAGACTTAATATAGCAGTTTCAGTTGAGAGTCCAGGCTGAAACCCGAACTGTGCTTCATGAAGGGTTAAGATATTTTTCAAACTTGAATCAAGCAGACTGTCCAATACCTTCGCCATAATCGTCGCCAAGGAAATTGGACGATAATTACCCTTATTCGATATGTCCCCTACCCTGTTTTTAACGATGGGGACTACAATGGTTTTCATTAGGTTATCTGGAAGGTATGAGTGGCGTAGGCACATTGTATAGAACAGTGACAAGACCCTCGGCATGTGAACTCCTGCGTATTTCAGGTGTTCAATGCTAAGTCCATCATGACCGGGGGACTTCCCCCTGCTCATTCCCTGTACGACGTTTTTGACTTGCATGGCAGAGAAATGCACAAGTGTCTCCGCCTCCCCACAGCAATTCTCAGTGTCAGTAGTAGGAGCAGAGGGACCAAGGGGAGATTGCACTTGGAAATGTTCCATAAACAGGTTTGCAATATCCCCGTGATCACTCTTCCCCCCCACATTCACCGCGAGGCTAGGCCTATAATCTAATTTACCTGTGGATTTCCAGAATTTACCAAAATTCTTAGAAGCTCGCTGTTCTGTTAAAATATCCATTTTAATCTGCTCTTGGTTATTCTGGCACCATTTTAAACGACTTTTGAAAACTTTACGAGCCTCTCTCATTTGTTCGTAAAAACAACCATCAGTTGGACGTTTTTGTTCAATCCAGGATTTAAATTTAAGCCTAGCCTCGCTGTGAGCCTTGTGGACGTGTTTATTCCAGCCACACAAAGATCTGTACTTTCTGGGTCCATTGTCCCCCTTCTCTTTAGATTGCTCAGCTGCCTCACAAAGAATGTTCACAATCCGATTATACATCTCATCTAAAACAGTTTTATGTTCAGCCAAACTGCATGACCCACGACTGCACTCTATAAATTCTTGGGGGAAATCAATATCGCACAGTTTACTATTGCACAAACACTTATACCTATTAATTTCTGAAAGATTTCTTTCACCCCATATAGTCGCAGCACGGGGCACAGCCTGACTCACCAGTTTCGACTTAACTATGCTTAAATCACATACAATATATATGGGTAAATGATCAGAGTTATATACATCCTCATCTATACCTACATCCACGACAGTCTCCCATGCCGCCGAAGAAACTACACAGTGATCCAGCCACCTCCTACACCCATGCGCATCACTAATATATGTGTAGTAATTATGCTCAAGCCCTAGAAATTGTATATCGGCACAAACCCATGACTGCTCCGCACAGAAGCTAGTCAACTCATTATAAAAGTTTTGTTTTGGGTGCGCATTAAAATCGCCTAATATAAATACATTTTCAGTGTCAGAACTTTCTACGATAGCATATATTTCACCTAAAAGATCTGTAAAGATGGTCAAATTCTCCAGCGAGTCTGTTGGCATGTAGACAGAAAAAACAAGAACAGAACGCTCACCAATAACTGCTTTAATGGCCACAATTCGCTCACTTACACAGTCCACAACAGAAACTGAGTCAAACATACCTTTCCTCCAGAGAATGGCGACTCCCCCATAGGGTCTCCCTCTTAGCGGTCCGACGGTCGTATCGACAGCTGATTTACCAGTAAATTCAAAGTCGTGACTTATGGTGCCTAACATCAACACGTCATGAGGAAGAAGCCATGTCTCTTGGAGGGCTACAAGATCTGACCACGTACAAATTCCTCGAATGTTATCAATTGAGCGTTTTGCTGATTGGCAATTAAAAGTAGTAAATTTCAAGTTACTGCTATTATACATTATAAATATATATTAATGAACTTTAACTTTATGCTCTGAGCTAGTCCGATACATGAAATGTACGAAACGCCTAAAAGTAATGCCCTCCGGCCACAACTTGTCATTCAAAAATACATCTACTTTATGCTTTGAAACAAATAACTTATAAGCATTGTACTTTTTAAAAGACTTAACGTTAATCTTTTTCAAAGACACGCTCTCATTTGTTTTTAACTTAATGTACCTAATAATATCATCCTCTTGGGTGTCAGTACTTACGTTTGAGATTAACAATGGCACTTTCACATCGGCCGCTCGAAATTTATCATCAGGCTCAGGAGAAGCACGACCCCTTTGACTAACTAACCTATTCAATTTCGATGACTTATGTTTTACCAATGTCCATTCATTGTTTTGGTCCACTACTATTTGCTCACTATTCACATTGGATTCACATATACTAGAACTGTTCACTGTTTTTAATTCACTCGATACAGTTCCGGTCGACACCGCAGTCGCAAACGTCATAGTGGTAGGGGCCTCAATCGGCCCAGGCGCACACGTTGACAGCGCATTGTCTGTTTCACTCATACCCGCCGGCGCTGCGTCACTCGTTTCTGGGTCTGCAAATGTCGCGCTCTCGCTTGCACCCGTCGCAGCCGCTGTGTCTCTTTGTTTATGTTTTTTCCAGCAACCGTCATTAGTGCGATTTATTTTAATTGATGGCGAATCTACCGAAACAAAGTTATTCACCATAGTATCAGATGTTTTTTGCGTAGATGATATCGGCAAATACTGCAAACCTATAGGGCCACTATCTAATGCGACACTATTATCCAAACAGGCACCCCTTCTGTTATTTACGTTGGTTTTAGGGGTACAGCAATGGTATTCTACTAATGACGCACATTTCATATTTTGTATTTCGAACTTAAGCACATCAAACTGTTCCTTGGTCACCATATGCTCTTCTAAGACCTTGCACTTGTTTTGTAGCACTAAGATGTCCTTTAAAAGCCGGGTCGCATCGACATGATCAAAGGTCACAGGTGGAAGTTTATGTAATTCCTTGGCCACAAATATCGGAAATAGATCAGGATCTGTTGCTTTCATTAGACATATTATGTCGTCTAAATCCCTGGACATTTTTTTCTTGCCGTCTTTTCGACGAACTGGCATCTTCTTCGAAGTGGCTATCGATTCAAACAGCAAAGTTTTTGCTTTGACAATATCATCAGCTGTGAAGGATGACGTACACAACTGATGTATGCTTTCTTCATCCATGAATTCCAAGACATTTCTTAGAAACGCCAGAAGTTCGTTAATCACAACATTGCAGCTCACACATTTAACAGTTTTTGATGCCATTTTCTCACAATGAGTCACTTGTCACTTCGGCAAGCAATACGCGTACGCGCTCAGTCGAGACGTACCCGAGACTGCGTTAATACTGCGTTGCAAGGAAATTGATTCCAATTAACGATTGGTATTTTAATGGTAAGCGACTGCCTATCTGAACTACTTACTCAACTAAATTTCTTTGGGAGGACTGTTGTCAGATTTTTTGGCTCCTTCTGCTAATTGGTAATCCGTTTTCTAGTGTTGTAAACTAATTGCAAAAAACTTCTGAAAATTCGTCCGCGTTAATGAAAATTATGAAGTGTTTACAGAAAATAAAAATAAAGTGACACGCTTGCATTTCACACGATTGATAGACCTAACTTTACCTATCATCATCATCATCCCTAGCCTCTATATTGTCCCACTGCTGTGTACAGGCCTCTCCTCATACAGAGAAGGTAAGAGCGTTAATCACCACTTTACCAGGTTCCAATAACATGTACGTATATGTGGTAACATATAGTTAGGGATATAATGCATGAATAGCCATCTAACTTGACATGCTTCGCGTTAAGACGTCGCCACTTGTAATGTGATATATAGGGTGCTAGTAGGGCTGTCGCAAGTCTGAAACTGTCTGCAACTAGCCACAAAATACTCAAATTTTCGTCGACCTTCACTGCTCGACTGCTTCCTCCAGCAAAGTAGGAGATTTGCCCATAATCCACATGGGCGTTGGTGAGCGCAGTGTGGGTTATCTTTAGCTTCGGTGATGCTGCTGCCCATCTCCGAGCAAGGCATTTAATTTCCGACTTGGTACCTACTCTGTGGCAGTTATACTGCTACCAGTCAATCGCGAGAGCCTCATCCATTTTTCAGTAGGGTGTACCACGGGCAGATGAGGTTGGTAATTCGGGCTGGACGATATTACATACTATAAGTTCTACTTCAAGTATTTCGTAGTAGAGACGGAGCTAGATTGATGTTTGAGCAATCATCAAAATTGGAGTGGCGTTTCAGTATTCAGTCGTAAGTAATTCTGTTTCAGTTGTCAGAAGGTATGAACTAAGATAGGTACCTACGTATTAACTTAGATTAAGACGCTTCATTGTAAAGGCAGTGTATAGAGGCTGTTTCTAAGTGTGAAGTGTTAAAGTTTTGATAGTGTAGCATAGCGTTTGTATAGCAACTTTGCTTTGACATTTGAGCAAGGATTTTTCGTTAAAATAAGTATCGAAATGATTTATTTCGTCAATAATAATAAAAAGGTTTATTACAAATCACTCTTACACTATTTAATCCTGGTTTGAGCAAGCTCCAATATTTTGTGTTAATGAGTAAGTTTTAAATATAAATAAAATAATAATAATTTTGATTAGAAATTACTCATATTAAGTAACGCCATTAATATGGCTCTCAACTAAATTACTAAATCCTTTAATAAAAAAGATTCATAAATAGAAACCTAAGCATCTTAGAAATAAGGATCATAATTAATATTTCTAAGCTAGATAGTTAATTGAACCACAGCTGTGATCTTGATACTAGCAACCCTACGTGTAGTCTATGTAACTATTTATCTTCAAGCTCTAGTTTGTAGTATAAGCAGGATAAGTAGTATTGGATGTTTACTGAGCAATAAATAACGGTTACTTTATGATGTTAGAAAAGTAACCTTTAACTCGGAAAAGGGGTAGGTACCTGTTTGTGAAAAGGCACCTATATATCGGACCTATGTTTAGATACAACTTAAAAAATCTAAAACTTATAGCAAGTATAAACACAAACCCAAAAAAATTAACGCTTTTTGATATAACTAAAACAGAAAACACTACCCCAAAAAGGCCCTTCATCACTTCCTATGTATTTTTGCTGAGTAAAATAATAGGCACTATTTTGAAAATAATTAAAAGCACTAATCACTAGTAAACTACGCCATGTCTCAAGATTCGATTTTTTCCTCTTTAATGTGTGTACTCAAAGATCATTCAGAAGTGGTCAGACTGGTCACTTTAAGTGCAGTTAAAGTCATTTGTTCATTGTCAATAATTTTCTAAATATGTACATTTTCTTAAACAAAAAAAAAAATTGTAAATTTTCAACAAAATTACAAAGACACACAAACTCTAGATACGCTTACACAAATTTTATTTCTCACACTGTTACAAGCAAAGAGCAAACAGTACTAAAAGTCGTAATAAAAAAAACGAGAAACACAGAAACTGTTCTACTAAAAGTGTCCCTGTCATCTGGTGCAGATCAATATAGGATCGCAGGTGCGACCAAGCACTTCCGAACTGTGTAAGGAATTGTGAGTCACTGGATGTGGCTTAACAATTCGGGGGTGGAGCGTAGTCTATACTTCTAATGTAATAAATGGGAAATTGATTATTGTTTGTTTTTTTGTACTCTCAAGGATCCGAAACTACTGAATCGATTTCAAAACTTCTTTAAGTGTTTAAAAGTTTCACTCTTCTCGAGTAACATAAGCTATATTTTTTTTCGGTTCCTACGGGGTGAAATTGCGGTAAACCGGCTAGGTTTTTTTTTTTTTTAAATTGACAATAGGACTTTTCAACTTTAGTCAAATACTATTACTTTTTTTTAGAAAATAATACCTATTGTTATTCACAAAATGAAGCTTTAAAAAAGTACCTGTCAATTTCTAAATATTATAAAGCTATTTATTGAAGAACTTTTATCGGTCATTCTTACAATAATCAATAAAGCAGAAACTAAATTGACATTCTTAAAACTACGAAAAAAAGTGAAGATTTTTATCGTTTAACGCTTATTTTGCATGAATAATTTTTGTTTTTATTATTTTAATAAAAATTCAGTACCATCATCTTTATAAGTAATTATTTTGCTGTCTCGACATGCATAATTAAGTACCATAGACTGGGCTCTTGAATTTTAAATTAAGAAATACTTGGACTAAGTACAATTTATTTTGGAAAATGCTTCTAAATCACACTAATAAAGGCAAATTTTCTGAGGGTTTTTGTTTATTACTTTTTTGAGTAAACTGCTGGACCAATTTCGATAGACTTTCTTATGAAAATTGACAACATTACACATTATAATATATGATACCGAATGTGGGATGTAGTTTCGAACGGACGGAAAAGCTAGTATATATTTACTAAAATTATAAAGCTAAAGAGTTTGTTTGTGTTAACTCGCTAATCTCAGGAAATACACACTTGATTTGAATTTTTATTTCAAAGTATGATAGTATATTTATCGCAGAAAATATGGTTACTACCCGGGTGCGTGAAGAAGTCCTCATGAGCCACTCTTTCACAAGACTCTTCTAGTAAAACCTTTTTAAAATCCGTTTTCTCCACGCCACAATAGCGGTCGCTCTTACAATGGTCTAATACAAAGAAAAATCTGATTTATTTCCTTAACAATAAAACACAAAGTGCATTGAAACCAAAGCGATTTTGATCCGGATTTATACCCGGTTCTGTTCAAAGAACGGATATTTATCACCGGTTTTCATTTTTAGTAATTAATCTGTATCAAAACTCGAATGTTAAATATAGGTTTAGATACTATTTTTTCTGTGCAAAAATATAGATGGAAATTGAATTAGATTTCAGTACTTTTCCGGGTTATTTTTGCTTTGTTTAGTTCAGTTTGAACTATCATTTATAACGTTTTATTTAGAACTAATTTCTGCCCGTTTCACCCGCATCCCGTGGGAAGTTCGGCACGAACCCGGATAAAAAGTAGCCCATAGCCTTCCCAATAAATGGGCTATCTAACACTGAAAGATTTTTTCAAATCGGACCTGTAGTTCCTGAGTTTAGCGCGTCCAAGCAAACAAACAAACTCTTCAGCTTTATAATATTAGTATAGATTCCATCAGGTATGTTTACTTGTTTGCACTCAAATGCATATATTTATCAAAAAAACACATTGAACCATTTTTTAATGATACCTGTTTTTCAACCACCTGACACGACTACTTTTAATTGCGTCGAACCTTTTAAACAGGATATCTTTTCCTTTCTTTTTAAAAAGATCTCACCTTTTAATCTTTGACGACAGCTTAATTAAATTCATCATTTCGTTAATTCTTGATCATTAATTTTAATCGCGGATGTCTCATACCTGAAAAAGATAAAAAGGAAAAATTATAAAAAGATAAAGATGGAAATTTTCATTTCAAAAGATCGGATTATGTTCTTCCCACAACTGGGAATAGACTGCCGGGTTGATTATTGAAATTGTTCCTTGCAAAAAGTGATGCAAATTTTTGGATTTTTATCCTTATCTATATTTAGGTATACTTATTCGTTAGATATAATAGAAATTTAAACTAAGAAATTACGCAGTGACTTTACACATGCATCTAAACATTTTTCACAAAACGTCTACTACAAGATCTGGCAAAAATCTATGCTGTAGTTTTGACTTTATTACGATCAAACAGAAATGGCGAAAGGCTATTTTATATTTTACTACACCTCACCCGCAACTTTGTCCGAGTGGAGAAGTTACATAGGGCAAATAAAGAGTATGTTAAACATAGCTTTTTTTCTTGTCTTGAGTGAATAACGATTCTATACCCGGATAACATCTTTCAAATGTATAATATTAGCTATTATCATTTGGAAAACCAGCACCGTGATACAAATCTACCCAACAGCCACCAAAACAACAAATTATACACCCAAACACACACAAATTATAAAAAGAAACTCCAAATATAATAAAATATGACGAACAGGAACGTTTGCAATTGGTTCCCAATTCCACGCACACTGCCCGCGTCACTGCCACAATAGACCAATCGGAGTCTGCATGTCAATAGGTTATCTGCTCTCATTGTGCGAGAGGATTTCATTCCGTTTCCTACGTATAGATGGTAAATTTTGACATATTAGTTTGTTCGAGAAAGGTGGAATTATTGTTGCGTTAAATTCCTTGCTAATATTTTGAATGCGAAAGTAACTCTGTCAAAAACTATCAAAACTACAGAAACTTTAACACAAATTGAGGGAAATAGTTCTCCCACGATGGTAATTACAATATTTTTAACAGCAATTTACTCTTATTTCAGCCGCTGTATAGTCACTAAATCCAATTTCAAACCAGCAAAGTTTCGTCTTATTCATCACTATTAAAACGCTCATCTTCCTATTCGTCACTAATATAAACAATTGAACAAATTCGTCATCGTGCCCTAATCCCACGTTCATATTCGTCACTAGTACAAATTCACCGTCTACCTTATCCTATTCCGTCACCTTTATTAACTAGACAACTATCCCACTTTACCTGAACACTATTCCCTAGTCGACACTAACATAAAAGTACATAATAAAGCCTGACCGAAGGCCTTCTACTGGTCTTAAAACCCGCCATTCAGAGTAATCTCAGGCCTCAATAAAACTTCATAGAAATAGGCTACGGTTAAATATATAATATTTCCATAGCGCGCCAGTCAGGTCAAGCCTTTGTTCGGCAAATACTATGTGGAGGATGCTTGAAAATGTTATTTTTAGTTCACTCAAGGTAGAACGTAGGGTTATGTTTTTTGTTGTCGTATCTTTTTAATAGAGTGGTTTGTTGTGATAGATGGACGGATTTATATACTTACTAGCTTCTGCTAGCGGTTTCACCCGCATCCCGTGGGAACCTCTGCACTAACCTAGATAAAAAATAGTCTATAGCTTTCCTTGATAAATGGTCTATCTAACACTCAAAGAATTTTCCAAATTGGACCAGTAATTCCTGAGATTAGCGAGTTTTATTAAATTAGTTAAAAAAATGGAAATAAATTCATCTAAATATGCTTTTGCAATCATCTTAAGTATGCCAGGGTAAAGAGTTTAGGAGAAACTACTTTCACAATTAAATGTTAAGACTAACTTCAAGTCTTGGAGAGAACTTAATGACGTCACGGTCCTGATCGTGATCTCTCTCCAATTGTGTCGGATTTCCGTCTCATCGGGTTATGAGAGTGAAGGAATAGTGAGTGCACCTGTGTCTGCGTATAAACTTTGGTAGGTAATTTAATATCTTTGTAAATAGAATAAAAGTCATTACCTAAAAACCCATGCATATAAGTAGTTTTGATAAATGTAACAGAATTTCACTCAAAATATATATTTGGAACAAGTATCAAGATTTATAGATCTCTTGTAGCAAACATAAGGAAAACATAAGAAAATACGCAAGGAAAAACTCTGTGGAAGTTGTGTCCGATTTCCTTAATATAATAGTATAGTGGTGCTCTGATTTACTTATGAAAATAAAGGGCGGGTCGTACTCTATCCATCCTGTGCTGTAAATATCGGATACGTGACCTCTTTGTGTGGGGCAAGTTATAAGCTTTTGTCGTTGTAAGAAATTCTTGGATATTGGAGTGTCTTGGACGTTTAATTCTTGGAGTACTTTATAAAATGTGTTTTAGTGTCATGAAAAGCCTTATTCATTCTTTAATTTGGCCTTTGCTGTCCCATTGCTGGGCAAAAGCCTCCCACATAGCCATCAATTTTCGTCTATCCATCGCTGTTTGTGGCCAGTCATTCATGTTCATGATAAAAATACTTTTATGGATAAGATTATCAAAATCGTTAATGGGCAACGAGAATGTTGCATCGGTAAGAATTTTTCAACTGCCATAGTCGAAACTCTGCAACATACAGTGTCAGCAACTCAGCAGTCTTGATGCAACTTTGTTTATAAAGGAAGTCGGTTAACAAAAGTTTAACATGAATGTCAGACAAGTTTTTAGTCACAGTACCGAAATTTAACAGTTATTTTTTATAATATACAGAAAGACTTTAATCACTCATCATCACTGCATTGTACAATGTATACCATTGTAAAAGAAACTATTTAGCTTTGAAAGTAGCTCAAAGAAAAAATAGCAATCAATTAACTCAATTATATTCACAAAAAATATCATAAATATTACCACAAACACTAATAAATCTGTCGAGACAAAAAAAGTGGAGCCTAATATTGCTTTCTTGTAAAACTTTTAGGAAAAATCACAAAACCGCTGTCCGCTCATACCTTACACGCTAACACTTATGCATTCCCGTGGCGTCTCTCGAAGGGTCAGTTAGACAAATGACGTCATCAATGATGATAGATGCCAACCGCCTCCAAGTTCGACAACCTATCTTATTAAATGTTTTCTGTGTTTTTGCGGACAAAACCAGGAAAAAGGACAGAGTTTTTTATGTGAGAAAATGTGATAAATATAAATAGAATGGAAAAAAGTATATTGTGTTGTGCTGTTGTGTGTATGTTTTTTCTTGATTAATTTTGTGGCAGAGAAAAATAAGACCGTAGTGGATTGGAAACTTCGTTGTATTTTTTATTCACTTTATTAACCGACAAAAACAGCTGTTTGATCCATACGTAGGAATGTTTATGTGCGATTATCTCACGTTTGGCTAAACCGATTTTGATGCAGTTTCCAGCATGATATCTGACATACTAAAGAGAAGGTTTTAGTATATTATTGAATGACAAGTTAGTTTTAGTATTTTATTGAAGGCTTTACCAACAAGGCTACCACGACTTTTATTACCCCCCCGCGCGACCTACGTGGAACGAGACGTGTTTTACGTAGCTCCTGTTAAAATAATCATAAACTAGTGTAAAAGTGACAGTATACAATTGATCTACACAATAATCAGTTGCTTAGTGAGCCGGCATAATAGTGTGTGAATTATTTTTGAAATCCGATTGGAACTTATCCCACTATCTCAGGATTTCTTAACAACGTTTTTGAAGTTTTAACGCAGCCATTAGTCTCTTTGCGCATGACTCAGCGCGTCAACTTCTCGTCGTGTAACTTCGTCGTCCCTCGGCTACGGCTCGGGTAACATCGGCGGCGCTCGGACACGCCCGGATCTCCGAAGTTTACCGAATGTGGCTCGAAGCAATGTAAACAAAAGTTCGGCGAGGTATTATATGTATTATCTATGGGCGAGGTTTTGACAGTGACAACGTATTGCTGGATTACCATTTAGATTACCCACTATTAACTATTATTGTTAGATTCCTTCTGTCAACTGGAATTCCGTGATAAACTTGCCTAGATTGTGGATTTTATATCTATGGCGACCCAACGTACTCCACCTAAAACACCAGCTCAACAATTACCAGCGTTGAATATGCCGCAGGAGCCCGATACAGGGTCAGACTGCGTGACATCAGACTGTGATCACGGAGATCAATCTCACGTTACTCGTCGCAATTACAAGCGTAAACATGATGACACCGCAATATGTGAATTAAAAGATTTGATAACCGAACTGAAGACTCAACAAACTAATCAAGGATTGAGATTTGAACAGGAATTAAGAAGTATGTCGCAGCAAAACAATGAAATCTTACATTGTATTCAGCATCTGTCGGACAAATACGACGAAATACTATCTCAACTTCACCAAACAAAGTCTGAAAACATTGTTTTAAATAATAACGTGAAAGTGTTGGAACAGAAAATTGAATTACTCGAACGTAACTCAAAGGCATCTTCTATTGAATTGAGAAATGTGCCAGAAACACCGTCAGAAAACAAAGTAACCTTAACCAACATGATTCGGAATGCTGCAGAAGCGCTGAGTATCAATGTACTGGATACTGACATTAGGAACATATACAGGACTAAAAAATCTACAGGCAAGACCAATCCTATTACAGTGGAATTCTCATCAACCACTCTGAAAGAAACCATAATAAAAGCCTCAAAAATGTTTAATAAAGACAAAACCAATCAAGTAAAACTGAACACTGCACACTTGAAGATAGGAGGTGAACCAAAACCGATATTCATTGCTGAGTCCTTAACCCTAAAGGCTAGACGCTTATATTATATGTCCCGTGGAGCTGTGAAACAATATGGATATGCGGCTTGTTGGACTTCATATGGGAAAGTTTACATCCGCCTAAAAGAAGGTGAGCCAGCAAAGTTAATCTCACGAGAGGAAGATATAGCAAAGCTTAAACCACAATGACTAATAATTTCTTTATATATGTTGAATGTTGTTAGGGTATCTCACTGTACATCCTGCCATAAAACCTGTTATTTGTATGTCTTCGACATTTATAAAAAATATGTGCAAAGTTGTGATAACCTGTTATACATTTTATGTCTGTACATCAATTACAATATATCACACAAAAATTTACTCACCAAACATACACAGTTACTCACCAAACTAACACATTTACTTGCTATATATACAATACCACTTAAAAGTATTATATACCTTTATATCTTCATAAGTATTCCTTTGTTGACAATAATAGATTATAGTTGTACACAAGAATCCTGTTACACAACAGTATGTAATGATTACATTCTTAAATACTCTGTACCTATGCACACACAAAATAATCTTAATTCAAAATCATTTATTTTAATAAGTTACATAATCAATCCAATGCTCACCAAAATCTTGCAGGAGACTCTGGTTAAAAATCATTGCAGTAATACAACAAAAATCATATTGTCCCTTAAATTATTTCCACAAGTATTTAACAACTATGCTTAACATTCGACGACACTAACAATCTTATAAAGAATATTGATCAATTTAATATCAGTACCCAAATAACCTGCGACCCCGAAGACTGCTGCAGATATCTCAAAGACCCCAAAACATTTATAAAAATACTCCAACAGAATATCCGCAGCTTAAATTGTAATTTCAATGAATTGTTGATTCTGCTTGGGAGATTGGAATTGTCCTGTGAAATTATTGTCCTATCAGAATGCTGGCTGTCGCGGGTTGTTAACTTACCAATTATACATGGCTACAACTCCTATAAAACAACTGACTGCTACAACCAAAATGATGGTGTTGTCGTTTACACAAACAGTAATTTAGAATGTACTGTAGATGAACCTAATCTCCTGGAAGCAAATTGTCTGACAATTAAAATAAAAAATCATACTGTAATTATAGCGATTTACAGACCACCTAGCTTTAAATCTCTTGATACTTTTTTATCCTCTTTACACACACTACTAGAAGGTTTAGCATTATTCAAAAACATCATCATTGTGGGTGACATTAATATAAACCTTATTGGAAACGGCCCTGAAACTACAGCATACCTAGATACTCTAGTTTACCACGGACTTCTTCCTGCCATCAACACCGCTACCAGAGGCAAAACCTGCCTCGATCATGTATTATTAAAAACCAAATCAAATGCATTCACTTTTTCTTTAGGAACCAGTCTTACTGATCATGAATCTGTTTTATTCTGTTTACAATCTAAAATAACTAATAAATCTACAAAACTAAAAATACAACATAAAATTGATATAAAGAAATTGAAATATGAGGGCAGTAAACAAAACTTTGATGAGGTATACCAGGAAACAAATCTAAATAACGCTATGAACAACTTTATTCGTATTATAAAACAGCTGATCTTAAATAATTCTATAAAACGACTAATTCCCAGAACTAAATTCATAATCAAACCTTGGATCACTACAGGCATGTTGCGTTGTATTCGTACTAGAGACAGAATGCACAAAAAGTTAAAATTGAATACAAATGATGTTATCCTAAAAATATCATACATACGATATCGAAACTTTTGTAATAACTTATTAAAAAGACTTAAAAAACAGTACGAAAGAGATCAGCTAGTTATGTCAACTATTAAAACAATCACCAATAATAATAATAAAAAGTCATTACCTCTTCAACTACTGAGTTCAGAAGAAAATCCCATAGAATCGATCAACAAATGTAATGAATACTTCTCAAACATTGGTAAACAATTATCGGATATGATTCCCTCTCACATTCCTGACTTTAAGAAGACTGCTATACCACCAGTCAATACATTTGTTCTTTTACCTACTGATCATGATGAAGTTGAAAGAGCTATTCTTAAACTAAAAAATGAATGTGCCCCTGGGTGGGATGAGATCAGTGCTGAGGTATTGAAAGTGCTCTCTGCAACAATAACCCCAGTGTTAACTGATTTAATTAATCGTTGTTTCTTATCTGGAATATTTCCTACAGCACTAAAAAAAGCTTTAGTTCTGCCGATTCATAAGGCGGGAGACAGAGACAGCGTCAGTAATTACAGGCCCATTGCCATACTGACAACATTATCCAAGATATTTGAACGCCTTATTAACAAGAGGCTAACCAAATACCTTGAAGAATACCACTTACTATCAAATGCACAATATGGTTTCAGAGCAGGATGCTCAACCAACAATGCCGTACTTGATCTAGTCACCTTTGTAGTGGATAATCTGGACAATAAAAAGAAGTGTCTAACAATATTTTTAGACCTCGCCAAGGCCTTTGACGCTGTTTCTGTTCCTCGCCTTGTGCAAAAACTCGAAGACCTGGGCATCAGAGATATTCCACTAGCATTATTAAAAGACTATTTAAATAATAGAACACAATCGGTAAAGATTGGGGACTACATAAGTAACGAACTGCCGGTTGTTTTCGGTGTGCCGCAGGGCAGTATTTTGGGTCCCAGTCTTTTTCTCTGTTACATAAACGATCTTTGTAACCTCAACATTAACAACTGTCGCATCTTTGCTTATGCAGATGACACTGCCTTAACCTTTTTTGCAGACTCTACTGATCAACTTTTCAATAGTGCCCAAAATGGATTCAACACAGTATGTCACTGGCTTTCTTCTAATCTCCTCACCTTAAATGAAACAAAAACTAATTACTTACTTTATTCCATGCTAAATCGACCCCAACTATTTGATTCATCACACAATCTCATTGCCCATAGATGTAATTTTCCTCCTATGCCTATCTGTAACTGTCTCAAAATTAACCCCACTAAATGCATCAAATATTTAGGAATCGAAATTGATGCCCGCCTGACTTTTGAAAATCATATAACATCTCTATCCCAAAGAATACGGAAACTAACTTACATTTTTAAAGACCTTCGTGACGTGGCTGAGAGGCAGACTGTGATGATGGTCTACGAGGCCTTAGTCCAGTCCATTATATCCTATTGCATCACCACATGGGGTGGTGCTTGTAAATCTAAACTGATAACCATTGAAAGAGCTCAGAGGTTGATACTAAAGGTGATTCTATCAAAGCCTCGATTATACCCCACTACAAAACTTTATGAAGAGACTGAAGTGTTAACTGTGCGACAACTGTACATCATGATGACCCTACTTCTTAAACATAAAAGCATTTCCTTAGACAGAATAAAACGCATAGCCCTTACCAGAAGAAATTATGCAGTTTGTGAGGCAACTGCCGTGAACACTGCTCTTGCTCAAAGATTCTTCGCTTATAGAGGAAATATGATCTATAATAAGATAAATAAAATACTCACCCTAGTCGATTCTCAGAAAAATGAGTGTAAGAGGAAACTCAAGGAATGGTTACTAAAACTGAATTATATGGAAACTGAAAGAATAATTGAACACCTAATTTAAGAGAATGAATACTCTACGTGGTTTAAGCTCACCCACTGAAACTAACACACACCACACAAACAGGCACACACAACAGACACACACAACACAAATACACAACTCACACCCACAACACACTTTATATTAAGTAAACTGTAAGTTGATTGGCAATTGTGACAATAGAATTTTGGGGGGCCTGGAGTGCCAAGATACAGGCTTAGGCTTAGTTTGGACTCCAGATCTCCCACAAATTACAAATCAATCCCTGTCAAACTGTACTAAGAAATGTACCTACCAAATAAGTACCTTAATATTGTAATTTGTGGAGATGAAAATAAACGAATTTATTATTTATTATTATTTAAAATAAAAGAGACGAAATCTTATCAATTATGCACTATAAACAGCAAAAGTTTACACCTTTATTTTTCCCTACAAAACATTTTACACACTATTAAAATAAAACCATCACAGATCGTCTGTATTTCCTTGCATTGTAATAAACTCAAGAAACTTGCAGTAATGAGATTATATTGCTCGCTTGCAAATGAAACGTTCTCTAAGTCTCTCCTTGAACATTTTATTTCTTCGTTAGGTATATCATAAAAGAAAGGTAAAACACTTGGCTTTATGTTTTAAAGTGGAAATTATTATCGCATTATGCATTATTTTGTAGCTATTTCGTGGATGTGGTGACTGAATAAAATACTCGATATGAAATGTCGCTGTCTTCCTCAATTTGGTAAGTTCAAAAAACCTAGCAGTCGGGTGACATGAAATGTCACCATTTCACAAAACTATCGAACATGCATTAAGTTATCAAATCTAAGATATGAATAAAACACACAACTTATTAATATTATAAAAGCGTTTATGAGTGTGTATGTTTTTTAACACTTTACATGCAAACGGCTGAACGGATACTGATAGTAAGAGGTGTATCCGTGAAGCGCCAATGTCCCGTTTGTGTACAAATATCAGTCACAGAAGATAAGAAACCTTTAGTAAAATTAAACATCAAACCATAAAGGTAAAACTATTTTAATTCAAAAGATAACTTTCTCTCAAGCTTAATACTCTGAGCTTAATTCTCTCCATAGATCCAAAGTGCAATTATAATAAAACCGAACTGTCTTCCCGTGTCTAATCCTGAAAACTTCAGGCGTTGTAACTAGATTACTCTGAGAGAACCCGGTTATATTATAACTGTTAAGTTTGTCGCTAACTGCGACGGTTTAATTGAAAAGTATAGTCTTTAGTTTAATCTGGAACTATTGTTAGTTTAGTTAATTTTGTAGCTGTATATTTTTTAAGTTAAAATAGTGTGTTTTCCTTGAAAATATGTAGTGTTTTTTTGTTATTATCCAATTGTAAGATGTCTCGATTAATGTGACTTACAGACGATACATAAAAATGTTACAAAAAAAATATGGCGGCGCGTAATACTATTTATGAATTTTGAAAGTCAATATTCAGCAGTCATGGACCTCCTATGGCTAAGGTGAATTCTTATATTTAGGCATAAAATTAAGAAAAACAATGATAATAATTACGTGATATAATTACGATTATATGGAAAACTGTATGGCATGATGATAGCTTACGTTTCACATACACACACACACACACTCATACACACTAACACAAACACACCCATACACACACGCGCAAGCGCAAACATACATTCACGCGCAAACACAGAGATTGACGCCATGACGTCACACAATTTTCAGTCATAGCATAAGTCAGCTATTTTAAGTCACTGCATATAACGCGACAAAGTAATGTAAATTAAGAAAAGTTTAAAACCTCGGTCTCATTATGCGTGGAATACGTTAGTTTTTGCATAAGTTTTTTGCAAATGTACGCTAAGTTTAACTTAGTCTCACTTAATACTTAATGTAGTTTTCTTTTGGTGTAAAAGGTTAATGCAAATTGAAGGTGGTTTTTACAAGTTTCCACACCGTTGTAGAATAGAAAAAAGTTATTTCTAGGCAAGATTTTTATAGCATCAAAAATATTTAACTTTATAAGTTGAATGTTTTTCAGAAACTAGGTTTGAGATTGCTTTGTATTAAATTAAAATAAAGATTCAAATGGCCTCAAAAATTGAGAAGAGTAAAAAAAATTGTAAGAGGATACTTATGAACTAAAATTAATTATTGAAAACTATAATGATGCAACTGAATACTAACAATATCCTTTAAACAATTACAATATTTCAGTATTCCAAATTGATTGCTAATGGTAACAACTTAGTATCTGACATGGCCTTTTATTCAGTTTTATTTTTAGGGTTCCGTACCCAAAGGGTAAAACGGGACCCTATTGTTTTCGTTCGTTTTTAATGGATAAAATGTATGGTTTCTACATGTCTCGGGAGTTTTAAACAGGGCAAAAATACACCTACACATTTACTAACGGACTACTAAAGAATTTAATGTCCGTATATCTGAAAGCTATCAGAGCGAGTATATTTCCCTAACGACTAATGTTGATGGGCCTTTTAATGGACCAGCTAATTGTACGCTCTCTAGTTTGTATTGACTTCCAATTAAAACTGTTAATTAGTACAGCTACAGTAATTAAAGTAGTTAGATTAAAGGTCATTGGCGAACTGATTTTGTAGCGACATGTTCTAGGAAAGGAAAATTTTCTAGGAATCTGTTTGAGTGGTGTAAGTTGAGTTTGTTTGAGTGAGTGATGTTTTTTTAAGAAGGTTTTTAGGGTTCCGTACCCATAGGATAAAACGGGACCCTATTGTTTTCACTCCTCTGTCCGTCCGTCCGTCCGTCTGTCACCAGGCTGTAACTCATGAACTGTGATAGATGTACTTACTTCTGTTGCCGCTATAACAACAAATACTGAAAACTAGAATAAAATAAATGTTTTGGGGGGCTCCCATACAACAAACGTGATTTCAAATAATGGTACAGAACCCTTCGTGCGCGAGTCCGACTCACACTTGGCCGGTTTTTTGGTAATTGGAATGATTGAACGCTGCAAACTTTATGTCGTCCAGGTCGATCACCTGAGTCAAAAACCTGCACGCATTCTGCTCAAGCTGATAGTGGCCGGAAATGGAGAGAAGAAAAAACGTAACGTAAACGTGGAATACGGGCAGACCAATTACATATCTGACTTGCCGTTTCCCTAGTATTTTGGGGTTGGCTTCCAGTCTAACCGGATGCAGCCGAGTACCAGTATTTTAGAAGCAGCGACTGCCTATCGGACCTCCTCAACCCAGTTACCCAGGCAACCCAATACCCCTAGGTAAGACTGTTTATCAGACTTGCTGGCTTCTCACTACCCGTAACGACTGCCAAAGATGTTCAATGACAGGCAAACAAATGTGATATACTCCTATATAAATCTGTAACAAAGTTGTAAACTTTATCCGTGTGTATCTCCGTTGTTAGCATGACTATAAAACATACAAACATACATACATAGAATATAGTTTATATTGTTAGAACTACAGACAAAGAAAGATGAGCGGATATGCCATAATGCAGGTAGGTCAGGCGCCTTCTTCTAGCTCACATTTGTATGGTAGGTATGACCAAAACGATCAGTTACGAGTACCATAAGGGCGTTAGGGTTTTTTGAGACATCTGTCAATGATTTTCGGTATTACAAAAATGATCGTGTCCAAAGAAGGCGTATAAAGGCGGAGGCAGTGACGTTCCTCGTCCCCCGCACACCCGCATGTTGTCGCGCTACTTTCTTAGGCGATTTCCCGTTATGGCACCTCCGCTAGTCATTTTGTTCTCCGTGATCAGAACTGAGACGAGAAAGTTTTACTAGTTTTAGTTATTTCAGCTTAGTTTTCAACATAAAGACAACGGTGGTTTTAGTGTGTACGTAGGTATGTATGCTAATAATGAGCTGAACCAGCGCGACAGATTTTATGCCGCTCGGAATTTGTTACGCGATCTTAAAACCGCTCTTAAATGTATTCGTGTTGCTTTTAACTATTCATCACATTGCAATGCATCCTTTGACGAAACCGGCTGACCAATACAAGTTGAAACTAAATAGCTTTCTCATCAAACTGCAACTATATTCACCCCAAAGGAATCTGTCGTGATGACGAACATAATTCAACTCCAAATTCACTGTTTAACTGCCTCAAAGGCATAAATTCCGTCCATGGTTTGCGAAAGTCAATTTAACTTAAACTTCGTGTTTGCTCAACTTTCCTTTAGTGAGTGTCTGTATGACATACATGCTGACTTCAGAGGTAGATTTATTTCCGTGTGCAAGGAACTCTTTGTGTGTTTTAAACTTGCTTGTTTTAATAGTTTGGATTAAGTGGGTGGGGAAATTCGAGATAGGGAACTTGTATTTTAGCACTGTTCTTGATTATAATGTTAAGCAAAACTTGGAGTGGTCGGTCTCTCATGTATGTATCTTATCATGACGAGTTCCTCCGTGTTTCGAAAGGCATGTTAAATTGGTGGTTCCAGCTTTAATTTGAACATCTCTGCTTTCATTTTCAGCTCATTATTAGCATAAATACGCTATTTAAGTATAGGCTAGTTTTCACACTAACGGATTTTATCTCTATACATATTTATACTCAATATATCATGATATATTCCTATTCATTTGCTGAGTTCTTCTACGCGCGACGGATTCCGCGTGGATAAAAATCTTTCGTGCAGTTTTAGGTGTAATCGTTTGCTATTGCATTATAAGGATATAATGTTCCATTTAAAACATGTATGCTATGACCGTAATGCTGTAGGCTACTTTTTATCCAGAAACGCGAAGTAAAAACCGATGAAACCTTTTTCACAAGCTAGTAAAATAATAACAATAAAACACTAACACCCTATTACCTTTAATCAGAAAACCATTCGTACCTTTATACCTTTAAAACGGTTCATCACGATAATACCCTATTTCTATGCGATTAGCGGCCCTTTCGTTTTTATTTTACTAGCATTGTGGGCCAAATGAAGCGAGAGCCTGGACAAAGGGGCGATCGGGGAATAGTACCACGGAGTAAGGAAAGAACGGAGATGCCATAATGCAGGTAGGTCAGGCGCCTCCTTCTCGGTCAAATATCATATCATTTGTTGCATTCTATAACGTACGATAGTCACAATCATGGACCCTGCATGGGACCCTGTTGGACACAGCAAAATAGTTAGAAGAAGGCGTTTAATGTAAGATAGTACCAATATTATTTACGTAGTTAACAGCTTTCTTTTAAAGTGAATAAAGAATTGAGTATTTAGCTTATACATTCGTATGGCGGGCATGACCAAAACCATCACTTGCGAGTGAACTAACTAGGATTTCTGATTCTTTGAAACGTTTTTTGACATCACAAACAGTAGTCGAATCTAAAGAAGGCGTATAAGGGAGAAAACAGTAACGTTCCTCGTCCCCCGCACACTCGCATGTTGTCGCGCTACTTTCTTAGGTGATTTTCCGTTATGGCACCTCCACTAGTCATTCTATTCTCCATGACTGGCACAATGTCTTTACTGCGCTAGACCTCGTTACTGCTAGATGAGGGCATTAGAAACGGTAGAATGGTAGAAACGTGAATCGTTTTTGGTAGTTTGTAAGTATGTATTTTTTTTAAAGAGAGGGTGTTAATTCGTAGGATGTATGCCTTGCGAATTTTTAATATGAACTGCTGTGTGTTAACACTTTTACAGCCAATTTTTGTATATTGTTGTGCAATCCTAAGATAAAAACCTCTGAAACGACACTTCTTTATAATCTGCCGAGACGAGCCGAGCAAAGCACTACCTACCTACCTTTCTCGAAGCCCGTCGTATTTTTAAACATTTTACTAACTTCAACCAGCGACTTCATCCACATCCTGTGCGAAGTACTCCGCGCACTCGGATAAAAAGAAACCTATATCCATCCTCATTCCTGACCCTGAAAGATTTTTTCATATCGTTTCATTAGTACCTGAAACAGCACTACAGCAAACAAACTCTTCAGCTACATAGTACAAAAATAAGTATCGAATTAAATTCATCATGTAGTATTTTTCACCTGATTGTTACAGCACATACCTAGTAGTCGGTAGTCTGTAACTATGTATGGAGATTAACACAGAACCAGGCACATTCAGACGCCTAACTATTCGGCTCAAAGGGTACCGGTAACGACCTGTGTTACTGTGTGGTTTAAGTTATAAACTATTTAAACCTTTGATATTATTAACTAAGTTATAGTATTCCAACTAAGCGTGCGGGTTCGATTGTACATTACAGTCAGTGGGTACCAATGTTTTTCTTAATGAGAGTTACACGAAAAACGGGTGTTTGAAAAATATACCGCAAAACCCGGTATTATAAAGTTACTGGCATTTCTTGTAAAATACAACATTTTATCAATAAATAGAAAATACCATATTTTAGGTGTCAAACAATTGTTACGACTATTGGGAACAACTCCATACAAATATGCCTTTTATCCTCTTAGTATATGGATGCTTTTTACTAACAAAACATCTACGTAGAATACTTCACTTTTTATCCTACATATTTTGGATGAATACAGCTAGTTTCCTATTGTATTGCGATAGCTTTTATTTTATAACTTGGACCACGCACTAACTTTCAGAGGCAAATTCGCACGTGTAATCCGTTATCCTGAAAACTGCGGCTGAAAATAATATTCCGAGAAAACCCATTTGAATAAATACTTATTTTCTTGGGTGTTTGCAGATATTTTTTGATTCGTTCCTCCCTATTTATAGATAACTAGCTTCCGCCCCCGATTTTACCTGCTTTCGAGGTGATTTTTTCCTATCGTCCTTATAGAAAGTAGCTTATGTCCATATCCACGGGTTTACCTCTGTGCCAAATTCCATCTCAATCGGTTCAGCGGTTTAAGCAGAATTGCGTAACACAGTGTTACTTAATCATGAATCATGAAGTGCTACCCGCGGTTTCAGTTCTCCACCAATTTTCAGCCAAATAAGTTCAGCCGTTCATGAATCACAACTAGTGTGACTAACACAATATTCTATTTATTAATTTTATATATATCTATAGTTAATAAATTACTACATCCTGATTTATACTTTTCCGATACGAGAAATACTTTATTTATGCCTAACGATGCTCAGCAAATTAGTTCGATTGGCGTTATTTTCTTGGAACAAGTTATTTTCTAGGCAATCAATGTATTGATTTCTATGTACCTAATTAGTTTGGTATAGAACCTATTTCTCAAAGCGTATTCAAGGTAAAAGAGCCGAAACTATGATGATGGAAATTTACTTGGAGGTAGAAAATCTAATTTTTAGCCCATGAAGATCATTTCAACGGGCTCATTTTCATATTTCTGTAAAGATAAAAGATATTTATTTTTGCAAATAAGTGTACAATGATGTTGTTAATAAGGGTAAATGATCCGCTATAGTTTACCAATTGGCATGCAATATAATATTAATAAATCAAAAATTGCTGAACATATAGAAGAAGGACAAGGAAAAATATAATTATGAAGACTAAAGTCTTTTTGTACAAAACTAATCTCTCAAGCTGAAACTGTAACCTGTAAATACAGCTTGTAAAAACAATTTGTTTCTTTAGGTAGCCCAATTTTATTGTTTTCCTGCCCAGAAAAAGAAAATCAAAGGTCCCAAAATAAAAGGCAATAAAAACAGCAAATCAAGGTTGAAACCCGAAATCTAGACTGAATTCTAGGCACGTTTTATTACTCCTATTTTAGTTATAGCTCAGATAACCTCCTAAACTAAGCCCAGACAGACAAGCACTTATCGAAAAGATAAAAATCACGTTTCGCTTGAAATACAATAAAAAATAGACTTTACGATGCCTTACAAAACAGTTTATGGCAACATTAAGGAGTATTACTTAATGTTTTATTTGCGGGTAGGCAACAAAATTTCAATAATTGGACAGTGACGGTATCGTGTCATTGTTACGTGGGCTGTTGTAGCAAGCAGACGTGTATAGTGCAGTTATATTAAGAAAGATAAATAATAATTATCGAACACCTTCACACACGGTCGGATAGCCCCATGGTAAGGTATTTATTAGCTTGTGTTGTGGGTGCTTACACTACTGATAAAACTACATGTACTCTACCTACATATGTATATAATGTAATGCTTTTTCAAGTTCTCCGACAGCAAAATGGTCAGTTTTCTTCATACAACTTACTATGAATTTCCGTTCTATTTTCACAATGATTTTAAGAAAAACGGACGTTTATATTGTCAGGTAAAATGGATTTAAAGTGCACTACAAAAAAGTACATAGAAGTTAATTATAGAAACGACAAATAGGATATATTTTTGAAATACATTAAATAACAATGTAAAACACCTTTACATAACAAAAATACTGACGCATAACTACACCAACGCCCAAAATACAATGTTCTACACATTCCGTGTTTCGAAACCATTGTTTTAACGAGCGGACATCATAAAAGGGTGCTTTGATCACCGATTGGGCTGATACCATCTCTTACAGTTTGCTATCACGCTAACGCCCTTAGGACAAAGATTAATGTGGAAGCAGGAATTTTAATTTTCCTTTATGTAATGGTAATGATAACATTCTTTGGTGTTGTTAACTTCTATAGGTTTTCCTGTGGGAGTGAGTTTTTTTCTGAATAAATTGTTGGTATTATTAGCAGGGTGTCATACTACCAATCCTAATAAAATAAATGCAAATGTTTGTATGTATGTTGGTTCCTGTTTTACGCAAAAACTGCCACGTTAATGTTGATGAAAATTTACTATAGTATACTTGTATTAGAATCAAATATAGGTTACTTTTTGTAAAGGAAGTAAAGTGGGTTAAAGCACTGGCTGAAACTAGTGTACTATATATTCGTCATGTTACTCGAAGATAACATAGCTTTCTAATGGTGAAAGAATATTTAAAATCGGTCCATTAGTTTTTGAGTTTATCCATTACAACAAAACAAACAAAGTTTTCCTCTTTATAATATTCGTATAGACAAATGAATACTTAACTAAATCGGTACAGCCGTTTTTAAGTTCCCAACTAAACATTACATCCGCATTAACAACATTAGGTTAAACCTATTGACCTACAATTTTAACCGCAAGATCAATTTACTCCACAAGAAACAAAGACGCGTAACTATTTCACTTTAACCCGAAACCACATTGGTTTAACCGCGTAACTGCAAATGAACCAGAGTTTAAACTTCAAAGACTCGCCGTTTGAACGGTTTATGTGTAGGTTATGCGGTTAACGGAAGGTTCAATCGTTTGGGTAAAGGTTTAATGGGTAATAGGTTATGTGGGGGTAAGCAATAATGTGGTATATTGATTGGGAATGAATAGAAGATAGGTAGAATTTCAATTATTTTTTTCATTGCAGACAAAATACGACTCAGGGACCAAACCAAAATTTTCACATTAAAAGAAACACTGATAGGTGTGAAAAGGTAATTTTGATATAATTAATATTAGAGAATTTTATACAAGATACTTACCTACTATTTTCATATTGGTATCTAAGGACCAAACTTATGATACTGGTAATCTGGCTTTCATAAAATAAACAAAAACTATGTATAGGTGTCACAAATGCATTCAAAATTATCCTTTTACGCTTAAAGGCTTAGTTTGATTGCACAAAAACATGATAAAATTGATTTCCTAAAAGCTGTAGACCACTATACAGAGTGTTTGATAATATACCTACCTAAACAAATTCAATAGACTTTCAACTCATATTGCGAAAACCCGATTTCCTGCACACTAGACAATACCTGCGGTTAGACAATCGTTATTATTTCTAATCGAAATACATAAACGAGATTCGATTCTGTTTTTATCGATACAATCGATTTTTATTTCAAACAATTGCTATGCAATAAAATTGTGTATTTTTTTGAAACAAAATGTGTTCCATTTTATAATGGTTCCAATTGTTTTGCGTTTTCCATTGTGGAAGTGTGAACTGAACAGGATTTGATTTCGAAAACTTTTTTGTGTCGACAACGTCATTTCTGTTGTTTTATTTTTATTTTTTGAACTTGTATATAATGGAAGTGTGAAACAGTTTTGTTAGTAGAAAACAATGGTATCTCGCATTAACATATGTAGGACTGAGCATATAACATAGCTGATACCCAAGAATAGGCTACAATAATATAGGCAATATTAGCCACTTGCTCACATAATTTCACATACTCATTTCACTATAGGAATATTTAGGTGCGTCTGATCTTAAGGTAAAATGAAATAGCAGAGGAAAATGAGTAGAAAACCTTATTATTTTAGCGATTCAACAGGCGTTCTATAATGATGCGTTCTTGTGTAAATATTGTAAGTATTTTAGAATAAACAACCAGAAACCTAATATAAGATGATTCATCCTTTATTGGCGTTCTTATTGAACAAAGTAAATACCTGGATTTGGTCAAAACAGCACAACGCTTACCTGAAAACAAACAAATAAAATTATTATTACAAACTTAGTCAGCGATTTGAAATCGTAAAGGTTGATTGAAAATAGACGCATAAAACTAAGACTTTGTCTGATCTTTACTACAATTTGTAGTCAAATAGTTGAATATAGGAGAATACATAAATATGTTGCTCACACACCAGCTGAGTTTCCGTTCGGAATTATTACACGAGAGACTTTCCGACCGTCAAAAAACGTGTCATCTTTTAAACTGACTGATGTAAATTTTATGAAGTCGCGAAAAAAACTGTTAATGTGAAAAAAACGCTGTTAAACTGAATTTTGTTTACCATACCAGAATGTACACTCTTGGTACTCAAAAATAACCTTACACACTAAAACCACAAAAATTACAAATCCAACATCAAACCAGTTACCATCTCCCTTTTAACTTACATTTACTAACACACCCGCCTAAATACCGTTATTGTGAAAAAACAACCCAATTCTTAAAGAACCAATATAGAAAAGTGGACCGAAGGGATATCTATCGATAACTCTTTATTCCTCCCTAGGGAGGGGAAGGGACCAAACCTTTCTATGTGCCTTCAGAAACCTCAGTATCCGGCCAACGTGCACAGATTTAAATACCGTAGCTTCAGACAACCAGTTTAATATGACCTACCATGGAGGTAACACTTGTAACTTCTCCGAAGTAAAAATAAATATTATCATCTCCCTAACCTTTTTCTTAACTATATTGAGGTTGGCTTCCAGTCTTACCGGATGCAGCCGAGAACTAGTACTTTACAAGGAGCGACTGCCTATCTGACCTCCTCAACCCGGGCAACTAAATATCCCTTGCTAAGACTGGTTGTCAGATTTCCTGGTTTCTGACTAATCATAACGACTGCCAAGGATGTTAAATGACAGCCGGGACCTACAGTTTAAAGTGCTCTCCAAAATATATTCATTGGTGTCTAAGATATAGTACTCAAAAAGTTCATACATACAAACTTAGAAAAGTTGCTTGTATGATTATGAACGATGCCTGTATGTTACCTACTCATATTTACAAATTAATAAATCTATTCTAGTCTAAGATGCCAGTTGATTCTCGGTCTTACTATAGGTCATGTTGTAGTGGATGTGAGGAAAAACCTCGCTCTAAAGTTTCGCGAAAGTTGGTAAAAGAAAGCAATTTTGGTAAATATAGGTTGTATTGTTTGGGATCATAGTTACCAATAAGGGACTGATAACTATTGATAATAATCGATTAGATAGATGTAAAGTAAGGAGAAAGATTGGTTACCATTTATAGGTCCCTATCTTTTTAACGATCGAAAGATCGGGAAGGGTGGAAGCGAGATGGGGAGGCCTTTGCCCAGCAGTGGGACACTACAGGCTAGATATAATAATATCTTCTTAATGTAATAAGGCAGAAGATTTTATTTGTTTGAACGCGTTTATCTCAGGAACTACTTTTACTAAAGCAATATGTAAAATCACTCTGTGTTACTTTCTCTCAGTGTTAAGTTGTCTAATCATTGTGGAAGATGGACTATTTTTAATTCGGGTGCTCAGAATAATCTCCATCGGACACAGAAAAAATATTTGACGGAAACTATAGCAGACAAAATTTTGACAACCAGACATAACCTAAAAAAACATTGAAAAATACCAGACATCAAACAATAAGATATCATTTCCCGAAGACCCTAAAATTCCCGAGATACTTCGAACACTTCAACATGACTTACACAACTTCTAGACAGATAAAAACTTATTTTATTCCTACCTAAGGCACCGTAGGAACATTCGATACCTTATTCATAAAACTTCCGAACAATGGAGAACAAAATGACTAGCGGAGATGTCATAACGCAAAATCTCCTAAGAAAGTAGCGCGACAACATGCGGGTGTTCGGGGGACGAGGAACGTTACTAGCTTCGCCCTTACATGCCTTGTAAAATCACCAATCACTGACAGATTTATTTTGATTTGATAAGGAACTTGAATGCCTCGATAGTTTTAGTAACTGATCACGACTACCGACTACGAACATACAACCTTACATTGGCCTACAACGTTAGTGTTTTCGCCCTTATACGCCTTCTTTAGATCCAACCATTTCAAATACCAAAAATCGTAGACAGATGTCTCAAAAACCCCGAACGCCTTGCTAGTTTACTGTCATTCATACCCCCCGTACGCATTTGACCTACAAGAAGGCGCCTGACCTACCTTCCTTATGGCATCTCCGCTATTTCCTTCCTCCGTGGTACCTAGGGCACCGAGGAACATCTTGGAACGAATACCTTATTCATAAAAGTTCCCAACTATGTTTTACATAAAATTGTTTTACGTTCTGCTGAAGCTCAACGTCAATAAATTCCGAGGACATTGTCTTTCGAAAGGTATTTTGTTTGCTTGTAAAATATTCAGGTTTGTTAAATAGGTTTATTAAGGTTGTGTTTTTATAGGTAAGTATAACTTTTGTAAACTACTCTTGAGCGTTTTACTTATACATATTGACTTACGTCGTCTAATCTTTAGTCTTTTCCCAAAGATGTTGAGGTCGGACTTCCAGTATCACATGGATATTTTACATGAAGCGACTGCCTATCTGACCTCCTCAAACCGGGTAACCCAATACCCTAGGTAATACTGGTTGTCATACTTCCTGGCTTCTGACTACCCGTGACGACTGCCAAAGATGTTCAAATGACAGCCGGGACCCACCAATTTAATGTGCCTTCCGAAACACGGAATATCTTGAGTGTCTTTATTGCTAACACGATATACTCTAAAGGGGTTGGAGTAATTTAATTCACACGTCTAGTAATATCTGCGCCATCATCTCACATTATTTCTCTCTCACTTTCATTAAATCTTTTATGTTTAAGAGAACACTGCAGACTAAACAGTGGGGCGACTGTTAACCCGATGGTTGGCATTTATTTTATAAAGAGAATCTCGATTCAATTGTTTTCAGTCGGTCTGATACCAGCTAAATACCTGATCTTTGTAATGTGCGTACTACCATTCATCTTCATACTGATTTATGAGCCCAAACAAACTCTGTCATACAAGTTTTTTATCTTTTTCGAAAAAAACATGTAAGGTTGTCCTTTTGTTGTTTCTTCCAAATTCGTACGAACAAAAATATAAAGTCACTCTTTACATTTGTGTTTTTAAACTCCTACAGCAATCCTACATTTAATTACACGAATAGTTTCACCAACTGGAATTTGTATTTTTCTTTGAAACAAGACCTACAAAGCGGCACAAAAAGCAACAGAGAACGATACGTAATTATAACTTCTAAAAACAACTGTTATAACACAGTTATAATCCCAAGTAACATAAACCCGGGTCAATAGGAAAGTTGGTCAGAAGAACCACTTTATTTACAGCCGTTCCCACTTTATTTGCTTAGTAAAGACATAATTTTGACATTAGCTCCATACAAGTGATGTCAAATTCCTATCTCTAGTATGAAAAACAACAGATAGCTAGAATATTGAGAAAGGCTCTTAAAGTAAAAACGACAAAACGACAGCAAGACAACCTATCCGAAGCTGTCAATTGCTATTGTGGTAAGGTTGAAAATCTATTGAAGTTTGAGAGATTGAGGTAGGTTGATGTATGTACTAACTCATTCATGCGGTTGCACCTGCGTCAGAGGAACTTCTCCCCATAACTTAATTTGCAATTAATTATTTCTAATACGATGAAATGGACATCGAGTGAACCAACTGACATTTTTATAGTTACTGTCGATGACAAATATAACATGTACCTATACAAATATAATTTAATATTATAGAGCCGAAGAGCCTTTGATTGAACTCAAGAACTACTGGGCCGATTTGCAAAATTATTTCTATCTATAAATCATAAGCCATCGAGAGAGTCCAAGGGCTGTTTATTATCCGAGCTCGACAAGTAACTCCAACGAAACGCGGGTGAAACCACAGGCAGCTAGTAAATAAACAGAGAATATACAATTTCAAAAGAAGACACAAGAAAAGAAATCTAAAAAGGTTGTCCTTCTGAACAAACACTTATACAACAACAAGGACAAGTCCCGACCTGTTCGCAATTTAATTTAAAGAAAAATAAGGCTCAGGAAATAGAGTTAGCAAGTTCTTCCTTACCGGAGATTAATACGATGGATACTTGTCTCTGCTTCACAATACCTACTGGAGAATAAGGTACTGGTTTACCAGTTTTTAATAGGTATTGTCTATAGATAGAACCATAATTTCAATTGTATTTTTATGGGAACTATATACTTTCCACATACATGGTTAAAATATAGCTTTATAGCATTCCTCGGTAAATGGGTTATTTTCTAAGGGCCGATTTTTTTCACCGGATAATTTTTATCTTAAGAATATGTTTGACGTGATGACAGATTCAAAGTCAAAGGATTTATTTGCAATTGAATACAGTTACATAGAAGGTGTGATTTTGTATAGAAAATATGTTAAACCGATATATTTATTCACCAGATAGAAGTTAACTAATTAGACTTGTCTGTGCTATACAATACTGAAGAATGAGGTACCTACTGTTTTACCACTTTTTGATAATAAATATGTATAATCTACCGAACTACAATATCAATATAATTTTATGGGCACTACTTGTTGGAATGAGCCTATAGCATAAGTATTTCGTAAATGGACTATTTTTTTTAAGAAACTGATATTGGAGCTTTCAACTAAACAAACAAACTTCAGTATTTTTGATTATCTTAAGTCTAACTTCACCACGAACGTGATAAAAACAAGCCTATAGCATTCATCGATAAATAGGTTTGTAGTATTTTAGATTAGCGCGTACGAGCAAACAAATAAAACTCATCAGTTTTGCAATATTTATAAATATTACTGTAAAATATCTAGCAGATTAGTTTGATATTAAAACGAGTCTTAAAAATGTGAGTCAAAACCCGCACAATTTTAATAAATGGTGTGCTTAAAATATAATGAAAAACATTAAACATAAGTACCTAATTTTCATTTTCAGTGATAAAATCGAAACTAGATTTTGAATTTATGTTAGAGTCCACAAACATTGCAGACAACGATTTTTCTTCTTCTTGATTCCAATCAAAGTTTTCAGTCGGTCTGATACCGGCTAAATACCTGATCTTTGTAATGTGCGTACTACCATTCATCTTCATACTGATTTATGAGCCCAAACAAACTATCGGCCGACTAAAAGTTTATGCACTGTTAAACTAGTTTTTTTAATAAACTGAAGTTTCTACTGTAAACTCAATAATGAGGTCAGCGTGGTAGGCTTTTTGTTTTGAAATATGGCAACCCCAACTATTTGCTGTTCGACATTGCAATTCGTCGAAAGGTTGTCAGGTAGATTAATTTCGCATTAGCAAATGACTGGAAATCGGTATAATGAACCGTAGGTTGTACCATACTACGGTTTAATATTTTACTGCGTATTTTCTATAGTTCAGTCAGTTTGCACAGGCATATTCAAAGTCTTTAAAAATACAAGTTTTTTTTTTAAGTGACTGCACTCTTGTAAGTCCTTCTCCATGAAACTAGCTCTTATAGGTCTATTTGAAATAAAGAAAAAAGTATTTTTAGGGAATATTGGTATTTATTAAATTTTGTAGTTTTACTACTTTTATGTTATAATTAAGCTAGGTATATAAATACTGTAGTACTCACGTGCTTTAAAACCAATAATTTGTTAGTTAAAGACTTAAACTAAGACCATATTTGACATAACAATATTTTAAGCCTTTCAAAAAACTTCGAAACCACAAACAAATCTAACCAAATTATTAATAAGTTAACCTTGTCTTCAAAAAAATAAATAAAAAGGACAAATTTAAATACTCAAAACTTCTAATAATTAAATCGTATCACCTGCTAAAATGACATTATTAAAAAGCAAAAATATTTTTATGTTACCCCGACATCTGTGATGACTAGAGAATCATATCAGAAAGATTTCTCAAGTAATTGTGTACGTTTTCTTGACGTTACAAAAGATTGTTATTGACGTATTCGAAAGGTAGAATATTCTAGATTGTACTACAGTGTCAAATAAACTTGGTTTGGTAGTATGTGATATGTTTGATTGGCATAACAACTCGCTGAAGGATAAATATTTTACTTATGTCATATCATCCTCCGAGCCTTTTTCCCAACTATGTTGGGGTCGGCTTCCAGTCTAACCGGATTCAGCTGAGTTCCAGTGCTTTTACTTATGTATGATACCTATTTAAAATGCAATTAAAAATTCTGAAACGCTGTTGTGGTAAAACGGGTGATAGAGCCAAAATTACTCATACACGCACGCAGAATATGTTGAAAGGAAGGCCGTGCGCATGAATTTGGATAGATAATGCATACTAATATAATAATTGAGTAAAAGACAATATAACTGAGAGATAAGTATAAGAAGACATGCTGTGCCGACCACAAATAAAACTGGCATGCGGGCAGGAGGACTATAATGATGATGAATGGAGATTATTTGAATTCAGGACATAGCAGTTTGTATTCAAATGCATAAAGTAACTTAACTCCATAACAAAATTGGAACTGCAAAATACAACTCGTCACAAACATTAAATTAATTGCTATGCTTCCTCAAATTATGTCAACAAAGGCAAAACAAAATACAAATACAAATGCCACCGTTAATTTGTCAAGTAATTTTGATACAAAAGCGACCCTTATGGAATTAAAAATTTAATGAAGCTATCTAATTATGAGAGCACGATGTTTGAGCTGCAAGCTTTTGAGCGAATCATTTAAAATTTTGAGTGAAAATTGTTAAAAATTATGAGGAATTGCACTTTATTTAATTAGGCCCACTTATTAAAAAGGGGGTGTAAGGCTACTTGTGAATTTTCAAGAATTATTGTGGTTTTATAACTGCTGTAGTTTAAAATACATAGGAAACTGAAAAATACATCAATTTATTAAAAAATAAAAATAACTTGAGGTTAACGATGGTACATACATGATATATATTATTTAATGTTTCAAGTTCAATTTGATTCAATAACAATACAAATATGTAGAGTACCTATTTAATAATAAAAAAAGAATATTATAAAAGAGGTATTACCATTTAAACTAAACGCTTTTACATAGGAGCTTTTACAAGTTTTTTGATCTGGAATTTTCACATGTGCAAAGAAAGCCTTATTCCTGCAAAAGAGCCCCAACAGAGCAAAAATAATTTTCATCTTAAAAATTAAATAGAAACAAGGATTCACCTTTCATTTTCTGCTTCTTTAAGATTCAAATTTTGTGCATCTACGAATGTTATTTCCCCAACAATAGAGATTGTATCCGCCTGGGAAATAAGGGCAAAATCTAGTTTTGATTTAACTTAAGTTTCTCTAATATAACCTTTATTTAAACAAGAATAGAGTTCAAATTCTCCTGGCACAATTAGATAGGTTGTTCTTTTGTTTTTAAATAAATACCTGGATGTACGAATTAGATTTTTTTGGTGAACTAGCCGTTTTCCCACGGTTTCAGCTGTACCGGGATAAAATATAGCCTACTAGCGTCCGCCCGCGGCTTCGCCCGCGTAGAGTTTGGTTATATCGCGTTTCCAAGATAATTCTTCAAAAGTCCGGGATAAAAACTATCCTACGTTCTTTCTCAAGGTCAACTCTATCTCTGTACCAAATTTTATTTAAATCAGTTCAGTGGTTTAGACGTGAAAGCGTAACAGACAGACAGACAGACAGAGTTACTTTCGCATTTAATATTAGTAGGGATTAGTATAGATACACAATGAATTATTCGAAATTAATTAATTGTCAGGTTTTCCCTACAGGGTTGTGTCACGCATAACCTATATTAATGTAGCACTTTATTCTTTTAACCGATGGTTTTTTATGCTAAACAAGCAGGCAAAACCTTTGGGAATATAAAACTTTTGAGGTATGTTTATTGAAAATTTTAATTTATATTGAAACATACTTTTTGTTTACTAAGCACAGCCCTTTTACACTAGCGAGTTTGACGCTCTGTTTCAGATTTAGAGTGTCAAAAAACGCGCTTCCGCATGTCATCGTTTGAAAAGGCAGTTGTCTGTCAGTTGTATGACAAACTAGCTTTCACTCGCGGCTTCGCCCGCGTGGTGTGTTGATGAAAAGTTGCCTATGTGTTAATCCAGGGTATCACCTATCTGCATACCAGATTGCAACCAAATCGGAGCAGCCGTTTTTGCGTGAAAGAATTACAAACATTTTCACAAACTTTTACCTTTATAATATTAGTAGGATCAGTTGTCAATATCTACACTACAGCTCGGAAACACCGCGCGGTAAATCCGCTAGTGTGAAAGCACTGCAAATTAATACGAGCTTCAATACACACTAGTTTTCTAGTTAACAAACTGTAAGTAAATAACAGATTTTCATGGAAAATATGAATAAAAGACTTCATTGTGAAAGTACGAGAAAATCCAACACAAGTTTCGCGTTACTAGAAAGATAAAGTAAATACTATTTTTACTAGAATTCTACAGCAAATAAAACGGGACAAATGAAATTCCCATTACATAAGATAAATATTTGAAGCAAACATCAGTACACGTAATCTTAGAATAAGTAACTAACTGGATACGCCATTGGTGTGCCTTTGCCTCTGATGAATGTACGAGATTTCCTCAGACTTCAAAAAAAGCAGTACCTTTATCAGTTTGATCTGTATGTTATGGGTGTTTATTCGCGATTATCTCACGTTTGGCTGAACCGATCTTGATGCGGTTTTTAGCAAAGTATATTACAGACAGATATATTATTGAAATTGTTTTTTTACAAGCTTTTATTTTACTCGCAATGTTTTGTATTTATTTCAATGTTTTGTATTTATGACACTCTTTCAAACTAATATTTTACAATTATATTTACATTTACATATTTACAAAAATAAAATTGTTTTTAAGTTTTTCAAGTGCATGGGTATCTATGTGATAAAAAAATGCAAGAGTGGGCTATCACTATTTGTTGCGTTGCAGAGATAGACGTATCTCGCTAATGCAATGCTCTAAGCATATAATGGATAAATAAAACAAAATCTCTCTGCTACAGAATCGACTGAAAGATTTAATAAAGTCTATGTTTGACAACGAATTTCTTGCTAAAGTTAAAGGCAAGAAGAAATTATTTAGCTCTTAAGTTAATATGCTTTTCTCAGACTTGTCACATGAGATCAATTTCTTGCTATATTTGTCGATATAAAGGCGTTTAAGTTAACTTTTAACATGCATGGGTATTTATAACGGTGAAAAGTCTGTTTGCTTGAAACGCGTTTAAATTAACAAACAAATTCTACAGCTTTCTATTCCTTTTTACAGATGTCAAAAGCCCATTGATTGATGAGAAAATATTTTTGACCACTGTCTCACAATAGGAAGCGTTAAATGGTCGAAGCTAGAACACACTTGTCTACAAATATCCTATTCACCCTTGACTTCAAGACTCGCAGGTTTTATCTTACAGGAAACTAAAAAAAAAACATGAAACGCCAGCCCATTAACCAAACTAACAAAACAAAATTCACCCGTCAATCCTCAGTCAAAACTCCAAGATTTATCTGTTAATCCATTAGGGCCATCCCTACCAGCTATTATTCGGCAATTCTATAAGAATCACTGGTAACAGTAACTGGTGAAAATGCTATGAAATCTCTTCTTTTCATTCCATTCAAAGCATAAATACCTTTTTTTCTGAAACTCGCCTTAACGGTCAAAGGGCGTTTTAGTAACAAAAGCTACCCCCATGAAACTCTATAGATCTATCGTAAATAATCATGAATGTGTTTCATGGAGAAGGAAAGATAGCGGAGATGCCATAAGGAAGGTAGGTCAGGCGCCTTCTTGTAGGTCAAGCAACGTCCCCCAAATACCCGCATGTTGTCGCGCTACTTTCACAAGAGATTTAGCGTTATGACATCTCCGCTAGTCATTTTGTTCTCCATGGTTTGAATGTTAGGGAGTAGAGTCATGGTGTATCTATGGATTTTTGGGTCAGCATTTTACTTGTAGACTGTACTTTATTGTAAACATCTTTAGCCTATGTAATAAAGATCCATTGCTATACAAATTTCGATTTTTTTGTGTTAAACAAATCAGCTAAAAGATGTTTAGACGTGTGTTTGGAGGGCGTTGTTCAATCAAATGGCTAGCTCTTCTGAACGGTTATTTCAATAACTTAGCTGTGACATATACCACGTATAGGTGTATCTTCTTTATTATCCAATACCCGAGGCAACTACTTCCCACGGACGAATATATCTTTGTGAAATTAAATTCTAACTAACCGGTTTAAGCGTACTTTTAGAAATATATTCACTTTCTTATTTCTATTTAATATTATGTAGTAAGTATTTAATTCAAACCCTTTAATACAGAACTGGCTTAACCCTGTACGTTCCTAACTACGCATTTAAACGCACATTGAGACGGTATTAACAATCTGAGTTCACGCGCGTGCAAAGTATCGTAAAATGTTATGTATGAGTAGTTACAGCCCCGGGTGTGTAGGACCCACGCATTTTTAGCACTGTTGAATAGGGTGTATTCTGAAATAGCTGACAATATAGGAGTGTATTATTTAGTTTGATTTTAATACAAAACAAGTCTCATGGGTTTGCTTGGTTATACAGAAAACTGTTGTTTTTTTAAAGGATTCACACTTCACTCTGACACTGTTGTGTAAAATCTTCTATTCAAATATTAACTGTGTTGACGCCTGACGCATGGGTATTAGTCATAGGAATCGAAAGATTACTTGTAGCCAATTTCGAAACGACAACCTAAACTACACATTTTTCCTCTGCGTTTCGGAAGGTACGTTAAATTGGTGGGTCACGGCTATCATGTGAACATCTGAGGCAGTCAGTAAACGTAAGGTACACAGAAAAACTGACAACCAGTCTTACCAAGGGGTATCGGGTCAGACAGGCATTCGCTCCATGTGGCACACTGGTACTCAACTGCAACCAGTAAGACTAGAATTCAATCCCAATATACCTAGGAAAAGTCTAGGCAGATGACTCGAAAATAGCACTCCATCAATAACTAGAGAATTCTAATTAATACACTGAATAAACCATAGCTTAACTGACCCAAATTGGGCTACACGAAAAGCCACAATAAACGACCCATCTCTCGGGGACATTGACGTATTAAGTACGCTTAGTAGACCGATGGGTAAGCAAAGTGCAATTAAAATGCACTTTCAGCTGCACCAGTGATCTAGTGTGCTTATTTGTAGCATATCAGTCTTTTTGGGATAAACCTAAATACCACGTGGATAGAAAGATTAATGTTTTTATGTGCTAAAAGGAAGAACGGGACTTTATTACTATGCTTTGGTGTCTATCTGTCACCAGGCTGTATCTCATGAATCATGATAGACAGTTGAAACTTTTATTGTCTTAACAACAAATACTTACTAAAATATTTGTCAGATCTTTATGTACTACTTACTATCTTCCTCCAGCGGTGCCAACCGCTTCGTATGGGATTTTTTTCACGCACCCGAATAAAAAGCATGTACCTACATTATTCTGATGTATAAGGTACCTATATTCCTTCTAAGTTTCTTCCTCCTAAAATTTTCGCCTATGTCTTATTAGCATAATACGTACTGAAAACATTCATATTTAAATAAGTACTTTCTTCAGTTAGTTTCAGCGTAGCTCCGAAACTACGGTTAATGGTAATTTAACTTGCAAAGAATCGTTGTGGCTTACGATACACGCTTTTATGTAAGTTTAAGTGAAAAACTAGTTAAGGAGTAACATAAAATAAAATTATTAGTTACTATGTTATAGCTTTTTTTATTGTATTATGTGAAAAGTTGTTCTTACGGTAACATGTTGATAGCGGCTTTATTTCACTATTATTTCCAACTATGTAAGGGTCGGCTTCCAGTCTAACCGGATGCAGCTGAGTACCAGTGTTTTTCAAGGAGCGACTGCCTATCTGACCTCCTCAACCCAGGCAACCCAATAACCATTTTTAAGACTGGTTGGACAAACTTACTGGCTTCTGACTACCCGTAACGACTGCCAAAGATGTTCAAATCACAGCCGGGACCTACGGTATATCTAATTTTTCAAACTCGGTACAATACTTTCCGAGCCTTTACAAAAAACAAAAATTACTCTTTATAATATGGGTGTGCTTTTACAAGGTCCTGAATAACAGTTTGTTCCACAGAGCAGAAAAATCAATTGCATTCATTTTCATCCGCACATGGGTTTAAATGATTTTTCAATCAGGAAGTAAATACGAGAAATTACCGAAACAACGGTAAAACGTATCGTATGAAGGAATAAAAACCTCGTTGTCCGGAGGTAAGAGAAATTTTTAAACCTTTTAATATTCCATTAAATGGCTGAGGCCTCGGAGCTATTTAATCAAAAAGTTTAAACAATAATGGTTAAATACTGCTTGGACCCGGTATTTATTTTGGGAAAACGATATGGTTGTTGAAATTTTTGTTTTACTGGAAGATTGAGCGGTCAATATTACAGGGAGTGATTATTTGATGAGTAAAAGGGTAGTGGGGAGGGCTAGTCAGGCGATGGTTTGGGCTACTTTTTATCCAGGTGTGCGGAGTAATTCTGCTAGTTGTAGCTCATATTCCATATATTTCAGTAAATGAAAAAAAAAACTTACAATATTTCGCAATTTTAAATTAAGAAACCTTAAGCTTTGCAATAAAACAAAAATTCTAAACCGCTACCCAAAAAATATCATAAATATAAACCTAAGTAAAAAGGGGCAAAAAAATCCTTTTGTAACGAGAATAACGCTAAGCAATTTCCTGAAAGCCTAAAATTTTTTGACCTATTGTATTTCATTAATGAACTATTTTCCAGTCTAGATATTATATAACCTCCAGCGGGGCCCAGCAGGGCCAAGGCCTGTCGGGGCTGCGGGTTGTTCGAAAGAGTTACCGCGGCCCTGGTACATAAAAGGCCTATGACATATTTTTAGTCAGTAAGAGTCTGACACTCCCTCGCCGCTGCTAACCCACAGCGGGAGGGGAATCATTTGATGATTTTTGATATCGTTAAAAAAAAGATATTATATAACCTTCCTCGATAATTGGGGCACAGGGATATCTAACACTGAAAGTTTTTTTTAAATCGAACTCTCGAATCTGAGAAAAGCTCGTTAAAGAAAACCAACGAACAAACTCTTCAGTTTCATAATATCAGTATAGATTGAACTTAACCTTGTCAAGTAGGCATTTATCCAAAAGGTGTCGGCATTTAACTATACCCAACCCACGGAGTAAGAAAAGAAGAGCGGAGATGTCATAATGCAGGTAGGTCAGGCGCCTTCTTCTAGCTCAAATACGTACAGTTGATATGACCAAACCAATCAGTAACGAGTGAACTAACAAGGCGTTCGGGTTCTTTAAGACATCTGTCAACGATTTTTTGTAAAACAAAAAATGATCGGGTCCAGAGAAGGCGTATAAGGGCGAAAACAGTAACGTTCCTCGTCCCCCGAACACCCGCATGTTGTCGCGCTACTTTCTTAGGAGATTTTCCGTTATGGCACCTCCGCTAGTCATTTTGTTCTCAATGACCTTACAAGGGTATCTAACTACAAACCTGAGCTCTTCTATATGTCAAGTATTTTAGTGGTAGAATGACATTAGGACCAAAAAAATGTACAGAAGGACCAATGAATAGAATCTGCACCTTTTAATTTAATTAAACCTATTCGAGTTAGAGTGCTTTTAGCTTAAGGACTTGTTTTTGCAAAGTGTAGTGATATTATCAGAAGTAAAGGGGCCATTTTCTACAAAGTAGGGGTGGAAGGATAAAATAAATACGTATGTATTAGTGTTTGCAAGGGTATGTAGGTAAAAGACGGTAGAATATTCTATACCAAGAAAGTAGATATTGGATACGAAACTTTAGAATATTATGAATTTAATGTATTCTTTCTAACCTTTTACCGTAAAAAGGTGTATTAGCGTAAAAACTTTTTTCTTGCAGAGGAAATATAATAAAAATAGTACCTATAAGGTTTGTACATATTAAAATCTTACAAAAAAAAATAGAATAGTAAGAAAACTAACCCAAATATTTTTTCTTAGTTCATTTTTACCGTCTCTTGTTCCCAGTGAACCTACTGAACATTTTCAGTCATCACCAAGTCCCACCCCCAGCACACCTTTATTTTAAACCACTTGACATTTCAAATGGGGTCGGCCTGGCCGAAAATGTTTCGTCCAAACTACGGCCGAAAATAGTGTTGGCCACTCAAAAACAGCACTATTTATGTGTGTCCCTGTTCGAAAGAGATACCGCGGCCCTGGCACATAAAAGGCCCACGACGGAACACGACGGTTTTTAGTCAGTAAGAGTCTGACACTCCCTCGCCGCTGCTAATCCACAGCGGGAGGAGTCATTTGATGATTTTTGACGTCGTTAAAAAAAAGGTATTTGAGAATGAAAAACTAAGTGGATGAGGGCATTAGAGCACACTGCAAACTTTTAGTCAGCCGATAGTTTGTTTGGGCTCATAAATCAGTATGAAGATGAATGGTAGATTTAGGCGAGGATTTGGCGCAGATTACAAAGATCAGGTATTTAGCTGGTATCAGACCGACTGAAGACATTGATTGGTACAAGATTTTCTTTAAAAATCATTTTTTGTCAAATGTCGACCGACTGTTTAGTCTGCAGTGTGTTGGTAATATAGTGTTCTTTTGGTCCTAAGATAACTGTTTTTGGTCCTAGTGCACTTAAGTAAGTTGTGTCGCTTAGAAAATGGAATGGAGTTCCAAGTTAACCTTTTTGTGTCTTTAAGTTGGTTTTCTTATGTAAGTTGCGGTGGCTAAGTGGAGTAGACTCATAAAGGTCTAGATAGGGTCACAGTTTATTTTTGCTAGTTCTTCTTTATTTTTCATCTTTGTGAAAATTCAAGTAAATATAATAAGGGTAAAAAAGCTTGTATGGAACAAAATCTACTTACGACAAAGTTGGCTTAAACCTGAAATATTTAAATAGACCTGTTTGTTTACCAAAAACTCTGTTGAAAACAAACAACAACTTAGTAAAATACCTTAAAAACAAAGTATTTTGTCGACTATAATAATGTCAACGTTACGTAGCTAAACAAGATAAATATAAATAAGAAAATCGACTTTTGTTGAAAACTTTTCTTTAATACTCGATTCTTATAAACAAGAAACGAATCGTTTTGCTTACGGTCTACGGACGGTAACTTTTGACGTTACTAGAAGCACCATTTTACTATAAAGATAACAAAACCATAATCAGCCGTATAATTGCCGCCCATTGGTCAAATCAGCGATTTAGCTGAAAGAAAGAAAGAAAATGGTTTGGTGTGTATGTATAATGTTTTATTAATATAAATGGTTTATCAATAGTTAAATTGTGCAATATTTATGTAAAATAACTAGCATCCGTAAACAAAACAGACCGTTCTTTATTAGACCAGGATTAGTCCTTTTCATTCCACAACATTTTAACGATGTTGCAAAACAAACAACATTGTATTCGAAAAAAAGAACCAAATTCAATACATACACACATAGATCAAAAGTCATGAAATAACGCTAGTCCATAACTATGAAAAAAATTGGTCAAGTGCGTGACAGAGTAAAGCATGAAGGGTTCCATACCATCTATCCTAATATTATAAAGTTGAAGAGCATTAACGCGCTAATCTCTGGAACTACTGATCCGATTCCAAAAGTTAAAAATATAAATTTGTTGTATGGCAGACCCCTAAAATACCTACTTATCTGATTTTATTTATTAACATTTGTTGTTATATGTAGGTAGGTACATCATCTGTGACTATTTCAACTGTCTAGCTACCATGGTTCATGAGATACAGCTTGGTGACGGTCTCGTTTTATCCTTGTCTACGGAACCCTAAAAATCCGATCGAAATACCAATACATTGCTTCGTTTCACAGTAAAAAAATATTCGACTAACAACCAATGCTTGATGAATAGCAAAACAGAAACGAAAGGGTATCCATTTTTGGATAGATACACAGAAAATAATATCGTGGTGGCCTAGTGGGCAAAGAACCAACTTCTTTAGTATGAGGGCGCGGGTTCGATTCCAGGTCCGGCAAGTTCCAATGCAACTTTTCTAAATTTGTATTTACTTTCTAAGTATATCTTAGACACCAATGACTGTCTTTCGGATGGCATTTTAAACTGTAGGTCCCGGCTGTCATTGAACATCCTTGGCAGTCGTTACGGGTAGTCAGAGACCTGTAAGTCTGACACCAGTCTAACAAAGAGGTATTGAGTTGCCTGGGTAACTGGGTTGAGGAGGTCAGATAGGGCAGTCGCTTCTTGTAAAGCACTGGTACTCAGCTACATCCGGTTAGACTGGAAGCCCCAACATAGTTGGGAAAAAAAGGTGCGGAGGATGATGACATAGAAAATAATATTTCATTTGAATTGTAGTAACATAGGTCAAAAGATAATAAAGATTCACGATCTATTTCACAAACAAACAGACATATGGCTCCGTATATAAATCAGTAGGGATTTAGAATTAAATTTCGCTGTTACTTATTCTGCTTGACTTTTAGAAAAATATTTTGGGCTGCGAATCAAAAGACCTATGTTGCGTTGAAGGTCGACTTAAGAACTTTCGTGTTTTGATTTTAATCTAGATAAGTGGGGCTTTTAATTATGTTAATATTTCAAGTAGGATTAAGTTAATGCATAACCTAGGTAGGTACCTTAATGTATGTCATAAGTCTTATAACAGACCAACTTAAATAATTGAAATGAAACCTTACTAGTATCAAATGTTTGTTAAACAGATATTCTAGAGCCTAAGAAAGTACTTTTTATGTTGTTGCGGAAAGTACATAGTTCTCACCAGAATTTGGTAAAAGCATGGGGATTACTAGTAGTGCGTTTTTGTTTCGCTACTTATTAAGGTAGTCTAATTTTAACTTGACAAATAAACAGACCAATTCAGTCAAATATATAATATCATTTTAGATAACTTTTCGTAATGATAACCAAAAGAGTTTTTGAATACTTCTTACCTTGATTTAACCTTGAATCATAAGGAACCACGGAGCAAGGAAAGATAAGCAGAGATGCCGTAATGCAGATAGGTCAGATGCCTTCTTTTAGGTCAGATTCAAACGGTGGGCATGACCAAAACGATCAGTTACAAATGAACAAAATCGATGATGAAAAAAATCGTGTCCAAAGAAAGCGGCGTATACAGTAACGTTCCTCGTCCCCCGCACACCCGCATGTTGTCGCGCTACTTTCTCAGGAGATTTTCCGTTATGGCACCTCCGCTAGTCATTTTGTTTTCAATGGTAGGAACCCAAAAAGGGTCCTTAACAGATATAATCCTTTCCAAGTTATTTGGGATAGGTACTTGGAAAATCGGGAAATATTTCAAAAATATACTTAGTAAGATGTTCTCTAAAATAATCGGCTTATATTTCTTAGCTTTGCGTTTGTAGAGAAGTTAATGCTCATTGAAAAAGAAAGGATCAGTTGACTTTTCATGTGTCGGCCATTTTATTATAATAATCCTACAAAATTACTAATGTTAAAGTTTGTAAGAATGTGTGTTACTTTGTTGCTCTTCAACACAAAAATTTATAGATTCATTTACATGAAACTTGACGGAATATATTAGCCTATGCTTGTGAGTGTTAATTTTGCGTACTTTTTATCCATGTGCGGGAAATAGTTGCCTCGGAATGTTATGGTAAACCGTGGACGGAAGCAAGTAAATAAGTATTTTCTCATCGCTCTTTGTCTTGGATTTACTATTTATTTCTTTTGAAAAAAAAAGAGGAATTTAATTAGTGTAGGTAATTATAAAATAAGAAGAGAAGTTAATTAAATATTCGTAAATAATTAAGTACCTAAAGACAATTGAGACCGCCAAGGGATTGTTTTTTCCTCAAAAAAAGTTCAAGTAAAAAAATATTTTTGAAGTTTTTGACGGCTGCCAAGCATTGGTATTCTAAGGAAATATATTTAAAATGGCGTTTCCCTGTCGAGGAAATCATGCGAAACGATGAACAGGGAAAACAGGCTGACTGAATTTGTAAAATATTATACTAGCTTCCACCTGCGGTTTTGCTCGCGTACTGAAGGAACTTCTTACCGTAGCGCGATGAAATAAAACGGACCAAGTGCGAGTCGGACTCGTGCACGAAGGGTTCCGTACCGATTTATAAAACGGACAAAAAAATTGCGTTTGTTGTATGGGAGCCCCCAAAATATTTATTTTATTCTAGTTTTCAGTATTTTGTTGTTATAGCGGCAACAATAATACATCATCTGTGAAAATTTCAGCTCTCTAACTATCACGGTTCATGAGATCCAGCTTGGTGACAAACGGACGAACGGACGTACGGACAGAGGAGCTAAAACAATAGGGTCCCGTTTTACCCTTTGGGTCCGGAACCCTAAAAACAGCCTTTATCTTACTCTAATGTATAAACTATAGGTGCCAAGTTTCATGAATATCTGTTTAGCTGTTAAAGCGTGATTGAAGTACAAACATTGAAATATCTAAATCCACAAACATTCACCTTTATAATATTAATCAGTATCGATACACTATTTGAAACTAATTTCATTTTTGTATCTATAAATTCACTATTTTACAAAAACAAACTAAATACTTCCAAAATAAAAACCTCAAAAAAGTACTTAAAAAATATTGAATAGGCCCAGACTAGACCGACTCATCTTTGCTCTTAACTATTTCTATCTTCAAAACACCAAACGTTTAGCACAAAAAATATCTTACCCAATACAAGAAGGTTGATAAAGTAGCACCCTTATTAAATAAGGAAACAAAAGTGGCCACCGGAATACTAATCAGGTAAAAGGTATTGAGTTAATGGAGGGGCTACTTAGGATAACAGAACTTAGCTCCAGAACCAGCCACTTAAAGTAACAAGCGATCAATTGATGCTAATAGATTTTTTATAATTAAGACTATGTTTAAGACTCGTTTTAGATTTTAAATTAAATTATTTAATTAAAGAAATATGTGTATAAAACTTTGAGGAGCTCGTGGTTAAGTAGCTAACAAGCCCCAACGGGTCAGTCCGTGGATGGGTTATCATCTTGTCATGACATGATACTCCATGTTTTAGAAGCAACGTATTAATGGGTCCCGGCTGTCATTTGAACATCTTTGGCAGTCGTTACGGGTATTATACAGAGTCTCATAATCAATCCTACCAATGAGTGGTCCAGGTAACTGGGTTTTGAGAACAGATAGGCAGTCGCTCCTTGTAAGACACTGGTACTCAGCTGCATCCGTTTAGACTGGAAGACGACCCCAACATAGTTGGGAAAAAAAGAAGAAGAAGAGAATAGGCTCGACAGATGATCATATAGTAATTGTATAAGAATGGAAATTTGTAAGATATTTTTGTCAAAAACTCCTCAGCAACAGAAATCTGATCATATTTTGAGAATCAGGTTACTAACCCAGTGGGCGAAATCAAGGTAGTTGACTTCATTATATTCTTCTTAGACATAATCATATTTAAACTAGATTCCGTATGAGGCCAACTGAGTGGGTGGGCGACCTTCTTAAAACGGCTAATCTTTTTGTCGTGGAACTTACCTCATTTGTATAATAAAATCAAATATTTTGTATGTACTTCCTAAGTATATATTATCTTAGACACCAATGACTGTGTTTCGGATGGCATGTTAAACTGTAGGACCCAGATGTCATTGAGCATCCTTAGCAGTCGTTACGGGTAGTCAGAAGCCAGTAAGTCAGTAAGTTTGACACCAGTCTAACCAAGGGGTATTGGGTCGCCCGGGTAACTGGGTTGAAGATGTCAGATGAGCAGTCACTCCTTGTAAAACACTGGTACTCAGGACATCTGGTTAGACTGGAAGCCGACCCCAACATAGTTGGGAAAAGGCTAGACAGATGATAAATTTAGGTTAAAAAGTATGGAAGTGTGAACTTACGTTAAAAAAGTAAAAAATACAATATTTTCTACAGCCAACCTTATATTGGTACAGTCACAAACAAAAGCCAAAAAAAAAGTCGAAATAAATTAAAAATATACATTTCACGTCCCGTAGGTACAGTCGCGGAAACAAGCGACAATCGAATGAAGCTATGCACAAAATGAAAAGAACAATAATGGAAATAAATGAGAAATATTGACAGTCAATAAAAAAATAAACAAATGAATTTCAACCTTGAATCCTACACTATAAAGTCTACATTGACCTGTATTTTTATTGGTACACATAGAAGAATTTAATCAAAGGAATTGCAACCTTGATTTGTTAGTTATAAGGTCGATATTGGCTTGTATTTTTTTACTGGTACATAGATTTATGCTCTGGTCTGGAAATCAAATAAATGTGTACCAAATGTTTATGATTCGGAACACGTTGGTACATTAAATTGACGGAAACAGGATATTTTGATGTCCAAAACGTATGTCGTTGTGGTCTATTGTGATCCATTATTTTATGGCTCAATGGCTATGGTTTGATATGATAGTAATATCAGATTGTGTTAGATAGTATTAATTTTTCAGTGCTGTTGTTCGATAATCGTGTTGTGTCATTTCAGAAATAAATTGTCAATAGCTGTCAACTATTTGTAGAGATGTAGAAAAGCTCGGTATTTCTGGAATTTCCGAAATTGTATATCTATAAACAATATAACGTTTAGTGTATCAAAAAGATGATAGAAAAATGGCTTAAATTGCGTTACTTTCTCGATATAAATTACAGGCTAATGTGAGAAATTGCAAAGAATAACTTTAATATGCCGTAAATGGAAAAATATGTAAATAGTTCATATCAATTTTCAAAATTGAGATCTTCTTGTATTTAAAAGAACTGAAAACTGATTGCCGTATTTTGAGCATAACTGTACCTACTTGTGAATGTTATAAATCTAACTAAAACTATTTCGGTGACAGACACAATCTGTGTTGCAATAACATTTTTATCAAACGTTTTAGTTTCAAAAACAAACATTTTTAACAAAGTTTTGATTTATATGTCCAAATAGTTTATCTCTTAGCGAAAAGTGTAGATTTATGCGACTTTTTGAGGTATGAAAGACACCCTTCCTCAAAATATTTGCAAAATTCTTTCAGGGTTCGATAGCTTATTGGTTAGAAAGTAATTCCAATGCAAACTTATAAGCACTCGAATAAAAAGTAGTCTATAGTCCGGATAATTGAGCTGAATACTGAAAGATTTTTTCCAAAATGTCTAATAGTTCCCAACAAAAAAAAACTACTTCAATAATACATATACATAGGTACCTAAAATTTTCTGTTAAGTCTGATAAATACTATGCTGAAAAGTGCATACAGGTCAAACTGAGAACCCCCATTTTTTGAAGTCGGTTGGTTATACCCCAAATTTTCAGCCTTACAATATTAGTGTCTAAATGCCATAAGTAAGGCATTGAAGGAGATGAGTATGTGCTGTATCAAAGGATCCTATTTCAGAAACTGTAACTAGATGTAAAGTTCATCTTAAGTTCAGTTAACTGTTAGACTGACAAGAGTTTAAATAGAGATCATATACGTCTAGTAATATAGTTCTTTACAACTAGAAACAACTAGAACAATGTTCTAAGAATGGAACAATCCTATTACGGAAAACTGAATTCTGTATTCGTAAGAAAATCTAAAACTCTCGAAGAACATCGCACGAAAAATATTTGGAATTCACACTTCAAAAATCATTTTAACAAAAATATAAACTAATATCCTAACCAGCAAAAAGACACTCTACTACCAGGGATATTAAACATAGCAAAACTTAAAGGATATCTTTCAATATCATGTTCCCCGTAACTAACCCTATAACTTTGCAAGGCAGTGTAAAAAGAAAAGAAAAAAGGGAACAAAATAAAACGTCTAGCGAAGAACGTGACTGTAAAAATGTGGTGGAAATACGGAGTAAGAAAAGATGAGCAGAGATGATATAATGCAAGTAGGTCAGGCGCCTTCTTGTAGGTCAAATTCGTACGACCAAAATGATCAGTTGCGAGTGCACTAACGAGGCGTTGGGGCTCTTTGAGACATCTGTCAACGATTTTTGGTATTACAAAAAATGGTCGAGTCCAAAGATGGAGCGAAGACAGTAACGTTCCTCGTCCCCCGAACACCCGCATGTTGTCGCGCTACTTTCTTAGAAGATTTTCCATTATGGCACCTCCGCTAGTCATTTTGTTCTCCATGGGTGGAAAATATTGAAGACTATAGATACGCCCGTGGTTTCACTCGTCTTTTTTCCGAAACCAACGAATAAAAATGCTGGATGTGGTTTTCAGTACATTGTATTTTTAGGTACGGTCGGTATATTTTTTTTTTGTTAGGAAAGCTCGATTTTGGTTCGGTGTTTTTTGAAGACATTTTCAGTTGAAAATCGGGATGTATTGGGTGAATTTCCATTTATTCAGACTGAAAATTAACGTCATTATAGACTTGTATTCGAAAATTGCTCAAATGCTACACGTATTTACAATTCTTTTCGGGCTAATCAGACTTTAACTATTAGAGATTTGTATTTTTATTCAAATATTGTGTCACCGTTTTTTGAGGGTTCCGTATCCAAAGGGTAAAACGCGACTCTATTGTTTTCGCTCTTCTGTCCGTCCGTCCGTCTGTATCTCATAAACGGTGATAGAGAGCTGAAATTTTCACAGATGATGTATTTCTGTTGCCGCTAACAACAAATAGAAATAAGAATAAATTAGAATTAAATACATATTTTGGGGGGCTCCCATACAACAAACGTGATTTTTTGTCCGGTTTTTTTTTTCTATAAACTGTAACGACTTTATTCCAAAATTAACCATCTATATCCAGGACTTACTAAACTAACTAATCAGTCTATCAACCCCATTAAAACGTACACTTAAAAAGGCTTAGCACGTTAACAAAACGAGCACCATCCACTCCAATTAGTAATCAGTAGCAACAAATATAATTAACCCTATTTTGAAGCTTAAAAACAATGGTTAAATTACCTGAAACATTGACGAAACCACATTTGGTCGCAAACCTAATAATTAGCATGTTATTTCAATATAATTTGGGTGAAATGATGTTGAAGAGTTTGGTCATGATGGCCTTATCTGGTCAGCTGTATAGCTGTGGTTGAAATACCTGTATATTATAGAAATACCTAGCTATTTCAGGATTAATAATTTGCCGTGGATTATGTATTTCAAACTTAAATCGGATTATGTATTAAATAATGTTTCATCACTGAAAAAATTCTTCGCCCATTTAGCGTCACAGATCTTATAAAGCCGTGTAGGTACATACCTCTATATTCAACTGTCATCATCGTCTGCCCAGCATTTTCCCAACTATATTGGGGTCGGCTTCCAGTCTTTACGGGTGTAACTGGGTACCAGTGTTATACATGGAGCGACTTAATATCTGATGTCCTCAACCCAGTTACCAGAGCAAGACAATAATAGTCCCTTCGTAAGCCCATTAGTCAGAATTTCTGGCTTCTAACTACCAGTAGCGACTGCCAAAGATGTTCAATTGACAGCCGGGACCTACCAATTTAAAGTGCTTTCCAAATCTGGCATAAATGCTCAATCATCTATGACCCTGTATTCCATATAAATTAAAGTCACTAGTACTCCAATAAATCTGGAAAAACAAAATCGAAACCCAATATTTTTACATTTTCACACGTCAAGAGCAGATTTTTAAAATACAAACTATTGGACAATGGTCCTACAGTTTTCTATACTGAATGATTTTTTTATTTTTATTCGTACACCTACGTTTTTCAGCCATTTTTCGTGTTAGCTCCAGCAGCCATTTTGGTTCGAGCGTTCCTAAATAAATATTGATATAGGCTACGAAGGTAGAACATTATATTTGGCCAAATATTATGGAATTTAATTTGATTTGATGTAACTATTCCTATTTATTTGTGAGTTTGCCTTGTTAGGTAAATATAAGTAAGAAATGTATGTTTATTTGGTAGGTTTTCTTAGGAGAAATATAGCTAGTAGGAAGGTATTATTGTGTTCTATTTTTATAGGATAGCTTAAGTTAGTCTACATATATTGCGATATAATGGAAAGATTCCGTAGAGGTCTTTCTTAGCAGTATTTCCCGCTGTGGGTGTAGCGTGAGGGAGTGTCAGACTTTTACTGACTAAAACCCACCATGTTCCTTAATAAGCTCTTCATGTGCCAGGGCTACGGTAACACTTTCGAACAATCCCGCAGCCATTGCAGGCTTTGGCCCTGCCGGCTCTACCCACTGGGGTTTGCCAGTATTCTTAGAGGAGCACGTGGAACAACACGCGCCGCTAACACTTGCCTATCGTCTTCTAGGACAAGGAAACTGTTGACCGACTTTCCGAATAGGAGATGGTCGTCATTTTTTATACAAATAGGTACACGAAGGTGTTCATTCAAACATCTAGAGTAGCTCACGTCAAATATCTTTGCCAGTCCGAAGTCAGCTTTTTGCTGTCTCGCGCACGCGTTATCCTACATTTAATTGTAGCTAACTTCACAATAAAACGTCTGTATATTGTAGTAAACATGTAATAACAAGAATATACAAGTTACTCACAAGCGTGTACATAGTGTAAGTAATAAGTTATGGCTTTAAGATAGCGAGATCCAAGTTTAGCCAGTCGTATAATTAATCAGACGGTGCCGCCATAGTTGGGGCTTGCGTCTTGTTGTATAGTGTGAGATAGGCTATAAGATATTTTTTATAAACACCCACTCTTTGTTTTTTTGCGTAGTATGATAAAAGGTAGCTTATGTTATTCTGATATTTAAGATAAGTTACTTGCAAGTGTCATCAAAATCGGTTGTGTTTCTCAAGTGTGATTGTGGAACAAAATTTTAAAAAGGTTTGAAAAAGCAAACTAACACGCATTTGTACATTTTCAATATTAGTAAGATAGGATTAGTATACTGAATTATCTCTGACAGATAGGAATCTGACAATTTTGATCAGCAAACCCTTCATTTTGTTAGATTAAAAAAGACATCTCCTGATTCGGAAAATACTATGCCGCTATTCTAACTATGCTAACCTAACCGCATCAGTGAGATATCGCACACGCACATAAGTACATAGATTCTAAATCTGTAGTTAAATCCTAATGAACATTGCTCAGTAGCAAGAGCCAGTAAGCTAATCGTCAAAGGTTATGTCGCCAAAATGTCGGTCTATTCATAAATGATGACTAGGCGTACAAATGTCAAAGTATCATGAACATTTCCGGGCAGATAAATAGATCCATTAGGTTTTCAATAATAAATAGTTATCGATTTTCGTTTGGTTTTCATTAGCAAGAGCAAAAAGAATATTTTATTAGAACATACACAATTAATCTATACTAATATGATAAAAATGAAACATGAGTTTTTGTTTGTACCCTAAAGGCTTCAAAACCGCTGGAAAGATTTGTTGTTTTTCCACTTTTGGACAGTTACACTCTTCCTGAGTAAAATAGGCTTTATTTTATCCGGGTACTGGCAGTAGTTAGAACGGGACAAGGTTGAAACCCCGGGAAAATAGTAAAAAAAATGGTGTAGCTTTCCAACTGTCAAAGAATTTTTCAAATCTATTTCAGTAATTTCGGAGCCTTTAAGGTACAAGCAAATAAAAAATGATTTCTTTTTATTATATTGCATAGATAGATAGATAGATATTCTTTATTAGGTACACCAATTTTACATTTTTGATCTTAAACTAGTTGAAGTAGGTGACATAATGGGCGGTCTTATCGCTAAGAGCGATCTCTTCCAGACAACCTTGAGACGAGAAGGAAAAGATTATATGAGTATTATATGAGTAGTAAGATTATATTAGTACCGATAGTATAGACTATCTTAGCTATTTCCTAGCTTGTAGTGCAAAACATACTTAATTAGGACAATACATACCCGTACATGTAAGTTGGGATTAAATCTGATCTCACAGTTAACGTACAGAGGATACGAAATAGGGCGGAACATAGAACGTGGTTAAAACTTTAGTTAGACAACTGTTAGTAATATTGGTTGTTAAACTTAATTCAGTTACAGCGATCGGTTTGTACTGGGTGTAGGAGAATTTCAATGATCTTGCTCTTGAGGGCAAATTTTTAAGAAAAATGTACTGCTTCTTTAACCTCTTATTAAACTGAATACAACAGTTTGCTTGAGCGTGCTTATCTCAGGAACTAACGGTCCGATTTGAAAAATTGTTTCAGTGTTATATTATATGTAGCTTATTTATCAAGGAAGGTTATAAGACTCAGGCTATATGTGTACCTCAATTTCATTAAATTCGGTTCAGTCGTTTTGGCAAAACAGACGGACAGAATTACATTCATATTCATAATACAATATGAAGTTTTATAATTTTTTTTTTGTATTAAATACTTATAGGTACATATTACTTACCTTTTGTAGACATAGGTAACATTTATCGTTATTTATTCTTTTGTCTTCCGTGTATTTATTAGTTTAGAAGAACCCGTATTGCAATCATAATTAAACAAAAAAATGTTAGTTAAGATGTAACTAACCGAGTAATACGTATAAAATGATACCACAACTTTTGCGGATAGATAGAAATGTAAGCTTTTGAAGTCTCAATACTTTAGCCATTGATGTTCCCGCGTGAATGGACTTCCGACGGACTTCCATTCAGAACGGTCATATATAGTTATTTAGTATAGAATATAGTTATTTATAGGTTTAAGTAACGTAAATGTCTTAAGTATTTATACTTAAGCTTTTATATGAAGTATAGATTTGTTACTTGATATCCTACATAATGTAATTAATCTTTTACCAAAAAGTTAAGTTTGTTGGTAATCTGTTCTTATCTCTAGCTATACTAATAATAAAGAGGACTTATTATCTTATTATTGTTCCCTAAAGGCTCAAAAACGAATGACCGATTCGAAAAATTCTTTCACTCCTGAAAAAGCATGAAATAAAATTAAATTATAAATTTAAAAAAACCCCCGACCCAAAAAAAGTACGCAATAATTATGACAAAAGGTTAAAAACGCTAAACCCTATAAAAAGCAAAAGATAACTTTTAACACTACGTAAACTAAATTTTGTCGTGTCGGGGGACCGCTCTAATTCATTACTTTAGATACGTGTTTTTTTTGTAAACGAATTTTGTAATTAGGTAGGTATCATTTGATTTATGTAAGTATTTATGAAGGTAAAAAGCGGTCCCCCGACACGTCAAAATTTAGTTTACGTAGTGTTAAAAGTTATCTTTTGCTTTTTATAGGGTTTAGCGTTTTTAACCTTTTGTCATAATTATTGCGTACTTTTTTTGGGTCGGGGGTTTTTTTAAATTTATAATTTAATTTTATTTCATGCTTTTTAAAGGAGCTCCTTAATTTTTCATTTAATTTATTTTATCTTAAGATGGGGTCGCTATATGCGATCTCGGCCAAAGGAAGCTGTTAAACAATCCTCATGACAAACTGGCTCTGGGAGAATTGCACAGATTGAGAAACAATAAAGATTAACCTTTGGACATTCTAGATTTTCAGCAAAAATATAAATCGGTTTATCCGTTTCATTCCGGCATTCCAGGGTTTCATCCGCCACATCCCATTTCCAGCATCAGGTTCTCGTCAATCAGAAACATGAAGAGAACTCGTCAAGGCAAATTCAACAAGCCCAAACTCGATGGGTTTACTAAAAGGCAGTTCAGGGTTACGTCTCCTACCTTCGTGCCCTAACAGCAGACCAGCTCAGTGGTTCCAAAAGACATTAGTGTTTCAAATTTCAGATCCCACATACACTTGCAAGTAAACTGAGCGTGTAACATTCCTATCACATCTAGCAAACGAGCTGATGACCTTGAAGACCTGAACCGATTTCCACCAAACATAGCTAAGAACACTCCCGACTGACATACCTTTTAAACAAAAAAAACCGCATTACAATCGAATCATCCGTTTAGGAGCTACGATGCCACATACACACACACACACACACACACACACACACACAGACACGTCAAACTTATAACACCCCGTCGTTTTTGCGTCGGGGGTTAAAAATATGCACTATTTTCGAATAAAATGGGCTCTCCAGTAAGCAAAACCACGGGAGAGCACCTAGTGTCAAAATAATTAAGTTTACAGAAAAAACCTTGAATAACTTAGATATTATATAAAAAAAAGATAGTATCTACGGAAAATACAGGTGTAAAGTTTCATGTGATTTATTTTAAACTAAAATTGTCTCGTTAATAACCTATGCCTATTAATAACTTTACTTCAAATATAGACTTACTTGACATTATAGTGACGCGAGTAGCCCACCCACACTATATTAATAGCCACGAATTAATAAACTTGTACTATGACCACGGAGGAAGGATAGATAGCGGAGATGCCATAAAGAAGGTAGGTCAGGCGCCTTCTGTAGGTCAAGCAATGTACGATAGGCGTGATCAGTATTAGAACTACTAACAGGGTTTATATGTCAAATCAAAACTAATCAGTCAAAAATTGGTCTCGATTGATTGGTGATTTTATTTTGAAAATAATGGACGGGTTCGAAGGTAGTCGGTAAGGGCGGAGCTAGTAACGTTCCTCGTCCCCCGAACACCCGCATGTTGTCGCGCTACTTTCTTATGAGATTTTGCGTTATGACATCTCCGCTAGTCATTGTTTTCTCCATGTATCTCACCCACTCCGTACATTGACATATCGCAAGGGGTGTTATTTCAAACGATTTATTAGAAATAGAAAGTATTAATTAATGACAAGTTTTTAATCACTAGGTAATCTATGGGTTTTGTATTTACACTGTAATTTTTACATTGATGTAAATAATCAACGCCAACCAATATATAGGTTATATCGTAAGTTTTTTTATGTTGGTACTTATGTTTTAACAGAGAGACATCAGGTTTGTGTGTTCGAGGCACGGGTTCCAGAGTTCGGGCTGCCTTGTGAAGCTTTCTTCAGACCCACAAAGTACCTAATTTAGGCCCGGCCCGGGATTCAAATCCGAGACCTGCGACGCTATGCAACTACTAGTTGTTTTATTACGATGCTGTTTTATTTTGTAAGGCCAACAAAACTTAAAAATATTGGTAAAATGTATGGATAAACCGCCGACAAAGTTACTCAGAAACCGGCCATACCTGGATATAGAATTTAAGAAAAGATCAGATATTACCTTTAAAGAAAAGTACTGTCTGTAGCTATAACACTAGAAAAAACTTTTATTACTAATCTGACCACAAAAATATCTAGACCTAAGCTCTTTCTAGGAATATCTAGGCACCGAATCTATTGGCATAACCGTTAATGTTTGATTTATAACCTACTTCTAGGAAAAGGTATGGTTTTATCGCAAAAACATTATTGAACTCAGCCTATGTTATTTTTTCGAGAGTAGCAATAAATGTAGAAAAAACAATGCTTTTTATGAAATTTGTACTTAGATATTTCACGAAAATTCACCTTAATAAATGGGTATATACTAAAAAAAATATCTATACTAATATTATATTTCTGAGATTGTTTATTCAAACGCGCAAGTCTCAGAAACTATGACCGATAGTCAAAATTCTTCGAGTATTTGATAGCCCAATTATCGAGAAAGATACGCCACTTTTTATCCGGATGTGCGATGTAGTATCCTTGGGATTTGGGCAAACCACTAGCAGAATACCTGCTATACTTATTTAGATTATCTAAGCCAACCAAATAATCTTAACGAAAGGCACTTTTCAACCGACTTCCCAAAAAATGAGGTTCTCAATTCAGATGTTTTTTTAAAAGGCCAGCAATGCTCTAGAAACTTCTCTGGTTTTCCGGGCAGCTATAATCGTCTATCATCAGGCAATTCTTCGCCTAGTCACCCAAGTTTCACCTTTATATCTATCATATTAGGGTCCATTTTACCAAAGCGAGAGATTCATGTAATATGTACATAGGTAATATAATAAGATCCTACTATAATAAACCTTTTTCTCCTAGCTGACATGAGCGTTACTCCCTAAGTCCAAACCTAACATAAAAATAAGTGAAATATTAGGTAATGAATAAAATATATCTCTGTCTGCCAACGCTACCTTTTGCGCCTAAAACAAAGGTAACAAAAGGTTCACTAGTTAATCTTTATAAATGATTAATATTACTTATTATAATAGTTATTATGAATGAGAACAATTATTTCTATTTGGAGATTAAATAGTTTAACTGATTTATATGACTGATTTTATAGTCCGTTAAATTAAATTATCTATTTAATTATGAAAATTAAAAGATTATTGGTAGATTTAATACTTTTTGCAGTTTCTCTGCAAGAAATTTTTAACTTAGGCTACCCCGATAAAATTACACACAGAAGAATTCTAGGTACCTTTTCCAGAATACTGACAATCCTTACACCAAACCTGATCTTTGGTCAAATCCTGAAAATATGTATTTTAGTAAAATCATACAACGCACTCGCGAGACTCACGCGCGTGCAAAAATACGCGAGACACAATTGATTTTCTATTGTTTTATAAAGAAGTTCAAAATTGTAGGTAAAGCATTAAGTTAACCTTCTCCATTTCTCTGTATTCTGACAAGACAGATAAGTGGCGAGCCCTTTCACAGAAATACCCTTTTTCTATTAACTTCATTGTTTATTTTGTTTGTACGAACAATATTATAATTGAAAGAACAATAAATTCAATTATTGTTTCTGAACTGGAATTTTCTACGAAGTTTCGTTTTGAACAAATTGACGGCTGTCTTGAGACAGCTGTTTGTAAGATTCTGTGGACTGAAAGACTGAAAATAACTGAATAATCAAATAATTTGAATTAATATTATTTGAAGTGAGTTCATTGACCTTCGTTTGTCTGTTAAGTTTTAGGTTCAAGTTACGGTCAAGGATTTTGTTTATACCATCACAAATGTTTTGAGTAATTATTTAAATTGTTCATTTATATAGGGTTTATGTAAATAGATAATAACTGTAATAACTATTACTGAAATAGTAAGGTTTAAAAAAAAAAAACATTTTTAAGAATAATTTATTTAAACACAGGCATTATATGTTGAAATTAACAGTTGCCTATTATACCTCGTTAAGAGTACCTATACCCGATTTTATCACATTCAGTTAAGCAGTTTCCATTTCCACATTTAGGTAAGTAAACGCAAAACCAAAATTTAAATCCCACAGTCAAACATCAAATCCCAATTCATTAACATACCATTACCAAAGGATAAACGAAAAACATACACGTACACTCGATTGCAAAAAAACGGGGCACAACAAAAAGCTAAAATATTCACAAACAGAAATGTACGCACGTACCATTGATGGGAATTCAACATTAAATCGTAAATGATTGATGGGAATCCCATTACTGAGCGATCTATGGACGAAAAAACATTTACAATGACATAACAAGGGTTGTTGACATGTGAAAGATTTTTCAAGCTTTGTATTGTATTGTTAGGATTTTTTACGTGTAGTTTTTGTAAAGAAAATGAAAGTATTTAGGTGCTTACATTTTTCTGCAATTTTGTTTTTGAGTCGAAAGAAATTTTAGGGATGAAATATTTATTATAGTTCAAAGTGGTGTTTGTGGTGGGCTATGCATATGATTAAGTGGCTTTTTGAAGTTTCACCTTATTATCTGCCGAGCCTTTTCCCAACTATGTTGGAGTCGGCTTCCAGTTTAGCCAGATTCAGCTGAGTACCAGTGCTTTACAAGGAGCGAATGCCTATCTGACCTCCTGGACACAGTTACCCGGGCAACCCAATACGGCTAGGTAAGACAGGTTGTCAGACTTACTGGTTTCTGACTAGCCGTAACGACTGCCAAAGAGTCCTACTACCTACGAGGAGTGATTCAATTTCTTAAGTCCTTATTCAGGATAAGAAGTCCTGTTGAAATGCTAGGGTTAAGTCATTAGCGGTAGCGGCAGCGTTTAGGGTATTAAGAAAATATGTTATGTAACTTACCAAAACACCTGTACCTAATACCGTGTCTCTGCAAATAAAGATTCTTATTCTTATTCTTATTCTTATGATGTATATCGTGTCATGCGGTTGGATTTAAATACATATATTTTGCTGTCATTCCTTACTTCAATTTACATGCCACATATATACCAAATCAATAGGTTACTAAGGCATACCTTTTCAAACTACTGAACATAAAACATCATACAAAATATGAACTTTTGTTAATAAGGACGGTGGCGGTATGACCACAAACTAGCACTGGAATATATTGATTATTAGAAACTAAAAAAGTTTTCCAAGCCTGATCTACGCAGGTAAATTAACCTACTCAAAAACTTACGTAAAATGCGTAGGCTTAATTTTATTACTAGATCAATATAAGAGATAATATTCTAAAAATAAAACTAGCTTCCATCAAAATCTCATTACAGTTCGTTCAGTAATAATACGTTCTTATATTAAAACTCAATTTTCGTTAGTTTTACTTCTAATATCGCCTATTCGCTCGTTAACTACGAAATTGAGATGTTTTTGTTTGTAAATGTGTTATTTAAATTAGTTGAGACCACTTCCCTGTCCCGTTACTGCTTATAATAAGGAGAAAACTTTTTTGTTTATTTGTTTGTACCCGTAGAGGCTCCGAAACTAATGAACTGATTTAAAAAAATCTTTCAATGTTTAAAAGCTACACTCTTCCCGAGTAACATAGGGTATATTATATACCGATACGGGCAGTGTGTACCTACTTTTTAAATTTATTATTAAGTTTACAAATAAAGTAGACTGTATAAATTTTCGTCGCTAGCGCTCATAAATTAAACCACAAACCAATTCTAGGTGCCCCATAAAGGATATTATATGACTAAAGTGTTAGAATACGAGCACTATGGGAATTATAACTCGCGCTGGACTCCCGAATATATTTCACTCGGTATGGAGAAGAGCCGAGGGTTAAGTCGCAAGCATGGAGAACAAAATGACTAGCGGAGGTGTCATAACGGAAAATCTCGTAAGAAAGTAGCGCGACAACATGCGGGTGTTCGGGGGACGAGGAACGTTACTGTCTTCGCCCTTATACGCCTTCTTTGGACTGGATACTTTTTTGTAATACCAAAATTCGTTGACCGATTTCTCAAAGGACTTCAAAGCCTCGTTAGTTCTCGTAACTGATCGTTTTGGTCATGCCCACCGTACGTATTTGACCTACAAGGAGGCGCCTGACCTACCTGCATTATGGCATCTCCGCTATCTTTCCTTGCTCTGGTCGCAAGTTTTACGGGGTTAAGGCGTGGACATAGGGATTTTAACTTGGTCTACAAATTGATTTAGGGTTTATGTAGGATCCGGGTTTTTTTTATCGTGTTGTACATATTTTGTGGCTGTCAAGCTTAACGTTTTTGTCTGGTTGTATTATCATCCTCCTGCCCTTATCCCAATTTTGTTTGGCGTCGGCGCTGCATGTTTTCTTCTTCCATACTCTACTGTATGTCGTCTCATAAGTAACATTATTTCTCTATTTGTATACCAGGGCTTAATAACAATTATGTTTTTTACACTTATATATGGCTGTATTATTATAGTTCTCGCCAATGTTTTTGGCGGCTCGGAACATGGTGTCGCAAGAAATAATCTGCGTACCACTATCTAGTCAGCCAAAAACTGTATGTATAAATTGTAAAATAACTGTTTATAATTTCTGGAAATTTAGAATATCAACAACTGAAGATATAGCCAACAAAAAATATTTACAAATGTTACTACAACATAGGTACTTTTTCAATCAAAATACTTACGTAAAACATCTTATTCTGAAAAAATCTAGTCTGAACCAAACAAACAGTTTACCTAAACTAATACAGTTATCCAAACACTATTCCTAACCCTTTTTCAATACAACTTCAAGGTTTTGCACTCCTAGTACATTTTTGTATCTTTACCTTTTTTCTTTAAAGAAAATTCCCTATCTTTGCAAAAGATAGCGTTGACGGTTTTCCGGTTTTTGCACCCACGTGTGTTTATCGGTAATCCCTGCTGATGCGGGGATAAAAACTACCGGTTTTAGTTTGCTTAGTTCAGAAACATATTGGTAGAAGCGTTTCGGAAACTATTAGTTGTAAAAGACATTTTTGAATGTCTGTTTTCTTGTATTATGATTTTCAGAATGTTTTGGAAATCAAGCGTTGGGCCAATGTGTTTGGGCATCGGAGAGATGATGAGGATTCTTAAGCTTGACAATCCTGTCATTTAGATCAATGCTAAGGTACCGCATTTTGTGTAGAAGATTCGATAAAACTTTAACATAGTTTTTTTTTTTTCTTTTAATGCTAAGTACTTACATGAACTATACATTAAGCTATATTACCTATAAAATATAAAATAAAACGAAAGTAACTCAGTATGTCTGTTTGTTCGGTTTTACACCAAAACTACTGAACCGATTTAAATGTTTGGCGTGCAGATAATCAAGACTCTATATTATCTGTGCGCCAAACATTTAGACTTTAGAGATTGAGAAAACTACTTATGGTTTAATAGCGGGAAGTGGTTCTCACGGGACATGGGTGAAACCGCGGACAACAGCTAGTTTCTTATATATTATCCTTTATATTATTCAGGTAAATACCCGTTTCGGTCTACTTCTAATAATAGTACGGTTAGCCAACTATGCTGTTTAACGTTGACAGTTAAAGTTAACTTGTAGCCTTTTGAACGCCGCTGTGTTCTGTAACGATGCCAAATGCTGGAAAACTGTCAACTTTGCTCTGGTTTATTTTAACTATTTTGTGTTTAACTGGACTTTTTGGAAAATGAAGTTCGGTGTTTTAATAATAGGGTTAGAGAAATATTTGAGAAATAAAGCCGGATTTGTTATTCTTGAAGATTTTTGCAGTTCTGAGTAAAAAAATAAAAGCATTTACTCATATGTACTAAGTAATATTAATATTACTTTTTTCTATATTCTGATATGAAAGCAATTTTTTCCATGACAGATTTTCAATTCAAAGATTTAAACACAATCTAACCTAAGACCCCCAAACACTGCAGTTTATCTTTTGGCTGATGGTTAAATGCAATTCTAATTCACATATCCTATAACTAAAATCATCATAACTCACACACCCATACACGCCATTTACATCAACACACACACACATTCCAAAAAACACATCACTCAATAAACAACTCGAAACGTCACATCAAATCTTAACCCCCGCGTGCCGAACAAACAACCATCTAGTTACGAAGGGTTTTACAGGTAAATCGAAAGGGTTAACACTCGCCCTTTATCCGGATAACCCGGATCTTGAAAACGGGATCCACTCAGCAAGCTTATTTGACGTACCTGCAAAAGAAAATAGGATACTTCAGATAAAAATGTATGAAAAGGTATAGTTTTTTGAGGAAAAAATCTCAACTGTGTAGTTTTGACAGGAATTATGATATTTTTATAGAGCATAGAGTTGGGAGTGTTATTTCTTAATTATGATTTAAGACGGCTAGTGTATAAATATTATAGGTACGTTCTCCTACTAGTAAGGAAAGATCTCTGCCATTTTTTAACAACTTTCATGACATTTTCGATGAGTTTCCTATATCATCATGATCATCTGTCTAATCTGTTCCCAACTATGTTGGGGTCGACTTCCAGTCTAACCAGATGCAGCTGAGTACCAGTATTTTACAAGGAGCGACTGCCTATCCAAACTTCTCAACCCAGTTACCTGGGCAACCCTAGGTAAGACTGGTTGTCAGATTTCCTGGCTTCTGACTGCCAAAGGAATTCAATGCTGACGGGTTTCCGACATCACTTGAGCTTATAATACTTCGATTAGCATAACTTTTTTCAGTAATAAGACACTACTCTCAAGTAACCAGGAAAATACCCACTTTCCTGCCTACTCATTATCCTATAAACAGCTTGAACATAATTACAACAAAATGGCTTCTGTACAATATTAAATATATACCTACTTATATTATCCATAGTTTAAAACCTGACAAGGAAGTGTCAAGATTTTAAAATATGCCTTCGAGCGAAATTCAGCTCTGAGAAAAATATATTAAAATGGCTTGATGTGACTGAGTATAAAATTATTGGGAGTGGTCCGTTTTTGGGTTATGGATCTTACCTGTTTGTAGATAAGGTTTATTTTGCAATGGAGTGTATGGTGCAGTAGTCTTAAGGTATTCACAGACGAACGTGGCGTTTTTTTGGTGTTTTTAATTGCAATTGAAATACGCACTTTAGTCAATTTAAGCAGAAAGTAGATAAAAGAAGATAATACATAGGAAATTTTGAAGGGTGGGTGTTTTGGGGACTGTATTTTGTAAGTTCGGAAAGAGCTGTTTTTATTTTGCTGTAAATATAGGAAGTCAGCAATATTTTTAGGTTCAAATACACCGACAATATAAACTTATAAGTAACTGTTGACTTGATTGTTTTTTGTAAAAAATGCTTTTTTTTTGTAAACAGTTGCTTTAAGAAAGCTGATCCATAATATCCAAAAATAGCATCAAAACACAATGATCGTCAACTCAACAAATAATTTAACGTAACACGGAACGTAACATCATTAGAGCAAAACATCTCACGTGAGCACGTTAAACATTATTTAAAGCCAATTGCCTACGTCACCGTTGTGACGTCACAAGATATTTAATTAATCACGCCAATTCGTGGAGCTGTCAGTTTTGGAATTCGTATGCTCAATTGATGAGCTGGGAATTTCCCGAAAATTGAATGGATTATATTACCTATGTGATATTGTAGGTTTTGGGAAATCGGGTGGGAAAGGTGGTCTATGTTTAGTGTTAAAACACTCTAATATATTACAAAAAAGTTTTGAATGATTGAAAAAGTATTTACATAAAAAGGTGTTGTAACATTTGAAATTAGAAAGAACCATTATTTATAACCCGTCTATTTAATTTACTAACATTATTTAATACCTACATAAAAAAGTAAAAACGTCGGTACCACCAACTCTAGGCAGAAGTGGTTTAAAGAAAAAAAAACAAATGAAGATCGTAATCACACGCAAAACGTTTTTATCGGAGTAAACACTGCATAAACATATTATTTTGATATTGAAGTAATTAACTTCAATATCACTCAACTAATAACAATGTGTACCTACATTAACAAATTAAATTCCCCATAACACCCTAAAATAACGTAATCAACATCAACCAAAACGCAGCGACACAAAATGCACGTCAGTTCGTGTGAAACTCCCTAATCTGTGACAAATTAAATGTATTATCAATTTGAGAACATGTCAACCATATCCTGCAGTTAATTAGTGTGATTGTTATATACATTCCGATAAGTGCCACGGAGCTAAGATGAGCGGAGATGCCATAATACAGGTAGGTCAGGCGCCTTCTTCTAGGTCAAATTAGTGCGGTGGGCATGACCAAAACGAGTTACGAGTGAACTAATGAAACTTAGGAAGGAGGAATAGTCGTGGTGGCCTAGTGGGTAAAGAACCAACCTCTCGAGTACGTGGGTGTGGGTTCGATTTCAGGTCAGGCAAGTACCAATGCAACTTTTCTAAGTTTGTATGTACTTTCTAAGTATATCTTGGACACCAATGGCTGATAAAAAGGTGAAGGATTTTGAGGAAACCTGGACTATATATTCTGAAATCACCAACCCGCATTGAGCAAGCGTGGTGAATCCTTCTCCTTGTAATAGGATGGCATGTTGTCGCGCTACTTTCTTAGGAGATTTTCCGTTATGGCACCTCCGCTAGTCATTTTGTTCTCCATGTATTGGCGCACATTCTAGCATAGCAATTAGGTATTAATTAGGTTTTAGGGTAAATTAACTCGCGATTACAATTAGGGATCGAATAAGACTGTCTTCAGTGAATTTGTAAGCATATAAATTATATGACAGTGTTTTGCAGGTAAAATTGTTTTAACTGGGTTCTTGAGGGTGCTACTTCCCGCAGCCAGGTAAAAAGTAGCCTTTATGTTATTCTGATATATAAGCTATATAATTACCAAATGTATAAGCTGCATATATTATATCACTTTCACAAACTTTCACAAAGCAGCCCGGAGCCTGGAAGCTGGTGATTGATTCACCCGTGCATCGGAGAGCACGTAAATGTCGGTCCTGCGCCTGATCTCTCTCCGGTCGTGTCGGATTACCGTCCCATCGGACTATGAGAGTGAAGGAATAGGGAGTGCACTTGTGTCTGCGCAAATGCTCGTGCACTATAATATGTCCTGCGTAGTTGGCTAATCTCCTTACATGAGAACAGCTGCCGTAGCCGATAATCGGCTAGGAGGACATCATCATCATCATCATCATCATTATATACAAACATGTATGTATGGATGCATATGTAGATGGATATTATAGGACGTTTATTCCTCTTTGAAGCAAAAAGATATGAATGGATTTTGAAGTAACTGAGTAATAATATATCTTATCATAGGAATAACGTATAGACAATTTTACACATATAATATTAGAATATATGATGTTAAGTATTTTGCGAGTAAAATTATAATTAATGAGTTCTTTAATGTTGAATGAATTATTATATTATGATAAAGTATAACGTGATAACATAAGGGTTTACAAGTAGAATTAGTTTTCTAAGAATCCATTAGGTTATTTGTTTAAGCTTTTAACGTTTTTGGAACACTTATTATGCGAGTTAAGCTAAAGGGTGGAATTTTCCCCACTTGAGACTGTTTTTCCTGATAATTTCACTCGTTTTTAGAAATAGAAATTATTAAGTGAAAGACTTTAAGTCAAGAGTTACTTACATGGAAGCATACTCGACTGACTAATCGTCGCTTACCATCAAGTGAGATCTTGCAAAAAAATTAAATAATCACGAGCCAGGAAATCTGACAACATACCAAGAGGGTATTGAGTTGCCCTGGTACTTGGGTTGAGGAGGTCAGATAGGAAGTCGCCCCATGTGGCACACTGGTATCCAACTACATCCGGTTAGTCTGGAAGCCGACCTCAACATAGTTGGGAAAAGGCTAGGCATATGATAACGAAAATCATCAGCTACACCCACCGAAACGACCCAAAGAACAAGCAATCAGACGCGACACCGCGCAACAAATGCCTAATTACACAGAAATAAAAAAGGTGAAGATGATTATGGTCCCCGAAATGGTGGTAGACTGCACATCAGTGGTAACTGTCATGCACCTTAACTCAATAGTAATAAGTACGATTTTCCTATAAAACTGTTACCACTGACCTGAAGTTGACTGTACAATACATATAAGTGGCAGGTTAACCAATCAGACATGCAGACAGACAAGATGATTTTATGATTGCTGGGTTTGGTAGCCGCTGCGAAAATAACGTAGGGCTTTTTTAGGAAGGATTTTTTTGTTTTTTATTGAAGGGTAAGCAATTATTTGCATACGAAATCCTGTGGTGATTTTGATAAATAAGATAAAAGTGTGTTGTGATTTGTAAGATTACAATTAAATTAAATCAACTAACTAGACTTTGCAGCGACTTCACTCAGCGACTTCTACGTGGAATAGTTACGTACTACGTGGAAAAATTTTACACATGTAGGTACAATATGTCCCTACATATGAAAAGTACTATTTAACATAGTACTTTACCCATGTCTGCCTTGGTTTCCCAAAATTAGATTCAACCGTTTTTATATAAAAAACAAACTTCCTAACAAAGATAAGTGATAACTTATACATAAGAAAGGGTTATACAATATCTAAACACAATTCTGATATACCTACTGCCATGTAACGATTAAACCACAATTCTCCAATATTCGTCTTTTCTTTACGATCTCAAAAACATACCTATCACTGGGCAAAAACACGTGAGTGAAGTGATAATTCGGGGAACAACGTGTGGAAAGTAGCCTCTGGCGCGGTATAATCTGTGTAATCAGACAAATAAGAGGTAGGAGTGACCGGTGTGAGTGGGAACTTTACTGTTTTTTTTTTCTAGTCTTTGAATTATCACTATGACACTTAACTACATTTATCATAGGAGCATTAGTTTGATAAAGATTATGTAAAGTAAATATGAACAAAATAACTACGTATTTCCAAAATTAAGAAAATATATTTCCAAAACGATACAAAAATTCAACACAATAAGTAAAAACAAATGAAAGTCACACAAGGCACACGCTACAAATCAAAATTTAATCCTATGCAGCTTATTTAAACAGCATAAACCAGTCCGATCCACACTTATTTAAAAATTAAAATCAAATTCAAAAACATTTTTATTTAAGAATTATTTTTGAATGAAAACTCGATCGAAAGGCATCTGGCAAACATATTTTATTAAATGTACAAGGAAAATTGGGGCAAAAATTAAAATCTCTTTTTTATTTTACATCAATTATGCCTTGCTTAAGGCCTGTTTACACTTCGTTCTTTCCACGAAAAATGGATGAGTACACGAAGGAGTTGCATATCAAAAAATATCTTATTTTCTGTTCGAGTACTTATTAATTATTTTTAAGAGAGATGAGCGTAATAAAATATGTAATAATTTTTCTGCTGAAAAATAACACACATTCGTACTGTTGTTTACAAATGGGAGATGTTTTCGAATTCAACCCACTATAACAGCAAATGTGCGGCCAACAATAATGTTCTGTTAAACACTAGTTTATATACCAAGTCATTATTCACTCGCCAAAACCAACCAATCGCAAACAAACGCACACGATGTTCGAATGATTGAAAATGTTTTCATTAAGCTAGCAACTCGCACAGAATACAAAGTGTGAACGAGGCTTTACCGATTCAAAAATGTTACGTTCCATGTTTGAATACGAGTGTAATTCATACAAATAAGGACAATGAATGTCAAACATTATACGATGGGTGAACATTAATAATTCAAATTTAGAATTTCGAATTTACGTGCAACCGTTTTTGCGATTTTCGCATTTATTCAAATTGAGAACGTATTTATAACGATATTCTAAATTCAAAAGATAGCAGTTGATGGTTGATGTATTTTTTATTCGCCCTTTGTGCTTCAATCAGGCTAAACATGTCTTGATCCTCGCTCAGAAAATGTATTATTAAAGGCTTATTCAGAAAATAGACCAGATTTTATCAGAATTTTCGGTTTAAAATTAAGCGGAATAGCATAATGTTTAATGAGTAAGTCTATACTAAAGATAATTTAAGAATTTATGAAAAGTGACAAAGCCTATTCAAGACTCCTTTGTTTTAGATAGTTCGAAATTTTTCGCCCTAAAAATAAGTTACTCAGATTTTACTTTACAAAACTCTATTAACCTAAAACCATTGAATAATGACAAAAACAGTCTTAGCACATTTCCAGTCTCCATTCAAGTTTTTTGTTCGAAAAGTTTTTTTTTTTCACTCAAGTTTCTCTTCAGGGGTAAGCTTTTAGCTCTCCAAGATGTCAAAAGGGTCCATTAATCAACAACAATTTTAATAAATACTAAGTTGTTGAAAACAAAAAGGGTTTTGTGATTAATCGTTTGTCTAGTCTTTGAATTTGGATTGCGTTCAAGTATCAAGATTTTTATTTCTTTTGTTGAAGTACCTATATATTTGTACTAGCTTTTGCCCGCAACTTCGTTCGCGTGGAATAGTGACTACCAGCAGATTTTTGATTTGACCAATAGATGGCGCTATATGTCCGGAATAATTTTATTTTTATTTTTTTTTGCAATAAAAACTATCCTATGTCCTTTCTCAAGTTTCAAACTATGTCTGTACCAAATTTCACACAAATCGGTTCAGTAGTTTAGGCGTGAAGAAAAGACAGACAGACAGACAGAAAGACAGACAGACAGACAGACAGACAGACAGACAGACAGACAGAGTTACTTTCGCATTTATAATATTAGTTTGGAAGTTTGGATTATATGACATACTTTCTTTGGGTGAAAAATAAAATATCTAAATGTAACTGTGATTTATTTTCTGCCAACTGACAAAATAATCTAGGCTGTTGGAACTGGGCGGTTTTGTTCCTAAAAATTCAACTATTGAACCAAACAACTTTGTTAAATAGACGTTTTGTAAAATCACGTTTCATCTGATGTACTGAGCCGATTTTGAAAATTCTTTTACTCATATGAAGCTACGTCATTTGCGAGGGTCATAGTAGGCATTTAACTGTTTGCCGTGGTATGGGCACGTAATGAGACGGTGTGAGACGCATGCTACAAAGAGTGTGATAAGTATGAATTTGGAAGGATGGAGAGGCAGAAATAGGCCTAGGAAAAGATGGATTGATTGCCTGAAAGAGGACATGAAGCAGAAGGGAGTGGATGTAAGTATGACGTCTGACAGAGAGGAATGGAAGAAAAAGACATGCTGCGCCGACCGCAAATGACTTGAGAACAGGGCAGGAAGATGATGATAGTATACATTTAACCAGGTCAGAAACCGCATGAAACTGCTAGTACATAATAAACTATCTAACCCAAACAAAGCTCAAGTCCGCAGTTAAAGTGTTTGCAAGCAATTACTTAAGAATCAAGCTAGCGAGCAAATCATAGCGCTCTGCAAACAAAACCAGATTTAATGCAACTTATCTTTCTAAGAAACTGCTTATCATAGCTGCAGGTTAACCTCTGGTTATGTTTAATGGTGATGCCAGCAAAATTATCACGTTTGAAATTTATATTTTTGTAAAATAATATACAGTTACAGCCTATTTATCGTCCCACTGCTGGGCACATGTATTCTTAAATAATTTGCTTAAATATTTTGGGTGTTCTATTTAGTACGAAAACGTGTTATTTAAATTATGTCAGTACATAGGGGATAGTGTCTGAGTGTGACAGTAGATATCAATTTTGTGTGTAAACTAAATTATATCTCTGCGATTTTAATTACGCATTGAGATACGAATTTGCTGTGTAAAAAGTAGGTATTTCATGCTCAGTTTTCAACCTCTAAACATACTAAAACTCTAATTTAGATAAGTAAAAAAAAAACTACGTTTTTTTTAAATCCTACAAAAGGAGTTACCTCCTTGCCACTTTCAAAAGGTTAAAAAATATAGACTACTTTAGGTAATACAATATTAATAAAATCCAAAATTTTATCAAAATATGCATGTTTCAGTTCATTTATCATCTACTAAGATGAGTAATTGCACGTAATATTTCTCTTAGTACAGCACAAAGCTCTCACGAAGAGAACATCCATTTAATTCCACTTTAATCTTATATTAAATTCATTTTACTTCTGTGCTAATGTTTAGTTTTGATGTAAGTATCAAGTCGTGGTGGGCACGCTATGGTTATAATTTTGCCGCTTAAAATCGATGTAAAAATTATATTGGTTTTATTTAAGGGGCAAAATTATTTCGATTTGATGACAAATATTAATTCTTATCTCAAGATTTTGATTTAAAATAAAACAAGAATTTAGTACCAATTTTAAACATATCTATTTCACAATCATATTTATCAGAATTTTAAGTATATCTACCTACTTAGAATAATGAATCCTCTTTACCTTGTCGATATTATGGTGGCGAAGAGGTTTTTAATGGAACGCTTTTCTAGCTATTCTTTGTTATACACATTAGCTATTTACATCCGCGTCCCATGGGGACTACATCCGAACCCGGTTACAAGGTAGCTTTTAGCCTTCTTTGTAATTAATATATTTGAAATAACAACAGTTTTATTTTGATTTGACTATCTAAAACTGGCATACAACACATTTTTTTTTTTCAATTAGAACATTCGTTTCTGAGATAAGCGTATTAAAAAATCCAACAGAATATGCAGCTTTATGTATAATGTAAGAATAGATTTCACTTCAACAGCAACAGATGTCAGTAAAACTAAAAAAATAATCTTTCTTAGCTGTAACTGGCAACACTTACACATACACAATGTTGCCAACTAATTAGATAATACAACGTTAGCAACATTGCTTCGTAAACGTTAGTTTACGACTGGTAGTTGTTTTTAAACTGCTTCGGGAGTTTTAACCGGTCTACTGGTTTAAAACTTGTGCTGTAATGTAAATGATTTATTTTTAGTTTTAACAAGGCCTTTTCGAATCAGCGGGGCCCACCAGGGCCAAGGCCTGTCGGGGCTGCGGGATTGTTCGAAAGAGTTACCGCGGCCCCGGTACATAAAGGGCCTAAGAAGGAACCTGATGGGTTTTAGTCAGAAAGAGTCTGACTCCTAACGCTGCTAACCCACAACGGGAGGGGTCTTTTGCCGATTTCCCATAAAAAAGGCCTTTTCTCACCATTTTTAACCGACTTCCCAAAAAGTAGGAAATGGCTACTACTTTTTACTAAGTTTTTTTTTTTAATGCGCAATCTCGGTGTTCAATCTACTCTATGGCATAAGAAACAAAGATTCGATCTCTCCATAAAACAACAAGAACAGAGTTATATCTTTGTTAATTAAATGTCTAGACTCCGTTTAGACCTTAATAAAATATAATTTATTTCCTTTGATCTAACGTGTTCAGACCAATTAATGTTGCAATATCAATTGAAATATGAAGCAGTTAATTATCGTGAGAGCATGTTAACTATTTACTTTGATAGACAGTTATTTCCTACTAACTTCCACCCGCGGTTTCACCCGCATAAGTATCGAGAGAACTTCTTCACGGACATGGATAAAGGTAGTTTCATCAAAATCCATCCAGTAGTTTTTGTGTGAAGGAAAGATATTCCAATAGGTTATCATGTCTCGGAGAACATGATAAGCTGCCTGATCTCTCTCCAGGAGTGTCAGATTGCCGTCCCACCGGGCTATGAGAGTGAAGGAATAGGGAGTGCACCTGGTCTGCGCAAATGCTTGTGCACTATAATATGTCCTGCGCAATTGGCTGATCTCTTTGTATGAGAACAGCCGCCGTGGCAGAAATTGGCCTTCTACGCCATTATACCCTTTGATTTTGGTTTTACTCCAAAACACCTAATAATGCTGTATTTGTACTCAACTATGTAGGTAAACCAGTAATAAATTTGAACAGTTTTAATGATAATCACGGCATTATTACACGCAATAAACTGAATAACGTTAAATAGTTATTGCTACAGTAATATACAAGTCAGCGCGGCTATTAATAAGAGGAATATTTAATTTTAACTGTGCTAAACGGTTGAGGACAGAAGGTTCATCAAATTATTTAACATCTTGTTTAACCAGATGCGGCTGAGTTTTTACCACTGTTTTACATGAACTACCATATAATCTTTTCCTTCTCGTCTCAATCCATCCTAAGGTTGTCTGGAAGGGATTGCTCTAAGCTATAAGACCGCCCATTGTGTCACCTACTTTAACTAGTTTAAGATAAAAAATGTAAAATTGGTGTACCTAATAAAGAATATCTATCTATCTATCTACTGTCTCACTGTCATAGTTTTCCCAGCTATGTTGGGGTCGGCCTAAAGTCTAACCGGATGCAGCTGAGTACCAGTGTTTTACATGGAACGACTGCCTATCTGATCTCATCAACATGGTTTCAGGAAACTCGATACCCCTGGGCACCACTGATTGTCAGTCTTTCTTTGGAGTATGGGCACTAATCTATGACTTACTAGCTTGTGCCCGCGACTTCGTCTGCGCAGGTTTACTATTTCGAACAATATGTTTACAAATTGTAGCCTATGTGTTATTCTGATGTATAAGCTATATTATTGTAAACTTTCATTAAAATCCATTCAGTAGTTTTTGCGTGAAAGAGTAACAAACATCCATACATACAAACTTTCGCGTTTATAATATTAGTAGGATGAATATCCATCAGCTTTGCCAAAGATGTTCAAAATAACTGGTAATGTAGCAATTTCGCATTATTTTTCTGAAATTTTTTTAACGCAATTTTTTTAGGGCGTGTTTGCTAGGGCGAGTAGACCAGAAGAAATATTTATGTTCGTCATAGTGCCTCAAACCAGTGGAATTTCTTGCTTACCAATACTTCTGTCATAACTTATATAATGTATCGAACTACTAAATGTCATGTGGAGATGTCCTGCTGTGAACAAAATAATAACCTCGTTTAGAACATAAAATCATTTCCAATGTGCCTCCTTTGTGAATCTTACTATGCCGACAAAGGCAGAGAGTAAAATAATATTTCGTACTACAGAGCCTAAAATAAACCAGTTCAAAAAGAATTCAATATTTTTAATGGATGCTGAAAATTCAAGTTTTATTATTGCATAAAAAATTTTGCCTTCAAAAAGCATTGGCTATGAAAAATCAGAGCATTATTTTGGAGGAGAATTGGTAAAAAAATATGTATGAAATTAAATGAAATGAAATGAAATGAAATGAAATTGTTTATTTTGCAAGTTGGACATTACCTACATCATTTTTACACGTCATTTTAAGAACGCTGAGGCCGGCATTTCCTAACTGACTGATCCCTGAGAAGAAACGCCGAAACAAACTCAAGGGTCATAGTCTCTTTTAAAGTCCAAACATGTTATAAATGAAATAATTATGTGGAGCTGACCAGTCCCAACAGACGGCACGCATGCATCAGTCGTCGTGTAGCTCAACCATATCTTAGGGAGCTCAACGACCTGTCACACGACGATACCAGATCTGCAGAACATTTGCGTAGGCCATTCAAAAATACTCAAACCCGCCAGACAGTATTTATGTTATAAGAATATATAATGTTGCTCGCATACACGATACTCACATTCACAAAAATAATAATAAATTAAAAAAAAAATACAATTATAACATATAAATGTCAATAAAAAGAATGTCATTAATAAAATGTTATCTGATGATAATAATATTTAAATGTCAAAAGTAACAATACACAGGCATTTAAAAAGATATCACTCACTAAGCGAGCAGCTCATTCCCAAGCTTCTTTATCATTTAAATAATCAGATATTTTGTAATATCCTTTTTTCAAGAGTTTGGATTTTATATGATTTTTAAATTTCTTGATAGGCAAATCACGAACCGCTTTGGGAAGTTTATTGTAAAAGCGTATACATTGACCCATGAACGAGTTGCTTACTCTGTGGAGGCGAGTAGCATGTACAGCAAGATTATGTTTATTCCTAGTATTTATGCTATGAACATCAGACATTTGAACAAAGTTAGAAATGTTTTTACGAACGTACATTAAATTTTCAAAAATATATTGAGAGGCAACAGTCAGAATGTTTATTTCTTTGAATTTCTCTCTGAGAGAAACTTTTGGACCCAGATTATAAATGGCTCGAACAGCTCTTTTCTGTAAAATAAATATAGTTTCAACATCCGCACAGTTTCCCCAAAGGAGAATCCCATACGTCATTGAACTATGAAAATAACTAAAATAAACTATTCTGGCTGTGTCCACATCGGTGATAAGTCGGATCTTTTTAATAGCATAGGCGGCTGAACTAAGCCTTCCTGACAATTTAACTATATGTGGGCCCCATTTGGAGTTTGGAATCAACGATCAAACCAAGAAATACCGTTGACTCAACAGGCTTCAACTCTACTCCATTTAGTTGTACATTGGTGTGGAAAAAAAAAACGCCAAACAAGCAAAAAGCAACGAAGGATATTATTTACATGAATTCATTGTTTTAAAACCCAATTACAATAATAAAAATATATGAGTATTTTGAATAAAAACTTTTTGCAAAACAATAAAACCGACTTCAAGATTCTACTACTTATGCCGAAAACCTCATTAAAGACAGTTCAGACAAATACGAGATAAACACAAAAAAACCTACATACAGGTCAAACTGAGAACCTACTTTTTTGAAGTCAGTCAAGAAAGAATTACTTCCAATTAATCATAGAGAATATTAGTATGAAAACCGCCCATCACACGGTCATTATAACCTACGCATGCTCATTACAGGCTTTCACATGAAAAACAAAATGACTAGCGGAGGTGTCATAACGGAAAATCTCCTAAGAAAGTAGCGCGACAACATGCGGGTGTTCGGGGGACGAGGAGTGCTACTGTCTTCGCTCTCACACGCCTTCTTTCGACCCGACCATTTTTTGAAACATCAAAAATCGTTGACAGATGGCTCCAAGAACCAGACGCTTCATTAGTTCACTCGTAACTGATCGTTTTGGTCATGCTTACCATGCGAATTTGAGCTAGAAGAAGGCGCCTGATCTACCTGCATTATAGCATCTCCGCTCTTTTCTTACTCCGTGGACTATCATTAAACAGCTCATTTATAACTGCGTGACGTCATGAGAATATTACTCTATTCATAGTGACGTCATCGTTATTGTATCGAGACTATACTATTATAGGATAGGACTATGATGTATTTCGTAATTTATTTAGATACAAGCTTCCGTTAACGGTTTCACTCGTAACCTTTAGCTACTTTGAGCACTCCAGTTATATTATTTACTAGTTGCCGCTCGCGGCGTCGCCCGCGTGTTGTGTTGATAAAAATTAGCCTATGTGTTAATCCAGGGTATCACCTATCTACATACCAAATTTCAACCTTATCGGTCCAGCCGTTTTTGCGTGAAAGAATAACAAACATACATCCATACATTCTCACAAACTTTCACATTTATAATATTAGTAGGAAGTAGGATTGTTAATCAGATATGGACATTTAGGAGTATATTAACGACAGTAGCCTACTATAGCCTTCTTCGACAAATGACTAATCTAACACTGATACATTCTTAATACCAATACTTTATGTAGGTACTAGATTAGCGCGTTCAAATATACTCTTCTGCTGCAAATTATAAACAAGCCTTCTTTCCGAGGGTTATCATTGTTCTTCAAAGTCTGACTACCAGTCTTACCAAGAGGTACCAGGTTGCCAAGATAACTGGATTGAGGCGGTCAGATAGGCAGTCGTTCCTTGTAAAACACTGGTACTCAGCTGTAGGCGGTTAGTCTAAAGACCGATACCAACATAATTGGGGAAGAACATACGATATATTGCTCTTTAACCATACTATTAGACCCTTAGTTTACATAAAAGGCACAATAATGCGAGTTAAACAACCATAGTTTACAGTAACTTGAAATTCAAAGATCTAGTTCCAATTTGAGATGCCATTTCTGGCTTCCACAATATTCTTCCGTTCTCTGATATCAGAGTTCTAACACCAATTACTATTGAATTTGTTCTGCAAACCATTATCATAAAAACGACAAGTACGTAAATAGTAGTCTATCTGGAGAATCTCGAAGCTTCTGTGTGAGAAAATAATCCTTGGGAAATCCTAACTAATATTATAAATGTGAAAGTAACTCTGTCTGTCTGTTAAGCTTTCACGTCTAAACCGCTGAACTGATTTTAATAAAATTTGGTTCAGAGATAGAGTTGACTTTGAGAAAGAACATAGGATATTTTTTATCCCGGACTTCCGAAGAATTCTTTTGGAAATGCGATATAACCGAACTCTACGCGGACGAAGCCGCGGGCGGAAGCTAGTCGACAATAAAACAACTTTTTATCCAGGTGCAGAAAAGAGGTGGTGGCACTGTCGGGAACAGTTAACTTTTCAATAAATTATATCCAGTAATTATCTATTCATCTGCAACACCAGTAATTAAGAGCATTCAAAAAAATAAACAGAAAATCGACCGTTGTATTATCGGTAAATAATATAAGATAAATATTTAAACCATGCACATAAGTACAGTTAAAATAGCGTTTAATTCGTACATTATTAACTCTTAAATGCATTGGTTAATTAACTAACGATACTAATTATTTTAAGTTATTAGGCTTTCACGCGGGATTCGCTCCGTTGTAAAATAACTGACTATTATTACCACAGATAACTAAACAGTTAATACATTTATTACGCTTCAAATCAGGTTCAAATACTATTCTGAAATTTTCTGCTGTAAGGCTAGGCATGATCTATGAAATACAGTCTGCAGGCCTGCCTTTCAGCAGTACAGATGATTTTACATGTAGTTATTATTTCATTAAACGAGTTTTGACTGCCTTAATACTAACAAATGACAGTAGCCGCAATACAAGAAAATACTCTACATAAAATAAGCTTTCTAATGATGCATCACTTTAGACCAAAATGCTTATTCTCCTTTATGTGGCCAGTGTAACAAATACTGAAAATTTTAATAATACAAGTATTTTCGTGGGCCCCCATACAACAAACGTATTTTTTTGCACATTTTATAGATACATAGGTACAGGTATATAGGTACAGAACTTTTCATATGTGTCATATGTGTGAGTCTAACATGCACTTGGTCGGTTTTTATTTAGTCTAGTTCACACATTCGACTGTTCTGTCATGACAACTAGCCACCTTCAGAGCAGCAAAATTATTTAACATGACCAGTACCAATTTTCTTTCACAAAAACATATCCCATTTCTCTACCTATACATCTTAAGTTACCAACATACAATCTTGTTATTCCTAGCCTTGTGATCTTACCCTACCTGCGCCAATCAGTGAAACACATGGTAGGACCAGCAATTTGCAGTAACTAGAAACCAGTTGGGCACCCATGTTGGATTTTAAATGGTGTGTGAGCGTTTTGCTGTAAGGAATATTTTAATGAGTGGTTTGTTTACGTCGTTTTTTTTTCTTAACTGGTCATTTTGGTTTTAGCAACTTCCTTTACTATGATTGTCGTGCCTCAAGTGCCAAAGTTATTTTAACAATATTTTTCAAGTTATTTCTTTGCTATCAAATAATTTATCTTCCTATATGTAACGTCTTTTTTAATGAGATTTGTCTAAGATATGCCACTGCAACATCAGCATTCACGTTATAAGAAATCATTTCAAATGAGTTCATCCATTTAAGAACTCCGATGCCACCGACATACATACATAGTGGTCAATCTCATAACCACCCCTATTTTTTACGTAACCGTTATACTTATACTTATATACCCTCTTTTCGCATGATAGGTTAAAAGGCAAACATCAGTAATTTCACACTCACACACAATCTAACATAAGTGAGGATTAATTCCTACCCCCAACAAACACATTAACAAACGCAATAACATTAGTATCTATGTAACATAAATCTAAAACCAAAACTCTTGCGCAAATGAAATCGGTTATTTATAACCCGGAAAATGTCAGTTTAATCTATAGTTTTGGGCTACCCACCCGCACACAGCAAACTTTTAGTCGGCCGATAGTTCGTTTGGGCTCATAAATCAGTATGAAGATGAATGCTAGTACGCACAGTAGAGACCACGGACTAGCAAGTGCAGCGTAGGACGTCCACCAAAAAGGTGGACAGACGACCTTATAAAGGTCGCCGGAAGACGCTGGATGCAGGTCGCCTCCAACAGGTATCTGTGGAGATCTAAGGGGGAGACCTTTGTTCAGCAGTGGACGTCCTATGGCTGAGATGATGATGATGACGCACATTACAAAGATCAGGTATTTAGCCGGTATATAACGACTGAAAACTTTGATTGGAATCAAGATTTGCTTTAAATTTTTGGCAACTATCGGGTCAACTGTCGGCCGACTGTTTAGTCTCCAGTGTGCAGGTTAACGGACACTAAAACTACGTTTGTTTTGTTACGCTTATGATGTATGCTTTAGGGTTAAGTTGCACTAAATGGGGGTACATTTGTCAAAAAAGTTAACGGTGGTACAATATGTTTTTGTTAATTGTAGGATTTGTCCACTGTTGGGATTAAAAGGGTTTTCTCGGAGCGATGATTATGAGAAGAAAGGTTTTCTCAGGACACCTTCTGGGACAGTAAATTACCTATATACCTACAAGTAGAGAATCATCATCTGCCTATTCTTTTCCCAACTATGCTGGGGTCGGCTTCCTTCCAGTCTTACCGGGTGCAGCTGAGTATCAGTGTTTTACAATCAATTATCTGGCCACCTCAATCCAGTTTCCCGGGTAACCCAATATGCCTTGGTAAGACTGGCTAATAGACTTTCTGGCTCTTGACCTCCCTAAACGACAGCCAAAGATTTTCAAATGACAGTACATATTTATGGACTATATTACTTTATTCATGGAATATTCTAGAGAAACTAGCCGCTGCTTAGTGTGTAGACACCTAATCTTGAAAATATTAGGTATAAGTAAGTCTTAACCCAGTATGTGACCTTGAAACCCCTAATTAATTTATAACTCAACTTTGACTTTCATACACCGAAGAAAACCCCAAAATAGAATTTTCGCAACTAAAAACGAGAGGTCCCTAAGTCCTAAACTCCCGTCCCGGCCATTGGAAAATAAGTTCTATGCTGTAATTAATTAAGTTGCAAATGGTTTACAAAGATGAATGACGTAGAAGGGTTCTGAAGCTTAGCTTTGGCCTTTGATAGTTTGACCTCAAACCAGACCCTCGGGTCCAGTTCGACATATTTACATAAGCAACTCCTCAATATTAATAAATTATTTAGGTCTCAGAATATAATTTGTTTCGTTTGAGATATCTTGATTTACCAGATGGCAAACCAAGGCCAAAATGTCTTGGATTTTATTTTCATAATTAAATGTAATATTAATAGAATCCAGAACAATTGTCAACCAGGTCAGCAGCTTATCTCATTTAAGGAGATCAGCCAGCTGTACAGGACATATTATAGTTCACGAGCATTTGCGCAGACACAGGTGCACTCACTATTCCTTCACTCTCATAGCCCGATGGGACGGCAAGCCGACACGACCGGAGAGAGACTGAACATTATTGCAGTAATATTAGGTTTTTTAACTTCAAACTTCCCATAATCTTCTTCCCATAAACATAGCCAGGGTCTTAGACATTAATGCGTAGTTTTTAAGATGATTCCTTGTGAATTTATTACCAAGATCTTCACGTTACTGAAATATTATTACGCCAATTACGACCCGGAGCTTCGTGCCTTGTAGGCTTGTAAACCATTGTGTAAGGCAGTTTGGGCAGAAGACCCATTTTGTTCAAGACTGGGAAATTATTAGCAGTTGTAGGTACTAAATGTATGTAAGAGGCCAACAGGCAGAGTTTGGAAAACTGACGGTAAGAATCGAATAGTTAGTAAACCTGAAATCAGTGTGAAATACTGTTAGTCTACGTCAAGATAATCTTTGATAGAATTTTAGATAATACAAAGGACAATAAGGACGTTATTAGTTTTCTGTACCTTACGCCTAACATCAAGCGAATCGCTGAAGTTAGTTGCGAGCCACCATTAAGTTTGGCGAAAACTGTAGAAAAATTCGTTGACGGTCATCATTATCTTGAGGAATTTATGTTGACATCGTCAATTAAGAATTACGAGTGGCTCTACTCCTTCCAAGAAAACTTTCTCATCGTTTCCAAAATACGTGTTAGCCCTTTGTTTGCCAAATTGCAAGTACATAATATGCCTACTTTTCCCTTCCACTATAGAACTTCTGCCACCTTTCTACAACATGGTTAAGCCATGGAGGTGCCTTAGCTTATTAAGGCATGCCGGAACCCTATTACAGAGCTGCAAAAATGCGGCTTATGCTAGGATATTAAACGGCTAAATTATTTTTGTTTAGTTTGTTACTTGGAGGATTTACGCCAATTATACAAGAGTTTGTTTGTTCTGGTGTAATGTACGTTCGTGATTAACGCCCATTTTCTTGGGGGTTTGCGGAAAATAGTCTGAGCTTCGGGGTATTTGATAGCAGAATATTTTCACATTATTTCCATTACACATTGTTTTGTTAGTCTTATAAAGAAAAACACCACTTAAAAAACGAAAAAGTGACTAATGTAATTCCTCAGATTCTAGACTATCTGTGTACCAAAATTCATTTACATTAGTCCGCAGTTTTAGCATGAAAGCGCAACAGACAGACAGAGTTATTTAAAACATTAGCATTTAAAATATTGTACGCAATCATAAGGAGGTAAGGCTTATCAACAGCCGTTAAAAATTTGTGCCGTTAATCGGCGCCGAAAGTAACCAAAACTTTTTGGACTTACGGATAAACAAATTAGAAATTCATGCCAAAGACCTATCAAAATATCCTTCAATTTTGCATCCACAAAGGAGGGCTTTGACACATCATGAAATAAAAGAAAAAACACATCAAGTTCATTAGATGCTTTGAACCGCAAAATTAGATGGTACAGTAATTAACATTAATAGGCCCGGGTTCCGTACCGATGGCAATTTAATATCGATTATTATGATACTTGGAAAAGGGGATTTATGATAGCCATGCTGATTCTTATTTGTAGTCTACAGCATATATGTAGGTTAATGTTTGAAGAGTTTTGTTTATCATTATCTGCATACTCTTTACTCTTATCAAAACTTGATACTCTTAGGTAAGATTGGTTGTAAGACTTTCTGGCTTCTGACAACTTTAACGAGCATTCTAAAACCCAGAGAATCTCGTAATGACAAGATTTTAGGTTACCCATTTATAAATGAACCGCGCCAAGCTTTGTTTATGATCAATTGATTCTTGTGGCTGTTAAGAACTCCTCGTGTGTGACAACCCCAAAAAAAACATATCCTTAAGGATATATTTAGATAGGTATGTTGTGAATATGTTAGGTAGGGTATGTATTTAAATACAGATAATTTTAATTATACCTGGGTTCACATTTCAGGCTTGCGAGAATACGTGTTGAAGAATTGAAGAACGACTGATACCTGTAAAAAAGAAAAAGACTCAATTATTTTATGAAACTGGGTCACAGTTTTTAAGCCATTACAAAACACAAGCATATAAGACCCATGTTACGAACATACAATATCTCTATAGTGACCTTTTTTTTTCAACGAAGTCAAAAGTCATCAAATGACCTCTCCCGCTGTGGGTTAGCAGCGGTGACTCTTACTGACTAAAAACCGTCGTATTCCGTCATAGGCCTTTTATGTACCAGGGCCGCGGTATCTCTTCGAACAACCCGCAGCCCCGGCAGGCTTTGGCCCTGCTGGGCCCCGCTGAAATCTCTATAGTGACCTTACATCCAAGTTATTTTCATCTACGCAGAAAGAAGGAGGAAAGCTGAGAGATAAACTAAGACTTGCAAATCCTCGCTTTCCCATACGTTTATCGTTGAATTACTTACAGCCAGTCCACAAAGAAAACGGCATACAACTTCATCAAAGCAAAAATATTCTATTACCCCCAAACAATCGAGCTTATTCTCCTTATAATCTTAGCGGCATAACCGTGAAGTGAGCCCAAAATATTGCCAAGGGGTTCTATGGGCCCCATTAGTTATGACAGCGGAGCCCCATTAGGGGGCGTCTTACGTACTTTTATAAATGAAAGTCATTCCATGGTCTTATTATTTATTTTCGCGCGATCCGAGTTGGGTAAAGAAGGGATGTGATGAATCGTCTGTGAGTAGGTTAAATGTAATCTTGAGGATTTAGAATAGTGAGATAAGGTTAACTGTGTATTTACCGTTGTTTCATATATTAATGCTATCGAGAGTTCTACTTGAAGCACCCATAGGCAATCAAAACTAGAAGTCAAAACTATTTGCCTCAACTATCTTTGTATCAAATGAAGGAAAACATCTTGAGGAAACCTGGACTATGAAGTTTGAAATCAGCAACCCGCATTGAGCAAGCGTGGTGATTAACGCTCAATCTTTCTCTGTGTGAGGGGAGGCTGCAGCCCAGCAGTGGGACTATAAAAAGGCTGATGATGATCTTTGTACTTGTACCAAATATCATCTAAAAGTATTTTAACACAACACTTAATTTATCGCGAATAGGTATATAACATACTAGCCGTTTTCCCGTACCCGGGTAAAATGTCAGCAGTTTCAGAGCCTTTTGGGTGCAAACCAACAAAAAGCATCTTTCCTCCTTATTTTACTAGTACAGATAAACACTAAGTATATCATTAAAATATTTTGCTACATAAGTCCTGTTCCAACTATCCTCATTTTGTGTAGATACCGTCATAATTTAAAAACGCTTAGTAATTCCACAGTTGCGGTACAATAGCCTCACAATACTTGACGAAGAACGAGTATTCCCTCAAGAAAAGTTGCAGCTACCGGAATTCTCTATCATTTTCATTCTATGCAATTTTTAAACTGGTGTTTTTATTGAAAGTATAATACCAGAACTTTTACTAAAAGTCAAATATAGGCTTTACTCTTATGTACAGACGACAACACATCAGCCTACCTCAATCTGTCAAATATCTTCAATAGATTTTCAACCTTATCACAATAGTGGAAGGTTACTGTTCGATTGGTAAAATTTGTCAGATTCGGGTAGGTTTACCATCTGGCGTCTACTTTCTAGCTGTTCCCCACAATGCCACCCGTGTCTCTTTAGAACTACTCTGAGCACCCGGATAAAAAGTAACAGCCTATGGCCTTTTTCGATAAAAAGGCTATCGGACACTGACCGTGGTACGAACCACAAAAAATTCTAAACGTCTATTGAATATTTGTCTGAAACAAAAACAGATTATGACGTTAAAATAAGGTCCGTTTTGCAGCCACACTTTTTTATTTTATTTTTGTAAGTCTTAGCAGTTCCTGAGATTAGCGCGTTCAAACAAACAAAAAACTTTCAGCATAATATTAAGTACAAATATCAACAGAAGCATTCCAGCATTTAATTTCAAAACAGTAATTACAGCAACATTGACAAAACAGGAGAAATTCAACTTCTGAACGGCCATAAAACGAGACAACTTGAAAATTCCTACACTGAAGTGTGCTGGAAACGCCCTGAAAACACTCCAATTCAACCCAAATTACTGCTATTAAGCACCCAAGTTAATTGGCAAGAGTTTTTTAAGTAAATTGATGCTCAATTAAAAGGGAAATTGTTGAAACTATCGGAGGGAATCGTTTTAAAGACTACAACTGTTGTTTACTTGTCTTTTGTCGAAATATCGTACTGTTTTTATGACATTACATAACTTTTGCAAAGAACTATTGGGAGATCATACTTTTTCGGTGTTTGGGATTAAGGCCCAGCCTCAATAAAATCAGCAGTTGACAGTTTTTCTTATAATTCGATGTTTATTCTTATAATTCGTTCAGTGAAAGCTATTCAAGGCAGTTTTAGGTAGGTAGTTTCGTAATAATACCATAAGGTTTACAACATACAAACATATATCCTACTTCCTACTAATATCATAAATATGAAAGTTTTTGAGAATGTAAGGATATATGTTTGTTATTCTTTTACGCAAAAACGGCTTTACCGATTTAGTTGAAATTTGGTATGTAGATAGATGACATTCTGGATTAACACATATGCTATTTATCATCAACACACCACGTGGGCGAAGCCGCGAGCGGAAGCTGGTAAAATAATATGTTCCAAGTTAAAAACAGCAGGAGTCCTCACCTGACGTATACAACTCAAAATTAACTCCTATTAAAATACACGACGGTACTTCTAAAGTAATTCGCGCAACTGTGGGAAGTTGTAAAAATGATTGTTTTGCTGCACAATTCCCTATAGCGTTTAAAACAACAACAGTTCATAATAAAGCAATTTTGGAGTTAGGATTGAGAATAAATACAACAGGTAATGAAGCAATTTTTTCAAGGAAGTTGTAAGAAATTTTACCATAGTTTTTTCTATATTCAACTCTTTCACACAACCGGATATAAAAGAAAAAAATTAGAAAGAAAAACCATTTATTTGTAAGGATATGGGTACAAATTAGTTGTTAGCCTAAAGCCTCACTCAATAAATTGGCTATCAGACAGATATAATATTTCAAATTAGTCCAGTAGTGATTAACGCTCTTTCCTTCTCCGTGTGAGAGGAGGCCTGTGCCCAGCAGTGGGACGACAAAAAGGCTGTAACAGTAGCAGTCCAGTAGTTCCTGGAATTCGCGCTCAGCAAATAAGCTCTTCAGTTTTATAATATTAATATATGTAGATAGGTATAGCGAAAACCAATATGACCAGATAATTAGCGCTAAGCTTCGTACCTAGAAATAATTAAAGGATTTCTGTGAAACAGCCATATTATTCAATACTGCCTTTTGGTATTTTCTGTATGAATAGTTAGGTTTATTCCATTCAGAAATTATGCTACTAATTGGCCCTAAACACCAAAAATATATCAAAAGCTTAATACTATTTTTTGGGAAAACGCTCGAGGTGTAAGGCGACTAAGAATATTTAACTCCAAAATCTTATTAAGATGTCTTAAGGCTTTTCTCAACTATTTTGGGTTTGGCTTTGAGACTAATAGGATACAACTTAGTTCTGGTAACTATTTTAAGTCCATAATAATTATTTTCACAAGGAGGAAAAATGTGCCAAAATTTCACTTTTCAACTTTTCTGGGCAGGTTAATATAATATATATATTGATCCTGGCCGATTTCGGCCACAGCGACTTGGATCTGCGCTTAATTTTGAGAGCTTCGCTGGTGTGCTCTCCAGTGACTGACAAAGCCAATTTTTGCAGTGAATGTCCGTCCACATTCACTGCAAGTCAGCACTCCTCCGATATAGGTGTATTGGATGGCCGCGGGTGGTCGGGCCTTCAGCTCATCTCGCCTAGCGTCGAGCTGTTCTCTCCGCCGGCTCTCAAACTCGCACACCTTGTCCTTAATTGTCCGCCTCCATTTGGTCCTATCTGCCGCCATAGCCTCCCAGTGTGACGGATCTAAGTCACATCTCTTCATGTGGCGTTTCAGCACATCTTTGTACCGCAGACGTTGACCACCCTGCTTACGCTTGCCAGTCTCCAGCTCTGAGTAGAAGACGCGCTTTGCTACTCGGGCATCTGACATCCGGGAGACATGACCAGCCCAGCGCAGCTGTCGACGCATTAGATAGGCCTCAATACCGCTGACATTAGCGCGTCTAAGTACTTCCGTGTTACGAACACGGTCCGACCACTGGATGCACATAATGTCACGTAGGCATTTTAGATGGAATCTATCTAATGTCCGAATATGCTCGCGGTATAGACACCAAGTCTCAGAGGCATATAGGAGATTTGGCAGAACTATTGCCATGTACACAGCAACTTTTGTAGAGAGCTTTATGTCATGTGAGCGGAACACCTTGGCACGAAGTCTACCAAAAGCTGCAGCAGCTGCTCCTATTCGGCTGTTGACTTCGTTATCAAGGAGACACCTGGATGTTATGGTGCTGCCAAGATATTTGAATTGGTTTACTTGCTTAAGCGAGACATCTCCGAGTCTAATGTCAACTGGGGCACTGTTCACAGTATCAAGTGCCATGACTTCGGTTTTCTTGACATTTATCTTCAGGCCAAATCTGCTGCATGCCTGCAGTAGTCTCGACATAAGCCTCTGCAGCCCATCTGGGATTCCGCCACAAAACATAAGTCATCTGCATACATCATCTCAGTGATAGTCGCGTGAGACACTCTTGTGCGAGCCTTGAGTCTATTTAGGTTGAAGACACCACCGCCATCGGTACGAAAACAAATACGGATACCTTCGGACAGAGTCTGCAAGGCTTCCCGAACGACAACTGCAAAGTACAGGGCAAAGAGAGTTGGAGCGAGCACGCAGCCCTGTTTCACACCGCAGCTCACTTTAAAGAACTCCGAGTCCTCGCCCTGCACACTGACACAACAGCGCATGTCATCATGCAGAAGTCGTATCATTCTTATAAACTTGTCCGTGCATCCAAGTTTCGCTAGTACCACCCATAAGGCTTTGCGCGGCACCGAGTCGAAAGCTTTCTCCAAGTCAACAAAGCAAAGAAACAATGGTTGACTCTGCTCACGACTCTTCTCTAGAAGTTGACGGATAGAGAAGATGGCCTCACACGTACCTCGATTCGGCCGGAAGCCAAATTGGGTTTCAGGCAGTATGTCTTCAGACAAGGGCATCAAGCGGTTCAGTAAAATTCGTGCAAAGGTTTTGCCTGGAGAGGTCAGGAGAGAGATACCTCTATAGGAGTTGCAGTCAGATTTGTCGCCTTTGTTCTTGTACAAGGAGCACACCCGAGAGACTCGAAACTCATCAGGTACTCGCTCCTCGTTCCACATCTTTGCAAAGAGTTTCCAAATGGTCTCATGCAACTCCGCACCCCCATATTTCAGCAACTCTCCAGGAACATTATCAATGCCGACCGCTTTTTTGTTCTGTTGTTGTTGAACGGCAACGATGACCTCACGCAGGGTCAGTGGATCGTCTAGCTGCTTGACAGTGGGCAGTGATGCCATCGAGCAGATAAACGACATGTCCACAGCTCTATCGACATTGAGCAAGTCGTTGAAATGCTCTGCCCATCTCTTAAGTACGTCCTGCTTGTTGGTCATTAGCTGTGTGCCGTCATGAGATCTTAAGGGTACTCTTGTACGACTGGTTTTACCGACCAGTTTGCGAACCTCATCATAAAACGCACCTAGCTGTTTCGTGTCAGAGAGCCACTGCATACGTTCGGCCTTTTGACGCCACCACTTGTCTTTTATTTCCCGTACATATCTCCGCAACTCGGCTCCACTTTGCTTAACACGCTCCGCTTGTTGATCGTCCCTAAATTGACGTAGTATGGAGCGGTGATTCTGGATAGCTTTTGTTAGTATTTTATCATTTTCATCAAACCAGTCTTCGTGTCTACCAGGTTTGACACCCAGTGTCTGCGAAGCACTAGCGATTAATCCGGTCGAGAGGGTATGCCAGTTAGCTACAGAATCACCATGCTCAACGTCTATTAGCTGGATCGCATCACTAATTGCCTGTATATAGTTGTCGCGTACCTCCAAACTTTGAAATTTTTCCAAATCTAGGCACTTAGGCTTCACTCCATGAGATCTGCGAGGAGGATATAAACGAAGCTTCATCTTGGTGACAACAAGACGGTGGTCCGTGGAGCACATTGCATTAGCATCACGCATAACACGTGTAATCTGTACTTGGGAAATGTCTCTTTGCCGAACGATTATGAAATCAATCAGGTGCCAATGCTTTGATCTCGGATGCATCCAGGTAGTTTTATATTTAGCCGGGAGTCTGAACATGGTGTTGGTGATGGCCAGTTCGAATTCGGCACAGAGAGATAGCAGGAGTTGTCCATTACTATTCATGTTACCGACACCATGTCTTCCCAAGACCTTTGGCCAAGCTTCAAAGTCACGTCCGACTCGCGAATTGAAGTCACCCATCAGAAGTATCTGTTCCCTTTGGGGAATTTTTGATAGGGTTTGCGTAACTTCTTCGTAAAACTTGGCCTTGGTTTCATCATCCTTGTCGAGCGTTGGTGCATAAACACTGATGATATTAAGGTGATTGCCATTATCGAGGTGTAGGCGCAGCGTGGTGACGCGGTCCGAGATGTGGATAGGATACTCCTCTAATTTAGCTGCTATATGGTTGCTGATCGCGAATCCAACCCCGGATCTTCTAGGCTCTGAGGACGGAGTACCTTTCCAAAAGAAAGTATATCCGCCCAAGCGCTCCAATCTCTCCCCCTCGTCTGCCAAGTGAGTCTCACTAAGAGCAGCGATGTGCACACCGTAGCGTCGGAGTTCTCTCGATACGAGAGCGGTTTTACGAGGAGGACACAGGCTACTTTCGCGATCAAGGAGGGTTCGCACATTCCACGCTGCAAAGGTCATATTATTAATTTTAACGGGTTTCCGTCTGAGATTATTATGTATCTTTCGACCACGAGTTATTGATGCAGAGACAGCCGTGGTTACTCTCTCTTTTTATACAGGGTTAAGCCTTTTTTAGGACACCTTTTCTAGTCCCCTCCCCGGATTGGGGGAAGCAGGGCCTCTCTAAATAGAGCTGCTTCGTCACCCAGGGAGCTGCCGAATTGCACTGTTAACCCAATGCAGTGCAAAGCGACCATCTACCCTAGGTCGCCTGCGTGTAGACATCAGACAAAGCCAAGTTGGCATCAATATAATAACTAACGAACAATCCAAATCTAAAGAAAGCTCTTTTAAAATAATTTAAAACTTAAATAATAGGATAGTGCTAAAGACTACGAACCATAAGTATGAACAATATTGTTCTCTATAATATTAATTACATTATTGAAATCTATGTATATTAAAAATGTATGTCTCTTCCAGACCTCGGGACTATAGAGTCCCGGATTTTTGGGAGGCGAACGTGGGGCCGAAGCCAACACGCTATGGTGACACAAAACCGACGATTATCTCTGTATACACTATATATTATTATAGATATATAAAAACTCCTATTTACACAAATACATACTTATAAAACAAATTAATTCTACATATTTAGTTGGCTTTCATATAATTTTGCTCATTTTACAGTTTACAGGTCATAAACTAATCTTTAGTATTAAGACGATCACCCAACCACGAACCAACCTCACCAACCACAGCTTAACCTTTCATCTACCAACCCAAAGAAACCACAATTTTAATTAAAACCCAAAAACTAAACCAAAAACCACAGACCACATCATAAATAGACTTGCCATAAAAAATAACGAACAACAACCATATCTATGATAAACAACCACATTTTTTGTGGTATACCTTAATGAGATGATATAAAAGGATATGGGGGTTTACAGCCCACGGTGGCTCAATTATGACATCCCATAAAATTGTTATGGTGCCCATATAGTGTAGACGGTGTTACCTGTAATCATGGGTAGTAGATAAAAGAAATTTCGTAATGTATGAGTATTTGATTGGTTAGTGTTTTGTGTTATTAACATTTTTGGCTTAGTGTTTATACCTACATTATGTTGAGTTTGAATTTCTAGGTTTGATTGCTCGTAAAAGTTACATTGTTATTATTGTTACATTCTTTTCTTAAATATCCTAATATGAAGCTAAGGTTAAGCTCAGAATCGTGGCACTTAAGAGTACCCGAACACTACAAACTTTTAGTCGGCTGATAGCTTGTTTTGGCTTATAAATCAGTATGACGATGAATATTAGTAAGCACATAACAACGATCAGGTAAAAGGCCGGCCAGACAGTCAATTTTGTTTAAATATTAGTTCCTTTAAAAAAAAAGAGTTTCATTTAGTGCGTGTGTCCTTTCTATTTCCAAAATCATTATGAACTCTACAAAAAAACCCCATAGACAGTCCAAAAAACCCTTCCTATTAACAGAAACTCTACTACGTAGATCGCAAAGCATATAAATCAGAAACCTATACATATGTAGAATGAGCCCTGTTTCCTCCGTCTTCCAGAGCAGCATACATTACCATATCATTTGCAAGTGAGGGTAGGAATTTTAAATCTTGATGCTGTTCCGGATTCGTTTAGAAAATGCGGTATTTTTTTGTGCACAACAGGACAAAATGGACAGAGCTCTTAGCTACTTCAATCTCAATACTTCTATTGCTTTCCACATGGTATTCTTAGGTAGTGATACTTATATGTATTAGTTCACATGGGCCCTGTCGATCGATCATAAGGTCAGTGGATGGGTGACCATCTTGTCATAACGAGTTCTTCTGTGTTTCGGAAATAATTGATCAAGTTCAGACGTGTGATGTGATTTTTGTGGTCAATAAAACTTACAAAACGTTTATTTTAGGATTTTGATTCGTGATTTCATAATCTTCCACTTTTGATTTATTTATTAATTGGCAACAGCATCAGATGTAGGTATAAAACATAAAGTGTAATAAAAGTCTTGTAAAAGCATAAATAAAAAATAGAAAAATCTTAATCTATTTCAAAAACACGCCAATTAATTGCTCATTCATTCGGAAGTGCTCTTGAAAGTCCTTTCAGAAAATACTCTTATACGCTCGCCTCTTGAATTGTTCAAATTCCAGTTCCCAAGAAATTCTATCTAATTCACTTGCTACAGCAACTTTAATTAAAAATTAAACCCATTAATTTAATCAAAAGAACAGTTCAGTGGTTTCCAAAATGTCCATTTACAATTTAAGATGGAATTTTGGTACAAAATGTAACTCTTAAATTATAAAAAAGACTTGATAATGCTAAAAATTTGTCCCGTTGACTTCAATTAATTCTTATCAGTCATTTGGGACTATTAATTTGGATCATGGAGTAAGGAAAGATAGGCAGAGATACCATAATGCAGGTAGGTCAGGCGCCCAGGTCAAATTCGTACGGTAGGCATGACCGAAATGATCAGTTGAGATCGAACTAACGAGGTGTTCGGGTTCTTTGAGATATCTGTCAACGATTTTTGGTATAACAAAAAATGTTCGGGTCGAAATAAGGCGTATAAAGACGAAGACAGTAACGTTCCTCGTCCCCCGCTCACCCGCATGTTGTCGCGCTACTTTCTTAGGCGATTTTGCGTTATGGCACCTCCGCTAGTCATTTTCTTCTCAGTGATTTGGATACACCATCTTTCTTAAGGGATGGTCGGATCAGCGCTTTTTTCCGTTATTCTTAGACGTTTAACAAGTCGAAGAAGTAATTAAAACTTAGTGCTTGACGGGAAATAAATTGAAAAAGTTTTTATCAATAGCATGTAATTTTATCCCGAGTCGTGTGTGTAGGGTCGTGATGGCCGAGTGGGTAAAGAACCAATCTCTCAAGTACGAGTGCGTGGGTTTGATTCCAGATCAGGAAAGTACCAATACAACTTTTCTAAGTTTGTCTGTACCGTCTAAGTTTATCTTGGACACCAATGACTATGTTTCGGAGGGCACGTTAAACTGTATGTAGGTAGGTAGGTAAAATGAGATAGCTACGTCGTAACATATCTGATGTCGGGAAAACTGTTGGCCGCCATTTCCATCGAGAACAGTAAACATTGGTTAATTAATTTATTAAAATTTAATTGTAATTAAAAAAGGCCTTTTTACGCACCGCGATAATTAAATAAAAACATGCTGAAAATATGAGGTCTAGGGAACACGCAATTTGGTTTGTACTGAAACTTTATTTTTTCAGTTCAACGATCAGCTTCTCTGTTTTCAGAGGAAATTTAATTTAGTAGACGATTAATTAATTCTGTAAGTACTTGTGTAACTAAGAAATAATTGAAAGAATTCCTACCAGACCCTTGACTTGAGGTCAATATGTATTACTAACTTCCGACTGCGGTTTCACCCGCGTTCTATGTAAACTACTCCGCAAACCCGGTTGAAAGTATCCTCTAATATGGGTAATAGCAATGGGCTAACTAACACTTTTTTATGGGTATAGTTCCTGAGACTAACGTTCAAGCAAGTAAACAAACAAACAAACAACTTGTAGTGTGCAGCTCGCCTAACCCTATATTTGTAACTGCACACACTAAATTATGACTAAATTATGACCTGAACCAATCCATAACTCTTTCCCCAACAGTGTTAACACCACAACCGGGTCTAACCATGTCGTAACAGCCCTGATTACCGGATTATCCGGACAGCAGGCCTAAGCAAACATGTCTCCCTACTCCCTTTGTACCGGACTTTTATTAAGCATTCGTGGTTCCTGAGGTTTTTAATTATGGGGTAGAGGATGTAATTAGGGAGTAAGTTTGGATACGAAAAAGGAATGTGAAAGGTGGTTTTTGGAGCTCCGAAATAAGGCAAGAAATATCACCCTTTCTATTGAATTCTGCTCATAGATAGAGGCATTCCGAATCTACATACATTATACAGAACCAAATACAAATTAAAAAATTAAAATCAAATTTCGCAGACGGACCACAGCTTCTCCAATGCTAAAAACTATTCCATATTGAGCTCACGAAAACGCATGACCAGTGCGATGAGTATGGGCAAATCCCTTCAGTTTCTTCTTAAAGTGACTCTCTGACTAGCGAAAGTAGTCAGTAAGCTCCTCATATTTCATGGAATACTGACGAAGCGATGTTTGGATTTTAACTAAAGAGAACAAATAAAGCTGTCTATGTATTTATAATAAAAACTATGTGTAAAGAATCACACGGAACACAAGGAAATGTCTTAGCATTCATAATAATACCCATTTGCGGTTTTAGAATAGCAAGTGTATCAATTACTATGGGGAAATAGTTCACATTCAAGACCAGTATCACAGTATTAAGATGATACATATTATGGGATTGCGGTTTCAATCATCGTTTTATAACATTTTATCTAGAAGTATGTCTTGGACACCAATGATAAGCAAAGGTAAAGGAAACCTGAACTCCGAAGTCTGAGATCATCATTGAGCAGGCGTGGTGATGAATGCTTATTCTTATATGTAGGAGAAGAGGCCGCAGCCCAGCAGTGGGGACACTAAAAAATAGAAGATGCCGATGATGTAAGTTATAGTTATCGGCACGAATCTTGAGCTCTGACCTACATCTGCGCAGAAGTGATTTATTAGCAAAGAACCAATCCCGAGTGATGGTATGACGCGATGCACTGCGGGCCAATCACCGCTTTTGCCCGCCCCCGCGCCTCACTTCATACCACAAAAGGGACCCAATAAATTACTTCTGCGCAGGTGAAGGTCAGAGCTCAAGATTCGTGCTGTCTTGACTCTTTTTTCCATCACCGCTCTTTCAATTATCTCCAAAACCAAACAGCAGAGGAAGTGACCTATTTAACGGCCTAACAAGCTCATAAGCCTAAGAGTCTTCGGGAACGCTCCCCTGAATACCTACCCTTGCATCCTTAAGACTTTCCGAGCCAAAGTTTCAACGTAATTGAATTTATTCTTAAAGAAGTTGGGGAACAACAGCCTTGTAATAATGCAGGCTTCGTACCTCCAGTTCATTTACTTAAGTATGCTGAATATTCTACCCTAACTTGGGGAGAAAAATACTTATTGATTTCTTAAGAAGCCGTTCGTTACACAATTAATCTTTTTCCGTCTCTTTTGGACCAAGTTAATTTAGTTTAACGGCTTTTTGTATGGCCCTGTGGATCGGTTCATTTATTTCTGGAGCTTTAATTATTTGCGCAATTTTTTTGCCGGAATGATACTCACGATTGTTCGAGGGCTATAATTTTGCTTGAAAGCATTTTTGGGGAAATCTTAATGAGAAAATTTTGAGCAGCTTATGGTTAAAAATAGCTTTTGCCGGAGAACAAGGGGCTTGTATTTCTTCGAGGCATAAACAGACGTAAAATTATAATGACGGAATTAGAAGAGATTTTATGAGTAGGTAATTAAAACTAAAACATGCATTAAAGAAAGCACTTCTTGACATGTGAAGGCAAATTTCAAAACAGCATCCAAACTTTAAAACTTTCCCCATCTCGTCATAATAACTGTCTAACTATTTTAACAGCGCAAAAATGAACTACCAACTCGTAACTTTCGAGTAAACTTCAAAAACAGGAGAACTTGTTCAAAAAGGCTTAAAAAGCAAGTTTACCAAACGCTTGGTAGCAAGAACATCAAAACCATGGAGAACAAAATGAGTGGCGGAGATGTCATGACGCAAAATCTCCTAAGAAAGTAGCGCGACAACATGTAGGTGTTCGGGGGACGAGGAACGTTACTAGCTCCGCCGTTACACACCTAGGGAACTAATCTATTATATTCAAAATAAAATCACCAATCAATCAAGACCAATTGGTCGTGATTTGACAAGGAACCCAAACGCCTCGTTAGTTCTAGAAACTGATCACGCCTACCGTACGTTGCTTGACCTACAAGAAGGCCTAACCCACCTTCCTTATGGCATCTCCGCTATCATTCCTTCCTCCGCGATCAAAACAAACTGTTCTCGCTACAAGATGTTTTAATAAACAAATGAAAGTGCAATTACTTCTGTAAGTCAGTTATTAAAGTTAACACTAGAAAACAATGGGGAGTTCTTGCAAGTGAGGATATTTTAATTTGCTCCTTCCCTCCAATCAAAAATCAACCTTACTCTTCAAACTTAAGGTTGGTTTTCGCTTGAGAGGTTGAAATTTCATCGTGTATTAATTAGTAGAAGTGTACGGTAGTCCTAATTGTTTTTATTGAGTGTTGGCTGTTATTAGTGTTTATTGGAACACCAACACTTTCTTTAAAGAGTTTCGAGGTGGTGGGTAATTAATTTTATCGATTCTTTACTTAATTGGTTGTGCGGTTCAGATTTATTGGAATTAAATAGGTCAGTGAGACAGTTTGTGAATATTATTAATATGTGATTTTTATTTAGGGGGCTATTAAATTACATGCCTGTGTACTATTTAGCAACCAGATTATTAAATTATAAAAACTATTTTTTTGAGAAACTGTAATTGGTGTCAAACTATGCTGTTATCTTAGAAATATACCTACAAATAAAAAGAAGCGGATATTTTTACCCGACCTTCCAAAAGGTTATTTTTTAAATCACAGGGACAATTTCAGTCTCATATTCAAGAAACAAGGTTTTCCCCATCATCCTTTTGAAAAATATGCGTGACATTTTTTACCATGCTATATAAGCCCCATATTTACTACTCCCAAACGTACCAACACATATTTTCTCCAAAAACCACAATCCCTATAAACACGACCATTTGCAAAGCATCTTATCTTCAAAATGGCGGAAAAACGAACATCTCGAAGCCCAGTAATTCATTGAGTATAAACCTTGAGGATAAGGCTGTGTTTAGACGGGCCGTGAAGTCGCGCGAGTTACCGCGGCCAGAAGGAACATACATATACAACTGCGTGCAAAAACCACTTACACCGTACGCTTTCCTTCAGAGCGCTCTATATAAAAATCAAGACTAGACATACAAAAAATAATTTTGTCACATTCCTTCAAATGACATACCTACCTCACTAGTTTTCGCACATAGCTGGGTGAGTTACTGCGGCCCTGGTACATAAAGGGCTCCAGAAGGAAGATGATGGGTTTTAATCAGTGAGTCTGATAGTACCTTCTACTGCATCTAAAGCGGGGCGTTGAAAAATTTTAATCCAAAAAATAATAGCTGCGCCTATGCATATGGTCTAATACCATATAAGTATATACATATTTGGTCTAATGCCATACGCATAGGCTTAGCAAACGTTACGCGTGTCATCACACTTAAGAGTGTAAAGTTACTTTAAAATACGTGTAAAAATTATAAAATACCTACTTCCAGATAGTAATCAGGAAACACTATGTCAGAAAATTGGTTTCCTCGGCTGTGCATGCATAATGCATTCGGATTCAATTTGACTTTTATTAAGGCACTTAAAAGCGACAAAAATTGGCATCAGAATAATTTTCAGTTGGAGCTGGTTAAATGCAATTTTTTTGTTAATGTTTTTTAAAGATACTCGGAAAACAGTCGCGAAAAGTGACGACATTTTCGTGAGATGAACGCGTTGTCAGAACACAGCCTTAGAAGATTTTATTACATTTCTATAGGAACCTCTTTATTGAAACCGGCCTATAAATCGCAGACCACATTAACTTGGACTGTATGAATTGCTTTCTGGATTCAGTAAGTATATTATACTTAATACTTGCCTTTCACAGCCGAATCTATTGATATAAGAGAGTATCTTCATTTAAGTTTATGTTTAAGAGCACACTGCAAACTTTTAGTCGTTTGATAGTTTGTTTTGGCTCATAAATCAGTATGAAGATGAATGATAGTACGCACATTACAAAATCAGGTATTTAGCCGGTATCAGACCGACTGAAAACTTTGATTGGAATCAAGATTTTCTTTAAAAAGGTTTGCCAACCATCGGGGCAACTGTCGGCCGACTATTTATCTACAGTTTGAGGTTACTCTAAGATTAATCATCACATCATTTCTGCATTTTAAGGTGGCATAACATTTAATAAAATATCATTAAATCAAACGCTTAGCTCTTTAATATAACTACAGTTTTTTCCACAAAATAGGTCAAAATAATACCATTGTTGTGCAGAGGAGTTCTTAACAAATCCTTAACAATAACCCTTTGGTCTTTGTGTAAGTTAAATTTGTTTAATTAAGCGACCACTGAGCCAGATATCGGGGGTTTCAATCTTACTCCCTTCCTTATTAGATGGGACAGCTCAGATTTGAGTAGTAAGGAGGTCATGATATGGTCTGGATTGAGAATAGAGATCGAAAATTATTTACATCTATACTTAATTAGTCCCCAGGCCGGCGAATATTAACATACTTCACACCAATTGTCAGTACTTTATACCAAATCTTAAAATATAAAATTGCTTGAAATGTATACTGAATATTCTTAGAAGCACAACACACTTCAAACTGGTAAATGCCAAATACATATGTACAAATAATTAAGTATTGTATGGAAACTATTGTAAACACTTGTATTTCCATCCACTCCATTTGATTCCACTTCTCCATACGACCCTCTACTTGGAACCATGAAACTATCATTTCGAAAGTTTTTCGAAATAAAATAAACGAGTTAGAATTAGAAATAGGCCACATTTTTTTTTTTTGTAATAATAACTATATTATCTACAATCTAAATATAAGTTCAATCATCATTTCAGAAGTCAATATTTATTAATATATACCTGTTCTTCGTACTGCTGTTCGTGATAACTTACAATTTGATGTCGCATGCTTGAAGTCGTTTGTCAATGATGAATGATCAAGCGCAATAATAAGTCAAAGCTATAAATATCTACTTAGCATTGATTTAGTTGAGGTTACTGTAGATTTGAAATTATTGATTTGTTATTATTTATTTATTATTTACTATATGCGTACCAAATTACTCGGTTCAGTAGTTTTAGCGTAAAAGCGAGAACGACAGACAGACATACCTTGTTATGTCGCATTGATAATATTAGTACAGATGTATTTATTTTAAATTCATTAATTTCACGCTATCAAAATACAATACTAATGCAAAAGCACCTAGGAATAATACATTACCCATTAGTAAAATATTAATGTAATTGATATTCAATTTATATCAATATTGGTATTGATTATGATTTTGAAATTTTTCCCAGAACATGACCAATACTTGAAATCAGATATACCTAGTACCTAGTAATCTCTGAAATGAGTATTGTTTAATTAACATTAATATCGTTTATTTCATTGTATTTTACAATTTTCGATCTCCCGAGGTTACGCACACAAATACAAACTGTGGTGATGATGATACATTGCATGTATATTTCCCTAATAAGTAAAAAATTAATACAGCAAAAAGTTATGTCCATTCAGTCTAATTGGATGCAGCTAAGTAACAGTATTTTACGGAAGAACACGGAAGAACTCGTCCTGACAAGATAGTCACCCATCCACCGACCGACCGCGCTAAGCGTTGCTTAGCCCTATAAAAATCAATGGATCCAAATCAAAGCCGAGCGCTTTCATTTAGTCACGAGTCCACCATTACTAAATAATACACCACAATTTCTAAGTATACGAAATGTAATTTGACGTTCATTGTAAACACCTCAGCAGTCTAAATCACTTGCATTTCTTAGAAAATTCACATCATAGTGCATAATGCTTTGCAACATGCATAAGATGATATGCACCCGATAATTCAAATTTCATTACTTTGCTAAGGTGTTTCAGACGGTATTGTGCTGTCGAGCAGGGCAAAAAATTTGTTATTTTAAATATTGTTTAAGTGCTCTCTATTATCTGTAATGAAGTAAATAATATGTAACTTTAATTGGCTGTAGATAGAAAATAAATAGTTGATACAATTAATAGTTGCTTTGTTAAAGAGCAAATGATTTTGGCACTAAAATCTTACTCGTTCTCGCTAAAAACGGATTGGAAAATATTTTCTCGATTAACTCGTGTGGTATTGCTTATTTATAAAAAAGACATACTGCAACTGCATATAGATCTGGAATAATGGTCTTATTTTCACCTATTTAATTTAGCGAAAATAAGAGGTGATTAAACGCGAAGAGCTTTCACAACTACTGCGCCCCAAATCTTGAAACCGAATCGTCGCTGCACGCCGATTACGTGTGTGACCCCTCTAACATTGGTGTAAGTGAAATAAATTAAAAAATACAACGTCCGTCGAATAGGTAAAGCCAGTATTTTGTATTGTCGAATGCCCCTTTTGCGTGTACAGTACTCATTTGAAAACCTGTACAACGAACAGTGGATGGTGTTATGCAACGACAAGATTTTTTTTGTAAGGTTTGTTTGATCGAAAGTTGGCAGTTTGATGTATTGTGAAAAATATTAAGATTAAAAGCTTTTGGCTGAAGATTTTCATATGTTATTTTTTCGTTCTAATGTGAGATATAAATCTTAGAATGTCTTTTAGCACTTTCTTTTTTATTATTTTTCTTGTTCGGCCGCGATACATATTTATTTCGGGTCGGATTTTTCTTTGAATCATTTAATAGACATTCAAACATTTCAATAGGCCCCATTTCATTCAAGACGTACTTTTTTCTACATTACAGAATTCTTGGTTTTGATCTATTATAGTGAATAAACTAGTCTTGAAAAATATTACTTACTAGCCGTTTTTCTGTGGCTTTATCCGCGTCCCATGGGAACTAGTGCCCGTAACTGGATATACCTCTATATAGCCCATGTTACTTGGAAAGATTGCAGCTTTCCAACAGTGAAAGAATTTTTCAATTCGGTTCAGTAGTTTCGGAGCCTTAAGGGTACAAACATATAAATAAAAAAAAAATCCTCCTTGTTATATTAGAATAGAAGTATTATGCTACTGTACTTAACTAAGTGCTGGATATTGGAACCTAGAACATAAATAAAAACTATTCACATCAATACAATTATAAATGATACGTGAAATAATAAAAACTTCCTCTTTATTAAGCTGAATAACGATATTGGATATAAAGAAAAATAAAATACACAATAATATGTTCTTTTTCCTTGCCCTCGGTTGGTTCAAAGAGCAATGTACCTATTACTTACCGAAATGACGGTAGTTATTTCCTCGGGAAACGAATCCGTTTTGGCAGACGTTTTACTTATATTTTAGGAATTACTTATGTAACAATAAGTTTCCAAATAAGACCATTTTTTTAGCTGATAACGTTTCTTGAGTGATTCATCATCATCAGGCTTTTTATCGTCCCACTGCTGGGCTGCGGCTTCCTCTCACACGGAGAAGGATTGAGCTTTTATCACTACGCTTGCTCAATGCGAGTTAGATTTCAGACATTATAGTCCAGGTTTCGTCGAGATGTTTTCCTTCACATTTAATCAGTCTTTCTTTTAATTTTCTTATGTCAAGATTCTATAAATACAATTTGAGTTTAAAGCGAAGCTGTTTCTGAGATAAAACCACTAATTAATTTGTTAGAAGACAGATCAGACAAACAACTTTTAACCATTAATTTTAAACGATAAATAATGCTATCTATACCCTTAATTACAATAAAATTGTATGTTTCATTCTAACATTTATTTGCAGTTTAAATCTAATTTACTGTTTCACTATTACATAAAACTGGCATTCTTACTTGCGTGTTTAAAAGAGACCGACTTAATCAATGAATGCATTAAAGATTTATACTAATACTATTAATTAAACATGTAATAACGGTTTATTGAAAGCTTTCTTTATTTTACTTAAATGGGTTTTCTATAAAATAGTTTAATTTACGAGAATTTATGGTTTAAGTTCCAGTTGCACGCGATCGATCATAAGGTTAAGCAATGCTTGGGCCGTTGGTTCATAGATCTTGTTATGACGAGTTCTTCCGTCTTTCGGAAGAAAATTGGTAGGTTTCATCTGTCATTTGTACATCATTGGTGATCAGAGTCAGAAGCCAGGAAAGTCAGACCAGTCTCACCAAGGGGCATCTGCTTACTTGGGTAACTGAGATTATGTGGTGCAGTCAGTCTAGAAGCCGACCCCAACATATTTGGGAAAAGGCTAGGCAGATGAGATGATTGTTAGACTAACTTGTTTTGTGCGATTGCTGGGTTAGACCATCGATACAAGGTTTTTCCATATAAGGTTCCTTATTATCATATTATAGTTTGCATTAGGACCTTCAAATGCAATTAGTAAATATTAACTTCAAAATATAATTAAATTCAATATTATGTAAATTCCCAAGGCTTCTTAGAGGCAATCTGTTTACTACTTGTCCTAGTAATTTACTCCTAGCTGGCCTAGGCAGATAAAGGTTGATAATTAATCAACAAGTATACAGCTATTATTTCGAGTTGTAACATAAAATATACCTAAGTTATTACTAGTGCTTCGGCCTAGAATCCAGGTATTATAAATAGAAGTTATTTAGGCATGTAAAATATTTGTGTTTGTGCAATATGCAACACCTGTGTTTAATTGATGTCTTAATTTAAGGCTAGGCAGAATAAATACCTACATCTTTTGTAAGCATTAAATTCTAGGTATATTTGTTTCTATATTATGCAGGTCGATTCATCTTAAGTGTTATAAAGCTCAAGAGTTTGTATGAACACGCTAATCTCCAGAACTACTGGACCGATTTGAAAGATTCTTTCAGTGTTAGATAGCACATTTGTCGAGCTACATTTTAGTTGTGCGCAAAGTAGTTTATACGGGACACGAATAAACCGTTGGATGTTGGTAGCTAGTAGCCTAACTGTGAGAAATAAGCAATGGATCAATGCACATACATTTTCTATGACATGAAAATCGGCGTCAAACCTAGGAGGTCATATATAGGCCATGTCTAGCATATTTACCTCCGTTACCTGAACACCTCAGGGTTTATCAGTTAATAAGCCATGCGACCCAATACCTCGTTTCTGCAGTCGGTGCAGTTTGCAGTTACATCGGTGCGATTTGTGTCAAGTTGGGCTGACATCAATTTCTGGACTGATTTAGCGAGGCTAAACTAGTGGAGTCTATTTCCGAAGATAGATTGATGAAGCTGGTCAAATCGAAGTTATTTTGGGATAGTTTGTGGGCAAGGTAGAAATAAGGTTTTTATTTCAATACCTACTAGACGTTTTCCCGCGGTTTCACCCGCGTCCCGTGAGAACCGCTTCCCGAACCGGGATAAAATATAACATATGTTACTCGGAAAGAGTGCAGCTTTCCAACAGTTACACAGAAAGATTTTTAAAGTCGGTCCAGTACCCAGTTTTTGAGTTTATCCATTACAAAAAAAAAAAAAAAAACAATTTTTCCTCTTTATAAGTTTCGACAATGAAATAAATATTTATAACTATAAGGCACATGTCGCAGATTTAGACAATTGTATTAATAGCTATTACCTCAGAGCTTTAAAAGCCAAAGCAACTAGTAGCAAAATAAATAGCATACATTACAAACAGACATATCTACTAGAAAATCTTCTTAAAATAAATGGCGTGTTTTAAACAGGTTACCCACAACTACAGTACCCGACTTAGTCGGCCGATAGTTTGTTTGGGCTCATAAATCAGTATGAAGATGAATGGTAGTACGCACATTACAAAGATTAGGTATTTACCCCGAATCATACCGACCGAAAACATTGACTGGAATCAAGATTTTCATTTTAAAAAAATGCCAAAGGGTTGGCATTTTTTTTTTTCAACTGTCGGCCGACTGTTTAATCGCCAGTGTGCGGGTACTCTTAAAGACCGGGATATAGATTGATTTGCAAGCTATGATTAGTGACTACCATTGCTATTTATAAGCTTCAATTTACTAGTTAAATATAACCATTGGTATTTGTAGATGTAGTCCGATATGATGTCTGTTTAACACAAGGTTATTTGGTCCGTTTATATTTGTATTGCTACTGGGATTGTTGCTACTTGACTAATTTATAAATGTACAAACAATACCCTAAAATATATACCTAAGAAACCGAATTTCGTACTGTTTACATAGGCATAGCAACAAGAAATAGTTACGAGAACAGTGATTTTTTCATCGTTTAATTCAAAATCTTTGAAAAAATCTTTTTATTTAAAGATTTCGGCTTTTTATCAACATCAAAGCTGTCTTGTCAAAATGCTAAGGACGGGTTCCACTCTACTAAATAAATTGTGAGACCTATTTACTCACAAAAACGAATGAAAATATTTTTCAAAGTTTGTATGCTTTGACCTTCGGCACCTTTAAAATTTACCCCGCCATCTTGAGCAAGTGTGATTGTCTTCTCATTACGGGAACCCCACCCGATGTGTTTGCAAGGAAGGAGTGTCAGACTCTTGCTGACTGACCATCATGTTCCTTCTTAAGTCCATCATGTACTAAGGCCGCGGTAACTCGCGCGAACAATCCCGTAGCCCCGACAGACAAAAGTTTACTGATTTCTGTTTGAAGAGCATAAGTAAGGCATTTACCTAGTGGTTTAAAAAAAAATAGACGATTTATATTGAAGATGATCATAATATTGCACAAATGATATGCTTATTCTTCAGTCTAGAGCTTAGTATAAAGTACGAGAATAGCATAGTAAGAAACCGCAAAAATTCTAAGAAGCATTTTATTCAAATCTGAATTTAATATCTACCCCCATTTCTCCAACAACACATTATTTCATATTCGAGTTCTTATGATTCACATGCTTAGCACGCGTAAAAAACGACGGGTTTTCTATTAAAATATAAACGCGGTGAGTTTTTATGAGGCTGTTAACGTACCCACAAACTGCAGACTAAATAATCGGCAGACAGTTGTCACGATGTATGGCAAAAATTGTTTTTTTAAGAAAATTTTCAGTCGGTCTGATACCGGCTAAATACCCGATCTTTGTGATATACGCATAAATCTTCATACTGATTTATGAGCTCAAACAAACTATCGGCCGACTTAAAGTTTGCAGTGTGCACTGGTGCTCTTAATATTTTTCTTTATCATATCATTTGCATCGGAGTCGGTTTTCCGAATAATTTTATGGTAAGCGAACCTTTTTGGACGAGTATGTTTTTTGGTGTCATTTGAGGGTAAGAAGTAAGAAGCGAGCTTCGATTTATCAGGGTGAAGCTGTGGTTGTTGCGGTCGGTCGTCGGATGGGTGGTCATTCATAAGCAGTGGGTATTCCGTACTTTGGGAAATCATTTTAAATTTGTTGAAATCTCATTGCGAATTTTTTAACTGGTTCATGACAACCAGTGAATTGGGTTGAGGATACAACGTGTAGTTGCTTACTTGGTTAATATTGAAAACCGACACTTATATCTTCGAAAAGGCACTTGTAATTTCTATAGTGATGGTCGATTAACTGTGAATGGTCTCTCTCTTTTGCGTATGAACTTCGGTGTGTAGGCAAAACCTAAATAAAGTCGTAGTTCGTTGACCTCTAAGTAAAACTTATGTATAAGTAAAGGTTAGCCGTAGGAGTAAAGTTCAAGGCTGCTACGGTCAGTTTGTAACCACAACTTGGAAATATTGTCGCCTGAAATAAGTCAGTAAATTAGGAAAATATTTATTCCATTCTAAAGGATCGAAACAACCTGAATCACTAGGGAAAACCCGCAAATTATTTTCAATATAAAATCATCAATTAATCAAGGCCAATCTTTGACGGATTGGTCATGGAACCCCAACGCTTAATTGGTCTACCGTACCTGCTTTTCTTGACCTACAATAAGGCCTGACCTACCTTCCTAATAGCATCTCCGCTATCTTTCGCAATTCCTTTACTAACGCACAACTTTTCTTTCATTTGAAAATTATAATTTGCGCCGGCAAATTACCGCTTGCTTTGCGGTTCCCTTCTAAAGTTTCAAGAAAAGTTGCGGTCTTTTAGAAAGAAAGAAAGACGGAATGAAAGGAACTGTTTGGTTGTTGATACTTTTGAGTCTAGCGTTCACTGATAGTGGTATTGGTCAAAGTTTTGCGTTCATTGTTATTTCAGAAATGTCTGAAGACTAAGACCGTACAGTTGGACCGTGTTTTCTATAATGTATATTGGGCATGAAAGACTGAGTATAGTTACAAGAAAATATCTCGAGAAAATCTAGACTTTAAAAGTTCCAAATCTCTAATCTGCCTTGAGTAAGCGAGGTGATTAACGCTCTTTCTTTACATGAGAAGAGGACTGAGCCCTACAGACCAACAATAGAAAAACGAACGAATTTATCAACTTGTATTTACCAAACAAAACCAAAATAAACAATTTAATATCAATTCCAAAAACACAAATGGCATTTAACAAGAAAAAAATGTCCAACCCACGAGACCCTTTTCGAAAAGCAACTAATTACGCAACCCTTTCTAAATTAAATACCTATTTGGCGTACACGGTTAAAAGGCGACATAGGTGCGCAGGAATTTTAATATCATTCAACATGTTTCTTTGCTATGTGAGATATACAATAGGAAAAATGGAGATAAAAAGATATTTTTGTCATGTTGGTATTTTCTGAAGATTTTGCCTTGCTTTTTAATTTAATTTGCTTTTTTTTAGAAACTAACGATTTCTTTTTTATAACTACATATGTGAAAATAGTAACAATTTTATTTTTCCCGGAATTTATCCACATCGCGGAAGAACTACTTTTCGCACATGGATAAAAAGTAGCCTTGAGCAGGGTTCACGAAAAAGTTCTATCGGGATGCAGGTAGGTATAACCGCGGGAAATTACTAGTTTATTATATATTACTTAGAGCAGCGGTTCCCGAATTCTTTTGGCTTCGGAACCCTTTTCGTTTCACCATTTTTCGGCGGAACCTTAGCTTAAGTAAGAAGTAAACTAAAGACGTAAATACACTTAGGTACGGCTCGTGGCGCGTGGTAGCGCACCAAATGGTTATATGGTTAGAGACATATTCAGTATACTCAGGCGTACCATGACTATCTGCCACACGGGCCAGAAAACAATTTAGCCGCCCTTGAGTTTGTGTATTATGTGAATAGTTTTCAGTTTGAAGACTGACAAAGTAAACGCAAAACGAAATAGATTGGGCTTGTACAGGTGCGAGGCGAGCGAGCGCGATTTTTTTTTAACTATAAGAAGAAGTTCCAAGCACCCGCTAGCATTGAAAGACTTCAGTGGCAGCCGGAATCGCGAGCGAAGCGAGCGCGAATTTTTTTTTAGTTTAAGTACCTACACAAAATAAACAAAAACACTGTAAATTAATAAGGTCTCAAAAAGTATAATATCCACACAAAAAAACAAATGCAAGTGAAAGCAGCTAGCGAAGAAAGCGCTATTGCTTTTTCTGAACCAGAGGAATAAAAAATAAACATAAAAGGAAACCTCGACGGAAGAGCGCGAAATTTTTTCGGTGTTGGATACTTGAGCAATTAAACGAATATATAAGCATCACCCGTAACATGGAGTCGCGAGCGAAGCGAGCGCGAAATTTTCGGATTCGCGGAGGTGCAAAAGTTGGAAATATTGTCACACTTTGATTCATGGTAAAATTAGCCACTGGAAACACTCGTATGCCGTGTCATTTCACGTCCTGTCAAATGTATGAAAACGTATAATCCTGGCGATGAAATAAGCCCAAAAAATGCGGTGCTTTTTGGCCGACTCGCTACCTACTTTTGCCGATTGCCGAAGACCTGTAGGTATTAAGTTATTCTACAATTTGTAACAAACGGAATTAAATTATCTGCTGCCGTGGCCTTCCCCCGCTACTTGTCGCGAACTCGTACTTATACTCCCGAGTGGTACCCACCTACATGAGGCCTAAATGGAATTTTGGAATGCAATATTTAAAACAATTTAATTGAAAATGAATAATAATTTAATATTGTCAAAAGTGAAACGATTTACCATATGGAAATCTTGAATTTTCCACGGAACCCCTGAGGGCCTGTCACGGAACCTCAGGGTTCCGCGGAACCCCATTTGGGAACCGCTGACTTAGAGAATCTATTACTAGGTATTTATCTACCTTAATCTTTTTGTGCTTGTCGATCTGTTCCACAGTAAAGTAGATTGAATTAAGTACCTGGAAAAAAGACAAAAAAAATAATTTAAACAAATCATTTTCTTAATATCTACAAATTCATAAAAATAGGAAATTGAACTTCTCAGCTTACACCTAATTAAGCTGAAACAAAAATAGGTTTATTTGGCGATTAAATTATATTTACTGAAATCCATAAAAACATCAATCCTAAAACAAATGAAAGGACGCATTCAATCGATTATTTAATATTTGTTCGTCTATTTCCTTGCTCATTCATCTAATATTAGGTAAGATGTCAACAACATGGGTAAATATTGGACCCTTTGGGAAGCTTATTATAAATTCCCCCCTTTTTCCTTTTTTTTCCTTGTTGGGGTTGTTTATTGTAAGAATGTAACAGTTCAATATAATGGTAAATTGCAAGGTGTATTTATTATTATCGTACTTTATTGTAAGATGGATGGATGTACGTTTGTTACTCAAAGTAAAACTATTGAATGGATATTTTATTAACTCAGACTTTTATTGGGAATTTTATAACTTATTATGAAACTCAGTTTTAGTATCTCTACTTCAGTAAGAGAATAAAATATAGAATTGCGTAATAATATTAACTCTGGTTTTCAGCTGCATCTGGTTAGACAGAGAACAAACCCCAAATAGTTGGGAAAAGGCTAGGCTAGATATCAGAATAACATAAAGGCAATCTTTCATTTTTGATAGATTTACTGAGATTTCATGTAAAAAAACAAACTCCGTGCAACCTTTATTTTCTACTAGTTTCCGCCAGCGGTTTTACCCGCATCCTAAGGAAACTACTTCCCGCACAAATTCTACTTCTTACTTCTTCATAAAAAGTAGCCTACATATTATTATAATGCATGAGCTATTTTCGCGTGACGAAGTTACAAAGATACACACTCATTTTCCGACTATATTAGTGTGATGCTCCATTTGACAGTTCACCTGTAACACTACTCAGGTGGACCTTTTTTATGGCATGGCCCAGTTTTTATGGTGAAATAGCCCATGCCTTATGGGAGGGAAAATGGAGGGTTAATGCGAGTGGATGTTAGTTAAACTGACAGTAGTGGGGCTGTATTTTTTACCGTGACAAGGTTACTGGTCAGTCCAGTTAGTTAGGTACTTTTTTTTCGTATTGCGGAGTGGATAGGTGTATGAGTACCTTCTGCTTATGTATGTTTGGATTGGAGTTATCTCATCTTTAACTTGAGCTTTGTTTATTATAAGTGTTGTCCATTAACACTAATGGGTACTATTACACTGAAGATATTTTAGTTCGAACGCGCTATTAGAAATTACCGGTCAAGTTTTATACCCAAGCTTTTTTTGATCGAGTACGCAAAGTACATAGTAGGTACCCACGCGAGCACACAAGACTTAAATAAATGAAAAGGTACAATCTAAATTGAAATATAAAAATAAAACTGCAACGGGATTTTTTTTCCTGGATACAAATTCTTAAAACCATGGATGGTTGGTAGCTTAATAGAACAACTATCTTAAACCACCACAATAGAAACAAATGCTCTCTCTTCTATTCTAAAAAGCAAAATACATTTAACCTAATTGCCTTTCTCACTCTTACAGAAAAGGACTAAAGCTTTCTTTAACAGAAACTGCAGAAATAAAAATGTTAAAAATGCAACTTTTTATAGTATAATCAGAGAAACGCGACGAAGCGTGTCTAACTGTCTTAGATGAGACTGCAGTGAGGAAAATCTTCAAGAAAACCTAATATAATCTTTAAAGGAAATATAATATAAAAACTAAACCGAGTTCAGTAATACACCTTTTATTTAAACGACGTCAAAAATCATCAAATGACCCCTCTCGCTGTGGGTTAGCAGCGGAGAGGGAGTGTCAGACTCTTACTGACTAAAAACCGTCGTGTTCCGTTGTAGCCCTCTATGTACCAGAGCCGCGGTAACTCTTTCGAACAATCCCGCAGCCCCGGGAGACCAAGGTCTGCTGGGGTTGCTGGCATCTCTTTGAGGAGCGCGTGGAACAATACACCTTAAACCTTTTATCTAAGTCTGAAAAATACTATGCTGAAAACTGCATCGTTATCTGTTGTAATGTCATGCCCACAGGTCTAATTGAAAACCTTATTTTATGGAGTCGGTTAAAAAAACTTTTGAAAACGATGATATTACGTTTTTTACCGAATTTTATATTTGTAGTTTAGAAATGTTGTAAAGTGATGTAGATATTTGGTTAGCCGATGTCAAAAACATATTTTTTCTGTGTTGTTTGCACTTTTAATTTCAAATGTCAAAGGTTTTAGTAAAATGTACACCAAATACAAAAATAATTTAATTGGTTTAAAAGCGTTTCGGTAAAAATAGCTTCACGTATTTTTGTCATTGCAATGTTTCTATTTTTATATATTTTTCGTAAATATTTTATTCCTCATTTGATATATTTTTACGGAATTCACGATATACTGTAGGTCCCGGCTGTCATTTGAATATCTTTGACAGTCGTTACGGGTACTTAGAAGCCAGTAAGTCTGACAGTCTTACTAAGGAGTATTGGGTTGCCCAGGTAACTGGGTTGAGGAGATCAGATAGGCAGTCGCTCCTTGTAAAGGACTGGTACTCAGCTGCTTACGGTTAGACTGGAAGCCAACCCCAACATAGTTGGGAAAAGGCTAGGCAGATGATGGATTCGATATATTTCTACCAGATTGTCAAGGATAGTTATGTTTTGGTTGACTCGTACATCAACGAACGCCAAACTCTAAAAGCAACAAGTTATCTTGAAACAGAAATAAAAGAGGAGTCTTCCAGTACTTACTTTATTAAATAAGAACAAAAGAAAACTACACTATAATTAGTTGAGAAGCAGGTCAGGATAAGTCTTGACCTGTTGCTGACAATATTCTTTTTATTTCATTTTATTGTATTAAACTATTGCTTTCTCTCGAATTCTAGATAAGTAACTTCATCTTCGAGGCAAAAAGTATTACTAAAATATTGTAAGTACACTATTACACACATATGAAACAGTTTTCACATGCACATAGTCGTGGTGGTCTAGTGGGTAAAGCAACAACCTCTCATATATGAGTGTGTGCGTTCGACTCCAGGTCAGGCAAGTTCCAATGCAACTTTTCTATGTTTGAATGTACTTTCCAAGTATATCTTGGACACCAATGACTGATTAGAAGGTGATGGAAATCTTATAGAGGAAACCTGGACTATAAATTCTGAAATCACCAATCCGCAATGAGCAAGCGTGGTGATTAACGCTCAATCCTTCTCCGTGTGAGAGGAGGCCTGTGCCCAGTACGATAAAAAGGCCGAGACAACACATACACGAAAACTTATCGATTTAAACTCGATACACCAACCAATGACAAATCGATAATCGTTACTCAGAATCGGTAACCCGTCCCACTAAAGGCACGCCCAATTCAATGTAAGTAGGTAGGCGAGTACATAAATTCACTGCAACTACGGAAATTAAATTATTGACTCATTTAACAACAGAATGACATTCAGAGTTGATTAAAATGGCGTCTGTGACGTCACAAACGTAGCTGAAGGTCCATTGAGTTCGGATCATGGAGAACAGAATGACTAGCGGAGGTGCCGTAACGGAAAATCTCTTAAAAAAGAAGAGTGCCAAAATGCGGGTGTTTGGGGGACGAGGAACGTTACTGTCTTCGCCCTTACACGTCTTCTTTGGACCCGATTTTTTTTGTACCACCAAAAATCGTTGACACATGTCTCAAGGAACCCAAATGCCTTGTTAGTTCTCTCGTGAATGATCGTTTTGGTCATGCCAACCGTACGTATTTGACCTAGAAGAAGGCTCCCGACCTGCCTGCATTATGGCATCTCCGCTCATCTTTCCTAACTCCGAGGTTTCGGGTCATTGTAAATACGAGCCTTTGTTGATTTGATTTTAGTAAACAAACTTCAGATTAAAGGAGATTGAAGGGTTATTAATATTGTGTGAGTGAAGGGTTGCCTTCAATCAAAATTTTGATGTTTGAAAGGAGACATTTTTAGCGGTTACAAAATTCGAATATTTGTTTGATTAGTTCAGGTTTATATTGGCTGCTTGAAGTTGTACAAGTTTTTCTGTAGCTGGTTAAAATCGTGCCAATTTAACGTGCCTTCTGAAATACAGAGGATCTTATCATGATGGTCACCCATACACAGACAGACACGTGTAAAACGTGGCTTAACCTTATGATCGATCCTAAGTAACCCATAGCCTTATGCCCGTTTTCACCAACGAATACCTAAATTTAGGGAGCATTTACGGAACACTTAATAAGAATTTCATTTTCACCAAAGCCTAGGTGTCAATTTTAACCTAAAAATTTCACTTAAACTTGGGAGCCCGATTGATGCCTACTTAAACAACTCCTATCATTATCATTACAGAATACAAACATATTTTGAACCGTTTCTGGCGATGGATAGTGAAATGTACCTTTATATGTTATGTAACACCAAAAATACCATGTTTAAAAAGCAAAAAAAAATAATTCAACGTAAACTTTTAGAAAGTTTAGAAGCTGTGGAGGTTGTGGATATGTAAAATAATAATCATTAGAAGACCACGTACCTATCTTACGTGAAAGAGCAGATGTCTGAGAAAAAAGTACGATGATCATGACTTTTTTATAAGATTATAGGTTATCACTTGCTATGAATGCACTTGCTAGGTCGTGATGTCGCTGAATTATTCAAAAATAGGAAGTCCTGCATGTCCATAAATATACAGACCATAACAGATGCAAATCTGGTAATCACTGATGTAGTTTCGCGGTGGCCGGGACAACTATAGGCCTATTCAGACCTAAGCGGTATTCGCTACCGTCTACGGCAGAGAAAACCCTGTGGGTATGCGGTAATATGACTGTTCAGACCTAAGCGGTATTCGCTACCACCTGCGACAGAAAAAACCCCGTGGGTATGCGTTAATATTACTGTTGATGTTCGGGATGTACTACCCACAGCGGCAGTGGATATCGCTCAGGTCGCTCTAGCCGCGGTATAGTTATCGGCACGGATATTGAGCCCTGACCTTCACCTGCGCAGAAGCCATTTATTGGTTTATTGCCTTGTGTACAGTGCGCAAAGCGATCCCCACTCTTCCGCCGAGAGCTCAATATCCGTGCCGGTAACTATACTTGATACTAAATACCTGAGCGAAACCGGCGCGGTATCTACCTCTACCCACAGCGGCAGCGAATATCGCTCAGGTTTGAATAGGCCTTAAATACCAAAACTGCAGTAGATACCAATGATTCGAAAATGGTGAATATGGAGGAGCCTATCTCCTAGGTGATAGGGGATACCCTCTGGAGGTAAGAAGTAGGCTAACATTGAACATAATAAATTATGTAAATTAAAACAAAGATAGTAAACAAATATTTTAATATTAGTCCTCATATGATGTACCAAACATTATCATCATCCTCCTGCACCAATTAAATTTGAGGTGGGCAGGGCGCAGCATGTTTTTACACGTCTTTCCAATTTCTCGCACCACCTGAAACTAAATAAATATATAATTTTAACCCCATACTTAAATCCATCAACTCATGGAGAACAAAAATACAATGAAGCCGACAGTAAAACAAGGAACACAGTTGTACGGCAATATCTTAATACACTATATTATTATACACAGATATTATTCACATTTACCTGTAAAGGGTTCCTGTCGCATTAAAACTATTTGTGACTGGATCCAAGCTTTGTTTTTGGCTTCGTTCGTGGTCCCATCCGTTTTTTGTTTAATATTGTGTCTCTATGAGACGTCAGCAATTTCACTAGCTTATCTTTTTCTTCTGCAAGAAAGGTTTATCCTCGTTTTCTCTTCTCTGCCAAAATACACTTATCTATTCAACAATAATAAACCCAAAATTAACCTCACTCTATGTACACTGATGTACACATACACATCAGTCAATTTGACAAACGCGCGAATGACATAGGTAAAAATTCACCTATAGAAAACCTCTTTACTGTTTTATTGCATAAAACATAGCGTAATGTAGTTTAAGTTAAATTAAAATAACATCACAAGAAAAAAAACTCACAGGCTTTAGTAATATATACTCGATAGACGTTTATTTCGTAAGAAGTACAGAAAAATCATTTTATCGATAAAATATCGACTTTGCATTATCGTTTGTAGAACTAGTAATCTGTCACTTACTTAAGGGATCCATGTACAAGTGTGGTGAAAATGAATTTAGGTAGGTGTCAAATTGGGAGGGATCCTTACTAAAAGTAGCATTTAGATAGGGAAACGGTAAGAGGTTGTTGGTGAAAACGGGCATTAGTCTCTAAATAGACGTTTTTTCAAATGGTTCTAACGGCTCCTGGGATTGAGCCTGATTAAGCTCTCAAACTAACTCTGATATTAGCTTATATATTTACTGTTAAGTAACTAAACTATGCAGCCAAACGTCAGGAAATATCCCCATCATCATCCTTGCCCTTAACCCAATTTTATTTGTAGTCGGCGCAGCATGTTCTCTCCTACCATACTCTTCTATCTGCCGTCATCTCACTAGTAACATTCTTTCTTACCATCTACTTTCACACAATCCATCCATCGTTTCTTTGGTCTTCGTCTTCCACTATATACGTCCACGTTCATAATCATTTCCACGTTCATACTCAGGAAATATCCTCAACACCCAAGTATTTCAAAACTCAACTCTCTACAACCATAACAATCCCCAATTTCGCAGATCCGAAATAAAAACCTACACATACCTACATACATACAGTTTGAAGTGCATTCTGCCGTCGGAATTGCATAGTGCATAAGTAGTGACAAATTGGTCTTGTGACGGTGAAAAATGGTAGAGATGCAGCCTGCATTGTAACGTGCAAGTGCTGTGCTTATGTTGAAGATGTTTCTTTGTATAGATAGTGGTGAAGGAAGGTGGTTTTTGAGGAGTTTCATGTGTGAAGTTAAGGGTTGAAGTTAAGTTAATTGAAGGATGGGTATTTTTTTTACTGTAAAGATAGGTGTCCTAGTTTTTGCTAGCGGTTTCACCCGCCACCTGTGGAAAAGGCTTACCTTATATACCCGGAGAAATAGTAGCCTATAATAATAGCAGTCCTCAATCATGGGCTATCTAAAAATGAAATATGTTTTTTAATGGACCAGTAGTTCTTGCGATTAGCGGGGTCTAGAAAACAAATATACAATCTTTGTAAGATTTGTACCTATACTTAGATAGGTACATGCCTCGAAGGTGATTTGGACTTATAAAGCATTGGATGTCAAAACAGGTCTTATAATCAGGGAACTTTAACTAATACTTATCTTATTAAAACATTTGTTTGCAAACTTGATTCTATAACTAGCTACGTATCTGCCTAAAACCCTTCAAAATACACATCAGTACTACAAGAAGAACAAATCTTCAAGTATCCGTTTACACAATTCAACCAGTGAATCCGAAATCCCTTCGAAACTTACAACAAAAGCTCATAAACTATTTCTGTACTAAAACTTATGACATATTCCGACATTTCGGTCAACGACGTCCTTCAATTTTTACGATTACGATTCATTCCATGGAGAACGAAATAACTAGCGGAGTGTCATAACGCAAAATCTCTTAAGAAAGTAGCGCGACAACATGCGGGGGTTCGGGGGACGAGGGACATTACTAGCTCTGTCCTTACACGCCTTAAATGGAACCCACCTATTACGTTCAAAATAAAATCATCAATCAATTAAGACCAATCTTTGACAGACCAGATAGTTCTAGTAACTGATCACGCCTACCGTACGTTGCTTGACTTACAATAAGGCGCCTGACCTACCTTCCTTATGGCATCTCCGCTATCTTTCATTCCTCCGTAATTCATACCTACGATTGAATCGGCTAACATTATATTTTACGATTATACCCGAAACCAATGGAATTGTTGCAACTAGTAAAACTAACGTAACTGATGTTACCGTAAAAATTCTATTACGTATCTCGTATTGTTTGGTAAGGTCGATAAAATAGTGATGTGATTCGTTATCGATATTGCAGAAAGATGTACGCTGCTTTATTTTTGTTATATAACAAGAAATCTATAGTAATATTATAAAGAGGTAATATTTGTGAATTATGATTTTATGACTGAATGGAGCAGGTAATCTGGAAATGTAGGAACAGTACTGTTTATTTTTTCTTTAAAAAAGTACATATTTTTCCGTGTGTGGGAATTTTAGAAGTAGAGACGCGGATGAAACCATGTAGAACACTAATTGTTCAATTTGGTCAATAATAAAACTAACCAAAACAGAACAATTGATAACTTTGAGAGTTTTTCTTCAGCAAATAAAACCTACACTAATATACTGACGGCAGGTCATCAATTTTTAAAACACTTTCAAACTCCAGTCCCTCGACGTACAAGAATGAAAGTTTAACCGTTCAAAACTTTTTTACACGTGTACTTTTTCTGTTTTATTTTGGGTAGTTTCCCTTTTATTATCGTAATTGTTTTTTTTTTTTGACATTTTGACCAGCAATTCAATTTTAAGATCACTTTATTTATTTACATATTTACAATACATTAAAAAAACTATCCTGATAAAAAAGCATTTAATTCTGTAGCGTTTTCACTCCAAAAACCCCTGAATCGATTTATAAAAATGTAAATAACAAAAAAAATTTAAATAACATAGTAACACAAGTCCAGAGCCAAAAAAAGATATAGGCTACTTTTTATCCATGTGAGGGAAGTAGTCGAGATTCAGGTAGAACCGAGGGGAAAAGCCAGTTATTGTATAACTACAAATTGCCCTCAATCTCTGATGACCCACCTAACCTGAGGGTCAAATGAAATTCAAGAAGTTACCATTTCAAAACTAATTGATAGACAGAATCTTATCCAAGTGGAATTATTAATGAACTTGTTATAAACTTATTTATCAATATTAATTCGAGTTGGACGGTGGTCATTAATATTTATGCTTTATGTAACAGGGCTGAATTAAATAGGGTGGAATTATTTATGACGAATATGGCAATTGTATTGACAGGACCAACGGGAGAGTGGGTTTTGCAAAAATGTAAAAAATGGAGCAAAATATGTATTTGATTGTTACCTTGTTGGCCAAGCTCGAGGGCCTGGATGACTGTGTTGAGGAGATCAGATAGGCAATCACTCCATGTAAAACACTCGTTAGGCAAAATTTTCTTAAGGTTTATGGAAGTCCTTAACAGCTATATTGTTTGATGGTGGTAAGGCATAATATTAAAGACTATCAGACTAACACCAGAGTTTGCAGGCTTGAACTAGTAATCCAAACTCCAAGAAAGAAATCAAGTAATGAAATGAAGACTTTAGATGCATCAGGACCAGCCAATATTGCAAACATTGTGGAAAGACAAAGAACTTATAGAAAAAAAAAACTTAACTAAGCATCTTCTAAACGTCTGCCTGTCAGTGGAATAGAACTTCACAAGAATACAAGACAGTTCAGAACTTCTGATGTTAAAATAAAGTCTGTGTTAAACCACAATTTTTCGCTCAAATGTTATTTCTGAAGTCAACACGCTCAAATTACTTCTAAGTGGCGTGTCTTTTTACATCCTAGGGCAAACATTTGGTCTATGTACTTACATTACGAAGCCTAAAAGCCCTATTATACAAACATCACTTATAGTTATAGAGGACTCACACACTGCAAACTTTTAGTCGGCCGATGATTTGGGCTCGTAAATCAGTATGAAGATGAATGGTAGTACGCACATTACAAAGATCAGGTATTTAGCCGGTATCAGACCGACTAAAGACTCTGATTTGAATCAAAATTATCTTTAAAATAAAAATTGCCAGCCATCATCAACTTTCGGCCGACTATTTAGTTTGTAGTATTTGTATATTCTTAGTCTAAAAGCCCTATTAGGTAAACAGACTTACACAAACGACCATATATAATGTCATCTACATTTTTACGAGTACAAGGCAAATAAATTGCCTACTACAAATTTACTTGGAGACAATTTGTTGAGAACATTTTGTGGGCTCACTTTGTTAGACTAATAAATAAGGTGGAGTAAATTAAATTGCTCACTTGAGGAATGAGGTATCGGGTTCGAAGTATGAGGTGTGGCGGAGATTAAGAGCACATCATTACTCAATTAATATAAGCTTACACCTGTTACTAAATGAGTTCGTGTTGAGAAACTCAATTTGAAACTTGCTTGGAGAAATATGTGAATTTGATGAAAAGCCTTACAAAATCTTTATTTTTGTTGAAGCCGAGAAGAGCCCAGTTATAAAACTATTACAAAAAAACGTATGACTGATCATGATTATATCTAAGAACTAGCTACAAGTCCATTAACGTGCCTTTGACATTGTTGAGAGACAAGTTAGCAAGATCTATGTGCATATACCTACTAGATGATATATTAGATGAAAGGCAACCTATCAGGGTGACCAAGGAAGCGCTGCCGAGAAGACCTGGACACTTCTCTAGGTGGCCTCTTGGCCATAGCACACAGAAGGATAGCAAAGTATGTAGGAGGCCTTTACCCAGCAGTGAGACAACATCAGCTAGATACAATCTAACAAAAACAATACTAGATCTTCTGATACCAAGTACAACCGAGAACAGTTACTTCTAAAACTTTATATAACCAAACTAACTCGGTCGTACCAAGGACAGCAGACTTTATCTAGAAATACTCAACTGGTTACACAACGCCTAAAACAATACCAGTAAACAAGGATTTAGCTAAGACAAATCTACTCAGCCTTTTCAAGTTTATGACACGATTATCTCAAAATAATCTTGAAATTTCAACCCACTTCGCCTGATTATTTACTTAAATCTACTATAATATATAATTTACTAAGTTTAAGGTGCCTATATTAATCTTAAGTTCTATCTAAGAGGTATTGAAGGAGTTCAGAATACTAAGCTTAAAATTTTAAGAAATCTATCATCAATTTTCTAGTGTAAGTGCAAAATAAACCATTTCAATAAATCATTTTGCCTTTTATTCGTAATTACGCAAATATCATGCAAGTTTTTTTTGTAATAGCTTAAAAATATCACACTTCAAGTTTCTACGAACATCTTAATCATCTAAACACAAAAGCACTTAATTAATATATACTGTCAAAAGCTACCATATGAATGAACAACATAATTAAAATTAATTCCTACACTAATAAAACAAGGTGACACGCCAAAATCCACCAATTTTACTAATTGACACCTCTGCCGTTTAAAAAACAAACTTTCTCCAGTTTTAACGAAAACACAATTAATCATAATAAATTGCAACAAAAACCCATATTCAAGTCGCGTGACTGACAACTTAGAATAACAATTTTAACACAGCAATTTCCGAGAATAGGGTACACAAACAAATACACGTTTTCTTTGCCAATTAGTGGTGTTTTTAATGCATGGAACTTGGAAATAGCAACACCAACCACTATTTTTCTAGTGTAAACAGGAAAAGGAATTTAAAACGTAGAACGGAATATGTAGGTATTTAAATATTTTTGTAATGGCTTGATACGTGTACGTAGTTCTTTGAAATATAAATGAAAAAAAAAAGTTCAATCTGTATATCAATCAACAAACAACGTAAAAATAACCATTTCATTAATCTTTCAATCACCTTTCTTTGCATATAGCGCTGAAAACACAACCGAATAAAATAAATAACGCGAAATATTTTAACTAACTTTCGATAAACCTGAACTTTTCATAAAGCTTGAATAAATAAAAAGATCGAAAGCCTCTCTCATTGAAAGCAACAATATCCGAAAATCGTTGTATTGTTTATCGACAAAAAAACTATCGACTGTTCCCAACACTTTTCTGTAAAAAAATTGAAACATTTTTTCAAAATTATACTGTTATGTAGTAAAACCAATGTGACCTTCATTCATCATCATCATCATCATCATCATCAGCCTATAGCAGTCCACTGCTGGACATAGGCCTCTCCAAGTGCACGCCACTGAGATCGATTTTCGGCTTCTCGTATCCAGCTCCTGCCAGCCGCCTTGCGCAAGTCATCACTCCACCGTGCCTGAGGACGTTAAACCTGACCTTCATTAAACTCTACAAAATTTTAGTTTTTTTTTTTGATGAAAAATAGTTTTTAATGTTTCTACCTTACATTTTACCTACCCACAACATCACAATTGAACTATCAATTTTATTGTCAACATATATAAAGCTCGTAAAAGCGAATATAAACTTTAATGTCATAGTAACAAAGTTTAAAGTCTGCTTGTTTAATGATCTGAGTTTGACGTCTCTATGGTTAGCACTAGGATTATCAAAGGTAAAATATAGATAATGACATAGATAGACAAAGCGCAGCGTCAGAAGTTTATTTTTAAAGGGCTTTGTCTGTCGCTTAGCGACCAGTACCTACGCCGAACAGACGTTAGATGACACATTTACTAATAAATGTAATAGAATCTAATCAACAAACCCCAGTCTAATTTTACTTAACGTGGTGATTTATATCACTACAATAATCAAACGCTCTGAAGACCGTTCATCCTAATATTGCTGCCATCTATCGATAAAAATTATCGACCAAGTCCCAACACTAATTTCAAATCTTTTTGTTTAATTGATATTAATGAAAAAAATACATGAAATAGGTACCTATATTTTTTGTCGGATTGAAGCCTCATCGAACAAGAAAGAGCACTATGCCTGCCCAATCTCTTTTACACCAAAATATCGATACTAGACTAAAACATAATTTCAATAACATTTAAAATAAATGTGATGCGTGCAGGTAATAATAACCATACCTTTTGGAATTCAATTATCTAAACATTCTAAACCAAAAATATCATTGTACAGGTAAACGAATTCCATGGGTTTCTATACAAATGGAATCAATAGGTTTTTGTTCACAATGGCTGACTTTACCTATTATCGTTATTGGTCATTGATGATGTAGATTATATTGGGGATAGAATGGTAACAAAAATGTGGGTGCAATATAGTAGTATTGAATGTGATATGGGACAAACACAGGTGAAGCTAAACATAATATACCGCAGAAGTTACATTTATTTTGATAAGTTATTCTGCTACTCGCAATGTGTGAGAAGGATCATCTGTCTAGCCTATTTCCCAACTATGTTGGGGTCGGCTTCCAGTCTAACCGGATGCAGCTGAGTGCGAGTGGTTTACAATGAGTGACTGCCTATCTGAACTCCTCAACCCAGTTGCCTGGGCAACACAATCTCCTGGGTAAGGCTGGTTGTCCGACTTACTGGCTTCTGACTTTCCGACTACTGCCAAAGATAACGAACACTGTGTAATGTACAATCAGTTCTATTTCTAATTAATCATTAGAAGCTTATTAAACAGAATAATATATAGGCTAATTTTTATCTAGCTCCGAGAAGTTCCTTCGGGTAACCAGTGCGGTTGACAGCGGTTGCTGCCGAAAAACATGATTCGAGTTTACGATAAAAACGATGGTGAGTTTCGAGTTTGCCATAAAAACGTTGTAAACGCGAAATTTATTCTGTGAGGGCCTTTGCTTGACCCACTGACCCTTTGTTACTCTTGCACAGATACACCGTTGTTCTATCGAAGGTATTTGATGCTAAACAATTAGCTTAAACGCATTGAGAAATACCTTGCTAGAATATAATGTATGAATAAAGCGGGAACCAGGCAATTTTGGTCAGAATATCTTAAATTGCGCTAAGTAAATAGGGCAGCTAATCCTTACTTGTTTGTTTCGCTTTCACGCAAAATCAGATGAACCGATATTCGTAAAAGCTGGCACAGAGACAGATAATTCTTTGTAGATAAAGTTAAACTACATATTTTTTTCAGTTAGAAATAGCTCTTTCAGAACGCGTGTAAAAATATAAGAGACAGATACGAATGAATGATGGATTTGTGTGCAAAATCTAGTTTAAATAAATCTCCCTAAACACAAAATTAATGAAAATTAGACCTTAACAAAAAAGGTAACAATAATAAGGTCAGTCATCCCTCCACGAACAATCAGTCCCGTTAAATTGGCCAAATTAATTTGTTGCCAACCAAATAAAAGAAGAAAAAATCTTACACGCTTTCATTTTCAAATCTTACGCATGAATACTCTATCCCGTGCACCGACGAAGGAAAGATAGCAGAGATGCCATAAGGTCAGGCGCCTTCTTGTAGGTCAAGTAATGTACGGTAGGCGTGATCAGTTACTAGAACTAACGAGGTGTTTGGGTTCTGCCAAATCGGTCAAAGACTGGTCGTGATTAGACAGTTGGTGATTTTATTTTGAAAATTATTTCGGGTCCCAAAGAAGGCGTATAGGGACGGAGCTAGTAACACTCCTCGTCCCCCGAACACCCGCATGTTGTCGCGCTACTTTCTTAGGAGATTTTGCGTTATGACATCTCCGCTAGTCATTTTGTTCTCCGTGATCTCGTCCCTTTGCATAGGTATAGTGAAATATGACGGAGAAAGGGGCGGTTAGCCAAGCGTGAGCGTAGTGTAATTTACGCAGCTAAAAATGAGTGGCCGAAAGAACGTAGAAAATGGATTTTGAATATTGGCAAAAGTTATGTATGACGAATAACTTTAAATACGCTACACAGTTTTGTTAAAATTTACATAATTATGTTTAGCCACAAAGGTTTGTATCGTTAAAGTCTTTGAAACTTACCGATGACCTCAGAAACAATAAGTTTTCAATTATGCGTTGGTGTAGTGTTGAAAAGGTTAAGTAGAATCAGAGTTTGCATGTTCACAAAATTGTTTAGTTCTCGTCAAACACTATGTGAAATTATTTAACGAAAGCTGTATGAAGAAATACTGAAATTGAATTTACGGATATAATATTATGTTCAAATCATTATAACCTACATATTTCGTACTTAAAAACGATATAAAATACACAAACATAAGTAAAATCTCCCTCTATTTAAGAAAGCGAATCAAACTGTTTGCCTGCGCATAAGCAAAGCATAAACACAGCTTTACCTTAATAAGCGATTATCGCTCTTAACACAGGGATTTAAAATTGATTTTTGCTTGATACTAAGGATGTAGACAAAGCTTTAGCTTGTCAAGCGATTAACGCTCTTAACAGGAAGAGTTAAAGTTGATTTTTACTTGATATCAGGTTAAGGATGTAGAGATAAAGACAGGAAATCCAAGCAGATGTCTTGATAAGAGACCTGTTAGGTCTTAAGGCAAACATTAACATATGGTGTTAACTTGAAATGTAATAATTTGTGATTTTTATGTACCTAGCTAAAGTATTTCTTGCAGAAAAAATAAGCACACAAATGCCGGGTGTCGATTTCAAACTCCTGTTTGGTCAAAAAAATTACAACCCAAAAAATATTGGTAAGCTGTGTTTAATCAGCTAAGTGTATAAGGATTGTTTTCAAAATAATCTACAGCTTGTATAACCTTGTGTATCTTTAACACGAATAATATTTATTCCTTTTTTGTAAATTTCTGATTACAACCATCTGCATCCTACTAAATTAAAGAAAATTATGCAAATCAAGCTTAATTTTTGCCAAAAAAAAAGTAAGTAGGTGCACCTTTTTACTTTTGGCGTTTACGTTGACATAAAACATTGGTTTTGCAAAACATACTTAATATTTAAAATGACAGAAGAGAAAACGCCGTTTCTTGTTTAAGATCGCCATATTGGGTTTGTTATTTTTTTAAAACAAGGTCATATTTGACAGCCAGTATTGTTACAATGCCTAGAACCTAGATTTTTTTCAAACAATAGGTTTTTGCACGGATGTGTCGTAGGCCAGTCTGTCGATATGAGCTATTGTAAAATCAAGGTTATATCACTTTTGTTGTACGTGATTTATTTTGAGTTTTATGATTTTTGCTGGGGAGTTTGTTGCGCCACTTCTTCTTTCCAGCAAAAACACATAGGAAGTAGTGAAGGGTGGTGACGTTCAAAAAGTGCAGTTTTAGCCAATTTGAGTTAGGAATTTAAAAGATTATTTTTTTAAACAAAATTTTTTTAAGGGTATTTAAACCTTAGATAAGACAGCTCGAAAATCAGCCAGGACAAAGCAAAATGCCTTACTTCTGTCTTGAATAAAATCTATTCCATGTCTTACCCAGCTGTCATACCCAACCCATCTAATTTGAATAAGGAAGCAAGTTATTTGAACTAATCAAACTATTCAACATCTAAATCAGTCTTAACCCTTTCATGATTGTGAAAACAGACTTTAACATAAACATTATCCGTCTTACCACAAAAACTTTTAAACGTCAGTTTATGCCTTGTCTAAAAAAATGTCAAATTATGACGTTGACATAAGGTTCATTTTGTAGTCAAAATTTTATTAGACAAGTGTAAAACAGGGTTTAAAGTTTTTGTAGTAAGGCCCTAAATACCCAACAATTCCCTTTGTTATTTGTCCGAAAATAGCCCACCAGACTGGCCGGGCGAAAGTTTGTTTATTTACCAAATCTTTCAACTGAAAACCCAATATTGGATGGAAGCAGTTGCATAATAAACATTACATAAAGTTTCCTAGAAGATTTGGTAAAGGGTTACTGTCTATCCTAGTTATCTTGGTCAAAAAGACTTGTTTTCAAAATCTAGCCTTCGTACCACAAAAACTTTTAAACGTCAGTTGAACACTTGTCTAAAAAATGACAGATTATGACGTTGAAATAAAGTCCGTTTCTAGACATACTTTTTTTAGACAAATTTTCAACAGATGTTTAAGTTTTTGTAGTTAGGCTGTTAGTGTTTGAGAAAAATATGTCAAAATTTTCACCGCTTTCACACCAGTGGATTTTGTGGGCATTTATGCTCATTTTTTTTTCACACGACACTTTCCGATCGGCAAAAAATCTGTCGTTCGGTTTAAATAGCATCTTTTGCATAAGTAGTTGTCACTTGTTTGTTGTCGCACGTAGATATACGAGCGACAACGACCCGTACGATCCGCGAATGGGAAAGCACTGTAAAACTGAGGTATTTGTTTAGCAATTAGTGGACCAAAATAGGTTTTCTGCATGTTAAAAACAGCTTTATTTAGTTATCTAAAAGTAAATTAATCACTTAACTGCAGCTCAACATAAAACAGCCTTCAAACGGCAATCCCTTGCAGTGACAGTAACTCCATGTAAAATACAAACAAATAGGAAGACCGTAAAACCGGCTAAATATTATGAACATTTACCAAACTGCCGTTACGTAGAAAACGTCCATCGTTAACTGGCAAAACGGCTGATATAATGAGCTGCTACTTAATTATGGTTTTACAAATTAAAGCTTTTTATTTTAAACGGGAAAAGCACGAAAGGGGATATTTTTATTGTAATTATTAGCGGCAAGTAAATAATATATTAAGTTGTGACGGGTTTGGCTTGAAGTTGTTTTTCCAATCACGGAAGGTTAAACATGAGAACTTTACGAACTCACTAGCTTCTGCCAGCGGTTTCACCCGCATCCCGTGGATACCTCTGCACGAACCCGGATAAAAAGCCTATAGCCTTCCTCGATAAATGGGCTATCTAACACTGAAAGAATTTTTCAAATCGGACCAGTAGTTCCTGAAATTAGCGCGTTCAAACAAACAAACAAACTCTTCAGCTTTATAATATTAGTATAGATTCAAATCTTAATAACTATAGATCGAGATTGGTAAGACCAGTTGTAGGAGTTTCTGGCTTCTGACTACCTATAAAAACGTGCCTTCCGAAAGACGGACGAAGTCATAATGACAAAGACTTACCCATTGAATGACAATCAATCAATTGAACCCATGCGGCTGTTACTTAGCCAATAGCTAAAAAAGAATTAGAGTGAAAATAGCATCTACATTTACTCTGAGACTTGTATCATTTCTCTAAACCAATTAAAAACAAATCTAGTCTAAACATAACCTACTACTGTCAAGCAATACCGGCTTCCGACAAATGACAGACAGACAGACAGATCTGTCAGATTAATAGACAACGCTTGACGTTTGTTTTTACAATAGTGGGAGTATTTTAAACTATTGGAAGTTGAGACTCATTAAATACCTACTTTTTGCTACTACTTTTAATAGGAATAAAGTAGCCTACTTACTAACTGCCTACCATATGATCTTTTCCTTTTCGTCTCAATCCATCCTAAGGTTGTCTGGAAGAGATCGCTCTTAGCGATAAGACCGCCCATTATGTCACCTTCTTCAACTAGTTTAAGATCAAAAATGTAAAATTGGTGTACCTAATAAAGAATATCTATCTATCTATCTATCTATCTACTTAAGTCGATATATTTGTTTATTAGCATTCCATACGTTATACAGGTGGTACATTATAATTAGAAACAATATGGACCCTATAGGGCACAGCTTAAACATATGTGTACGCACATAATTATGTTTGAGACTAAATTGTGTAAATATATAGATACACAGACTACTGAAACCTTCTTATTAATATGCGCAGATTGAAGATACACCAAGGAATAACCATACATTTTCATCGGTTAAATTGCACCGAAATATCAATAAAAGTAAGAGTTTTTCAATCGGCCCAGTGGTCCCTGAGATTGCCAGGTTCAAGTAAACACTTTAACAGCATAATACAGATAAGTACATGTTAAACTCTCTTACATTAGTTCGATCGAGTTTCATGTTCAAGAGCCTTTTCATAAAACTTTAATAGTATATTAAAACTAAATGATAAACATTTGCAACTGCAATTAGCACTTGCAATAAAGTTAAACTTAACTGCATACTAAGTAAACGCTTAGTTCTCACAAACATGACTATTAAAAGTGCTGTAGAACGTTGCTTAACTTAGTAATTGAAAGAAAACATTGTATGTATACTTACTTATATTATAAATGCAGAACTAATGTTTGCTTGTTTGGAGCGCTTTCAACCCAACTTCTGCGCCGAATTAGATGGGTACAAAAAAGGTCTAGGGTTATCCGTAGCTTCGGCGTAAAAGTGCGACAGATAGACTGACATACAGAAATAATTTTGCATTTATAAATATGAGTAGGAAAGGCTAAGGGTTGGCTCGGATAACAGGGTTGTGTAGATCAGATAGGCAGTTGTTCGGTTGGACTGGAAGCCAATAAGTAAGTTATTTGTGATACTCGCAAGGTTATTAGACTAAAGATGATTCGATGATGATTAAATCACAATAGAAAAGTGATCTTTCCGATTAAACAAAATTCAAAGGATAAATAAGTCAAAAAAAAATTCAGTTCTGAAATAATGCAGCTATTATTTCATGTGATCTCTATCGGGCCGTCAATATAAACTGTCAAGTCAGACTCACTCAGCGCAGTGCAAATACCACTTCGCTGCTTGTTGGTTAAGATCGGTGCACACTAACGTAAAAGATTTTTCGATTTAAGAATATGTTTTTTTGCACACTAAGTATTCCTAAATTAAACTTTTTGATTCGAAATCGAATGAGACGGAAGGTCAGCAATTGTCATCCGAGGAAACTACATACCTACAAACGTCCCGTATACCTATGTAAATATAAAAACAGTAGTAATGTAGCCTAAATGTCATCCTTATGTGTTCACCTTTACACACCATGAAATAGCCTATGTTCTACATAGGCTGTTTCAATAAAATCCATTCAATAGTTTAGTGATGTCTTTTATCATTTCATGTGACAAACATCATAACTTTTTACAAATTTTCGTGACTATAATCTTGTAGGATAAACAATTCAAAAGTGACTCTAAGTGGGGTGACGATTAAAAAAAACCAAAAAGTCTAAAAAGAACCAAAAAATGCAACATAATGAAGACCCATGCTACTTTTTTTATGTCAAACTATTCGACATCACCCCTAAGACATACCAATAAATACTTTGAACAAAAATCTTTTCGCGTACCACATCAGTGAACACCACCCTTAAAAATGGCATTTCGATATTTTTTACAAAACTCGGTCCAAGTTTGAATTGGATCGATCAGTGCTCGCTCTTGCTAAGTAACTACTTTATATTTAGGTCAGCTTCTATCTTTCTTGGCCTTAAAGTGTAAATAATCTTGGCACGTCATACTAATGTTAGAAATGGGAAAATGTTGCTGTTTGTTGAACTTATTTTTGTTAAAAAAATTGTGAAGAAAAGTGATGTAGGATATTTCCTATTGATTAGTGTTTTTAAATATTTTTTTTAACTTTTCAAGGTCTATAGTTTATTTACTAACTTTTATATTATATCAAGATCCTTGGTTGAAAATTAATGTACTTACAAAAAAAATGTATATTGGCAGACTTAATGAGAAAAGGCGTTCTCTACCGATCAACCATCGGGTTAAAGGGAGATAAAAAATAATTAGTATAAAAAAGACACAGAAAAAAACATAAAAAAGAAAAAGCAATGATATGTAAACATACTTTCCATCTCATTTTATTTATTTCTCATACTATATTGCCACGTGGCAACAAAGGAACCAAAAAAAGAAACAAATATTCCACAATATTACTACAGAAAACACCACTTCTAATACACTTAATATCTTGATATTATTAATAAGGACCAAGAAATCGCAAAACAAAAAAACTTTCTTAATAATCTTATGTTGTTTAGTAACAAAAACATTATTTGGGGACCCGCAGTTATTGAATACGGTTAAGGAAAACGGTTGTGAAATAAATCATTCAAAGTTCTAATATAATAATATCCTAGATAGTAAACACCATGCCTTATTTTCGAAGGGCCTCATATGGTCCATTTTTGCTATGGGAAATCATCAAAAAGATCCCTCCCGCTGTGGGTGCAGCATGAGGGAGTGTCAGACTCTTACTGACTAAAACCCATCATGTTCCTTTTGGAGCCCTTTATGTACCAGCGCCGCGGTAACTCAGGCGAACAATCCCGCAGCAATAGATCACTTCCCAGCGTATAAGCATGTGATGGGGAGGAATGAGGATCATGTTATGGGTAACATCTTGAAGGGATGTAGAGGAAGAGTATAAACTAACGAAGCAATGGAAAATGAACATGGCTAAAGTAGTATGGAAGAAGATGAAAATAGCACTATTTTTGGACTATTGTTCTAAAGGTGTATCTTGTATCCTGTAATTCATATGGTGGTATCTATGAGTGCGAAAATAAGGGACACTTAAATTTACTTTTTAGACTTAGTCCAACAACGTATTTAGGTAATATAATAAATGCCAGGCATGGAAACTTATCACTTTTTCCAATGCATTTAACCCATATTTTACCTACAAAAGTAGAAAAAAGAAGTTGTTTGAGTCCCCAACGGAGTGAGTGTCCCCAAAGCCTTATAACAGGCGAGACAAAGTTCAAAGTTACGATTTGCTAAATCAAAATTGACATATTCTGTCCAGCTCCTTTCCTTGGAGGCAGTTTAACAAAAAGTTATTATTTAATGCAATTTTTGGAGTAGGTCAAAGATAAAAAGATTTTCATGAAGGAAAACATACAGTTTTATTGTTTTTTAACTATAATAACTAGCTTCCGCCAGTGGTTTCCGTACACAAATTTTATAAAAGCGAAAGTTTGTGAGTGTGTGTGACTGTTACTTTTCGAATACTTTTCGAGAGCACCTATTTCGATGAAACTTTGCAATAATTTTGTTAGCTTGCAAGTCTACATAGGAATAGCATATTTTAAGCTGATTCATCTGCAAACAGCTGAACACATTTCGTTGAAACTTCGTCATAATGTAGAATAATACATCAAAATAAAATAAAGGCAATTTTTTATCCAAGTGCGGGACGTACTTCCCTCTTAAATACGTGTCACCAAGAACAAAGGAGCACCTTAATGCTATCACATCCCTGTACCAAACACGCTGGGAGTCAATCTGTGGATAATATTAGTCTTCACCAACAAATCCACGGTTTTTATCATTTGCGAACAGACGGACATAAGAGAGAATATAAACAGAAGAACCAGTGTATTTTGTCTTTAGGATATTAGAAGTTAAAAGTATTTATTTTTAACTTTCAAATACCGTATTATAAATGCAAAAGTCTATCTGTCGCGCTTTCAAAAATTAATGCACCATTTTTCTGTTTTATTTACTTTAAATCTTATTTGAATATAATTTGGTTTTCAAAGGTTTTCTTCATAAGACCACCCCTAGGAACCCCTAGGTTTTGACGTTTCGTAGGAACATGAGATAGTTCTATTTGAAAACAGAATCTTTGGCTTTGAGTAAACAAATGCTTCTCAAAAATAAGATCTCAAAAAAAGAAAAAAAGTCTCATTGCCACTTAACCTCACTAACCCTGTATTTTTAACCGCGCGATATTTCCAACCAAAGCTTCGATACGCGATGAAGATTTCAGTCGACCTAAATGTCAAGGGGGAACGTCACTGCATCAGCCTACGACTTAGAGCATTGTAATAACTGGAAAAGCCATTGGTATGTCTTGTTCTCTGCACTGTCGTTATGGGTTACCTAAGTCAAAGCCAGGCGGATCGATCGTTTATATTATAATCTGTTATAAGCTTAAGCAACGCTTGACGCGGTCCGTGGATGGGTGCCCATCTTGTCATGACAAATTGACAAGTAGACAAGTAACCACTGCCAATGATGTTCAAGACACGGCTGTCATTTGAACATCTTTGTCAGTGGTTACGGGTAGTCAGAAGCCAGAAAATCTTACCAAGGACTAACTGTACTGAAGAGGTCGGATATGCAGTCGCTCCTTGTAAAAGGCAGGTAGACACTCAGCTGCATCCCGTTAGGCTAGAGCCTGACCCCAACAAAGTTCGGAAAAGGCTAGGCAGATTATGAAGTACCTATATGGTTGTGTGTCAATGTTCTTGTGTGTATTATGAAAAATGCATGAGTTATCTATCACTATTTATTGCGTTGCCTCTCCCCTGAGCGTGAATTACCAGACTTTTTCACCTAGAAAAGGTGCTCACGGCGCTTCCAGTTGTTTAAATGATGCCTAGAACGTTAGAGAGCCTACTAGAACAAATATTAGTATGGCGAATAGATACGTGCATGTGATCTATCCGCAAGAAAGTCAGTTCTGCGTTTGTTTGTTTATTTAGTTTATGTGGTGAATGCGGTACGTTTTATTGGATTGTTGAGGATTTTTGCTGTGGAAAGTGAAGGATTTTCTTTTTGTGTTGAGGATTTTGAGTGTGATAAAATAATTACTTAAGAGTCACTGTTTTATTAAGCATGAGGGAAGAAAATGAATTGATGGATTCATACGTGGGCAAGCATGTAAAGACACATACATACTGACTTGATGATTTTTCTTAGTTATAAATTGTATTAAGACGTAGGTATAACAAGAACACTCGGATCTTTCTTAGTTCTCCATATTTTTAGATTTTTTTAATTGTTACTCATCTAAAGTAGAGATTGCTTAAGAGCTTGTTTAAGTTAGCACATATGTACAACAATTGATTTCGCCTAAAATATAATCATAAAATTTTACCCCTTCTTATATTATACTGTTACACTTCTGCATCTAACCTCTGCAGTGGCCCAAAGAAGTTGTAGGAATGAAAAATAGCTTCCTCGGGGTTGAGGTTTTTACAGGGCGCGAGGTCTTGTCGACACCTTTTGTTTCAAAAGACCCCTTTTTAGGATAAAGAGGGTTGATTTGTCGGATCCCATAACAGGAGGTCAAATTTAATGAGAATAAAATTGTGGATTTTTGAATGTAAAAATTATGAGGGTTTTTTGATGTTTTTTTTTTGTTTGAGGAGGTGTTATGAGTCTTTTCGTGTGATATGAAAAAGGGTGTTATGTTTTCAGTATTTATTTATTAAATGCCTGTTAATTAATTTTGTTGCTCACATTGTTTTGATGACGGGAATATCATCGGTGTAAAGATTTTTTTTACGTTTAGCTACTCAATTTGCAAAGTACTTAATAAGTACCTACTGAAAACTTTTTTAAGAAATTGTTTTAAAAATGACATGGATAACATCCTCATTTTTGGGGAGTCGGTTAGTAAAAGTGTATTAAGTATTTTAGTTTCACATGCAAAAATAGGTTTATTTGCTTATCTCTCTATAAATATAAAAATTACTATCTTACCACTTCAACCAGCCGGATAAAAAGCGTACGTAAGTTCTTTTTGAGGTTCTAGACCGTGTTCTAGACAGAGTTATTTCGCATTTATGACATTAACAAGAATTTAAAATTAGAATCGAACACGTTTTACGATTCAAATGCAATTCACACTCTCAACTTATTACGTTCTAAACTTAAATACATTCTCACACAACAAAAATACAAAACCCTCTTCAAAACGCCAGCTTCACAAAACCTTTTCGTTCCAAATTCCAAATTCAGAAATTTGAAATTTCAAACCCCGTTCAAAGAGCGAATGAACCGGAACCAAAAGAGCGGGCGAGTGAAGTAGAGAACGAACGAACGAAAGTACTCTTATTACATCATGTCCTGCAGAATTCATTGGAACTGCCAGCCGTTGGATACATTCGGTCGTTTATTTTAAAAATGGAATGTTACTTATGTATGAAAGAGGTTTTACGAAGAAGGGTGTAGCTGTCTAGGATTTCATACTTTATCATACTTTTTTTTTGATAATGGCGACTTTGTAAATTGAAAATCTTGACGCATGTGTTTCATTTCTAAGCTTGTATTATATGAGGCTGCGGGATTGTTCGAAAGAGTTACCGCAGCTCTGGTACATAAAAGACCTACGACGGAACACGACGGTGTTTAGTCAGTAAGAGTCTGACACTTCCTCACCGCTGCTAATCCACAGCGGGAGGAGTCATTTGATGATTTTTGACGTCGTTAAAAAAAGGTTGTATTATATTTATCTACAACATCATACTGCTATGTATGCATAATCAGTTTTTTGTTTGTTTATTTGTGCCCTAAACGCTCCAAAACTACTGGACCTACTTGAAGAATTCTTTCACAGATAGAAAGCTACACTCTTCCCGAGCAACATAGGCTATATTCATCCCGGTAGTTGGTGTCGCTGGTGAACCCGCGGGAATACGACTAGTGTAAAAAATAACTATTAGTAATTTCGTGGAAGACTGTCCTCGACATTTTATCTAAACCATTAATTACGAATTCCCCCAGTTAGTGTAAGAATTGTTATTCTTAATTGAAAGCGTCCATCATCGTTTATTTTATTATTTTTATCCCAGTTTATAGTGTTGCTTTTATTTTTTGTGTGTTATTAATTAATTGTAGTAACCATTTTATGAGTGGCTCGTGGCTAAGTAACAGTCACATAGGTCGGTCCGTGAATAGGTGACCATACTGTCATGGCGAACTCTCCCGAGTTTCGGCAGGCATGTTAAATTGATAGTCAGAGGTCAGAGATTCTGGCTTCCAGTCTTACCAAGGTCTTGTGGAATCCTAGTGTGAAACCCAGTCGGGGTTGAGATCAGATATGCTCTGGTTCCTACTGGAAATCTGGCTTCATAGTATCTGAGAAGCAGTGAATGCTGGTTGCTGAAGATCGAGCAAAGTGACGAACCATGGAGGAGGCAGCAGTCCAGCAGTGGACGTCTTTCTGCTGAAACTACAGTGTCAAATATTGGCCTTATGATGATGATCACATTGTATTAAATTAAATAGCAGTATTCACACTGCATCCACTTATTTCCTATTCCAATCACAAAACAGACACAAAGTCTGATACGATCCTCCTATACATACTACATACCCCGGATCCGCTTAATATCATACAGCATGTAATAACTTTCTCACTAATATAAGGCTTTGTATTCAAAGCATGATTTTATGCATGAATCCGCATCGGATGCATCTCGATTAGAACTGAACTAAAGGACCGATTGCACTAAAACCACTAATTAGGCTCGGATTAAGTTGATCTCGGTTTAAGTCAGGCGTTTCTATGAAGGAACAAGTTATTATTAAAAACATGGAGAAAATAAATGTGGACGCCTCATTAGTAGGTATATTCTGAATTTCAAGATGTTATTTTTTGGATTTCATAGATTTGTTCGATCCCAGGTCAGGCAAATACCAATGCAACTTTTCTAAGTTTGTATGTACTTTCTAAGTATATCTTAGACACCATTGACTGTGTTTCGGATGGCACGTTAAACTGTAGGTCCCGGCTGTCATTGAACATCCTTGGCAGTCGTTACGGGTATTCAGAAGCCAGTAAGTCTGACACCAGTCTAACCAAGGGGTATCGGGTTGCCCAGGTAACTGGGTTGAGGAGGTCAGATAGGCAGTCGCTTCTTGTAAAGCACTGGTACTCAGCTGAATCCGGTTAGACTGGAAGCCGACCCCAACATGATTGGGAAAAGGCTCGGAGGATGATGATTTTTTGGATTTCATAAGTACCCAAAGGGTACAAAATGTCATTTGAACATCTTTGGCAGTCGTGATGGGTAGGACGGAGCCAGAAAGTCTGGCAACCAGTGTTACCAAGGGTTTTTGGGTTGACCGCGTAACTGGGTTGAGGACTTGAGGAAGTCAGATAGGCAGTCGTTCCATGTAAACACTGGTGATGAAAACATCATCTTCTGTCTTGCCGTTTCCCAACTATATTGGTGTCGGCTTCCAGTCTAACCGGCTGCAGCTGAGTACCAGTGTTTGACAAGAAGCCACTGCCTATCCGACCTGCTCAACCCAGTAACCTGGGCAACCTAATACCCCTAAGTAAGACTGGTTGTTAGACTTACTCGCTTCTGACTCACAGTAACGACTGGCAAAGATGTTGAAATGACAGCCGGGCAACAATTCCGGGAGTGCAGTTGGGCAAAGAGTAGACAGATAGATTTCGAAATGACGGCAGATAGAAGAGTATGGAAGGAGGAAACATGCTGCGCCGACCCCAAATAATATTGAGATATGGGCAGGAGGATGATAATGACGACAGTGGAACTAAATCATAGTTCAAAATAAAGGTTATATTGCTCAATTGTGGAATGAAACCTTTAGCTTTTTATAGCGGACTAGTGAAATCAAGTTCCGTTAATTCCTGTGGCCTAGATTAATGAATCGAATTCACTAAAGTGCACTGATTGTGTTTCGGCAAACTGCCAACTACTGACTTTGTGATTCCGTGTCACAAAGCGTAAATAATGCCTGCAGTGTCTGTTGTTTTAGTTCTAAGTATTTATTTTAGGTCGAATTAAGGGATTTTATATAAAATGGGGTTAGGTGAGTTGAAACTGGGAAGTTTGTTCCGCCATTTCTCCATCCCGCCAAAAACACAGGTGACGGGAGGGCGTTTTCTGGGGGCTGTCTTTTCTAAAATCGTTGTTGGTAAGGTGCTAATTCGCAGCCTACTTTAAATAAGTTACTTTTTTCTTTATCTTTAAAAACTAAATTTTTGACAATTCATCAAGTCCGAAAAGGTGGAAAACACGGGTACCTAACTTAAAGGTGTAAAAAAGCACTTCTATTTTAAATGAAACTAAGTATAAATATTTTCATGTTAAAAAATATGGTGAACGTCGACCTTTCTAGCCACAAATAACAACATAACACTTATTTTCAGTCGGGTAAAAGTAGGTAGCCTGTTATATAGTATCCAGAACTACATACATAACCGAACCTTCACTATATCTTAGAATACCTACGTACGTACATCAGACTTAGTAAAGTCTAACATATTTGTCAGACGGTAAAGTCCTGAGAATTCTGACTGCAAGCCGACCGCAACCCAGTTGTAACACTAAGCTGACGACCCGGTTTTGTCTGTAACTGTGTGGCTGTAGGATTGTTAGACTTCTTAGATATAGCTATGTGTTTCACGTGGTTTCACTCACGACTTCTTTGTTATAAGTAGCTTAGAATAAAGTTGTACATCTATCTAGACTGGTTTCCGAAACAACTAATTCATGTCTTCGGAAATATATAATTGCGACTCATCTCATTCGGTTCAGCTGTCTAATTTGAAAGCATAATAAAGGAACTGTATTTTCCATTAATTTTTAAGATAATCGTGAATCCATAAGAATTAATTATTTATCATGTCATGCTACAAAAGAGTGTGCTAAGTATGAATGTGGAAGGATGGAGAGGCAGAGGTACACCGAGGAAAAGATGGATCGATTGCCTGAAAGAGGACATGAAGCAGAAAGGAGTGGATGTTAGTATGACGTCTGACAGAGAGGTATGGAAGAAAAATACATATTGTACCGACCCCAAATGACTTGGGAACAGGGCTGGAAGAAGAAGGATAGAGAATGGTCTTGTAACGGCTTAGCTCTTTGTTCGCTTAATCTAAATTCCCCCTTAGATTAAACAGATCTTAATAGTCGTCAGTTACCAAAGAACGGAACGCAACCTAGTTGTAAGACTAATCTAACGACTCGGCTTTGTCCGAGTCTGACGTGAGGCTCTCCATGCAAACGTTTGCACTCCATTTCGTCTTGTTAGGGAGAACTAAATGTGTCATACGGTTTTACCCGGATTCCTAAGGAATATACCTAGTACTATTTACTAGCTAAGCTTCAAGCTATTATTCATTACTAATTTTCGCCCGCGTATAGTTTGGTTATTTCGCGTTTAAAAGAGAATTCTTCAAAAGTCAACTCTATCTCTGTACTAAATTTTATTAAAATCAGTTCAGTGGTTAAGACATGAAAGCGTAACAGACAGACAGACAGAGTTACTTTCGCATTTATAATATTAGTAGGCATCAGTATACCAAGAAAGTGGCAGTCTGGTTAGTCAGATTTTAAACTATGTCTATACCCACCGAAAGTAGTAGGTATAGCAGTTTTCTTGTGACAACGTAACTGGTGAAAAAACAGTGTTTATTTAACATCAAATATTGGCAAGGATAAGTTAACAGGGTAAGTAGATTAAAAATAAAGTATGTAAAGATAGTGACATTCCCATACCAATTTCATAAAAATAGAGAAAGAAACAATAATTTAGTCCTTGTTTATTTTTAGGTAGCTTGGCGTGTCAGTAGTTATTATGATCGGTAAAAATGTTGTTTTCTTGCTAGGCTAAATTAGTGTTTTCCAAGCTATTACGCAGTTTAAGGTTACCTACAGACATTATTTAAACGAACCTAGACACGATGTTATCAAATATTAGGTATAACCAAAATAGTTATTAAGATCTGAAAACTGAAAGGTTACTTTATGATTTTCCTTTAAGTTTTGTTATTTTAACCAATTTCTAAATAGGAGGATGTTTTTAATGAGATCGTATTAAATATCTTTTTGGTTATCATAGCACTCACACGTATTATATTATAAGTGTGTATGTGTGTTACATCTTCACGCGGAAACGGTTTTATGAATTTTGAAAGAAACTTCTCAGTAACATAGCTTACACATGAAAATAATATATTTATAAGCTATTTTTTATCCAAATGAGGTAAGTAGTCTCCTAAGGAATCAGATAAAACAAACCAGCAAAAGCTATTATCAAAATAAATCACGATGATTTTTCAGTAACTAGATCTTTAGGCTGTACCTGTATGTATTTGTCGATACTCTATAACTGTCATCATATAAAATTATGTCCTCTATATCGAGTCAAAATCAAAAAATCAACGTCAGAAGTCATTTATTCAAATTAGGCTGCAAAACAGCACTTTTCGAACGTCCGAAATTTACAAAAGACAGCCCCCAAAACGCCCAGCCTTCACCACTTTCTATGTGTTTTTGCTGGGAAGAAGTGGCGCAACAAACTCCCCAGCAACACATGTATCGTATGAGTATTGACAAATACTACGTATTTAACTCATGTTAGAGGTACTGATATCCAATTCATTCACCAACGATCAACTGTCTCATTACATATCCTATAACAGACACACAGACATATTGAGTCTGTACCAGTACGGTTTTAAGCCTAACCATGTCAGCATTGGTTAAAATAACCAATGACATTTGACCGGGTTTGGAGGATAATCTTTTAACTAGGGTTATTGGTTTTGATGGATTTTAGCAATGATTTTGATATCTTCTGGTTACAATATCCTCATTAAATATAGGTAGGTATAATATATTTTTTTCTGCAACTGTAAGTATAATTTAACTCTTTTCTTTAAGAATGCTTGCAAATCATCTGCCTAGGCTTTTCCCAAAGAAGATTTGGTCAGCTTCTAGTCTAAGGAGCTGAGTTCCAGTGTTTTGTATAGTGACCGAATGTCTGTCTGACTTTCTCAAACCAGTTATTTGTCTTTAGGAGACTTGTAACTGAGTTGAGCAGGTTTGATAGGCAGTCGCTTCATGTAAAACACTGGTACTCAGTTGCATCTAATGAGACTGGAAGCCGACCCCAAGATGTGGAGAAAAGGTCATTCACATTCGCAGTATAAAAAAATACATGAATATACCTGAACCACTTTTGTATTATATAACGGGGTCAAACCATTTATGAATGGAATGAACTTCATTAAATACTATAAATTGGCAGTTGTAATAGTATGTCTCTTACTTTAACTTTCTTAAAGGTCAAAACGAATCCTATGTAATTTTCTTCTTCCGTGAACAAAATATGAATGACTGGTATTTTAGCCTTTGATTTACCTAATTTAGTTTAATTATTTCGAAATATCATTTTTAATAATAGGATTGTAGAAGGTAGCTTAGTTATTTTGCTATTATAACATCGTTATAGAATTCATAAGTTAGGAGCGTGGAGTATTTCCGCCATTTTTTTGTAAGTAATTTACTTATTTTTTTGATAAATATTATAATAAATATTAAAACATTGTAACAAAGTAGTATGTAAATTGGCTTTTCTAAATAGGTTTTGAAAACTATTAAGGCATTTTCATTTATCTTAATCCAGCACATTATTGTCAAGTTTCATCAAAATCTGTTCATGAAAATAATATCCCACCAAAAACATTAAATGTAAAAAAAGCCAATCCTCTACGCAATTCCTCCACCGTAAAAAGTTTTGAGATCGCATAGAAGCCAAGTCCTGTTCAACTTTATTTGTAATAATAAATCAATATTTTGTGACTATATCAATAGTTTTGTTCACATTACAATAATATTGACTTGGCCATGAGCACAATAAACTACAAATATAATACAGCATATCTTGGAGAGGTGAAAGTCAATCATGAAGTTTAATATCACAGAATTAAATACTTTTAGTTTTTTCAATTGTTACTAAATGACTGACAGTCAGTATCATCCAAAATCATGAACTGCACATTTACTATGGCGCATGTTTGGTCCATGGTGATCTCAAATTCCAATCAGTCCAATCGTAAAATCATGTCCATATAGAATGTATCAATTCAATGGTATTTACACATTATTTCAGGGAGCGACTATTAACTTGTGCTCATGGCCAAGACAATATTATTGTAATGTGAACAAAACTATTGATATAGTCACAAAATATTGATTTATTATTACAAATAAAGTTGAACAGGACTTGGCTTCTATGCGATCTCAAAACTTTTTACGGTGGAGGAATTGCGTAGAGGATTGGCTTTTTTTACATTTAATGTTTTTGGTGGGATCTAATTTATTTTTTGTAGGTCTCTTTCTTCTCTAAGTATATAACAAATTAAATTAACTTACATGCAACTAACTATATATATAATAAACTAAATATGTAGACCTAAACTAGCACAACATTTTTTTAAAATAAATTAAACAATTTCGAAATTGTCGAATTTTTTAATCGAATATCTTTTAGAATAAAAGAGATTTATTTCAGAGGTAGATGGCGCTATCACATGAAATTGTTTTTTTTTTTTAACTAAAACCGTAGCGCGATTTAGACCAGGACAACGCCATCTATCGAGCGAGCATGCAGTATTTATCGCACTGCATTAATATGAAAGATTTTATCATTATTCATTTTATTTTAACCTAGCTTTTTTATTCATATGTATGTATATTTAATACATAATAACAATATACCACACTACGTAACAATAAAACAAATACATAGTAACATTTTGTACATAAATAAATAACAAAGTTATCAATGCAGTCAAAATTCATACACAATGTTCTTGAAAAACCGCAAATATAAATTTGTTTCCAATTTTTTTATTAAGTTTTAAGGTTTTTATAATTTTCCCTTTATATGTAGCTAATAACCTATCTTGGTGCCAAATTTGAAGGTTCTAAGTTTGCTAGAAGTACCTTAGACTTTTGATGATCGGTCAGTGAGTGAGTCAGTGACAAAATGGTGTAACTTTGATCGCTCATAACTCGTAAACTATTTATTCAAATTTCTTGTAATTTTGGGACTGAGCTTGTTCTAATACTTACTCTTGGTCATCGAAAACCTAAACTCCTAGCTTTGTTCACATGGAAGATACAGGGGGCTGAAATAGCCGCGAAACGCTTCGAGAAAAGATAGTACGGCCGTGCCCGCTTTGCTCGAGTCTTGGCTGGGGCACTGCCGTGCCCTCAGATAATGTCAACTTTCGCAAGCATGAAAATGTATAAAAACAATAGATTGATCCGTACCTGATAAAAATCTACCCGACAACCGGAAAACGTGGTTTATATGTAAAACGAGAGAAAATGGTCAGAAATGCATTTTTATTCTCACTGGGACAGAAATATGGACAAAGTTTCTACATGGAACAAATATTTCAGACTTCTATCTGAAACGTGCTTGCAAAACTGTACAGGAGAAATTTTGAAGTTTTTAAGACTACTCAGTGTTCAAAAGTACGACAGGAGAATGTTTATTTCGGTTTCTTAGGTAACTACTTTTTTACTACCTACGTCAAAAATCATCAAATGACCCCTCCTGCTGTGGGTCAGCAGCGGTGAGGGAGTGTCAGACTTACTGACTAAAACCGTCTAGTTCCGTCGTAGGCCTTTTATGTACCAGGGCGGCGCGGGCGGTAACTCTTTCGAACAATCCCGTAATAGATAGGTTAAGTACCTAGAGGTTAAAAACATGACTTTTGACAATAATTATTCAGGTTCGATGCTCGGGTGGCATAAAAAATGTTATCAAAACTTTTCATTCTGTTTTTCGCTCATTCGACATTTATAGTGAAGTCAGTAAGAATTTTATTCCGAAATAAAAAATTGGACGAATGAAAGAATGCTTTTTAATTTTACATGGTTTGTTTACATAGGTACAATTAATTAAAATAGGTATGTGCTAAATAGAATACCTACCAATAATGCCAAGTATCCGAGGAAAAAAACACTATTAAATAAAACTTTACATTACAACATTCCGTATTTACTCGAACCTTATTTTATTTAAGCTCCCAGGTACCTTCGTAACCTAATTAAATATCTAAGAAATAGCATCAAGCATTTTTCTAGAGAAAATACTCCACTTTTTCTTTTAGGAAGCAAATTAAGTGCGCCTACGCAAAAAATGTTCAAGCAACTTGTAAATAGGTGTTACTTAAGTACCTATCTATCTTTTATTTTTATCTTTAGAAAACTTCCAAGACCTTTGACGTTATTTTGTCTGTTCCCAAAGATATTAGCTTTAAGTACCTAAATATAGGAAATAAAGATTATTTTGAACAGTACGTAGGTGGCTTCAATTTATTTTTAGATTGTTTTGTACATACACATACGGTAGGTACTTATTGTATGTACAAATACCATATATGGTACGGTACCAAAGATAAAGACACTATTTGTCTAAAACACGAGTAGGTAGGTATACAGAACAAAATACATAAAGGTTTCCCTTATGAATATTTATACGTAGGTACTTAGGTATTGGATAATAATAGGTACCCCGTACCTACATCAATGAATTTAAAGTACCTAAGTTTCGATTTTCATTCATGATAAATCGGTACAATAAAAAGCAAACAATGTGAATTAACAGACCTGTCACAATTCCTAGGTTTCCAAAGACAAGGTTATCTTACGTTACTAGAAATTTCTCTTTCACGCCATAGAATTGTAATGTGGATAATTTGACATCATGCAAACCACTTTTCAAACAGCTAAAAATTCTAACACTTGCATGCATTTATATAGAGGAAGTTTGCAAATTTACAAAATTATATGAAGATGTTATGTTTAAGAAACTTGGTGATGATTGCACATTTAACTGTCGATTCCCAAAGAAATTAAATTTACCATTTATGAGAACCGAATTGTACCGTAGAAATTGTTACCCAATGTGCATTCGAATATACAATAAGCTACCATCCCGCATTAAAGACCTACCAATGAGTAAATTTAAGAGGTCCCTCAGAAATTGGCTTATTGATAAATGTTTTTATACAGTCAAAGAGTACCTAGAAGAGAAATAGTTATAATGCAAAATGATTGTAGGTACTTTCTTAGCTATTAGATAATAGAACTTAAGATAAATATTTGCATGACTAAATTATAAGTCGAATATAGTGAGACCATATTTTTTATTGTATCGACCATCATATTGTACCTATATTCTGGCAAATAAATAAATTTCATTTCATTTCATTTCATTAGACAGTTAGAAATCAAGCGATAGGCCTATCTAGGCAGCCACATAAAAATAGGTAAGAGTACCTACTTTATAAGAATGGCAGATACGAGTGCTTCATTGAGAATGGTAGATTTATACGTCTATCTGGCTAGGTAGATTGTCTATAAAACGTGTAAGGCTTAATCCTCTCTTATTTCACATAAAATTGAATAGATAGATATTATTTGATCATTATTAGTGACCAAATAAAGCTTTACAGTTTACACCCACCTTTTAAAATCTCACATAATTCACACACTCTCACAGAATGGTAGGTAGTCTTCTTACGATCAGTGAATTCATGATGTCAGTTAGTTTTAGACTCATAACCTAGCTCTATTTATTTATCGTTAGACAAACAATCTATACTAATAAAATATAAATAGGAAACTTTTTGTTTGTTTGTTTGCTCTGAAACTACTGAACTGATTTGGAAAATTGTTTCACTGTTGAAAAGCTACACTCTTCCCGAGTAACATAGGCTGTATTTTATTCCGGTACTCACAGTAGTTCCCACGGCACACGAGTGAAACCGCGAGAAAACGGCTAGTCTAACACAAAACCACGGTAGATACTTAACAACTTATAAATTACTTAAACGGGAGTGACTAAAAGCTGAAGTATTTTTATATCAATTTTCTGCAGAAAAACCATAATGAGATACAATTATAGAATTCTTATTAAAATATTAAATTAAATCTGGAACTTAAGGACTTTCGTTCACATTCCTTTTGAAAATCATTGAGCCATGGAACATAAAATGCGGAATTTCAAAATGGCAGCCGCTAACCAGATTATCTTTTTACGTTTTTACATTTGAAATAGATGCGCCGATAGTGATAAAACGTTAATAATTTGTTTTGAACAAAATACATTTCCATAATATAACGATTAAATGCAACTTCTATGCGGGTATTCTATAAATTGAATGTTTGAATAAACGGAAATTAAAACTATGTTGGTTTATTTTAGACGTTGGTATTTCCGATATTCAAGACTTAACAAAAAATAGTAACGTTTAAGAGTTTATAGGTACCTAACCGCAGTCTAGCCCTTATATTATCAATCATAGTAAATTGATCAGTAGGTCATTATCGAGATAGATTTTTCACCAAGATTAATGATTTTATACCTATTTGGAACACGGTATGTAGTAGGTAGGTATAATTTGCGAAAATCAATTGCATTCTATAATGGAGTTATGCCCGATTCGTCATTTTAGTGATTTGGCATCCATAAAAAACGTGTCCCAGTTGGTCATTCAATAAAATATTTTATTTTGCTTAGTCCCAATTGGTCATCCGTAGATACTTTATTTTGCAAAAATAAACAAGATAAGCTTTACAATATTGTAATATGATTTTTTTTATTTATGTTGGTTATGTTTTTTGCGAATATGGCAAGACGCTATTAATAAAATCGCGATTTCAACGGCGTCACACACCGCACGGCCAAAACCAAAATACCAGGATCGCATAAATCAGATGAGTAATATACCAATCAACGAGTGTCCATGGAACTGCCCACCGTGTACTAGGACCGCATAACTTACAGGAGTATAGCAGTCAAGAGTGTCAGGATTTTACGTTTTTTTTTCCTAATTGTAGATAAACATACCAATTTACACCATCATTCATCATTTTTTTTGTATACAATCTCTTTGCTAGTTATGGGCCCCTGGTACTTTTGTTACCGGCACAAAAAGTATCGAGTCACATTTTCGGGTTTATAAAATGCCCATGTTGTCTCCACCTGTGTTTTAATGTAAATTTTATTATATTTATATGAGAGCTATATCTTTACCTACATCGAAGTTTTTCATTTAAAATTTCTTCTAACACTTTTATTTCTGACGGTACTCTGATACGTGAAATTTTATGCGGGTGACGAATCGGCACTCAAAATTTAAATATTAAATTATTTATTTTGCTCGAATGACCAATTGGGATTTGGTGTATGGAAAAAATAGTTGGTGACCAATCGGTACTAATGACAAATTGGGAATAACTCCTATAATGGTGGTAATTTCAAACAGTTGGTATGTTTTAAAATAGAACCAATTATGAATCGTGTCTGGCGCATCAGTTCAATTTTTATAGAGATATAGGTACCTAGGTACATAATATTATTAAAAATTTTAAATAACGGAAGATTGAGTGAATAATCTCAGCATTTGGTAATTATAATTGACTATATTCATTATTTTTGTGAAGAAGTTAGCCACCTCATAAATACCTACACCCGTGCGTAGGCACTCAGAAATTGATACCTACGAAAACACTATGGAAACTAGATCACTCATATTAGATGCCATTTGAATTTGTTCGTAATTCATAACTGAGATTTGACCATGGCTACACACCTATGTATCTGACTAAATAAATAAAATATATGACACCTACAATCTTGTTCCCGAGTCTTATCGGTTAATACCACCGATAGGCAATTTCTTGAACATGGGACGCTACATTATGACGAGTTAGACAGGTAAGCTTAGACCGTTTAAATACTTAGCAGTTCTAGGCATTAAAAACAAGTAATCAAACAAACTAACCTGATTAAAACGGACACGAAAATATCCCAGAATTCTTTAACCGTCAAGTCAAACACAAACCACACCACAAATAAATCTTATTTCACACAATTCCGTCACAATAAAACATTTTGATCACACACCAAACTCCATAAAATAACCCATTTGTAGGCTAAAACTTCATACTGGTAAACGTAACACTGAAATCCATCTGTATTTCGTCAATTTTACGATGTACGTAATTTTGGTGAGAATGCGCGCGCGACGTGTCTCAACATCCGACCGTCACGAGCGTAGAAGCCCGACTGACGTGCGCCGCAGCGAAATCGTGTAAGCTCGCACAAAAAAAATAGAGCGGGCGTTTATCGATATTCCAAATTCGAATTTTTAATTAGGGTGTAACCAACTGTTGGCTTCCTGATACTAAAAAGCTGTTAATACAATTAATGAATGGATTTGTTTACCGTTTTTTAGTTTTTAGTTTGGTAAGTAAAATAGCGTTATTTCACGAAATATTTCACTGTTGAAATTTTTATTGCTGTTTTATTTTCGTAGCAGCCTAAATTAGTGTTGCGTGGTAATTAAACTTGATAAGCCTTAGGCTTTGGCGAGACCTTTTAAATATAAATGTTGCTATAAATTCCTTGTTTCTTAGGCGAATATTACGGGGCGGGTTTTAGTTAGTTTATGGCTAAAAATAAGTGGCATGTCATGGCCGGTCGATTGACACGCTGTCACATCAATTTCGGTTCAGTAGTTTTCATCGGACAAGGGACTGTGCGCTTCCCATAACTACGTTAGATATTAATAGGTAATTTTGCACGTTATGTTTTATACATAAAACCTTACATCCGTCCCAAATGTTCCTCGTTTGTTATGCATAACAAATGCCCGTTTTTTGATAGTGAAAAGGATTTATTATTGGTAGGTATCTAATCCAAAACTATGTGTTTTGAGCCTATTTAAAAAGAAGGTTATCAGTTTGACCTGTATGTTATGTATGTATGTTTATGTTCGGTTATCTCACGTTTAGCTGAACCGATTTTGATGCGGTTTTCATTATAGTATATTTTGGACAGGGTTTTATGTAATATTATTGAAGCCGGTTTTATTTTTCGTTATTATCTACGTAAATTAGAGTCGTGGTTTTGTATATTTTTTATTCAATCCGTCATACTATTATTATCTGTTTAAAATTATCTTATCATTTTTAATACATGAACATTGTACATAAGTCACAAAAAAATCAAAATCACATAAAACAAAAGTTAAACGCATAACCTAATTGACAAAGGTCCAACAGTTAAACCACTATGCCCTAGAATTAGCGTCCCTAACCAGCTGTTGCATTATTTAACGTGAACTATTCTAAACCCCGTCCTACTAGTTCAGTTCATTTAACTTGTCTGACTTCACTGGGATACCATAATAAACTCCCGTTGGTATTGCCAGGGTGTAGTAATGTAAATTATGGAGACCTTTGGGTATGGCGACAGAATTAAGTTGTTATATTTGTGATTTAAATTGGTATATATGATTTATGTATTGTTGTGTAGCGATTTACTCAGCTGCGTCTAGTTAGACTGGAAGCCGACCCTAGTATAGTATGGAAAAGGCTAGGCAGATGAGTGTTTTCACGGCAAAATGGAATTAACTGATTAGATAATATTTTTTGGTGTTGATATGTTCTCAGAGATTTACTACTAAGTAAGAATTTAAGTTTTACTAAAAGCTATCGGGGTTCTGCCGGGGCTACAAGATTGTTCGAAAGAGTCTAAGCGGCTCTAGTAAATGAAGGGTCAGAAGGAACATGGTGAGTGGTGGATTTTATTCAATTAGAGTCTGATATAGGTAGTTATCGGCACGAATCTTGAGCTCTGACCTATGACGCGATTCACTGCGGCCACCGATTTAGCCCGCCCCTGCGCCTCACTTCATACCACAAAAGGGACCCAATGAATTACTTCTGTGCAGGTGAAGGTCAGAGCTCAAGATTCGTGCCGATAATTATACTGTCTCCTGCTGCTCCAGTTAGATCGCAATGCGCATTGTACCTAATGAATTCGGGGAGCAACATGAAATTCATAAATTAATTAACATTAGATCTTAATAAAATTATCTAAAGCAATCATTATTATCGACTACTACTGTTCAAATTGGAGTAACTCTACCGTTTAGTGCAGCGTACACTTTAACTGAATAAATAATTTTCCTAAGGAGTAGCCAATTACTACATTACTACTAGCTGTATCGATTAAATAACTACAGGTCTATCGATTTTTTGCTGTCTTTTGTACATTAGGCTAATGTTTACTTTTTTGAATTTGTACTACGAATTATATAATACAATATTTAACTTTTTCTCTACTTTATTATAGTAAGATAAAGTCTCAAAAAGGCAAAAAGTGCCTCATTTTGTTTGTGTCCGCCAGATCAGATTTTTGGAAGGGGAACGTGATGCCAAGGCCAACACAGTGAAGCCCTATTAAAACAACTTAAATGTCAATTTAAATTGTAACACAAAAGTATACAATTTATTATTACAGTTTAATACACTAAACACCCTTTACAAGGTTACAGACAAAATATTTCTATTCCATACTAAATTACTATGATTAAATATTTAAATACCTATCATTTATTACCTGAACCATTCGTTACAGATAAGTCGATTAAATAAATATCGAAATTAATCTTCATTATGGTACTTTTTACTACTGTACAAACGAGTACAAAAGTACACAGTCATTAAACGTTTGTTCATGGCTGGTATTTTTTTAACCTTGAATGATTGATAGCTATCAATCTTCATGTAGATTAACTTTTTTGTCCCACATATTAGATATATTGATCTATGACACGGAGTAAGGAAAGAACGGAGATGCCATAAGGCAGGTCAGGCGCCTTCTTGTAGGTCTAATACCGACCATGAGCATGACTAAAATGGTCAGTTACTAATGAATTAACTAGGCCTTCTGGTTGTTTGAGAGGTCTGTCAATGATTTTTGGTTTCACAAAAACTGTGGTGATTCCAAAGAAGGCATATAAGAGCGGAGACAGTAACGTTCCTCCTGTAGTTACCACCTGAATTTTGGCGACGCTACTTTCATAGCACATTTTTCGTTATGACATCTCCATTTAATTCTCCATGATCCATTACAGAGAACAAATCAAGTCATTGGTTGTAATAGGCTTAATTTTGAAGATTAGGTATTTTTTGCACGTGCTGTAAGAAAAGAAACAGCGCCGGCGCTCAATTAATGTTTCTAGATTAAGATCAACCTTTACTGTGTCACTAAACAATTGGTCTTTTGACCTTGGCTTAAATCTTTAAAATTATTGCGGTCTGTATTGGAAAACTTTACAAAAGTATCCTTATAGGTATAAGTAACAATCAGTTCTCATAAAACTTGAAATATTCATTGAAAAATGTCCTCAATAAGTCGATGCATTTCCAATGCCTTTTGAAGTTTTAATGAATTTGCAATTAGGTATCAATGACATGACCTAACCTCGTCACCTATTGGAATTAGCTTGTTGTTAAATCCAGGTCTTTAGGTGAAGGTTTCTAGCATTCTAGGAATGGCCTGCAGGCTAGATATATTATAGTTTCAATGTCTAAATTAATGTATGTGGGCTTCTGCTAGTGATGTCTGAACATGACCGATGTAATTGCCTAAATACCGAATCAGTTGCAAGTTTCTCTACATACACGATCTGGCTTATGTTTCTGAACATTATTATTAGTAAGTACAATCAAATTATTATACATACCATATAGATAGGTACTGTCTAACCTGATCTTGCCTAGGGGTCGGCTTCCAGTTTCACCGGATGCAGCTGAGTATTTTACATGTTAACAACTATCATAACTATGAAATCATGATAAAAATATTTGCAATGTGGTAACGCTAGAATCCATAAGTGCATATACAACTCCTTATAGTAATAGCTTTTGCACTACGTAGCTATAACGAGCCAAAATATAAGCCAGAAGTGCACTAGACGTGCATTTAAGTACCTACACTCATGGACGCCATTTCAATGCACTCACTGCAGTGTAACCGCACTGGCAAGTTGTAGTGAACAATAAACAAATAATGACAGGTATTACACTATTATTACACGTGCATACTCGTCGCTTAGCCGACAGTTTAATAAAGCTGTCCGCAGCGAGCTTCAAGATCAATTTCACCAACAAGATGACGGTTCGATTAAGGAATTTAGTAACCACAAATTAACGTCTTAAATATTTGAAGGTAAACATAATATTTAGATTTCTAAATCTAGAAGAGCTCGTGGCTAAGTCAGCACGATAGACCGATCATAAGATTAAGCAACGCTTGACGAGGTTGGTCTGTGGATGAGTGACCATCTTGTCATTAGTCTTAACACTGGTACTCAGCTGCATCCGGTTAGACTGGAAGCCGACCCCAACATAGTTGCAAAAAGCTAGGCATATGACGAACGACTTATTGTTTGGGATTTAAATTTCGAAAAAATATTGATTAGTTATTGAAGGAAAACAGACAAGAAAATGACATGCCTTCTTTGTAGTTTTTGTTTAACCAATCGATTAAGTAACTAACAGAAAGTTGGTGAATTTGCTCGTAAATACATAGTCTCAATCAACTGTCAATTACAAAGCTATATTGTGGGAAAGTTAGCAGCTGATCGTATTCCACGTAGGATACAGTGAAGGTTAAGGCGTTTTTTAGTTTCAATTTTATTTTTATTTTATCAAGACATTAATTAAGGGTTTCTTTTAAATGTAAAGAAAAATGCGTGCATACTTAGGGATGTTATTATATACACTGCTAACAATGTTTAATATATGTGCTTTAATAAAAAAATATTTTTATATAAAAAATACACATTTTTTTCTAGTTATATTTAGATAAATAATTTACTGCCGATAATAACTGCACTCACCTTATTTAGAGCTGTTCTTAGAAGCTACCATAAACTTATTATATATCGATATTTTTTCACGACTACTTCATTTATCTATCAAGTTACAAAATAAGCGTATTTAAATACTCCTTATACCTTATACCTATACGCGTATTTAATACCAAAAACGGTCACCCATCATAAAAGCAGCCGCATCAAGAGCAGCTCAACCTGACCCTTTAAAACACAACTGTTATTTATCCGCGAGCTTCAAACGTGAGACATGCTACACAATACACACATATCTACTAAGATCATTTAACCAACCGGAACCACCATTAACACAAAATTTGCGAAGTGTTAGAAACTTTCACAAAGCAGCCCGGAGCCAAAGTTGGTGATTGATACACCCGAGCATCGGAGAGCACGTAAATGTCGGTCCCGCGCCTGATCTCTCTCCGGTGGTGTCGGATTGCCGTCCCATCGGGCTATGAGAGTGAAGGAATAGGGAGTGCACCTGTGTCCAAGCAAATGCGCCTGCACTATATGTCCTGCGCAGTTGCCCGATCTCCTTATAAGTATGCGAAAATCCGTACCCGGTAATCGGCTAGGAGGACCTCATCATCGTCACCTTTAGCACAGGAACGGCGTCTCCAGTTATTTAAATGCTCTAAGCATGCACAATATGTATGTATACTCGTTTGTATGTATGTGCATCGCGACTCTATTTCCCGCTTGAGTGCTCACCCACTGCATCTCATGAATCGTTTGCGTAGCATCGCGTACATTTCTAGAATTAAACATTTTGATAGTTTTCTGCAACTGTTAGTTTCGTACTAAGAATTGGCTAGGGTTAACAGAAAAATACTAACATAGAAAAAAAATTGAAAACTTTTACAAAAATATAGGTAGCGCTATCGACTTTTTTCCTCGACGGCAAAGTCAATATCAAATCATTTATTCCACCTTAAAAGTTATAACTAAGTACTTCAAAAGAACTACTTAAATTGCCTCTATATTGAACTAGCCGTTTCCTGCTGCTTCAGCTGCGTTCCGTGGAAACTACTGCCCGCACCGGAATAAAATATAGCCTATGTTACTCGGAAAGCTAATTTTCCAACAACTAAAGAATTTTTAAAATCGGTTCATTTATTTAGGAGCCTTTAGGGTACAAATAAACAAACAAAAAATGGCCAAGCAACGCCATGAAGGGTTATGTTTTTCACGCATAGTGAGTTGCCGGTTTATAATTATTATTCCTACTTATATTTTTGGTGCCTTTTCTGGAGTCATAAAGTCGTCTATAAAAATACCTACAAGTTAACAAATATGTCTTCTCTAATACCCATATCATGTACAAAGTTAACGGAAGTTCAGAGCGAAGTTTAAGTCCTCTTGACAATTTAACCGCACCGGTAACTTTCAAGTCACGGTTACAGAACTTAAGAATTAGGACGTATCTCTTCTAATTTTGTGAAGTTAAAAAGTTTGAATTGATTTCAGAAAAAAAGGGTTTTTCAATCAGACTTTTCTATCTTAATAAACCCGGCGGTCATTTGAGCATCTTTGGCAGTCGTTACGGGTAGTCTGAAGCCAGTAAATCTAGCAACCAGTCTTACCAACGGTGGTCTAGGCAACTGGGTTGAGGAGGTCAGATAGGCAGTTGCTCCTTGTAAAGCACTGGTACTCAGCTGAATCCGGTTAGACTGGAAGCCGACCCCAACAAAGTTGGGAAAAAGGCTCGGAGGATGATGATGGAATTACAATAAGTATTAGTAAGAATTCGTGTTACAAAAGCGTTACTAACAAAACAAAAAAAACTTCCAAAAAACCATTAGACATAGATAAAAACAGCTATTACACTGTCTGATACATTTCATTAACATAACATAATTATAATTTCCATATTTAATTAAACAAATACATAATTAGCACACGAAATGTAACTGGACTATACGAGCAATAAAATAAAGCAGATGTCTGTTATTGCATCATGTTTGTACATCATTTATAGCACAGCTGTTTATGAGATTTGTTTTGATAAACAGTTGCAATTGGCGCCGCGATGTAAACTGAGTTTCATGAGTTAGCGGTCAAATGAATGTAAATACGGTTTTGCTCTATATATAGCTTGGCTACTGTATTATTTATCCTTACTATAATTTATGTTATGTCAAATTATTCGTGCACGTAATTTGTTCGCGATCAAAAAATGCGCCGCGCGAAGGCTCACTTTTCTTTCATGGGAAATCATCAAATGACCTCTCCCGCTGTGGATGCAGCGTGAGGGAGTGTCAGACTCTTACTCACAAAAACCCACCATGTTCCTTCTTAAGCCCTTTATTCTACAGCCCCGGCAGGGCACGTTGTCTAGCTAAGCTAGACTTTTGTATTTTTTCCCACAAAGGTTGCAGTTTCGCGGATATTTTTTGAAAAGTTGACCAAAGATATTAGAAGAAATTTAAGAAAATTAGTTAGAATTATTTTGTGTAGACCATAACAAAATTAAGAAACTTAATAATTGAATATGGAACTAAGTAATAAAATCTATCAATCATATAAAAATCATGTAGGTAGACTAGACATGTCATAATTTGATTCTGTTGATAACAATCCGATTTTAATCTGAAATTACTTTAGTTTTTCTATTAACTTTTTTATTCATAAAAATATATAAATTGATTACCTTCCATGACCTCTGAAATACACATATCAAGGGTAAAGATTTCAGTACTCAGTCAAGCTTACAGGTTTCTTTGAAAAATGTTTTAAGCTGAAAAATAACGGAGAGATTGTCTGCTTACTCCCTAAAGACACAGATTATATAATAGTTACTACGTAGACAAGAAGGAATGATATAAATGTCATACATATGTAAAGTTAATTTTATTCCAAAAAGCATCTCTCTAAAGCTACATTTTACTTTTTTTCAACAATTTTAGATTTTTTTAGATATACTTATGCTTCGTGATACAAATTTAATTAATTATCTGTATTAGTTTATAGCCTCTTTCGACCGATATAGGGCTTGTAGGATGCAGTCGAGTAGCAGTGTTTTACAAGTAGCAATAGTCTATTTGACTTCATCAACTCAGTTATCCCTTGGTAAGACTGGTAGCTGGTAACACGGAAGAACTCACCATGCTCATCCATGGACCCACAGTGCCAGAAGTCACTAACCCGCATCTCGCACTCGTGGTGATTAACGCTCAATCCTTCTCTGTGTGAGAGGAGGCCGCAGCCCAGCAGTGGGACATTAAAAAGACTCATGATGATAGTATTATTATTTCATCCTCCGATATTTTTTCCCAACTATGTTGGGGTCGGCTTCCAGTCTAACCGGATGTAGCTGAGTACCAGTGCTTTACAAGAAGCGACTGCCCTATCTGACTCCCTCAACCCAGTTACTCGGGCTACCCAATATCCTTGTTTAGAAGGGTGTCAGACTTACTGGCTTCTGACTACTCGTAACGACTGCCAAGGATGTATTATTACTTATAACGACTTAATTCAAGAAACAATTATCTTCATTATCCTTGTCAATCAAGTAACCTTTTAATTAAAGTATTTTATGATAACAGTTTCCGTTTTATAGCCAATTGCAGCTATATTTTTATCTCAAACTATAAAACGCGGGCCTTTAGATTCTGTAAGGACCTTAGACTGTTTAACCAACAGGAGACGCCGTGAGTCCAATGCAAAAAAGTCTGTCAGTTTACGCAATAGGCGAGACAACGCAACAAATGCTTACTCATGCATTTTCTATCATAAAATTTAAAATTTTACAAACACATTTACAAATATTTACAATGAAAATTAAAAACTATAATAGCAAAAAAAAATTTAAAAAAAGGGATGGGGACGGATAAATTGACAAACATAAACATAACCTTGACACCAATTTTGTTATTTTGTGGTGGAAAATATTCAAATAATTTCCGATGTGTGTTCTAGAATAAGAAAGTAGATAGAAGTAAGAATAAAGAAAAGTCTGACACTCCCTCACAGCATGCAACAGTCCTGCTGACTTAAACCCATCAAGTCCCTTCTTAAGCCCTTTATGTACCAGGGCCGCAGGCTCCTGCAGGCTTTAGCCCTAAGGTACTGGGTTGCTGACCATCTTGAAATACACTCGCTTCACGCTCTCCTACGGTTGGCAGACACTGGCGTCTCCAGTTAGTTGAGTTCTCTAAGGTGTCTTCAGGACCTATAAAATGTATAATCATATACTATCTAGATCTACGAGAAATATCAGAGAATCCTAGAAGTAAGTATAAAAAAATTTTTGTTCAATCATAGAACTTCTAACTTTAGAAAATTCCAATAGTGATCAGGGAAGGGTGGCCTAGCGGGTAAAGCCTTTGCCTTTCAAGCGCTAGGTTCCGGGTTCGATTCCAGGTCATTCAAGCAGGTAGCAATGTAGTATTTCTAAGAGAGTGTCTTCAAGTTCTACTTTACTCTAGTTTAAAGGGCAGATAACTACCCTACTTTGCTCGTAGTACTAGCTTCCGCCTGCGGTTTCACCCGCGACTCCAGGCTCATCAAAATCTATCCAGCAATTTTCGCATGAAAGGGTAACACACATTCATTTGATGAAACTTGATAGTGACATTGCCTGTATCTAAATATAGGCTACTTTATATCCGGGTACGAAAAGTACTTTCCCCGGAACAGCGGCAAACCACAGGAAATAACAAAATCTAATTAAAATAATTTCAAATCTCACGCGCGTGCCATAATAACCTATCTTCAAAGACATTGGTTCAATGTCCAAATTATTACAACATTCAGTTTAACATCCATATTAGTCAGACAAATAGTTACGCTTGTTAACTATGTAAATAGCCTATGAAGTATTATTCCGGCTATTCATTCATTATTTAACTAAAACATACATTTTGGCGTTATTAATATGTTAAGCCATTGTTAAGCTAATTTCTGTTTACATATAAAGTTCTTATACGTTACTTTTTACTTTTTGTCAGGTCTAGGAAATCATCAACTCTTTATGACTAAGAAGAGTACCCGCATACTGCAAACTTTTAGTATATAGGTTCATAAATCAGTATGAAGATGAATGGTAGTACCTACGCACATTACATAGATCAGGTATTTAGCCGGGATCAAATCAACTGAAAATTTCGATTGGAATCAAGATTATCTTTACAAAAAAAGGCCAGAAAAATTGCCTTATCAAATATTTACCATAGTTAATTCGATACCTGTAAGGAGTTTAGTCAAAGTCAAGTCAAAGTGCTTAAACAAGTACAGTTTAATGACAGTCCTTTACATAAGAATAGGTTATATAAAATTATGTATTAGTGGAAAACCGAAATATCCTGCACTCAAGTGCACCATTAACGCACCTATACACTCAATATCTACTGTCGGAAGTTAAAACTAAGTAAAACACGGTCTAGTGCATAATATCAAGAAATTATTATTCATAGATGCACTGCAATTGCACTCACGGTTGCTCTCTAGGAAGTGATGTCACATTAAAATGGCCGCCGGTGCATTTCCCTAAGTAACTGAGTACGTAAGTGACAGGAAGTTTTGAGTTTATGTTTCTGGATTTATATCTATAGTTGCTGAGGAAAATAGTGTATCATGTATCCTAATTTTATAAACGCGAAAGTTTGTATGTATGGATGGATGTTTGTTCCTCTTTCACGTAAAAACTTCTGGATCAATTCTGATGAAATTTGCAGAAGTACAGCTTACCTATCAGAATAACATACTCACGGAGGAGAAAAGACTAGTCTTTTCTCCTCCGTGAACATACTACTTTGTGTCCATATGGGTTAAGTAGTTTCTTCGGGCGAAACCGCGGGTGGAAGTAACAACTAATATAAAGCTATCTGTTTGAAAGCTCTAAACTCAGGAAGTACCGACTTAAATAATTAAATTAAAAAAATTTGGCTCCGATTACAGGATCATATTTCAATGTTAGATAACAATTTATGAAGGAAAACTGTAGGCTTGTCTTAGAATACCGACAATTGGCCGACAGTTGGCCCGATGGTTGTCAAAAAACCTTGATTCCAATCAAAGTCCTCAGTCGGTGTGATACCGGCTAAATATCCGATCGTCATAATGTGCGTACTACCTGCGTACTACATTACTACATTCACCTTCATACTGATTTATGAGCCAGCCAGCCAGACAAACTATCAGCCGACTAAAAGTTCCCTCCACCTAAAGGTTGACTGGCAGAGAACGCCTAGGGCGTTAAGTCCGCTTTTGTACATACATGTTTTTTTGTAAAATGTGTGCAAAAAGTATAATAAATTAACAAAAGTTTGCAGTGTGCGGGAGTTCTAATGCCACTCTCAGTCATATTGTTTACCGGTATTTAGGTTACCGGTAATTAACGTAATACAGTTTTCCGGTGTAACCGTTTTCCCGTTTAGCCTAATAGACAATACCTGGTTTTATACTCGCGCTTACTCAATCGATTATTTCTATATTACTGGCTTTATTCAATGGATATGCTCGTTAGACCTGTGTTTTAATGATACAGGGACTATTTTGTGCGATACTAGCTGTTTCCCGCGGGTTTGCCTGTGTTTGAAGGTATAAATGGCTCTTACACTGGTAAAAGTCTAACGTAAAACAAATCATTACCGTTTCGGAGTAAAACCGTTACAAGTAGACTCATATTTAGAAGTTATTTTTGTATGCATTCTAGCTTTCGCCAGTGGATTCATCCGCTTTCTGATGGAATCACTTCCCGTATTCATTAAAAATCGGCCTATCTGCTATTTTGACAAAATTCTTTAAGCTAAAGCAGTAACAATCACACATGAGTAAAAGTTTTCATAATATTAATCTGATGATCTGCTCTAGCAATGCCGAAGCAAGTATATAAACGGTGTCATCAAGGATTTCTATAAAGAAAAACGTGTTAACTATTATAGAAAGAAAAAGAAAACAAAAAAAGTGACGGTACGACCGTGACAGGACTCGAACCTGCAGTCTTCGGATCCGAAGTCCGACGCCTTATCCATTAGGCCACACGGTCCTGTAGTCAAATCGTACAATAGAAGTTCATGTGAAACACACTTTAGTTTCCTCTGTAATTAGTAGAAGATACACATTTTTCACCGACATCCCAAAACGAGGAGGTTTTCAATAATAAATCATTATATCAATTCGGTTGGTTGTTTTTTTTCCGTCGTTTTATCAATCGATTTGAACAATTCTTTTTTAAGTTCGAAAATAGTTAAGAATGTCTACACCAACCACACGCTTTGGCAAATGTTTTGATAAAAACTGCAAAAAAAGCGTTTACTAAATACGTAAACATAGCGAATGCCCACCAAAGCTAAAAGCGGTTACTATAATATATTGTAAACTTGTAGAATTTGTATGTATATTATTTGCTTGAACGCCCTTATTAGTTACAACTTGTAAGTTGTAACCTGTAGGTCATGATTTGATAAAAATATAGCAATGTTAGACAGCCCATTCATCGCGTGTGCGCGAAATAGTTTCCGTAAGACGACTGAAATCACAGGTGAAGCCAGTTTTTAATAAATAAACCGGCCAAGTGCGAGTCGGACTCGCGCACCGAGGGTTCCGTACAAATCCTATATAGATAAAAAGTGAGTCTCTCGCCAACCGTTCAGTTTAGAACAATCATAGTTATGGTAATTTCGTGAGTAGTTAATATTTTTTATTGTATAACATAACTAAAATAGTAGGCCAGTACCTTGTAAAAGTTATTTTATTAAAGTTATTTATATACAACATTTTATAGTCATCATTCAGAAATCTGATTGAAAATAACTAATTATGTCTTAAAGGTCATTGGGCATATCTGACCCGCTTTGTAAAAAGTGGCGGACATGAATTAAAGTAGTTTTAAATCGTGGAGAATGGTATGACGTTTCTTTGAATATAAGTATTTTATTACAATTCCATGGAGACGAATGTCCAGGATCGTTTGAAAAATATAAAAGACAAGCAGTTTCAGAGGATTGTACAGGTTGCAGTGCTAGTTTTTATTGTTAAAGAATTTTCATAAAGAAGGAAGATGCCAATTCGGATGACCAGGATCTGATGAGGATCTGGAAACCCTGAGAAATCGAGGGCAACTCTTGAATATTGTAGGCACGCATCGAGTCAAAACCAGATATGTGAGTGTATTTTTGAGGGTACTGGTAAATAGTGAAGGTTTGGAGCTGATTTGATTATGAAGACTACAGAGAGTCGAGGGAACTCCTGAACAGTATGTTGCAACTACCACATGTTTGGGCTTATTTTATTCGTATTGGCGAAGACTTTCCACATAGATAGGTTTGACTGCCATTGTGGGATCGATAGCAAAGATCTTACATAGTTATGGGAACTCCTTTACAATTTATAACGTAACCTTGTGTTGGAGCTTATTTTATTTTAGGTGATGAGAATTCACTACTAATGGGATCACCTAACGAGCCCCAGTTTCAAGGTTTTTTCGAAACTGTCTGACGACTTGTAACTGTCGAATTGTAACAACGACTGCTAGAGAGTAGGATTCGGGGCTGCTGGCTTTACGTTTCTAGAGCCTTGACAAAAGTGTAATTCTGTCCCTTTCTTTGCTTTATAAAGTCGGCTTTATTTTATTTTGTAGCATTTTACAAACAAATCCAACTTCAAACATATAAAAAAGCAAGAAAGAAATTAAAAAGATGTGAGGTGCATCGGTCTAGAAGTCGGTGTCTAGAGGATGCATCTATATTTATTTAACCACCGAGATCTAGATCGATGCAAATAAACAGTTTTCTTGTTGTTTTTAGAAGTAGTTTTTCTTTCTTTTTTTTAAGTTTTTATTTTTTACTTTTGTGAAAAGTTCTCGTCAATACGAATAATATAAGCCCAAACACGACGTAACTAAAACATACCGTTGAGGAGTTCTCTCGACTTTCTCACGTCTCCATCATCAGGTAAGCTCTAAACCTTCACTATTTGATAGTATCACCAGACATACATCTGAGAATCAAGTTTTAATCCTATGCATGCCTACAATTTCTGATAGTTGCCCTCGATTTCTCAGGATTTCCATCATCAGATCCTGACCTGATGACAATGGAAATAAACGGCGAGTATACTCTATCACTACAAAGAAATGATTTCTCAAATCCGTCAAACTTGGTCGTTTCAATTCCCCATTAAAATGAGGAAAATATTTAATGTTTACACCTGATTTTCTCTAGATTCCCATGGTTCACATTGATGCGACTAATGCCATAGTAAATCAGAGCCTTTGTCATTATACTGTTCTATATTTCGTTCGTATCCGCCGTGGGTATGGTTTCCATACTAAGGTGCCCAATGACCTTTGAATGATTTAAAATTTTTCACAGTTTAGAGGCAATTAGATTTAAGAAGTGTTTGATATGAATTTCAACTTTAATATCTCTACGCGTTCATGTGAAAAAGGGTAGGTAGTAAGTTTATAATTATAAAAGAAATATTTTATGTCGTGTAAGCAAAAATAATATTTTAATATTTTATGTAACTTCAAATTTATCATTTTCGCAATTTTTCCTTTATCTGTACTATATAACGTTGCTTCGTGCCGAATTTCAAGATTCTGAGTTCACGGGAAGTAGCCTGTAGGTTTTGATTCCCTAGCGTGTGACGGAAATTCGTCTAAGGTGTCGGTATAACTGCTGTATCTTTTGATCGCGTTAACTTAGAAGTTTGATTTTTTCACTGCCTAAAGGGACAATAGACCTAGGTATTTGATATAAATTTCAATTTGATACCTTTATTCGTTCGTGAGAATTAAGGTAGTAAGTTTCATTTTATTAAAATATTTTTTTTCTGTTATATAACTAAAAAAATGAGATTTTCGTAATTTTTCCTATATTTGCATTATATGAAAATGCTTCATGCCAAATTTCAAGACTCTGAGTTTACGGGAAGTAGCCTGTAGGTTTTGATTCCCTAGCGTGTGATGGAAATTCGTCTAAGGTGTCGGTATAACTGCTGTATCTTTTGATCGCGTTAACTTAGAAGTTTGATTTTTTCACTGCCTAAAGGGACAATAGACCTAGGTATTTGGTATAAATTTCAATTTGATACCTTTATTCGTTTGTGAGAAATAAGGTAGTAAGTTTCATTTTATTAAAATATTTTTTTTTACATTGTATAACTAAAAAAATGAGATTTTCGTAATTTTTCCTATATTTGCATTATATGACAATGCTTCATGCCAAATTTCAAGACTCTGAGTTTACGGGAAGTATCCTGTAGGTTTTGATTCCTTTGCGAGTGTCGAAAATTTGTTGAAAATATCGACATAATCGGCTGTATCTTTTGATTGGCTTAGCTTAGAAGTTTGATATTTTCACAGCTTAAAGGGACAATAGACCTGAGTATTTCATGTGAATTTCAGCTTGATACGTCCCCGCGTTCTTGAGATAAAGGGTCTTGACAGACAGACAGACAGACAGACAGACAGACAGACAGACAGACAGACAGACGGACAACAAAGTGATCCTATAAGGGTTCCGTTTTTTCCTTTTGAGGTACGGAACCCTAATAAAATAAACAAATGAAGCGCAATACACAAGCTAGGTCAAAACAACTTATTATAAACTTCTAACTGATTTAGAATTTCTAGTATTTCCATCAAATACTTGGTTATAATAACGCTAGATACGATTAAATTGCAATGAAATCTCATCGCATATCGTTTGCAATCTTCAGAACTCATTAGAATGTAGATATTGAAAGTAAATGTACGTGATTTTACCACGGAGGAAGGAAAGATAGCAGAGATGCCATAAGGAAGGTAGGTCAGGCGCCTTCTTGTAGGTCAAGCAACGTGCGATAGGCGTGATCAGTTACTAGAACTACAGAACTATAATAGTTGCTAGAACTTACAAGGCGGTCGGATTTCTTGTTAAATCAAAAGAATGCGATCAAAGATTGCTCCTTGATTATTATTTCGAAAATAATTGGCGGGTTCCAATGTTGTGTAAAGGCGGAGCTAGTAACGTTCCTCATCCCCCGAACACCCGCATGTTGTCGCGCTACTTTCTCAGATTTTGCGTTATGACATCTCCGCTAGTCATTTTATTCTCCATGGTTTTTAAAGTAACGATATTGTAATCGTTATTTAAAATTATGCACTTGTGTTTGACCGCGATGTAGTCTGTAGAAATACTACCCATTTCTTTAGAGGTAAGATATAATGGTATGGTACGAGTAAGTAAGAATACGAGTGGTAAGATGATGATGATCACGAGTAAGTTGTGGTCACTAGTCACTAGTACATATGGCTAGTAAATAAGGCCAGTACATAAGTATAAAATGTTTTTACCAGTACATGATTTTGAATTAACATTCAAATCTGGACAAAAGATTAACGGCCTTACTACAAAAACTTAAACGCCTGTTTTACATTTGTCTAAAAAAATTGTGGCTGCAAAATGAACCATATGTCAACGTCATAATTTGAATTTTTTTTAGACAAAAGTTTTTGTGGTAAATGTTTGCTTATCGTAAAAAAAATGCACAGAGTACTTATATTTTTTTATATAGGTATAGTTACATTTTTATTTTATTTTAATGCTTTTTAACATAAGGCCACCACGACTTCTTTTTTTTTTTTTTTTTTTTTTTTTGTCAGGGGGGAAAATCCTCATGGACTGTACTCCACCTGGGGCAGGTGGAGGGGTGTGCCGGACTCTTACCGGCTAAAAACCCTACCTGGTGTTGCCTCCAATTACCTGTTGTCGAGGGCACGGGTATCGCCAAAGCATTCTTCCGCACCCCCGACAGGTATCGGCCCGCCAGATGTTCGAAGGCGGGCCCCGTCACCCTCTGTGGCCGTCACCCAGCGGCCACAGTAACTCCACTGAGAGAGGCGCGCGCAACACAACGCCACCGTCTCGAGGCCTGTTTCTGATCGGACGACAGACGCCCCTAGTCTGTCGTCCGCAGGCCGCGCCCTATGGTGGCCGGAGATCAGCCACCCTGCGACGCCCCCTACGTCTGCTGCGGGTGGGGAGAGAGGTAGCAGATTCTCTCACCCTTTCCGCCGCCTCCTTTAAAACCATCACCTCCTCGCAAAAGGAGGCGACGGCATTCCACTCTTCTTCGCTGCTGACCATGCAAGACACGACGGCCGGCAGCGAAAGATTTCCCGCAGCATCCAGTACCGCAGTTAAATCACGGCGCTGCGTTGCCCATGCTGGGCACTCCGCCAACGTATGCAACGCCGAATCTTCGTTGCCGGTGCCACAATGGTGGCATTCGGGCGTGGGCTCCCGGCCTATGCGACACAGGAACTTTCCGAAACAACCATGTCCGGTGAGAACCTGTGTCAGCCGGAAGCTGAGGGCGCCGTGGCTTCTCTCCAGCCACTCCTTCATTACGGGCCTTATCGCCGCGATAACGGCGTGCCCTGCCGTGGGTCGTGCAAGCCTCTGCTCCCACTCCGCCATTAACACTTGGCGGAGCTCAGCCCTATGCGCCTCAACTTGTCGAGGTGCGAGACGCTCGCCCCGCCCCACCGCTTCCTCGCGCCATGTATAGAGTGACGCGAGGACTCTTCCGTCCATGTCCCACGGCGGAGATCCGGCTAGGAGACATGCCGCTTCGAACGAGATCGTTCGGTAACCCCTTATGACCCTGATGGCCATCGCTCGCTGTGGTCTTCGTAGCGCTGCGCGGTTGCGGGCCGCCAGGGTGTTCGCCCACACTGGCGCGGCGTACAGCGCCATCACCCTCACGACCCCCATATAGAGCCTCCGGCAGGAGTTGTTGGGCCCCCTGAGATTGGGTAGCAAGCGCGAGAGCGCTGAAGCCGCGGCCATCAAACGAGGGGTTAGCCGCTGAAAGTGCGGCCCGAAGTCCCATCGACTGTCGAGAACGAGTCCGAGGTATTTCATTGTCGACTCGACAGCGATGGTGACCCCTCCTACCACTATGCTGGACCACGACTTCTTAATTTAGGTTAGTTGTGTGGTGTTGAATAGTTTGTGGGAAAACATTCAATTAACCTAGTAATTATTTCCACACATTAATTTTCTATTAATTTATTAATTACTTTTGATAATTACGTCTTTAATTAAGGTTAATCTTATTAAAGCAATCTTCTGTAAAATATCCAGGAAATTAACAGATTATTTCGGAATCTTATAATTTATACCTATTTTAGGCTTAATGATTGCTTTGATAGTTGGTATTTTCCTGAGGATAAGCCAGAATCTTCGAGGTTTTTAAAGGCTTTCCATTCAGTATGTATCTTTTTGCTACTGGTAGAATATCAGTTAAAAAAAAATTTATAGGTTTTAACAGGACAATTCCTCAAAGTCTTGTCTTGAAATAGTGCTTGTAGAATGAGCAAGTATATGATATGAATATCAGCATATTTTCTAGATTATTCAGCCATCAAGTTAGACTGAAACCCGATACCCTTCTAGGCAAAAACAAAAAGGCTAAGCCAAACGGCTGCAAAAGCCATTCAAACCATACCACTAAGCTGACCAACCGAATTAATATTCGGCCGATGATCAGCCGTACATAAAACTAACTGATATTACCATAATATATTACTGATATCAGATTTCTGAAAGAATATATTATATCACTAGCCGTTTTACCGCGGTTTCACCCGCGTCCCGTGGGAGCTACTGCCCGCACCGGGATAAAATATAGCCTATGTTATTCGCAGATAATATAGCTTTTTAATGGTGAAAGAATATTTGAAATCGGTCCAGTCGTTTTTGAGTTTATCCATTACAACCAAACAAACAAACAAAGTTTTCCTCTTTTTAATATTAGTATAGATAAAGAATACATATTGCTTGTATACAGGATGGTTGGAGAATAAATGAATTGGTTCCGTCCTCATTAGTAAGGATTAATTTATTTATCCCTTGAGCAAACTGCTGTGTTTATAGGAAGGGAAAAGTCGAAGGATTTGCTAAGACTTCTTAGTAGTATTGTTATTTGTTTTTGTTTATGTATTGCTGTAGTTATTTGGGAAAAGCTTTTCAGTATCAGAAAAACATTAATTCATTAAGCAAGCTATAAAAAAGTCATTTCTATACTTAAAATAAACAAAACATATTTTTGTTTTTTCGTACACTAAAGGCTCCAAACCTACTGAACTAATTTAGAAAAACTATTTCAATGTTAAATTAAGCTGAGCTCTTCACGAGTAACATAACATATACAAATGTATTTTATCCCGGTACCAGTAGTAGTTTTCACAAAGTGTTAGTGTTAGTTTTTAGTAAATAGGTAGAAAAAAACTACTTTTTCAAAAACAGAACCCTGAAACTGAAAAAATACGCCCTGTATATGCACTGTTTGCGACCGTAGTAATAGTGTTCTTTAAATGCATATTATATTTTTATGCATGAACCTACATATTTGTGCATTTATGAAAGAATGAATGAATACGTTAAAGATTTTCCAAGTTGGCATGGAAATACATATACAGGAATATAGCTGTTATCTCTGACTTTCCTCGATTTTTTTTATAACGAAACTCATTGAGATATATTTATGTACTACCTAATACATATAATATAGAGGATTTTTTTAGTAGTAACTACTGAAGAAATTTTAAAATTTATTTCACTGTTTGATAGTCATATAATTCCCGGGTAACATAGGCTGTATTTGATCCAGGTACAGGAAGAAGTTTCCTCGAGACTCGGGTGACACCGGAGGAAAACGGCTAGTTTTAGATAAACATAATATTTATTCTCACATAGTTGTTTAACGACCTAATTTATATTAAATCTGTTAATAGTAAAATCTCTATAAATTTGTATAAATGTTGCCATGGAAACATAACATAGAAAAACTAACATATTTCAAAAACCTCGATATGTTTTCCTATTAGTTCGGTTTGAGAAAAATAAATGTTTTTCTTGCAATGGTAAGTTACGCAACGTTTTCTCGTTCATAATTAAAATGAATGACCGAACTACGAGTCTTCAGACTTGTAACTTTGCTTGTTTTTAGGGTTCCGTAGCGTATACGCAATATAGTAAGTATGATAATCGAGTACAGAAATGAGAAAATATTTGATGATAATTTATAATTGCTAATTGAAAAAAAATAAAACCGGTCAAGTGCGAGTCGGGCTCGCGTACCGAGGGTTCCGTACAAATCCTGTATAGATAAAAAGTGACTCTCGCGCAAACCGTTCAGTTTAGAACAATCACAGTATTCACAGTTATGGTAATTTCGTGTACAGGTCACAATTACAGTTCTTATTGTTAAAATACTTTTCAAAAAGAAGGAAGATCTCAATTCGGGTGACCAGGACCTCATGAGGATCTGGAAACCTTGAGAAATCGAGGGCAACTCTCGAATATTGTAGGCACGCATCAATCATCATCAGTTTTACCGTACGGACAATGTTACCACCAATGAAGGTTGGTACATCTGAATGACCGTCAAATTAGACCAGGTTGACGAATCCTGGCTTACCTCGAGGCGACTGACCCCCAAATTTGAATATGCAGACCAAAGAGTATCGAGGGAACTCCTGAACAGTATGCTGCAACTACCACGAGTTTCCTTATAAAGAAAAATAATTACTCGTATCCATCCCATTGAAGTGGGGAAAATATTTGATGTTTAAACATGATTTTCTCCAGATTCCCATGGCTCACGTTGATGCGACCAAAGCCATAGTACATCAGAGCCTTATATCATTATACTATGCTATATTTCGTGCGTGTCCGCCGTGGGTATGGTTTCCATACTAAGGTGCCCAATGACCTGAATGATTTAGAATTTTTCACAGGTTAGAGGCTATTAGATTTAAGAAGTGTTTGATATGAATTTCAACTTTAATATCTCTACGCGTTCATGTGCAAAAAAAGGGTAGGTAGTAAGTTTATAAATAATAAAAAAAATATTTTATGTTATGTAAGCAAAAATAATATTTTATGTAACTTCAAATTTCAAATTTATCATTTTCGCAATTTTTCCTTTATCTGTACTATATAACGTTGCTTCGTGCCGAATTTCAAGATTCTGAGTTCACGGGAAGTACCTTGTAGGTTTTGATTCCCTAGCGTGTGACGGAAATTCGTCTAAGGTGTCGGTATAACTGCTGTATCTTTTGATCGCGTTAACTTAGAAGTTTGATATTTTCACTACTTAAAGAGACAATAGACCTTGGTATTTGGTGTAAATTTCAATTTGATACCTTTATTCGTTCGTGAGAAATAAGGTAGTAAGTTTCATTTTATTAAAATATTTTTATTATATTATATAACTAAAAAAAATTGATTTTCGCAATTTTTCCTATATTTGCATTATATGACAATGCTTCATGCCAAATTTCAAGATTGTGAGTTTACGGGAAGTATCCTGTAGGTTTTGATTCCTTTGCGAGTGTCGAAAATTTGTTGAAAATATCGACATAATCGGCTGTATCTTTTGATTGGCTTGGCTTAGAAGTTTGATATTTTCACAGCTTAAAGGGACAACAGACCTGAGTATTTCATGTGAATTTCAGCTTGATACGTCTACGCGTTCTTGAGATAAAGGGTCTTGACAGACAGACAGACAGACAGACAGACAGACAGACAGACAGACGGACAACAAAGTGATCCTATAAGGGTTCCGTTTTTTCCTTTTGAGGTACGGAACCCTAAAAAACGGAAAACTCGAAGGCGCTATTTCATGAGAAATCCAATTTGAATGGGATACTGCATATTAGAAAATAGACAAAATGGGTACATCATTTCAGCCACAACCACAAATATTTTTATACGAAAAAAACATTTTTTTTAACACGAAACTTGTAAGATCTATTCTAAGAATTTTCATCACAAAAAATCGTAATTTACATGAACAAACCTGCAGACAATCGGCGATTTAAAAGAAATTGATTCTTATTATCCAAAGTTCAAAGTATTTGAAACCTAGATTTATTCAAGCAAAAACATGATCTTTCAAGGTCAAGGTCATTCACCAACATTCGCGTAATCCCAAAGATTGTAATTAAGGCAAAAGTTACAAAATGTTTTTGTGTATTCCTGAAGTCTGGGGATGAAGTTTTTCATGTGACCTTGAGTTCTTGTGTGAGTGACCTTGACTTGGGAAGCTGCCAAGATACTTGGCCGGGTTTTTTCTTAACTGGTATGAGGCGGAATAAAGTAGTTGATTCATAATAGTTTAGCTTGAGAGCAGTCTTGGATATTGTCGCTTTTATCTTTGTTATTTAAGTGAAACACTTAGGCCTAGATTTCTAGAAAGTGTAATCAGAGTATGTACAAAACAAGTGAGGTATGTAACTTCTTTGCTTTTGTACTTATTTCTATCAGACTTTTCAACTGGTTTGATATAAAATAAATGTTATTTAGCAAACATTCTAGTTTATTTAGGCCTTGTTTTGGTAAATCAGTTAAGGCAAGTTCATTTTAGTATCTTCTTGTTTATAGATTTAACTAATACCATAAATATAAAATTTTGTCAGGATGTATGTTGATGTCTCTTCCGCGCGCTCTGCAGGAACTACTGCTTATCCTACTAATTTTATAAATGTGAAAGTTTGTGAGAATGTATGGATGTATGTTTGTTATTCTTTCACGCAAAAACGGCTGGACTGATTTGGTTGAAATTTGATATGTAGATAGGTGATACCCTGGATTAACACATAGGCTACTTATCAACACACCACGCGGGCGAAGCCGGTGGCGGAAGCTAGTACCGGTATATAATATACCCTATGTTACCTGGGATGAATGTACCTTGCCAACAGTGAAAGAATTTTTCAAATCAGTTCAGTAGTTTTGGAGCCTTTAGTTACGTTACAGCCTCTTTTATCGTCCCACTGCTGGGCACAGGCCTCCTCTCATATGGAGAAAGATTGGGCGCTCATCTTGAAACCTAACATTACTTAAAATGCTAGAAATGGTCTTTATAGTTGATGTTAAGAGCCTAACGTCATTCGTAAGTTTCTCTAACTTTTACTTGCCTACCAAGAACCGGTCATAAATTTAAATTCATTTAGCACCTTTTCTTTTGTCTTTGTACCTCATGAATGTGATTTGAATTAAAATAATGGATGTTTAGCGCTTAAAATAAATCTTCCGTCATCAATTGTAAGGTTAAGCTGTGTGCGGTCAATAGTTGGATGGGTGACCATTGGGCTTTCTTAGCTTGACGTCCAAGGACGATTGTCGGCCACGGCCGCTGTCATTACATATTATAGTGCACAAGAATTTGTGCATCCGTGGCAGTCGTTACGGGCATTCAGAAGCCAGTAAGTTTGACATCAGTCTTACCAAAGGGTATTGGGTTGCCCGGGTAACTGGTTTGAGGAAGCCAGATAGGGCAGTCGCTCTTTGTAAAACATTGGTACTCAGCTGCATTCGGTTAGACTGGAAGCCGACCCCAACATAGTTGAGAAAAAAGGCTCGGAGGATGATGAGTTGGTTGGGTGACCATTGTGCTTTCTTAACATATTGTCCTACCAGATTATCGGCCAAGGCAGCTGCTTTCATATAAGGAGATCAGCGAGCTGCGCAGGTCATATTATAGTGCACGAGCATTAGCGCAGACACAGGTGCACTCACTATTCCTTCACTCTCCTAGCCCGATCGGTCTTGAGAATATCAAAGTCAAAGTCAAAGTCTTTTATTTGCCAGAATGTAGGTGTACATCTTAACTTAACATGTTAACATCTTAACTTAACATGTTGAAATAGTTACACTGTAACATTAGGTAGTCAGATATACCTAAACTAGGTGTAAGTTATAATGGGATATTAATAGATTCCTAATACTAAGTATGATACGCCTTCAAGACCAAGATCTATCTAACTTTGAAGTAGGACTAGTTGTAATTCTACCTATATTGATTTAGTAAATTGATTCAACTTAGAATGAAACTGCCGTTTAAAGTTACCAATATTACTTGGTACGTCATCTATAGGTATGTAAGTATACTTACATGACAAAACTAAAGTGTTTATTTGTTTGTTTCTACCCCTAATCTAAAGACCTACCATTGGTCTAACAATTATTTTTTTAATCGTCGACGTGATACACAAACCCCCCAGCTAGGCTGTGTCGAATGTGAGTGGATTTAGAGCAGATCCACCCCGAAGTACTACCTTACTGCGTAGAAACGGACTCCCCAATTCATTTTTTTAATAATGAAACTTTATTTCCCTTTAATCCGCTGGTTGATTGATAGAGAATGCTTTGTGGTTTTGAAGTTTAATTTATTAATTAAATGAAAAATATTAATAACATAGATTCCTAAGATACATAGAATGTTGACACTTACGGAACCCTCGGTTGGTGAGTGCAGCTCGCACCTATTCCTAATAAAATGCCCTTTTCAGTACAAAAATTCTGCGATTCTATTACAAGCTAATCTAACACAGTCTAAGATGTAAAAATGTACATCAATTAGTAAGTTTAGAACCTTCTTAAATATGTATATTGAAAAGAAAAAAAAAAATCTTCCTAATCATCTTATATACGTATACTATGTTCGTATTACCTAATATATTTACACAGGCTTTTTCGTAATATCCGCAAAAGAGCATATGGTGTAACCAGAATATTCTATTTTTTCCCTAAAGCCATATTACCGCTTAGCCTAGCTAAAATGTTCGGGTATCCCCTTTTAGTAAATTAACTCTTTGGGTACAGACTTAGAGTATTGAACTAACCGGAACCGCCGTGAGCAGAAATCTCTATACGAAAAAGTTTACGCTACAAGTGATAGCTCACTCATTTCGATCATTTTTAGGGTTCCGTACCCAAAGGTTAAAACGGGACCCTATTGTTTTCGCTCCTCCGTCCGTCCGTCTGTCATCAGGCTGTATCTCATGAACCGTGATAGTTAAAGAGCTGAAATTTTTTAACAGATTATGTATTATTGTTGCCGCTATAACAAAATTTACTTATATAATATTACGAATAAATATTTTGGGGGCTCCCATACAAAAAACGTGATTTTTTGTCCGTTTTATAAATCGGTACGGAACCCTTCGTGCACGAGTACGACCCGCACTTGGCCGGTTTTTATTTTCGATCGATCACACGACAAACTTTCATAAACTTCATCCTATACGCGTATAAAACATAGCCTATGTTCAGGACAGCTTTTTTACAGTGTAAGAATTATTAAAATCGGTTCTGTAGTTCCGGAGCCTACTCTGTTCAAGCAAACACACAATCAAATCTTTTCTCTTTATATATTAGTATAGATAGAGTTTAGATGAGCGAGACGCTCTCGTACTCTCGTACTCTGGCGTGTCCAGTTGGCTACTTCTTCTAAGGCTACAAAAGGAAGATTATCTTGTGCAGTAAAACTTTCAGCTTGAGCCTAGATTTTCCTGTTAACACTAAATTGAGCTTACGTCATGTAGGGCGAATGTTCCGATAACGTGACCTTATGAACTTCATAATTAGTTTGAGAGGAACTTAGTTATTTTCTGTCCTGTTTCTATGTATGTCGTGGGTGTACAAGAACTGATAAATAAATAAATAAACTACTAACTTAGTTTTTTAGTCGAACAGGACATAAAACTACGCTTATAATTAAAAACATTCTTCTTACTTCCATTAAAACAAAGTTAGGTGAATTATGATCCAATCTTACTTCTCTTGACAAGTTGTGAAAAAAGCTGGTATTATTTACTCCCTTCATTCTTTAATCTGTAGCGACAAAAAATATTCCACAAATTAGTGGAAAACCAAAACAAAATAAGACCCTTACAGTGTTCTTTCACCCTATTTCATACATACATCTACATACTTCATCTCTTCAATGTAGCGAGTGCATTTATACTCCCGATTCATGCATTTTTAATGAAATTATGCATCGCCCGCGTTGCTATGGTAGTACAATTTGGAAAGTTTTCAGTGTTCTGGCTTTGAAGCTAAATAACTACAACTAGCAGCCCAGGGTTTTACCAGGATATTATCGCAGCTAGATGGTAGCAAGCAGCTACCATCTAGCCCTTTGATAGAACCACGCCATCATCTTAGTCGATATATTGAATACAACATAGCGTTTATAAGTTGTTATAGCGTAGTGAATAAAGCACTAACCTCTATTCCCAGCAGTGGAATGATAAAAAGGCTTTTTAAAAGTGCTTAAAAGTAGCCTAGTTCCAATTACGAACGTTGAAAAAGAAATATGGAAGAAGAATAAAAATTAAGATTATATCAGGAAGATGATGATGAATTCTTTGTAGCTTGATAAACAATCCCAGGTTCTTCTTCTTCTTCTTCTTAGCGTTTATCCCGTCTTGTGACGGGGTCCGCTTTCCGTATCTTCTTCTTCCACTTCGCTCTATCCTGGACATCTTCCTCTTTGAGTTCGCAGATTTCCATGTCTTTCTTTACGACACTCAACCACCGCAGTTTTGGCCTGCCTCTGCGCCTTTGACCGGGTATATCGAGATTGAGTGTCGCATTGCCGATGTACTCAGGTGGTCTCCTTTTAACATGTCCGTACCATCGCAGCCGTTTTTCTTGTATTTTGTCGGCGACATCGCGTACTCCAAGGCTACCGCGTACGTACTCGTTACGGATCTTATCGAGCCTCGTTACTCCGCACATCCACCGCAACAATCAAATCAAACAATCCCAGGTTATCCTCAGGATTTTAATCTTCTACAAGATTTTATCTCAATTTGTTAAGCTTTTGAAGTAGCAAAATAACAATAGAAAATAACACACAACAGCACCACACATATAAAATTTATTTAAAATACCCGTAAGAAGATTCCACAGATTCCAAAAGATATTTTCTAACTTCAAAATAAAGATCAGTTCACAACCGTAGCTCCTTCGGCAAACTTTATTTTCATTGCAAAGAATCCGAATAGTTTCAAGTTACCGTGTGGTTCAAAAGCTGCATTACAGTAGATAGGATTCCTGTAAGCCGAATGGAAGCTGAAATCCTAACCTTGTTCTGTGTAACACGTTCTAGTCTAACTCTGTTATAGTGGTTGTGTGATGTACTTGCAGGTTTTAAGATGTTCTGTTGATTGTAATAATAAGATTTGGTAGTTATTGGTGAAGAAGGCATAATGGGTTTTGAACTCATGACTAACTATTAGCCACTCGGGTCCTTGGTAAGACTGGTAGACAGCACTTCTGCCTTCTCTTTATCCGTAACGACTGCCAAAAATATTCACATGACAGCCATGAGCCACCAATTGTCGTGCCTTCGGAAGCCCGAAAAATCTCGTCATGACAAGATGGTCACCCATCCACGGACCGACACAATTAATCTGATCTTACGAAGTCACGGGCTCCACCATTTCCCGCACTCGGATAAAATGTAGTTTTGTTCTTTCTTAGGCTCAAGACCATCTTCGCTCCTAATATGATTTAAATCGATTCAGTAGTTTGGCGTGAAAGCGCGACGAACAGACAAAGTAATTTTCGCACTCATAATTACAGTAAGGATGATTTTTGCAAAATATAAAAACAATTTTCCATAATCCAAAGTTTAACTTAGTAAAGATAAAACGTTGCACATAAACAAACTATGTGGTTATAGTTTTTTCGTTGTTTTTGGAAAAATGCCAGTGAAGTTGTGACTGAGCGGTAAAGTGCTACCAACATTCGGTCGTAGACTACACTTAACTGAGTTTCCTTGAAGCTTTGCTGTATTAAAAATAGCTTATATGTAGCTATAGGTACTTGTGACTTATTACGAAATAGTTCTGACCATATTTTAAATAGGTTCCTTTAAAAAAAACTATTTGGGTTTCCAGATGCCAGTAATTCCGACAGCCAGTCTTATCTAGGGGTATATTAGGGGCCTATCGGGTTGCCCGGGTAACTGGGTTGAGGAGGTCAGATAGGCAGTCGCTCCATGTGAAACATTGGTACGCAGCTGCGTCCGGTTAGCTTGGTAGCCGACCCCAACATAGTTGGGAAAGGGCTCCGCAGATGAAAGGATTGCCTTGTAAAAATTGATTTGTTCGATAATCTTGCATTCTAAGATACTTACAATCTTTACATTCTATCAACTAAAATCAACCTTACATTATCTTCCATTAAAATTGGGACCACCAAGACCGTCCACAGAAGAACTGGCCAAACGAAAATGCTCGCTAGTGTAATACCATGTTCTATGTAATATTCATAAGTGGCCAAGCACCACGGTGTTTGTCACGGCCCGTCAAATAAGTCAGGCCCGACCCAAACTTATAACTTTAGCCGAACTAATTAGTGATATGAGAAAACTCCTGCGAATTCGTGAGAAATGTTCACTTAGAGTTACAAGTGTGATTGCGTTTAGGCAGGTAGGGTTATAGGAAGCTAGGTAGGCTGAAAATGTATGTCTGAAAACTAGTTTTTTTTTACCACGGTTTCGCCTGCCTTACGGGGGAATTTTTGCCCGTACCGTGATAAACTATAGCCTATGTTCAGAACGATAGCATGGCTTTCCAACAGTGAAAAAAATTTTCAAATCGGTTCATAAGTTTCGATATTTTGGGTAATCTTCATTATATAATATATACTTACATATATGTACAGAGGTATTGTCATGATTTCGTTTTCAAAATTTCGTTACTAGTAACTAGGTACATAGATTTACCTATATTTTGTTTTAAATTTGCCATTACCTTTTCTTTTCCCATCCGTGAAAAGGGATAGGTACCGCATATTAATACGGTGCAGCTAATATCAGACTTTTCGTGGGACTGCAAGCGCCCATTTGAAATATAAACTTTCAACTTTGAAAAAAAAATACATACATCCCAATTAAAAACCTCCTCCTATTCGGGAAGTTGGTTACAAACAATCCTGTCATTATCAGAATCTTGCAAATGGGTTAGTTAAAATTGCTTCTACCTACAAAATACTCATACGTTAGAGAACAACATTGATCGTGTAATTGATCTGTTCTCAGAAGAAGGGTACAGCGACCTCCGTGGAGCAAACGAGCGGAGATCCGCCCGCCAGCTTCCGTGATCACATAGATTTATCTCTCCTGGAAGAGACAATACTGGATATTTTTTAACCTGTGGATTTTAATATGATGGTGTAGTGGAAGAGTCATCTAGAATATTTTTACCTATCTGTATGGATGTAGGTTCTGGGTAACAGCGGGTCAGGTTAACTCTTAAAAGGTTAAGCTACTCCTAGCGCGCTTTTTACTGTGGATTGTTTATAATATTCTGTCCTCAGTATCATATCATAGAAATTAAACAGTCTCCCAGTGATCCTTAGTAACTGCCCCCAGACATTTGATGTTTACGTCACGAAAAGTCTGCCCTGAAGGGTGCAAGGCAAAAGACTGGACCACTTTTTCTTTTCCCAAATATGTAGGAGCTGATTGGGGATTAAATCAATGCACCGTGGAGCGAAAAAAAAACATAATCTGCCTAGTATTTTCCCTGTACACTCTATTGGGGTCGGCTTCCAGTCTAACCGAAAGCAGCTGAGCAACCAGTACCTTACATAAAGTGACGGCCTTATCTGATTTCTTCAACTCAGTTACCCAGTTAGCCTTTTTGACAAACCTTGTCATTTCTAGATCGCACAACCTCCAGAATGATAAGTAAGAGAAAAAGATCAAATATATCAGGTTGTCCGCTATCTGTGAGTGTAGCCTTGTATGTGAAACCTTATGTCTATCTGTATTTATTCACGCTATATTTTACTGACCTATTACATTATGTGAGGTAGTCCTACAATATTGTAATACTTAACTCACAGCTACATATAATAATAGCTACTTAAATAATACCTATATATAATAGCTCATTTTCGTTGGTTATTGGTACTCGCATGCGGGGTGCGGGAGATTTCCATTCCCGCTTGCGATAAGGACCGAAAGTTGAAATTGTTTTTATTCGCCTAATCAATAGGTTACACTTTTATTACATTAGGATTTTGGAATGTCTCCCAATTTTTCTTCAACTATATGAGAATTGACTGAAGATAGTAAATATCGTAGCAGTCACCATTTCTACCAAAATTCACTCGATTTTCTTTCCAAACTCAGTTAAGCCCAAAAATTTTCATTATTTATTGCAGTTATATCAACCTCTTCTTGCACAATTCAAACTTCAACCCATTTCTTTTTTTCTAATCTCCCATACATTATTAACCTACCACCATTTAATACAGTCATAAGGTTATTTTCCATTTCTCCATCAGTATGCCAAGCTGGTCCCGTCTGCCGCCGGTACGACGCCTCGTACCAGTCTAACGGATCATCCAGCTTAGTATTGTTTACATGGCCCAGTCAACATATCATACAAAATATTAATAAATCTCTCGGCGGCTGCCCGTGTTTGATATGCGAATTTCGACCTTATGTGATTTGTGTTGTGTTGTGCCATTTTGATAATGAATTTGGTAGGAAACAGGGTTTTTATGGAGTTTACTACCTTTGCTTGCATTGGTCGCAAAATTCTGTACCCGGGGTCAAGGGTTTGATTCCTGGGAAGTCGCTATGTAGGGTTTAGAAACTTTCTCAAAGTAGTCTGAAGATTGGTAATGTCATACCCCCATGTCGGGGAGGTTCGAAAGGCAGGCGTCACCGAATGTTTACTCAGTAGCAGTCGTTGTTACAATTCCACGAGAGGCCGTCAGTTTGAGGAAACTCCGCCACTAAGGCTTATTAGGTGATTAATCCTACAGCTCAGTCGATAAGAAGACAGTGTAGCATCTAAGCGAGATGCTCATAAGCATACTACGCAGGCCTGAATAGGACTGTGTTTAATAAAAATGCTTCATCAAGATTGTAAAAGTATTGTAATCTGTCAGACTATTTTGAAGGAGAAAAATTAATAAAATATAAAACAAAACACACACACAAAAAGTTCCGACTATACAGGTTTTAGTCCGCCACAACAGAATTGTAACTGCAATTGGCAATCAGCCTTGAGCATGAGCAATTTATGGAATCCTTCTATTTGGATATATTTGGGTTAACTTCTATCGGCCGATAGTTGTCTTTTTTTTAACGACGTGAAAAATCATCAAATGACCCCTTCCGCTGTGGGTTAGCGGCAGTGAGGGAGTGTCAGACTCTTACTGACAAAAAACCGTCGTGTTCCGTCGTATGCCTTTTATATACCAGGGCCGCGGTAACTCTTTTGAACAATCCCGCAGCCCCGCGACAGTTTAGTGTAAACGTATAGTTTTTCCTACCTCCACAAATATAATATTACGACTACTACAAGCTATACCAAATGCAATTCCTACTGCAAACTAAATGAAGCAGAAATTTCCCGAAAGGGGTACATTTGTTAGATCCAATTCTTGAACCGCGACGAAGTAGGGTCATTACGACTAGTAAGGGAACTATGGGGGACAAATGTACCCAATCGCTTTGAGGGCCCCGTGAAATGTTACATTAGATTTTTCTTGGGGACTTTAATAATAAGAGCGTGGGAAGGGGGAATAGTGTGGTTTGTGGCTGTTCGTTTGTAAATGGTTGATGATGATGAAATACGATGTCGGAAAGTATGGAAAAGAAATTTTATATAGGTAGGTAAATGACGTCCTCAGGCACGGTGGAGTGATGACTTGCGCAAGACGGCTGGCAGGAGCTGGATGCGAGCAGCCGAAAATCGATCTCAGTGGCGTGCACTTGGAGAGGCCTATGTCCAGCAGTGGACTGCGATAGGCTGATGATGAGGTAAATGACTGGTATTGGGTAATCAGAAGTATAAAGAAAAACGAACGCCAATAAACATAACTCTCCTTGATATAATAAAAAAATCGCGGATAAAAACTTGCCTCAGCTTATCTTTTCTGATAAATCAGCTCACTAAAAGTAAAGAGTTTCAAATGTTGCTTTCCTCTCGTAGGTTCTAACAAACAAATAAACTCTTCAACTTTATAATACCAGTATGAATTAAGTTGTTACCATTGTTATGTATTACAAATCAGCTGTTAAAAAACCCCATGACCCCGTGAGTCAAAAGGCCATCACCATGGAGAACAAATGACTAGCGGAGATGTCATAACGCAAAATCTCCTAAGAAAGTAGCGCGACAACATGCGGGTGCGAGGGAGACGAGGAACGTTACTGTCTCCGCCCTTATATGTCTCCGCCCGCAGACAACGCTCTGCTCTGCTAAATACTACTAAATAAACCAAGCAAACCAGTTAAATTACCAATTACTTCTCCTACAACTCAACACAACGTACAGCAGTATGTGTGTTATTTGACCTACAAGAAGGCGCCTGACCTACCTGCCTCATGGCGTCTCCGCTACATTTCCTTCCTCCGTGCCCATATCCTTGGCCACTTGGTCACGGTGGTCACTCAAATGAGTTCCGCTTCGACGCTCTTGAATGGTCATGCTCTAATAAAATCTATGTATAGTACATTATACATAATTTGGTGTGTATGTATGTATGTGCAATATGAAGTTGTAAGAATGTTTGGTTGTATATGAAAGAATGGTGTTGTTGTTTTAGATAAAGGTGTTTTTTCGTTTGGTAGGAGATGAGGTACCTAATACCGCGACTAGTATTTTTGTTGTTACATTTTGATCACCATGAAGTCTTTAGAAGACAACTTCTGAGGGACAAAGTTATTTGTTAGGAACTGTATATTAAACCCTTGTATGCCTTGTACGCGAGACAAAGGATTTTATATTGTTCTCTAATTAGCGGCATTCAAGAGGTTAATCGCCACATAATAGTATAACATGAAATACTATTTAACTTCCTAGCACCCGATAGTCTAGCAGTTCCTGATATTAGCGCGTCCCAGATGACTAACAGTAAAACTGTTTAGCTTTATCTTAATTTTATTTAACAGATTTTTGATATGCCTGCATCTGTAATGACTAGTTTCCACAAAAGAGTAGGTAACTAATATTCACAATTGTATCTTCACATAAAAAAAAATATCCGTTCCCCAATTGACCAATCAGAGGTGTGCCTCCATTCTTCAAATAGTTCAAAAATTACACATCGCTACTACATAACGAGTAGTAAATCAAACCATTACTGTCAGTTAAATGACCCATGAGTGGTGAAACACCTATATTTTGGAGCCAATTAATAAGAATTTGGATCATAATGTTAGTACCTACTAGTTGTTCGTTGCAGCTGTCGTTTATTAAGAGGACGAATTGGAATTTTTGGCGCCAAGGATGTCAATTTTTCTCAGTAAATACAAAACGGATCAAAATACAACTTGGTTACCTGAAAGTTCGTGATATAAGCCTTATTTTGTTAGTTGTAGAAACATGATTAGGTAACTTTTATAACAGAGAAAAATATATCAAACATACCTCTTTTTAAAAAGAGATTCACATATTATGGGCAAACGGGACCGATTTAAGCCTCTTAACTTTTTTAGTAGTTGAGTATATACATACTCTTTAAAATGGTAGTAGGAATTTTTATTAAATTATCATTTCTAAATATTAAAATTACAAAACCATTTTGTTGCTTACGACTTTTAGTTATAAGCTAGCGCGCGTATTGTTATCCTCGCCCCGCTCAGACGCTCCGACCCCTTTTGGCGCCTTAGATGCGCGTGCCGGTTATGGAATTATTGTTGACCACTTCCTCGCCTTAATCGGGTAAAAGTCCGTTTCATATCTATATAGAATACAAATCTAGTAAACCTATCGGTAATAATGTTAAGAGTACGAGTAAATTGTCGGCCGACTAAAAGTTTGCAGTTTGGTACTCCTAGAGTTTCTGAACATTGCAAAATTTTTGTCGGCTGATACTTTGTTTGAGCTCATGAATCAGTATGGAGATGAATGGTAATACACACTATTTTCTGGGGAAAAAATGTTAGCAAACCATCGGGCCACTATCGACTCTGTAGTCTTAAAATTGGTAAGCTAAAATTAGGTGTCTGTACTTTTATGTCTACGTACATCATTGTCATTCGCAAAAAAAAAATATTTATGTAAATTATTTTAATTAAAATTATTTTTGTGCAGCAAACAGCTTTCTGAACCTAAAATACTTGTAAAAAAATTAGCTAATGTTTTTCTAAAAGTGCAAGAGTAGATACACGTGCGTTAAAGCTATATACGTAATCATAAATTGCTCGACTAGAGATGTGCTTGCGCTCAATTAGCTACTCGATATTTTAATATCGGACTAGTTATTATCGATAAGGCAACGACCTCTCTCTTATACATGTGTTCCAACTATCGCTCCCTTTGTGAAAGCTCGAGAATTCCATGCAATGGTAACATTTCAGACATCAATTTGGTAACTGCGGCTGATGAAAAATTACTGAAATGACTGACTAAGATATTTTGGAATTTCATTTAATTTTCAAATTAAGGTTAGAACATCGTTAAATTTTAATGATCTGATTTGAAGTTAAATTACCAATATCATGAGATTTCGTTGCGACCATTTCATAAGTCACCGACTTTCCAAAAAGGAGGATTTTATTTCTTTGTTTTCGAATAAGATAAACTAAGATATGGCATCCCATATAATACCTTTACCAACGTTACAAAGAGAATCGAATACAGTCAATGCTTTAGTCTAGAATTCTGTCTCCTCTAAATAAATCACTCGTACCCTAAAATCCCGAAAGTTCCTATGTCGTACCTGTGTTTCAATCTACCCCTGTACCAATTTTCACCTTAATTGGACCGAGCAGCCTATCGTGAATACGATGCGGGACGACAGTTACTTTCAGGTTTGTAGTACCAATATAGGAGTATCTCTATGAAATACCTGCCTCCCAGAATTAGTTGTCGCATAGGCCACTGCTGTATACTGTGTAATAATAATGGGTGAAAAACCAACCTCTCATGTATGAGTGAATGGGTTCGATTTCAGGTTAGGCAAATACTGTTTTTATGTCCTAAGTTTGTATGTGCTTTCTAAGTATGTATGTCTTGGACATAAATGACTGTGTTTCGGAGGGCACGTTAAATTGTAGGTCCCGGCTATCATTAAACATCTTTGGTGACGGGTAGTCAGAAGCCAGTAAGTCTTACACCAGTCTTACGAACGGGTACTGAGTTGCCTGGGTAACTGCATCCGTTTAGACTGGAAGCAGACCCCAATATAGTTGAAAAAAAGGCTGAGGAGATGATGGTCCAATAGTTGCATAGCGCGACTGCTGTTAAGGGGTTCAGGTTCAATTCCCGAGTCGGCCTGAAATTGTCTAGAGCAGCCCGTAGTCTCGAAGTTGGTGACTGACACACCCATGCATCGGACAGCACGTAAATGTCGGTCCTGATCTCTCCCGGTCGTGTCGGATTGCCATCACATCGGCCCATAATATGTCCTGCGCAGCTGACTGATCTGCTTAGTGAGATGAGAACGGCCGCTGTGGACAATAATTGGTCTGGAAGTCATTATATTAGTATCTATTAACAGCCGTTTCCAATATTCTATCTATAGATAGATAGATAGATATTCTTTATTAGATCCACCAATTTTACATTCTAAAACTTAATCTAGTTAAAATTAGAGCGATCTCTTCCAGACAACCTTAACTTATATGTATGTTGATTACGATATGAAATAGAATATTGACATTAGCCTCATACAAGTAATGACAAATACCTTTCTCTATACTCTATCCACGGAAGCAAGAGCTAAAAGGTAAACAAAGAATGACACTTTTTCAAGATGGCGTGGCAAGTGTCATTCTTTGTTTACATTTTAGCTCTTGCTTCCGTGGATAGAGTATAGTAACCAAATCCACAGATAGGTAGCATATTGGGTATGGCCGTAAGTGTATTGTAAATATCAAAGTCAGTACCGATTACCTACTTCGCGAACAATTTTCACTAACAAACTCGATGTACAAGTAACTTGTACATACTGTAACCTATTAAACTCTATTATACGCCATAGAGATACAAGCGTAATTACTATCCCATTGATTTTGACTTACGATGCATAAACTTCACTGACTTACCGCCATTGAGTTGGGAAATAATTGTATCGATAAACTAAAGGAATAAAAAAGGAATGCAGATTTTATAGGTCACATCGCCCGAGCTATTTCCCACTTATATAGGGGGCAGCTTCCAGTCTAACCAGATGCGTCAGAGTACCATTGTTTTACAAGAAGCGACTGCCTATCTGACCTCCTCAGCCCAGTTACCCGGGCAACCCAGGTAAGACTGGTTGTCAGACTTACTAACAGTCAAAGATGTTCAATGAGCCGGGACCTACAGTTTATCGTGCCCTCGTAACACTGTCATTGGTGTCTAAGATATAGGTACTTAGAAAGTACATACAAACTTAGAAAAGTTGCATTGGTACTTGCCTGACCTGGAATCGAACCCGCTCATACTTGAGAGGTTGGAACTTCAACTTATAGAGCAGCACGACTTGTATCGATAAATTAAAGGAGCAAAAAGGAATGCAGATTTTATAGTCACGGTTTGAATATCGATAAAATTTTATGAACAGTCTGATTATGGGGATGTTAAAGATTTTTATTGTGGTTGTCAGTTGTTTATTGAATTTAAAGGATTTAATTAAAGTTTTGGTGGTATACTGTTCGAATGTAAATTGTTTTACAGTTAAACCATAACATTCAAAATGATGGGGGAATAAATATACTGCATTTATTAAACACTAGCTGTTTTCTCGCGGTTTCGTTTCGGGAGTATTTCTTCCCATACCGAGATAAAATATAGCCTGTTTTACTTGTGGATAATAAAGCTTTCCAACGCTGAAATCACTTTTCAAATCGATTCAGTATTTTCGGAGCCTGTAGATACAAACAAACAAAACAATATTTCCACTTTATTATTATTTACAAGTTACATTAAATCCAATTCAATTGAATACCAAACTCTTACGATTCGGACTTGACTGGCCTACTTTATAAGCTTTTAACGTAATTTCCCTTACTTACAAATTCAATAGATCGAACATCTCTTAATAGCATGATAACATTTTTTTAACATGTCATAGGGCCTTTGTCAAACTTCGAAGTCACATTATAACTATCTTTTGTCGTACAAAAGTCGATAAGTAATCGCTTTTCATGTCGATAAAACCGCTTTTGTGTGTGTCTATTCAATATTGCCTATTTTCTTTTGAAGTGCAGTGAAGCGTTCTTAAGTTTAAATACGTTTAAAGGCCTATTTTTTGCGAATAAAATGTATGAGAGCTTTTTTTTTGAAGCGGTATGAATGCGTTTATTACATTCAAATGTTGTGAACCGTCTACAGTTGTACTATGTATGTATGTATCTCTATCGTGTTTTCAAGTAATCCGTGCAGTGTATGTCAAAAAATTACTCCTCGAAGGAAAAGCTTACCGTGTGAGCAATTAATTTTCTTGCACCTATTTTGATTATTTTATTTACCACTGTCAAAAAGAATCTTATAAAATATCATCACTTAAAATTATCGATAGTTTTATATCGACTACCCCCACCACTAAACGGGCGTCAGCTAGAGTGACCACAGCGTTTCCTCGTGGACTGTTCCGAGCTTTCATTATAAATTGTGGGCACTTTATTGTCCTTAAATAGTAGTGCCTTGTGGTCACCTTAGGTGGCACTTTGCGGTCATTGTAGGTAGTTTGTCGTCTTTAGTAATAATAAATTGCTTTGGATTTAGAAGATTTAGTCAAGTGACCTGATTAGTTTTGGTTACAATTGCGGATAGAGTAATATTGTTTTGAAGAGTAGTAAGGCTGTTTAAGTTTGGTAAAATTACTGACGAAATCGTATTTGGGATCGTTAAATTACAACACGCCTTATGAAGGGCTTAAAGGAAAATAATTAAGATTTTTTTACGTGAAAATGAGTTTTTTTTGTGTATTAGAGAGCTGCTGCTGGGTTGTTTAAAAGAAGGGTCTCTAGAAGTAACAAAGGTGGATTTCAGTAAGGAATAAACTGATACTCCCATCCCGTTGCACCAACAGAGTTTAGGCTCATATTATGATGATTTCCTATGTCAAAAAAGGGTCTTTTTTCCGATGGCAGAAAGTCATCAAATGACAAAAAAGGGGTTAAGCCAGACATAATTAAGCTACATTACAGTGAAACAACAGTAGGATTGACAGAATAGGCTAACCAGACACACAGAACAGTCTTCACTATTTTCCTCTACTAAAATATTTCGTCGTAACCAAAATATAACTCAGTAGTAAGTTTGTGTGGCATTGCCAGTATCTCCACAAGCCGTAATTATACCCAACAGCTGTTTAACGCTGTCCTGAACTCTGCGGTCAGTCCAGTCGGACAGTAAGCCTACACATACACTGGCAACTAAATAGTCGGCCTACAGTTGCCACTGTGGCTATAAATTATATTTAGAAAGAAAATCGTCTTTTTATTTATTAAATACATTTACAAATATTTATAATTCAAATTAAAAAAAACTATTGTAGTCAGATTATTTATTTATATAGATATTTACTTATTTACAATACATATAAAAATCTAACGTAGTAAAAAAAAAAACTACAACTAAAATATGATGATGATGCATCAAAAAATTCGTCCCCATCGCTGTCGACGAAGAGACTGCCCAAGAGGCTGGCAGCATTACCTCGTTGGATGGCCATGCTGATCCTTTGTCCGAGGTAATAGCCAGCCTTTTGGTCACGAGAAGCGTCAACCAGACGCCTAGATAGACAAAATATTAAAGAAAAAATGAGAATTCAATCAAAGTTTTTAGTCAGTTTGATGCCGGAGAAAAACCTGAACGTTGCTACGCGCGTTTTTCCATTTATGTTCATACTGATTTACTTATGAATCCAAACCAACTATCGGCCGACTAAAAGTTTGTAGTGTGCTACTCTGAACTCATACAAGCTTACAGTCTTTTGTTTCCAATTCTAGAATGGCACTGTTAGTATTTTAGTTATGAATTTTGGAAGATAATATTTTTTAAATAGAGAGAAAGTCTATACGAATATTGTACTTACTAAAGCGTTTATTTCAGGAAGTGTTGGATTGGTTGGGGAGATTTTTGCAGTGTTGGATAGCCCATTTATCGAGAAAGGTATTAGACTACTTTTCGTCAGAGTGCGGGTAGTATACTTTCTACAACTCAAGTGAAACTGCTGGCAGAAGCTAGTATTGCTTGATAAATATAGAATATAGCACTGAATTTTTCAAATCGGGTCAACAGTTTCTGAAATTAGCGTTACAACATATATTACAATAGGTGTCTTCAACAACTGAATAGAAACCACAAGAAACCTCTATCAATATAAAACAGTCACACGCGATCCACGATCACTCTTCAAGGACTCAGAAACTTAGTTACTTCTTCTCAGTTAATGCACTAAAATTGCATTGCCTTGAAGACAGTTTTATTGCGATTCTCCCGTATCTCGTGGCTTTGAGGTGCAGTTCAAACAAAATATTGACGTCGATATGGTCAAGGTAAAGATTAACTTGCTTTGGACTTAGGATGAATCTAAGAGTGTATAAGGAGTATCGTGTCATCAGATAGACAAGTTATGGAGATCACATACCTAATACATAAGAACGAAAAACTGACTCCAAGATGATAATGTGAGTAACTACTCACACGTCTCTAACTAGAAAAATGCTGAAAATATTGTGACTTATCGCTATCTTAGTTGATTTTTCAGTGAAAAACTAAGTGAGTCCACTGGTGTGATAGTTGCCTCATTGGTCCAGTTGAGCAATTGCTGTTCACGGGTTCGATTCCCGGGTCGGGGCAAAATTGCTTTCGGCTATTGTCAGTTTATGGGGTTATTAAAAAAACATGAAACAACCCGGATTTTGGAAGTTATTAGTACTGAACTGGAAGAGCGGTTTTCAGCATTCGCTTTTGCGATTAGTAAACTTATATAGCAGTTAACTATACTAGTTATAATCGTAAAACCATACCATAAGACTACAAGCCTAAACGGACCAAATCCAAAATCTCCTATTATAGCACATTATAAATATTTACGCTCCGAATCATGCGCACGCGCAGACTCCGTTAAACCGAGATTAACTAGCCGTATATCAATTGTAACCCTTTGTAGTAGAGTTATAAATTAGCCAGTTAACTCGTGTTAACTGTGTTTACGGTTTAATTTTAACCGGTTAGTTTAAACTAGATATTTTTGATGTTTAATCTGTTTTTCAAGGTGGTTTGCTTGTTTGGTAATTGTTATTATAGTTTTATGGTCGATTTTGTTGCGAAGAATTGTTTTTATTTGGTCTGAAAATCTGGTCTAAAAGTTATAAGCGGGACTGTTACCGTCGTACCACAAAAACTTTTAAACGTCTGTTGAACACTTGTCTAAAAAATACAGATTATGACGTTGAAACAAGGTCTGTTTTGCAGCCATACTTTTTTTACACAAGTGTTCAACAGATGTTTAAGCTTTTGTAGTAAGGCTGTTAAGATTGGTGATACAATTTGAGGGACTTTTATTATAAACTTAATTCTGAACTTCTTTTTGAAAATTTTACTTAAATATTGTGAAAACTCATTACAATAAAATTCAGTTATGAAACAAAAAGTTTCGTAAGATTAAATATCCTGCGATTGTTTAACTACTTAGTAAGCCAGGTCACTGACCTCTAATCTTTAAAACATTGTATAAAAATTACAGGCGATTATCATTGTTTACAAAGTATAAATAAACCGGATTAAATATTAAGATAGCGGTAATAAGTTCAACATCAAACAATTTTTCCTGGAAAGGAAATTCTTTAATACAGTTCAGAAAACAACTAGAAAATATAATATTATGTATTCTATTATATTATGTATGCTAATGTTATAACGCTTAAAGGTTTGCTTGAACGCACTAATCTCAGGAACTACTAAAACGATTTTAAGTTATTTCAGTGCTAGATAGCCGATTTTTAAGGCTTGTTATATCCCGGTACGGACAGTAGTTCATACGGGACGCGGGAACCACGGGAAAACGGCGAGTTACCTATATACATAGATAAAAGATCTATTTATGTACGTCTATTTAGTATTCAATTCGGTTATTCTCTGGTTGTCTTACACATATCTTTCTAAGTAAGTAATGCACCTACCATGTTATCTCTGTATCACCTTAAGGTTGACTGGAGATAATGCATATGGCATTAAGTCCGCCTTTGTAATTGATTGCATAAAGTTAAATAAATAGATATAAATTAACTATTTCTGAATTTACTGATCCAAAAACCTTCCTAGCTTACACCTACCACCGCAAATCATTCCTCTATTCGCTTTGAAGGCAGTAATTACAGGAATACGGTACAATGTAGCTTTGTGACTATGATCTGCGGCGCCTCTGTGTACTGCGAGATACGGGGAAACCTCACTAATTTCCTTCTCAAACGAGTAGATATGTTAAGAAAGGAATGAAGGATAAAATCGTCACCTGTCTATATCGACCTTATCGACCATCATCATCATCATCATCATCATCATCAGCCTATCGCAGTCCACTGCTGGACATCGATGGACCTTATCGACCGAATTGTATAAAATGTCATAACTTTGTACTTCATTATTTTATACTCATATTTTTTTTTGTTTGTGATTCTTCTAACGTTAATATAATATGTATTAAAATACAAATTTTCTAAAAAAGAGTAACCGTGGTGTTTCTTGTTTTCTTGTTGTCGTTTATTCTCTGTAGGAAGCTACTTTTGGAATAGGCATCTAGAATAAAACTTATTTAGGTATATTTTGACATTTATAAGTGCTTGTGCATGAAATAAATTATTTGACTTTTATCCACGATTCTTCTAGAGTTAGACAATTCGGGCGAGGTTTCAAACGATTTATAAAAAGAATTCTGGAATTCGATTTCATTGCTGCTGTCGATTCTGACAGATGTGCGTTCACTATTAGACTGAAAGCGGATATAGCCGACCGACGGAGGGAATGTCAGACTCTTACTGACTGAAACCCATCATGTACCTTCTTAAGCCCTTTATGTACCAGCGCCGCGGTAACTCACGCGAACTAGTGGGCCCCTCTGGAACTAACACTACCCTAAAAAACGAAATCCAATTACAAATTCAGCTTAACAAACAATAATAAAATTAGAATAGAAATTACTTTCCATAAATAGGTCTACTTTTAACCAACAATTTAGTTCAGAAATAAAACAATAAATACTGTCTAACACAAAACTAAGTAAAACTTTAGTAAATAAACAAGGCCTAGCCAGACGTTAATAGGCCTATTCTCCTTTGGGTAAAAAATTGCTTTTCAATAGTGTAGCACCTAGTTTCAGGTAACGATGTCTGAGCGGTTTTTAGGAGAGGGATTGTATAATAAGTTAGTGAAACAATGGGGACAGGATACAGTTAATTTAGAAGTACAAAGGTAGGTTTTGACATAAGTTCGTGTAATCAATTGAAGGAGCCTAATAGGCAAAAGCTTGCTGGAGCTACCCATCCATGGACCGACCGCGCCTTGCGTTGCTTAACCTGCGTTTGAGGGCTGTGTATTGAAGGATTGCGGGATTGTTCGAAAGAGCTACCGCAGCTCTGGTACATAAAAGGCCTATGACGGAACACGACGGTTTTTAGTCAGTAAGAGTCTGACACTCCCTCACCGCTGCTAACCCACAGCGGGAGGGGTCATTTGAAGATTTATGACGTCGTTAAAAAAAAGGGCTGAATTGATTTATTTCACCATCTAGACTGAGAAGCTTCATGATTAATCCTTGAAAGATGATCCAATTCTCTCCGGAAACGAACTTGACATTGTTTTGCCTCTTCTCCAACCGAAGCGATATGATTTTCCCCCTAACACATCTAAAACGGGCAGGTTTTGAAATTATCATGTCAAAGTTTTTGTTGTCTATCTGTGAATTTTACTGTTTTCAGGACTACTTTCATAAATTAAAAAAAAAAACAATAAACATGCTAGTCATGTATTGTCATCATAACTCAGAGCGTGTGCAAAATTTCATTCTAATCGAAGACTGGGAAGTGGGTCAAATTAAGATTCCAAGATTTTCTTACATACATAGTTACAAGTGAAGCTAATATTAATAAGCGTGTTAAAAAGCATGCACGAGATGGTAAAATGTGCATTTTCAAATATTTTTCAGGCAGTCATAAAATCATTATGCAAAACTACATATTGTTATTATGTGTGTGTGTATTTCTTTTGCTAGTCCATAGAAAAATAAATAAGTTGTCAAAACTAGACAAAAATATGATAAGGAGTTAACCTTCTACCATTTATCTGTACACCCAAGAAGCTTTCCAGAGATGAAGTTTTTATGTAAATGACTACGTATATAGCCCACATAATATACTTTTAGCTTAAAAGAAATTGTTCGAGCGCACACCAAGTTATTTGCTCGAGTCATATTTGAAAGGGGATATGTTCATTTATTATTTAGACTCCATCTTTATGCCTTTTAAGTCCTGGTCTAAATATGGAGTACTTGTATTGAAGAAAAGAGTTTATATTCTTTTCCTGGAGTTGGTTTTGATCGGTATATTTCTTTTTTTAACGAAGATTGTTTTATGTTCAAGCGTTTAATTTTAAACATGAATTTAGAGGTAGCTACTTTCATAACTATACTTATGGCCTTCCCAATATTTTATCTATTTATTGATTTGGTTACAAAAGATAGAGTTTTCATAATAGGCCCATACAAGTAATATCAAACTCCATTAGAAGGATTGACGTATTGTCGCCAAGGAGAAGAAGAAGTCAGCAAAACCACAGAAATTGAAACAGAGTATTAGGAGCGGCCGTTAGACATCACGTGTTATCGGTTTACTAAATAGTTGTTGCCCAACTACCTAGAGAACCACTTCCCGCAACCGGGTAAAAGTAATCTATATTCATTCTCCATCTCTAGACTTTATGTGTAGCTTGACTTAAATTAGTTCAGTAGTTTAGGCACAGATTAGGTACTAACCGTCGTACAATAAAAACTTCTAAACGTCTGTTGAACACTTGCCTAAAAAAAATATATTTTTTTTTAGTAAGGCTGTAAATGTTTAGCGGGCTTTCAGACAGACAGAGTTATTTTCGCACGTATAACAAAAGTAAAGATTGAATATCAATTGTAGATGTTATTTAGTATTAAGTTATATTTATTATTAAGTTATTGTAAAAAGTTATTTGTAAATATAAATAAATACTAACCCGTCAATACTTAAAAAAAAAAAAAAAATTGTAGATGTTAATTACGTAATTCGTAATTTTAATTGATGTCACATACATTATTATTTGTGCCCATTTAACGGACGGACGAGTTTTTCGACTGAAAACCGATTTGAGGGAAACCAATTTCCGAATTAATTATGCAGCAGTGCAATTAATTGCATTTGACTGTATTTCTCTGTAGTGAAACACGTGTTTGTATACCGTGGGTGCACTTGCATTGTGAGGTAAATTATAGCCGTACATAGAAACACAAAAAAACCTTTTAACTCATATAGTTAGTGATTTCATTGGTTGCAGTAACTTGATGTAGGTTAGGTAGTCCCAAATAAATTAATTTTTGAAAATTATAATACAGCTATGTCATTTTTACCTGAGTTTGTAACTCCGTGGAAATCGGTTTGTTTTTGATATTTCTGACTAACGGCGGTTCCCTATATTCTACATTCCTATTGATTTCCTAACTAGACGTAGAATTTTAACATTGCTAATGTCAGATTCCTGCCCTGGTAACTGGGTGGAAGAGGTCAGATAGGCAGTCGCTCCATGTGGTACACTGGTACTCAGCTGCGTCCGGTTAGACTGGAAGCCGACCCCAACAAAGTTGGGAAAAGGCTAGACAGATGATGAGTAGTCGCTTAGACACTAAAGTCGGGTACCTAGGAGAACCCAATAAAAGTTATGTACAAACTAACATTCCATCTTTCGCACATTCACTTATTGCATGGGCGCATAAGTATCCAGACCTTTTAACCTTTATATGCCAACACTATAATATCCAGTGTTTATTCCTGATATACATTCATATTCAACAAGTTACCTAAGTACCACAAAAACATAATACCTCGTTACAAATCCCATCCCACTACTAAGATTTCAAATCATGGAGAACAAAATGACTAGCGGAGGTGCCATAACGGAAAATCGCCTAAGAAAGTAGCGCGACAACATGCGGGTGTTCGGGGGACGAGGAACGTTACTGTCTTCGCCCTTATGCGCCTTCTTTGGACCCGCCTATTATTTGTTATACCAAAAATCGTTGACAGATAGAATCATCGGCTCGAATCTTGAGCGCTGACCTTCACCTGTGCAGAAGTGATTTATTAGCAAAGAACCAACCCCGAGTGACGGCTTTGACGCGATGCGCTACGGGCCAAACACCGCTTTAGCCCGCCCCCGCGCCTTATAAAGTAAACCAATAAATTACTTCTGCGCAGGTGAAGGTCAGCGCTCAAGATTCGTGCCGATGATTATAATACAGATGTCTCAAAGAACCTGACAGCCTCGTTAGTTCACTCATAACTGATCGTTTTGGTCTCCTACCTGCATTATGGCATCTCCATCCATCTTTCCTTACTCCATGTTGCAAATCTTTTCTGCTATCGTTTCGTATCTAAATGTCTATCAAAGTGCCATTTACGTACACGACGAGATCAACCTAATTTGAACTTTAATCCCTCTCTATAAGGTCACATTTTGATTTATCAAAGTTTATTTACTTTAGCTTCCTAAGATACCCACGCGATGTCAAAGTTCTAATCATTTGCGCGATATTAATTTAGATATCAATTACTGTTATTGGAATTTAAGCTTAATGGTACTTGAAATAAAGTCTGAATTGGTTTGGGGAAGTTTTTGAAAGTAGCGTAGGCGATTGCAAACAGTATGTATAAGGGTTTATGAATTTGATATCGTGTTTTGATATTGAATTAAACAAGTTTTCCTAATGTCCGTAGTTTAGTATGGGAACATTGAGACCCGGTAGGTAAATATAGAGTTACCTTAGGTAAATAGGTAGGTATATTAGATATACTACTTGTTCTTTACGGTTTCTCCTGCCTTTTAAGGGAACTGAGATATAACTCCATACCATATCTGTGGAAAGGTTTTATAGTAGAATATCTTTAGGTATAAGCTGTAGAGTTTGTTTGAAAACGCAAATATCAGAAGTTACCGACGGTTAAAAAAAAGCCATTCCTTTCCCTAGTTTTAAAGCTACGTCCATAATAAATTTCATGTAGGTAAATATTTTTTATTGATTTACCTAATCCTTAAGCGTAAAAATAAATAATCCAAAAATTTGAATTTCATTTTGATTTTGATCGTGAATGATAAGATCTCGCCTCATATAGAGAGATTAGTTGAATCACAAATCATACATTTTGTACAACGAATTTTAATTTCCTGCTCCATTCATGTCATTCATCTCAACAAATACACTAAAACTAAATCAACTAAAACATGTTAATTAAATCACCGTTGTCCTTTACGTCTAAACTAAGATAAATTAAACCAAACCGATCACGATCTAGGTTTCTTGATAGAAAACCGGTTACCTAGATAAGATATGTAGGCAAATGCACGGCCTTGGGAAGAACGTGAGAATTCCTATTGGTTACTGTTTAAACTACAATTTAACTAAAGTACCTGTTCCTGTTACAGCCTTTTTATCGTCCTACTGCTGGGCACAGGTCTCCTCTCATAAGGAGCATTAATCACCATGCTTGCTCAATGCGGGTTGGTGATTTCAGACTATATAGTTCAGGTTTCCTCAATATGTTTTCCTTCACCTTTTTATCAGCCATTGGTGTCCAATACTTAGAAAGTACATACAAACTTAGAAAAATTGAATTGCTGCACTTGCCTGAACTTTAGCTTTATTATATTCAGCGGGACCCAGCAGGGCCAAGGCCTGCCGGGGCTGCGGGTTGTTCGAGAGATACCGCAGCTCTGGTACATAAAAGGCCTACGACGGAACACGACGGTTTTTAGTCAGTAAGAGTCTGATACTCCCTCAGCGGGAGGGGTCATTTGATGATTTTTGACGTCGTTAAAAAAAAAGCTTTCCTATATTCACATCTAAGTAGACATTCTTTTAACCGACTTAAAAAAGGTGGAGCTTTTCCATTCATCGAATATTTTTTTAACAATATCTATCAGTAAATATAGTCATTCAATGTTTGTTTACATTTTTAAACTAAGCAGTGTTGAGTAGAATTCTTTGCAAGTGGTTTCGTGGCACAAGCTAGATTAATTCGCAAGGATTGGGTGGTTTTAACGCGTCTAAGGAGATGTACTCACTCGCGGAAAACGACTTTAGAATGTAAGAGGTTTTGTTCTGTTAAATATTTATTATGGATGTTAATCTATGGTGTGAAAAAAAGAACAGCACTGGTGTAATCTGAAGATTAAATAAAAAAAAGAAAATTGTGGAAAAACGTTACGTTTAATGTATTTGCTTACTAGTCTTCCATTAAATACGTATTGTCCAGTGTCCTAGTGTTTCCATTCCCATTTTTACCCGACTGTCACAAAAGGTTATGTTTTGTACTTAGAGGTACTTAGATAGCGCTCGAAGGACGATGCGATAAAAAATAAAAGCTCCAAGTACTATGCGATCAAAACAAACCGGAGTTATTTTTATATTTCATATATTTAAAAAGTAAGCATTAAAAACGAAATAATAAAAATATTATTCAAACAAAACACAACTTTTCTTTCAAGTCAAACATATATACTTCAAAAAAAGAAAGTCGTGTCCCAACATTGTGTTCTCCCCCTAACTCAGCGCCGACTGACAGATCCCCGTTGACAGTATTGTATTGTAGGCTTTACCCGGCCACTTTATACTTTACCCTGTTACTTTTATACTTTACCCTGATACTTTTATACTTTGCGTAATGCTATGGTGCGTTCCTTATTGTTTTATTTCTGAGAACATTTGACGGTTTTATGTCAATTATGGGTAGACATTTTGATTTTGTTTTATTTTGGGGTAAAAATGTGTGTTTATTTTTAGATTTTGGATTATTTTACAATTGTATGTAATAGTAGGTACTAATTAATAGTTATTTGACGCTTTTTAGTTTTAGTTAATTTACATTTTATTTTCTGTGTAAAAATAATGTAAGTATGTTCGTTATTTTTAATTGGTTTGTTTATTGGTTTTTAATTTTAAAGCCAATTAATTTTATTGCTTTCGGTATTAGTTTTAATTAAACTAGGTATAACATTTATTTTTATACAAAATAGAAAGTTTTTTTTTAAATATGTATATTTCTTGCATTTTAACGCGAATAAACGCTTTGATTTGATTTAAAAAAGTAAAGTGATTTCTTTACCAAAACTATCGTAATTATTATGAGCTATGATTCTTACATTATGACGTTTGTTTTTATATCAAAAGACATTTGACAATACCCACTAGAAAAGGTTTTCCGATTTCAAACTTCAGATATTAAAATTTTATTGAGGGAGTTCTGAAAATATTTTTGTTTACCTTACCCTTGATTTCAAGATCTATTGGGAAGAAAATACCTTTTATATGTATTATGAAAGCGAAGAGTATTCTTGACCTCTTTCAAATTCAAAATTGAAAACTTTTAAAAAGGTTATTTAGAAGGTTTTAAAGGGTTCTCAGGTACTTCCTATCATTGTATGATATAAGATGAGCTTCAAATTGTAACATTATTTAGGTATTAGCCTCATTTTAATATATCCAGTTGCCCTAGTATTTATTGTGAAATATAATATTAAATTAATTTCAGCCTTTCTGGCAAACATCACATTTAAACAAAACTACACGCTTAAACGGCTGAAACTACTCAGATAAAATTTGGCAATGAGATAGATAGTACCCTGAAGATAGACATATGCTACTTTTTATTCGGTTGATAGGAGTGATTCCCGCGGGTGAAACTGCGGGTGAATCACTTGTTAAAATGGCTATCTTTCGCTACTATTGTAGTATATTTTACCATCATTTACAGTGACAAAGTTATTCTATTTCTTCTAAGTAAAACAGTAGCTGATGTTATTTATCTGAGCGCTAGTAAATCCACGAGCAGAAAGCACTGACACGTTCACAGATCTAAGATATGACATGTGTAGAGAAACACCTAGCTTTTGAGTATTTATAGTGATATAGAGCACTTGCCATTGGTGTTTTTATATCGTACTTGCTGACGGCAAATTTCGAATCGTGTAAACCTTACTGGGCCTCATTTTAAAAGCAAAATAAGCCAAATCAGTCCAGCCCTTCTCGAGTTTTAGGGAGACTAATGAATTAATTTTTATGTTATCAAGTTATTGGTGTGGAACCATATAGTTTAAGGTTGAAAAGCTAACTGGGTTGAGCAGATCAGAAAAGCAGTCGCTCCTTGTTAAGCACTGGTACTCAGATATATCCGGTTAGCCGACCCCAACATAGTTGGGAAAAGGCTAAGCTCAGATGATGGTGTGAAAACATGTACATTATGTATGATTGATACAATTTTGCTTGATTTAGAAATTATTAATGTATCTAATATCTGTGGGTGTTTAATTAATTCGTTGACATTATTGCATTCCAAGTTGACCGACTACGACCAGTTTTAATGTACCTTAAATTTTTCATTGAACAGATATATTTTGGCGTCCTTAGCAAATAAATGCAATTCAAATTGAAATAAAGAACAAAACTACATCTGTGTAATACTAACTGTTTTTAGAAATATCATTGTTTATTTAAAGGAAGTTTTACTACCAACAGCGCTCTATAGCCTCCTCATACTCACCGTATACACCCCTATATAGTTGTGACCTAAATATCTCTCAGTTACTAGTCGTCATTATAGAAATATGTTACACACGCCTTATTCTTATTGAGAGCTCATTAACAATCTCAGGGAAATGCGTCTTATTAGAAATTATAGGAAAAACAAAGCTACTTTCCGTCGAGTCAATTAAAAAGACTGATTAATTAGAGGTTTCTTAGAAGTTTCTTATTTATTTAAGTTAGTAAATGAACTATTATCAATCGGGTATTAACGCAGGGGACATCCCTTACTAATATTATAAACAAGAGTGTTAGAACATTATGTATGGATTAAAAATAACATCACGTCCCTAGCAAAATCTTAGATCTCATCTGCGACGAATATCAACATGTCCCCTTTATTATTTCATACATTTATTTGCAAAGATATTTAGGGTTCCGTAAAATAAGGTAAAACCTACATTATGAATGGAGGAATTTAAAATAATATTGTCATGAATAAATAAATAAAGCATTTATTTTCGACAACATTACGTTTGTGGTTTCACTAGCGTCTAGAGGTAACCGCTTCCCGCATCTGCATAAATAATAAGCATTTGTTATTCTGATATACTTTGGTAAAAATCCGCTCAGTAGTATTTGCATGAAAGAGTGGCAAATATCCATATGTCCAAACTTCACATGTATAAAATTATTGTGATTTAAATAAGCAAAAGATTTATTTATGCTATAACTAAAAAAATAATCGAGCAAAAAATATTAACTTTTGAAGAAAAAATGGTTGACATGTCAAAACATGAAAAGTGCGAAAAAAATAAAATTTAAACTTTAAAAGCCATTTTTCTTTAAAATCGTGTTGAAAACTTAAAGAAACTGCTAGCGAAGCCAAATAGCTTTATTCTTAAGTAGCATCTGACAACGACTGCATGAGAACAGACTGCGATGTGAATCGGATTTTAAGAAACGTATTGTATGGTCGTTTATTTTAAAACCGTTTTTCTTGATAAAGAAAATGTGCTGTCAAAGCTAATATGTCAGATTTTGAAAAATAAAGACATGTACTTTCCAAAAATATTTTTGATGTCCTATTATAGATAGTTCAACTCAGATTTGCGCGCGGCCTTATGTGTGCGTCGGCTTGTAAATATATAACTTTCATTCGTGTGACAGTGACGTCGTCCGAGCATGACGTGTTCGTATCGGTTTTTGTTGTGGGTACAGTCGGTTACGAAAATACTAGTTATTCACGGAGAAATTATTAAGGAGTCAGGTAAAGTGTTTCAAAACATGAAACAACATTTAAAGCTTTTTATTATTAAATATAGTTTTTGTTTTTCCCCTGGTTTGGAAGATTTACATAAATATAGTTTTTCATTATTTTCTTATACGTCTTTTCAAATTGACATTGACAGCATCTAAGAAATAAGGTGAAATATCTAAGATGAATTAAATACTCCTTACATATTTTCTAGCTCGGGGTACGCGGACAATAAATAAAAGTGTGGACTAAGAATGTAAAAAGAGGTACAATCTAGTATAATAATGTAAACAAAATGTGTGGGGAATTTAAAAAAATTATGTTGCTTCGCACAATGTCGACAAAATATGACGGAAATAATGAAACTCATAAATGAACGTTTAAGTCAAATTGATGAAGGGATGTGGGGTAATACTTGTCGACATGTACAAAAGAAAAAAGAAGAATACTATAGACATTTTGACATGGAGTCAGAATTTATAATTCACCTTGGAGAGTAGCGAATCCGAAAATTCATCATTTGATTTTTCAAGTAGCGATTCATAATCATTATAAATAAATAAACATTAAATTACGTAATAACTGTTTTTCTTTAAACACCCTAAATAACTGTATTGTACCCGACTATACCTCTTGTCACGCACACAAAGTCACTGTATATGTACAAGGGTTACCCACACATAAGGCCGCGCGCAAATCTGAGTTGAACTATCTATACTATGAATGGTATATCAATTATTATGAACAATACCTATTTCCGTAGATAGAAAAAAAAGAAAGAATGAAAGAAAAGATGAAAAAAACTTCTGTCTTTTTTGTTTTCTACCACCTGCTTATAATTAAATAATAACTAAGTTGAATCTACTAGTAAAAGGTTTTAAAGATCGCAAAAACTGTAAGTACATAATGTATTTACCTCATTCATTCTCAGAGCCTTTTTCCCAACTATGTTGGGGTCGGCTTCCAGTCTCACCGGATGTAGCTGACCTCCTCAACCCAGTTACCCGGGCAACCCAATACCCTTAGTTATATCAATACTGGTGTCAGACTTCTGACTACCCGTAACGACTGCCAAGGATCTTCAATGATAGCCGGGACCTACAGTTTAACGTGCCATCCGAAACACAGTCATTGGTGTCTAAGATATACTTAGAAAGTTGCATTGGTACTTGCCTGACCTGGAATCGAACCCGCACCCTCATACTTGAGAGGTTGGTTCTTTGGCCACTAGGCCACTACGACCACGACATAATGTATTTACCTACTAAAATAAATTACAAGCTACGGAACCCAACGTGTTTTCGTTAAGTTACTTCACACGACCTAAAAATTGATAGGGTTTCAGTCCCAGACATAGAACCTACTGAATTTTTATTCAATATCTAGCTGATATTTTGATAAAATAAATATTTTTCCTTTGAGTTTCAGAAAATAATCTTCAGGCATTCTTCAGTGAAACCTGTCAGGTAATTGGATTTTTGTGTCATTAGACTTTTACCCTGCGAAGCTGAGGTTAAAATTATCTAAATATAAAGGCTGAGTATGGTTATCGGCACGAATCTTGAGCTCTGACCTACATCTGCGCAGAAGTGATTTATTAGCAAAGAACCAATCCCGAGTGACGGCTAAACGCGATGCACTGCGGGCCAATCACCGCTTTAGCCCGCCCCCGCACCCCACTTCATACCATAAAATGGACCCAATAAATTACTTCTGCGCAGGTGAAGATCAGAGCTCAAGATTCGTGCCGATAACTATACAAAATAATATATATGTATTTGCGTCGCAAATATAACCTATAATTAGGTAGGTATATTTAATCTTCCCTTTTATCTCACGCACTGTTCTTTGTGGATCCTAGGAAAACTTTCCGCAATGGTGTAAAAAGTAGTCTATATCCTTTATCGAGCTCAAGACGAAAGCTTTATTTAATTGACAGATACACGAAATGTGCATTATTTCAAAGAAAACTAAATCTGTATTTACATAAAAATTAAGCTCAAGACTATTTGTGTACCTTTGATTTAAATTGGTTGAGTATTTTTTTCATGAAAAACGCAATAGACAGACAGATAAAGTTACTATCTCATCCTATTTTTTAATATTATAAACGTGAAAGTTTGTGAGAATGTATGGATGTATGTTTGTTATTCTTTCACGCAAAAACAGCTGGACCGATTTGGTTTAAAGTTTTGGAGATAGGTGATATCCTGGATTAACACATAGGCCACTTTTTATCAACATACCAAGCGGGCTAAGCCGGCGAGCGGAAGCTAGTTTATAATATTAGTAAGGATAAAACAGCCTTATTCATGCCAAAGTTATCAAATATTCAGCAAGAAATTACTCACTTTCCCCAACTGATTAGCCGAAGCAATTAAGCTAGTTTGCCCGGCCAATCCGCGGATTACCATTTCAAAGTAAACAAATGACAACTATTACGGAAGTTGATAACTTTGATTATGTTCCAGAGAAATTGTTATAAATCTTCTGTAAGGTTTTAGAGTTTGGTTAACCATCGTACTGTCCAATTTTAATTAGTTTTAAAGTAACTATATTCTAAGCTATATTTATATCTATTAACTTTTCTAAGTTTGTGTGTATTTTCTAAGCATATCTTAGACATCAATGTGGATCAACTGTAGGTCCTGGCTGTCATTGAATAATAATAATAATGTCTATGTAAAACACTGGTACCTAGCTTCATCCGGTCATTAGACTAGAAGGCAACCCAACAAAGGAAAAAGGCTCGGGAGCAAACTGACGTGTATAAACGTTTTTTAATTGATTTATATTCAGTCTATTATGGAGACACCACCAAAATTGTTCGCGAACAAAAAAATACCAAAATTGCAATTTTACGAACGTTTTATATATGTTCGCACACAATTTAGTAAGCGAGTATACCACCCATATCGGAAGTAAACAAGATAAATATAGATACCAGAGATAATACAAACTACCCAAAACATACAAAATCCCGGAACACACAGAATATTCTAACAGGTCATTTTACTTATCCATCTAAGCTATTGAAATATAAATAAATAACGTCACTACAGGGTTAATATCTAATCGACCTGTTAACCTACAAAACTGAACTATTAATTAGATTGAGAATTATTTATTAGAAGCTCGGGAAATGATTTAAGAGGGTCTATATTTTATTGATGGGCTCTTGAAGGGTTGCTTGTCAAAAGGATTAGGGGTCCGTTGGCGTGATACTGAAGATATGCTTGAAATTATATTGGCAATAGTGTAGTATATAAGTAGTCATGTAAGCAGATCAGCCAGCTGCGCAGGATATTTTATAGTGCACAAGCATTTGCGCAGACACATGTGCACTCACTATTCCTTCACTCTCATAGCTCGATGGGACGGTAATTTGACATGACCGGAGAGAGATCACAAGCAGAACCGACATTTACGTGCTCGCCGATGCACGGGTGACTCAATCACCAACTTTCAGACTACGGGTGGAAATACTACTCCAAGTCCTAATAGTTGTAGCAAAACTCGATAGCAATCTGGAATTGAAATCAGAGCACAAGTACCTACTTGTATGAGAGCCATAACCCTACGCCCAACGCTGATACATAAAATGGTTACTGCGCAAAAACTAGCTGAATGTTTCGTGGTGACAAAGAACTTGGCGAGAACTATACTACTATGTTGATTGTTACATAGTGTTGTTGGGTTTGTTCCTAAATTCTTAAGGTTATTAAAATTTTAAAAGTAGCGACTTACGGCATCTTTCCTTCCTCCGTGCGCCTGACGCTGGTTTTCCACTGGAATAAAATATGAAAAGTAAATTCAATGCTGATTAGAATTGACAGTCTAAATAGGTAAAAATTCCAGCATAAAATCTCGACCTTTCTTTTAAAGCTAAATATAGTTTCAGATATAAATAAACGGATGTCAAACCTAAAGAAATATTTTATTCTGTATTGAATTTATATGAAAACTCGCTTCCTATTCCTATCCTTGTCTCTCACCAAACATTTTATATATTTATCTCGCTCACTCCACAATACTGAGACTAGACTACATTGCAATTCTTTAGAACTAAATCAAAGATAAGTCCTTATATTTCTGTATTATTCTAGCACACAGGAAAATATATCTCACATCTCTTTCTACCATCAGCTGTTCGATAAATATTTTGAGTACGCACACTGCAAACTTTTAGTCGGCCGATAGTTTGTTTGGGCTCATAAATCAGTATGAAGATGAATGGTAGTACGCACATTACAAAGATCAGGCATTTAGCCGGTATCAGACTGAGTGAAAACTTTTATTGGAATTAAGATTTTTTCATCACCTCCCGAGCCCTTTCCCAAGTATGTTGGAGTCGGCTTCCAGTCTAACAGAATGCAGCTGAGTACCAGTGTCTTACAAGGAGCGACTGCCTATCTGACCTCCTCAACCCAGTTACCCGGGCAACCCGATACCCTTGGTAAGACTGGTTGTTAGAGTTACTGGCTGGATTTTCTATTGATCCTTGATTGATATTTTTTTTGTATACCCTCGGGTCAACTTTCGGCCGACTGTTAGTTTAGTCTACAGTGTATAGGTACTGTTTGTAGTATTCTGCAATTTTATTATAATTATGACCAAAAATGATTTAGTTATATTTGGTTTAACTGACATTTAGTTATTATTGTTTTCAAGTGGGTGTGGTTCTATTCTGAGCGAGAACTCTTTGAATGTTAAAACTCAGATAGGTATTTAATAATTGATTTATTTATAAAATGTTCAGTGTGGGATTTTTTAATTAAAGTTCGCGTACCAGAATGAAAAAATCTTTTGTTTTTTAATAAGCAGTGTCATAGAGATTGCTAATGTATGAATGAATTAGAAGGGAGTGGAGTGAGTTTAAGTAAAATGGCTGTCAGAAAGAAATAGAAGTTGAAAACATATTGCGACGAACTTGGAGTCGGGATAAGAAAAAATAAGAGTTCCTAATTATAAAAACACTTCTCTAAAGACAGAATTTATGTACAAACAAAAATTGTGATGAGAATCTCAAATAAAACAAGCGTGGCGATTAATGCTAATTGGTTTTCTGGTACGAGAAGAGGACTGCTGATTTAATGATTTTTATTTTGAAAATCTTCTCCGCTCCGCTCTACTTTGAGTCTGGGCCTTAACCACAATGCAGTAAGTAGGTATATCGAAATTCAGTTCAGATTACGAGATTTGGCGGTTTATACTATGCTAAAGAGTTGCATTCGGAGATTATTGCTGCGGGTTTGGTTACATCCATTCTATTTGTAAGGATGGTGCTGTAGTGAAAGCGAAGCTTTTTAAGTAAGGTTACCATACCATTGGACTGTGAGAGAGAGAATAGAAAGTGCACCTGTGTCTGCGCGCAAGTTAGCTGATCTACTTATATTAGAACATCTGCCGCAGCCGACAATCGCCTAGGATACCATTATTATCCTGAGACGCTGGCTGATGTATTTCAAAAACTTATAAAAAATATAGATTTGCACGTGCACGCAAATATTAGGTGTTATTTTCGAAAGGGATGAGGAATAAGGCCTATATTGGTCTCCTAATTCTAAGCTACATCCATCAATTTAGTTGTTCTTTAGTTATGAACCGTTTTACTAGTGTTTTGTGTTATAAATATATGTACCTATTTAATTTTGATTATATTAAACATAAAAATATGTTGTTACTTATCATTTACTTTCTATTTCAGCAAAACTGTATCCACTTGCATATATATTGTTATTTCTTACTTTTAAAATCTTCTCTATATTTGACGCATCGCATATCTTTCTCTACCCCACTATCCTCACCATTACCATACAGAATAATATTGGTATTGCATTGAATTTGGCCCAAATCCTATTTCCTGATAGAATTTAGAGTTTATAGGCTTAGTTATGGCTCTAATGGGCCATTTCGATGAGGGTGTATAATCTTAGTGACCTCTATTATAGTGGGGGACAGTCTGTGCCCAATTTGAGTTCAAGTATTAGGGGGCTGTTTAGGTAAGAAGGAAAATGGATAGCCTGGTAGGCTAGTTTGTGGTCTATGACTGGTAATTTTTAGGAATTTGCAGAATCAGACTGTTTTTTTTCTTCTTAGATTATACACAAGAAGAATCTTCATGGTCCTGAAAGTTCGTAATTTAATCTTCACTAATACTATACACACTAATTTTAACTGGATTTTGTTTAAACGCTAAAATCTTAGGAATCACTGGACCGCCTTAATTATTTCAGTGTTAGATAGCCCATTTATCGACTTACCTCCCCACTCAGAGACATTTAATGATTACTTAAGTCACTCCTTAGTGACGGAATGTCATACAAATCCTTCACTAAGGAATAGCTTAAGTAACCATTAAATGACTCTGAGTGGGGAGATAAGGCTATAAGACTATTTCGGTTTTATTTCGGTGTAGGGCGTGGTTACAAGAAAACATTGAACAATTTAAATTATACCGAAAGCCTACCATAATATGATCTAAACATTTCTCACATACGTATCAAAAGGACCAAATTAGATTTCCAACAATTTCAGTTCCTGTAATCCAAAAACGCATCAACACAAATATTAACAAGCACATGATTCTCAAACTTTGTCCCAATTACACCGAAATATTTTCAATAATAATGAGAAATTCAAATTACTCGGAGCAGTACAAAATTAATTACACGAAGTCAGGACGAAATACGAAAGTTGAGGACTCGAGATGGCCTTTAATTGGCCAGCGTCCTCAAATTGTGGACCAAACTAAATTATGAAGCTTATTAAATTACTTTTGAGTGTTTTTGGAGAAAAAATATTTGTATTTTTTTTCACAAGTTGCTTTTTTAAGTGAGGAGTTATTAGTCTTGGTCTAGGTTTGTGATTCTCAAAGTTTTTTCGCAGTATTGGTTGACCACAACTATAAAACTTTTTAATTTTCTGTGGGTATCGTGGAAGTAGTTATTCTGACTTTACTGACTGAGGGTTCAAAAAAAAGGAACCGGGTTAATTTAATATAAATAAAATTATCGAATAAACCAGAAAAACTTTATTTTAAACGTTTTTTTAACCTAAGACATGTATGTACCTATCTATATTCATAAATTGTAGTGTACATTTATAATAATTTATTAATTAGAGATAAAGTTTGAGAAACCCTGGCTTTGAGTGGATATTAAAATAAAGATTTTATGTTTGGAATAGGTATCAATGACATAACCTTTAATCTAAAATTAATGTCATTCGTTTAATTATTTTTTTGATTTATTATAATTACATAGACAATGAGATTGTATTATTTTAGAGATCAATTTTGTGACGCCTTTTATTAGTTTTAAGATTTGTACTCTTAATGTAAATAGGTACAGGTTAAGTTATAAAAATATCTTGCTAATATTCTTTCTCAAATTTTTTTTGGTGATTTATTCACAAAACACTTCCTGAACCAAAAAAACCCAAGATGACGTTAGTTAAATAATATTTATTTTATAACTTAAAACGTCACTACCAAATCCCCTTTCCTCGCATCTATCTGCTAAACTCTCGAACGTCTGTTTTCTCATCACGGGAATTTTAAAGCGGAATCTGTCAGACATTTGACAGAACCGTTTACGTTAAACCTTATATAACGATACACGTTCCCGGTACCGAAACCGGGATATTTCGCCTATGTGCAGAGGGCGTAAGTGAGATTCTGGAGAATTTGGAAATATAACTTACAAGTACCTCGGACAAAGAATCAGCATGGCGATCCAACGAGGTAATGCTGCCAGCCTCTTGGGTACGCTACCAGTTGACAGCGATGGGGATGAATTTTTTGACGCTTTTCAGATATAGTGTTTTTTTTATTGTTTTACTAGGATAGTTTTTTTTTGTTTTGTAAATATCTATGTAAATAACTACGTAAATAAAATACTTACAAGTATTAATGTACTGTTGACTCGAGTTAAAAAGTTTGCAGGTTGATCTGAGAGTTGTTTCTTTGATATTCAAAATGGATCGAAAAGAGTTTTTGAAATAGATAAGTTTGCTGTCTAGAATGAAAGCCTTCAAAAATAAAAAATATTTTTTTGCAATATGCATACCAATGTGAAAGTTTTTGAGACTACCAATGTGTGTCTATTTTTTCACCTATAGTCAAAATTAAGTGTAATATAGATTATCAATCAACCTTTTTCTATCGGGCAAATGCCTGCTCATTTAATACCAGATAAATAAGATAAAAATTTTGTTGTCACATATATTAAAATCTTAAAAAAACCAGTACCGTGTACCCTTAGTTGTCACAAATATTAAAATCTTTAAAAAACCCAGTACCTACCATACCTTGTACCTACAGTATTTGTAAACATTTTGAAGTTTTTCACACACTCCCAAAAATACAGTTTTCTAACATACCCCCACTTCATATATTTGCGTAGCAGAATATTTCACATCGCAAATGTTTGCTGTTCCGAGACTCAATTTGAACCTGTTATTGACACGAACGTATTTTTGTATATATATGTTTATATATGTAGGAAATATTGGGCTACTGTCCTTGTGCTTGTTTGGGTTATTTTAGGTTACAGGAAGTTTTGTTTTGAAGTTAGTCCTGTAATGCAGGTGTATTTTTACTCAGAATTGAGTTCTTGATTGTGATTGTTGTTGATATTTTATTTCTCATTAGAACCTACATACAGTTCTCTTAATGAGATACAAAGTACTTACTATTACTTAAATTAATTATTTACACCTCCAGTTATAATATCTAGGTTTACATTAGAGTGTGCATACATAATTCCTAAGTTTCTTTTTAAATACGTTAAGGTTGTTACAATCTCTCATATCATTAGGTTAATTATTGTATTGACTTGAGTCAAATATATGGATTTATTAGCGACCCTGGGAGCTACTCCGCGTACTCGGAAAAGCTTATAATCTATAGCCTTGTTCAGTATATATAGGCTATCTAACAAAAAAAGGTTTTCATTTAAATTGGCTCAAAGTTTTCTCAGACAAAGGCAGAAACAGAGACAAATGTAAAACTCTTTAACATTACTAGAAGATAAAGGTTTTATAATTTAGTACTTATTTACGACTCCCCAAAAATGTAGTAAAGTGAAAAACATTAGATACGTCATTAGGTAATAAAATTCAATGGCAATATAAACACAATGTAACAACTTGGAAGTCTATAGTTATTTTTATGTTTCTGGACCTCTGTTTTTATAATTATAATAATAATCTCGACAGTTTAATAATAGTACCTACCTTTATTTATTCAAATTATTGCATACCAATTCTAATCACTACTGATTACACCCATAATATAGATATTTAAAATAGTTCCACTGAAATAACATAGGTTTTCAAATATTCAACTATTCAATACATTTGTACATTCAATAGTTATATAGTATTCCAAAGCGTTGACAGAAACGTTTTATTACAAACACATTAATTTTGTACCATTTGTAATGGTACATTTAAAGTACCAACACACTGCAGACTAAACAGTCGGCACAGTTGACCCGATAGTTGTCAAAAATATGTATATTCTTTAAGTAAATCTTGATTCCAATCAAAGTTTACAGTTGGTCTGATACCGACTAAATACCTGATCTTTGTAATGTGCGTACTATCATTCATCTTCATACTGATTTATGAGCCCAAACAAACTATCGGCCGACTAAAAGTTTGCAGTGTGGTTACTCTAATGGTTCATAAACGATCAAAGCCATAATATAATAATATGCACTAGTAAAATAGCATAAATTCTAAATTAATACGAGAAGCGTTTGTGGGGAAATTATTACGATGATATTGCATTTATGTGAAAATCATGGCAGATGTAAGGATTTTTAGTGTATATGTTATGTTAATTAAAAGCTTACTAACACTCGATAGATGCTCCCCTTATTTACTCGCTTATGTACGTACTCCCCTAATATACACTCTTATGAACTGTCCTTATACCAACTCATGAGCTTCTCTTATATACTCTGACGTGCTCACCTTATACACACTTTATGTACTCCCATTATATACTCACTTATATACTCCCATTATATACTCCTCTTATATACTCGCTTATATACTCTCTTATGTACTCCCATTATATACTCGCTTATATACTCCCCTTATATACTCTCTTATGTACTCCCCTGCCAAAATATTGATGTCGGGTTAGATCTTTCAAAAAAAGTTGGAATACATTTTTCCTGTTAGCAAAGCTGCAAACTCCAACGATATTTACTCCAATTTTATAATATTGCAACACCGAACGAGTTTGTCGGCAATCAAATTTATAAGGTCCAATAAATTATGTCATAATAAAGGTACACAACAGATATATTAAATGTAAAAAATACGAAAATAATTGCGTCTTAAAAGTACAAGATGATAATTTATACGCACCTTCGGTAGTTATATTAATTGAATGTCTTAAAGCGGACTATATTAAACTGCCGTTACTGACAACCCTGAGGGCTTAAGGCTGGGTGCACATTTGCGACTTTTTGGTACAATCTGAACATTTTTATGACGCAAGCTGTGATGGCTTAAGACTGTTCCTTATATTCTATCCATCTTTTGATTTTCTTCTTACAATAGATACTTAGGTTTTTGATATTGCTTGCATGGGAGTTACATCAAAATTCTATCTGTAGCAAGCAAAGCATCAGATGGAAAGTATACCTATTGGGAAGGGTCTTTAGTGCTAAGGCACCTGATAATACTTAAGTTCTACGATCATTAAAAACATTTTCCTTTCAAAGTTGAGGAAAGCAGTACATATTTACTCATACACGAGAAGGACTCTCAAAAGACTTAGGTATTTAATTTTTAACTTCATTTAAATCACTTGATTGCTAATCTATCTACTATTCTATACAATGTACACACTATATATACAAACTTAAACTACTTATCTTTATACAAAACTAAAAATAAAATACTATAGGTATACAAAATATATATAAACATAAAACATATATAAACGAACATCGATCAGGCGTCGAAGTACTTATTCCTCCGCATCTATAGAAAAAAAGATTGAAAGTCAATACAATACAAAGTCTCATGTAAAAGTGCTCATTTTTAACTAATTAATTTTTTATCAAAGTTAAATAATCCAACTTTAGTTTTAACATAACTTTTTTGTTACATCGACTTTTCCCTTGCATGAAAATCGTTCATAAATTGAGTTTCCAGCCATTCTCATGCAAGCCTAACTTGTTAAGTTAAACATGAAGTTATTTGCTAAATTCGTTATAAAGAGCTTTTTAATGTTAGCTAAATCAATTTTTAATTAGTATTTGCCATGAAAGAATTTTAATTTGTGATTTTGGCCTAGTGGGTAAAGGACCAACCTCAAGTACGAGGGCGCGGGTTCGATCCCAGGTCAGGCAAGTACCAATGCAACTTTTCTAAGTTTGTATGTACTTTCTAAGTATATCTTAGACACCATTGGCTGTGTTTCGGATGGCACGTTAAACTGTAGGTCCCGGCTGTCATTGAACATCCTTGGCAGTCGTTACGGGTAGTCAGAAGCCAGTAAGTCTGACACCAGTCTAACCAAGGGGTATCGGGTTGCCCGGGTAACTGGGTTGAGGAGGTCAGATAGGCAGTCGCTTCTTGTAAAGCACTGGTACTCAGCTGAATCCGGTTAGACTGAAAGCCGACCCCAACATGATTGGGAAAAGGCTAGGAGGATGAGGATGATGATGATTTTAAAATAGTTACAAAGTAATATGTCGCGATGTTAAAATGGCATGCCAGTCCACAGTCGTCTATGCGTGATTTTTGTATGTGCACTTTTGTTTAATATACTTACTATAATTTGTACTTATATTTGAAACTGTTTGAATGTTTCTTGTGAGATGACGGCAAATAGAAGAGTATGGAAGGAGACAACATGCTGCGCCGACCCCAAATAACGGGCATTTGGATAATTATCTACATATGCACATTTTAAAAAGCTTTTTACCCTACCAAGAAAAACACATCACTGTAGGCACACCTATTTACTGATAATATCAAAAAAAATCGATTCAACCGAAAAAGATTCGATTTTTATCATCGCTCAACTCATTTGTATGGATAAGTCGCGAACACATAAACGGCCCAAAATAAATCTAGAAAAATTCACATGTCTATGATAAATCGCACACATAATAAAACCGATACAAATATTGAGCTATAAAGTAACAAATTGTCTATAATAAAACCATAAATTTCACACATAGCAAAATAAATCTTTATCTGACAGCTATTGAGATTAAAAAAAAGATTGATTGCAATCCGATTTTTAAATGACAGCCCTATAAGTTTCAATCATGGAGAACAAAATGACTAGTGGAGATGTCATAACGCGAAATCTCCTAAGAAAGTAGCGCGGCAACATGCGGGTGTTCGGGGGACGAGGAACGTTACTAGCTCTGCCCTTACACACCTTCCACGGAATCCGTCTCTTATTTTCGAAACAAAATCACCAAGCAATCAAGAGCAACCATTGACAGATTGGTTTTGATATGACAAGGAACCCTTACGCCTCGTTAGTTCTAGTAACTGATCACGCCTACCGTACTTCCTACCGACCTACAAGAAGGCCCTGACCTACCTTCCTTATGGCATCTCCGCTATCTTTCCTTCTTCTGTGGCTTGAATCGATATGATTACAATCGCATTGCTGAAATCGATAATCGGTTCTCGATTAGCCATGTATCATGTTTCTGATGTGGAACGGATGTTTAAGGTTTCTTTCCTCGAGGCATTATTGTATTTATGGTTTGGTAAGACATCGACAGGTTTGGTAGTAAGGACTTTATTATACTGTGGTTAGGAATATTAAGAGCTCTATTATCAGGTTTTTCTATACCAATGTTATAAAGCCCAAGAGATTTTTGTTTATTTGCTTAGACATGTAAATCTCAGGAAGGACTGACTTCAAGCATTCTTTCAGGGTTAGATAGGCCATTTATAGAGGAAGGCTACAGGCTATATATCTAGGCGCAGGAGTAGTTCCCACGATACGAACCGCAGGTGGAAACTAATAGGTACCTATACACTAATATAATATAGACAAAACATTTTATTGTTTGTTTCCTTGCTTGTTTGTTTGTACCCAAAAGGTGCCGAAACTACCGAACCGATCTGAGAAATTCTTTCACTATTGAAAAGCTACACTATTTCCGAGTAACATAGGCTACATTTTGTACATATTATGCCGGTAAGGGCAGTAATTCCCTTCAGAACGCTGGTGCAACGGCGGGCAAAAGCTGGTTTATAATATGTATTACTGAGTAATTTTCAGCCAGTATGTATCACTCTTTACATCGAAAGAAAATAAATTAAAACATTTTTACCTCACGACTTGCATTACGCGTTGTAATGCAGATTAAACGAAGCCAGTAACTGACTGATCTGCATAATTGGTGAAACATCTTGACTACGAGTTACTGATCTTATAGATACATTGTATACTAGGTATTATAAATTACTTATTTTTATTAAGATAACTGGTCCAGTGGGAACTACTCATAAACAAGTAAAAAGCACATTGATTAAATGGGCACACAGCGTCTAATTGATTAAATGGGCTATCTAAGACTGAATATTTTTTTCAAATCGGACTTATACATAGTTTCTGAGATTTAGCACGTTCAACTAATCAATATGTATCATGGGAACTACTTACATACCCTGTAAAAAATAATCTGTAGCCTTGGGAAATATGTCTAATCACACTATCTATACTAATATTATAAAGCTGAAGAGTTTGTTTGTCTGAACGCGCTAATCTCAGGAACTACTGGTCCGATTTGAAAATTTCTTTCAGTGTTAGATAGCAAATTTATCGAGGAAGGCTATAGGCTACTTTTTATCCCGGTACGGGAACTAGTTCCCACGGGATGCGGGTGAAACCGCTGGCAGAAGCTAGTATGAAATAATTTATCAAATCGGACCAAAGTTTCCTGAGAAAAGCACGTTCAACCAAATAAACTCTTTAGCTTTACAAAGTATTTCATCAGTAATTTATATGACACCCATCCGCAGACAGACCGCGGCAAGCGAATTTTGAAAATCCTTACTTATACAGTAAAAGAACTTGCAATTAATTGTAAAACAAATAATTGTTAAAATCGATTCATTTCTTTTGCAATAATAAAGATATACCCCTGCGATCCTAATATTCATGCAATTAATTACTATTTTCATACTCTAAGTAAATGGGTTTAGTTTTGATTCAAATATAAATTTATTTGCTAGTATCGTTCTCGTTATAATAAACAGTATTCGTTGCACGTAGGTAGGATAAATATTAACTTACTTCAGATGAGTTTTTTATTGAGAATTGAAAAGGATGCGTTTAGATTAAAGAATTAGATAAAGTAAAATAGTATATCGGGACACCTTTTTACACGCGGTCGGTTAACTTCAAGATAAGCTTATTAATTAACTTGTGTTATGAGTTCTAATACAAATGATTAACTACACATACTTGCATACATTAATAAATACATATTATAACACCCAGACCACAGCCAACAAACATGTTCATAACACAAATGTTAACTTTACCGGGAATCAAACCAGAGACCCTCAGTTCGGCAGTAAGGCAAGCAAGGTGGTGACCATAACACATAAAAAATTGCAGGTCAATGACCTTTCTAAGATGATTACTTTATAACACTTTATCAATAAAGTGTCATAATAAAAGCATAACTGATGAACCATAGTTAAGTCAAACTATAGTTAACTTTAACTGTAGGTAACTGGTGCCATGAAAACTTGTTAAAATTAATTGCCGGCCAAATGAAAGTTGGTCACGTTAAGGGAATAATATCTATTTTATTTTATTTTATTTATTTTATTTATTGGGGACAAAAAACAGTTACATGTTATAAAAGTACAATACAATTATCTTAAAAAAAAAAATGGTAAACATATAACCCACACCAATGTCCACGAATTAACAAAATTGTATAAAAAGAAAGAGAACAGAAGCGTGACTATACAGTACTTTTACTTAAGTTTACAGAAAGAAGAAGAAGAAAAATCGCTACTGTTTATTGTGAGATAAGTTGTCTAGGAGTTCAATGGCCATTACCTTAAATTTTTGATGGGAAAGTGAAAAGATGTCTATGTCCATAAAATGTGTGTTGTAGGTTTCCACTAACCGACGGAGGGGAACTCGTGCCCCGGCATTAGTTTTACACATGTCTGTATGGAACAGTCGAGGCACGCGCACCCCCCGGCGGAGAACAGTTCTAGGTGTTATATAACATAATTTATTGGTAATATCCATACAATCAAACTTATTGTTGCACAGGCCGTGCAACATCATGACATCAAGAAGTAATCGTCTAGATTCTAGACTCAGAATATTGTATCTTTTCAATAACTGCTCATAGGGAGCTTTTGAATGCTTGCATTTATAACTCATTGCACGCAAAAACTTTTTCTGCACCATTTCAAGGCGATCTGTATATTTATTGTAGAATGGATTCCATACTTGGATAGCGTATTCCAATTGAGATCGTAACAAAGTTTTATACAATAACAAAAATGTAGTAGATCGCACAAAGTCACCCGAGGATCTCATGACGAAGCCATACATCTGAAAGGCCTTATTTATAATATTGTCAATGTGAACGTCAAAGTGTAAGCACGAATCTAGCAATATACCTAGGTCGCGGACTGAATCAACTTTATTTATATTTACGTTGTTTATCGAATAGTTATAATTAATTTTATTTTTATTTTTAGTAAATGAAATAGTATGACATTTCGGAAGACTAAGAAAAAGTTTGTTTTCAATACAGTACATATAAAGTCTATTAAGATCATTTTGCAGAAGTAAGCAATCTTCTATATTCTTGCAGGAGATGTAAATTTTAATGTCATCTGCATACATTAGAAAACGTGAGTTAATGAAACATTGTTTTATATCATTGATGAATATGTTAAAAAGAAGTGGACCTAAAATGGATCCCTGAGGAACTCCAGACTCGACTGTTATAGAATCGGATTCGAAACCATTAATAACTACCTTTTGAGTTCTACTAGAAATATATGACACAAACCACCGAAGTAAATTACCGCGTATTCCATTGAAGGCAATTTTTTCCAAAAGTAGCAAGTGATCCACCTTGTCGAAGGCCTTCTGAAAATCAGTATACACAGCGTCCACTTGCACTCTTTGATCCATATTTTCGAATAGGTGATTGGTGAATACCATGAGATTTGTAGTAGTGGAACGTCGTTGTACGAACCCGTGTTGTTCGGGGATAATGAGCTGATGAAAATAAGGATATATGACGCCGTGTACAAGGCCCTCAAAAAGCTTCGACAATGTGGAGAGAAGAGAAATGGGACGGTAGTTTTCTATATTACTTTTATCGCCGCTTTTGTAAATAGGAGTGATAAATGCTCTCTTCCAAATACCCGGAAAAACACCTCCACGTATGCACTTATTGAAAATGATATGCAGGGGTGCAGAAATAGCATCAGATGTCCTTATAAAAAATGTGGGTGGTAAACCATCGGGACCAGCTCCTTTGGATGAATCCAGTGATTTTACCGCCGTATGTATAACTTCTTCGGAGAGATAAATATCAGATAAGCAAGAGGAGTTATCCAAATAGCTATTAGAAGGTTCCCATGTCTCAGGATCAAGTGAGTTAGGTTCGTAGACCGAGCGAAAGAAAGCAGAAAATAAATTACAAATATCTGTAGGGTTGTCAGAAGAAACATCTTTTAGATACATGGTAGCTGGGAAATTAGCCTTACTCTTCCTATTAGAAATATAAGACCAAAAGTATTTGACGTTCTTAGGTATACTGTCTTCGACCAGGTTCATATAATTGCGGAAACAGTTAATAGACTCTCTGTGGAAAAGTTTGCGATAATTGGAGAATTTTTCATAATCAGATAAGTTGCAGTACGTTTTCCACTTAACCCAGGCACGTTCCTTTCTTTTAAAGATATGAATTAAGGAAGGTGAAAACCAGACGGGAAAGTTAGAATTTTTTGTTCGGGTTAATGGAACGTACAATCTGATTACCCCGTATAAGATATCATACAACTTATCGACAGCCATTTCGGAAGAGAGACTAGTGAGTGCCTTATCCCAATCAACCTTACCAAGCTCATCGTTAATTTCGTCATAGTTGGCTTTATGATAGTTATATCTTCGAATCGACCGGCATTTCATTGGAGTGAATTGAGTGTTAAGGCAAGTTATTGTAGAGAAAGGCGGGTGATGGCTATCGGCTTCTAGTAGTGCGTCGCATGGTGCAGTTTGACAATCTTCGTTGCAGATAAACAAGTCGAGGATACGACCTGAGTTATTTTTAACAGTATTAAATTGTGAGCCGTTAATCATAGAGATAAAATTAAGTAAGATCCGACTGTTAGGATTCGTGACGTGTGCAATTGCGTGATTGCCCTGGACATGCCAGTCAATATCAGGCATGTTAAAGTCGCCTACAATAAAAAATGTCTCGCAAGTGGAATCATTAACAACACTATGTAACATGTCAAAGTATTCTTCGTATATGTCGTTGCTTGTCCGTGGAGGTATGTACGCAGCAGTTATAACATGAAATTTATTGGCTTGGGACGCAGGCAATCGGACTACAACCTGTTCGACCACAGCCAGAGTAAACTGCATAGTAAACCTTGTTGGCCGCAGCGTCCGAAGGACCGCCACCAGCACACCCCCTCCATCGCGCTTATTAGTGGCGGAACGGTCACGATCACAACGGAAGACTAGGTAACGATCGTCAATAAATTCACAGTCTCGAATGCCAGGAACTAGCCATGTTTCAGTTAGTATGATTACGTCATAAGAACCAGACAAAATGTTCATATATAAAGTATGTAACTTTGTGCGAATACCTCTGCAGTTCTGGTAATATGTTACAATATTATTAGTTGCCATTTATACATATGCAACAACAAGTAAGTATAATATAAGTAAATGGATCCAATACATAACACAATAGTATAATAATTACAGATCATGACAATATAATAATTACAAATTTTGAAACCAGCATATTTGCATGGAAATATAAGTAAATGATGGATATTGACACGGATGTGTTTAAGCATAAGTAATGATAATCTTAGTGGATAACTCGAGTAATCGAAAAATACATTTGTAATAATGAACACTGGGAGCAATAGTATATATAAAAAGAAATATTTAGATATACATTTGTAATGGCCAATGATACCATCTAATACTAATAAACGAGAAAGCGTTATACATAAACAAATCGTAAAAAACCCAGACTCAAAGTAAATAGAACACCGTAAACAACAACAACCAACGCAAAACAAGATTTTAACAGATAATGATTTAATTAGTTTTGTTTTTATTAATTTTATTAAGGTCTCCATCTGAGCGTATGGCAAAGGATGGGATATATATATAGCAAAAGTTGTTTGTTTATGTGTCTAGTTAACTAGCTTTTAACTTGGGTTTCTACCTTACTAACCATCAACAGGATGAAAAGTAGATTATGTCTGTTTTTATCCTAACATCTACCACTTTACAATATTTCATTTCAATCGGTTCAGCCGTTTAAGAGCAACCTAGCAAAAACATATTTACTCTCACAGTTACTAAGGAAGGATTTTAATTTATTTTTACTTTTGAAATTATTGGAAACGAAGGTTTTTTCTTAAAATTCTTACGACTAACCGTATCCAGAGCGTCGATATATCTCCGTATCAAATTTTATAGCAATCGGTTAATCACTATTACATACCTACAAAAAAAAAACAACTTACTTACAATACTAGTTACTTACAATATTAGTTAAAACAATATAATAAAAGGCAAGCAAACCCGCACTATTTACTATGTATACCTTTATAAAACTTTTTTATGTCACAATTTGTTACGAATTAATTGATACCACAAAATACATAGGTACAGAAGTCAATCATTGTATGTACTTCACTTTTCATGCCTAAACTCGGCGGTCGCGCTAGGGTTGTCAACTTTTTTATGCGCATAAAACTAACGTGGTAGTGGTACCTACTCGTATCTAATTATTTATTTATTGTTGAAAATAAAACAGGAAAAATGAAATATAAACCAATAATAATAAAATATTTGATGTGGCATACAAGAGGTTAATAAACACTTTCAACGGAAATTAGTTTGAACGACACACCGAACTTTTTCAGAAACAATAATTTTGTTATTCATACATATATACCATAAAACACCATGTAAAACAAAGTACCTCTTGCGATTTTTTTTTTGTACCTATACATACAAAAAAGAAATTGGTTGGTAAAGTCCCTGATCTAAGCTTGCTTCTACCTACAGAAACCTTGATGTGCGAGTCCGACTCACACTTGACCGGTTTTATTTCGTCTACCTTACAACATACTCTCGCCATCATCACAAAAATGTATCAACTCCTACTACCTACCTAGTAATAATCTTTGAGGGTAGGCAGGTTCGCCTGGGTCGACACTCATCATCATCATCATCATCAGCCTATCGGGGCGCTTACCTACCCACCTAATTGTACCTACTGCGTTTATTAAACGAACCATCGAAATATAAGAAAATAAGTAGGTACATTACATACTATAGGTACTTACCTCTCTGATTCAACCGGCAGGCTAAAAAACGACAGTTCACTGTTTATTGTTGTATTAAAACAACCGTCCACTGAACAATTATAATACTACTTTTTTTGTTGCTCCATTATTACTTTTTCTTTTGTTATTAAAATTAAAAATATTACAGTCAAATTACAGTTAGGTATCACAACGCGTGCACATTTATCTACCTTGTGTGTGACGCGCGTATCTCAAGAAAACGGCAGCCGCGCTCGCACTGTTTTGAGTTGTTTTGAGACAGCGCGTCTGTGAACACGCACACATAGACACCTATGTCTGCGTGACTCGAACGCGCTTTGTATGTAGATTGACTTCTGTACCTATTTATTTTGTGTTGATACCGAGGAGCTAATTATTACAAACGTGAGTAATGTGCTCGTTACGGGCTTTTTATATTCATTCATGGTGGTTTTATAAACCTTGTATTTATATAGAAAAGGCTTTTATAACTTTTAGGCTTAAAAACACCCTAGCTACGGGATTTTTCGCGCGAGTTACCGCGGCCCTGATATATAAAGGGCTTAAGAAGGAACATGGTGGGGTTTAGTCAGTAAGAGTCTGACACTCCCTCACGCTGTACCCACAGTGGGAGTGGTCATTTGATGATTTAATATCAAAAACAAAAGGCTTAAAAATGCTGTGTAACAGATAAAATACTACCTTTTTGGTGAATAGATGGATGGGAAATCATAAGCAAGACCACGGTGTGCTTGTGGTTAAGTCAAAGCCTCGCGGATAGATTGAACAGTCCTTAAGTTAAGCAACGCTTGGTGTGGTCGATCTACGCATGGGTGATCATCTCTTCATGACGAGTTCTTCCGTGTTTCTTCGAATAAATTGCTAGGTCCCTGCCGTCATTCGAACATGTTTGACAGTCGTTACGGGAAGTCAAAAGAAAGATAGTCCTAACAACCAGTCTTACCATAAGATATTGGGATGCACGGGTAGCTGGGTTGAGGAGGTCAGATAGGTAGTCGCTTCCTATAAGATACTGGTACTCACCTGCACCCGGTTGGATTGGATGCCGACCCCAACGTAGTTGGAAAAAGGGTACGCAGATGTTGATCTAAACTGAGCCGTTAATAAGGATTAAGTCAAGGGCGTTATTACGCTTATCCTTCTAAACAAGTTTCGACCTGCATTCTGCAACTCAAAACTTCAACAAACATTATTGCAAATGAAACAGCATCTACCTGCGATATTTCACATGATTTTATGTCTATAACGAGCAAAAATTCACCTTTAATCAAGGACTTAATGCTAAGGAAATAAAAGTATGGAATAACCAGTTTTTAGGGTTCCGTAACCAAAGGGTAAGACGGGACCCTATTTTTAAGACTTCACTGTCCGTCTGTCACTTGGCTGTATCTCATGTAAAATGACAGCTGAAACTTTGACAGCCGATGTAATTCTGGTGCCGCTTTATCTACAAATACTGAAAACTAAACTACACTTAGTATTGAAATGTCGACACTCGACTTGGCGACCTGCGGATGCCCGAAGTAGCCAGACCTGCGCCGCTGGCGACGTCGCATTGGCGTCTTAGTGAGGCAGAGCTCTAATTTTTTTATTTAGCTCCCATTCATCAAATTTGTCTTTTAAAAGTTTTATAGACAAGTTGTGGTACGGACCCTTCGTGCGCCAATCGGACTCGCACTTGGCCAGTTTTTTTCATATCACACGTTCATAAACATACAAAAGTTACATGTTCACATAATATGATCTCTTTCGCACGCAGTAATTATACGTTTAAAAATCGAACAGAAGCCACGATTATTATCAAGTACCAATAGTTTTTAAATTCAATCTTTGTTAAAACGGTAACACCCCTAAGTAAAAAAGACGTAAGTGACAGCAAAAAGTTTCAAGCGACAATCACCCTTATTGCTAGTAGTATATTAAAAAAAAGAGCGAAAATTGAATGCTTTGTTTTTGTAAGTACAGGAATTCTTGACATTTGCGTCGATGCAATTTTGTTTTTCTGTTCGTTCTAAGTGACCGAATCCTGTCAAACTATTGTGAACTTTATCACTGGTGATTGAGGTTGATTTTCAGGTGTTTTGAAGGCGTGCTTTATTTGTTTCTTTGAGTCATAATACCACCCATTTCTCGTCAATGAATAGGCGCCAGCAACCAGTTTGACTGGTCGCGCACTTAACTTAGACTTGAACAACGCTGGAAGCGCCAGTTACATACGTCTTCAAAATATAGGGTATTAAGTGAAGTTTTTCTTCATAGGCATTTACATGTTTCTCGTTAGAAATTATTGACAACAAAGCAGACACAATTTTTTAAATAAATACTTAGTACTAGCTGCATCCGGTTAGACTGAAAGCCGACCCCAACTTGGTTGAGAAAAGGCTAGGCAAATATGATGATGAGCACTTACTTTGTGTGAGCATGATGATTCTGATAATTTACTAATGTGCAAAATATCTAATTGTTTACAAAAAGTTAACTTTTGTCATGTATTTAACATGTTATCCAAATATTCAACCAATAAAAAAATACATTTACAACTTAACAAAACAACAATGTAAACAAAAAACATTGTTAACCGTACAATACTGGAAAACAAACAATAAAATACGGCCATTTAAAAAACAGAAATCATAATGTCACTAGCACAAACCACAAAAATATTGGCGAAATATTCGAAATAACTTCAAATAGAGGTCCAATCTTTTATCATTTTCCCGCATTTCCGGGACACGGGACCGCTTTGTATTATTTATTTATAAACAGCCTTCCAAAAAACTTGAAAAAATATACTAGCCGATTTCCACGTCGTCGTACGCAGAGTTTTTGTAAAAAATGAATTAGACATTTGTAACTTATTTCCATTTTAATTAATTATATGCAAGAAAAGAGACTTACGAATTAATAAATATATCTACACATAAACGCTATAAAAAATGAATCTTGATTGCATAAAAAAGCTATCGTTTAAACAAAATAAAACAATAGTTGTATTTTTTTTTATAAAAATGTTTGTTAAAAATATTTTTTACTGTAAAAGTATATAATTTTAGATTATAGAAGAAATGGTATCATTTAGAAAATAATTTCAAAAATTCTCACACACAAATTAAAAATGTATTCTTATCCACGTTCAAAAATCTTGGGCAATTCTTCATACCGCGGCGGCTAACTTAAAACTTAAGCGTTAATGGTATCAGTCGATCAGATCACAACATCTGCTCTGCGGTAATTAACGTATTAATATACCGGGGAGCAACCGTTCTGATTGGGTACGATTTATTGCAATTTGTGCATTGTAATGAGGAATTCATTTATATAAAGGTTTTATAGAAATTGTTTCTTTTGTAATGGATGTGAAAACAAAGTATTTAACGACGTATTTTTATTTTGTGTACTTGTAACATGCACTTTTTCAATTCTAGAATGGTCAGGGGACATTATGGTCTTTGCTTTTTGGTATATTATGGTCGTATTCAATTTATGTAAGTGTGGCTAACTAATTGGTTTAGTAACTATTATGTGGTAGAAAGTTACTTAGATTAAAATTCGTAGGTATATTTGGATGTTCTTCAATCAAGCTGACCGCATTTTGATGAAACTTAGTCTAATTTGCATCAGAATACATGAAATTTTATTATATTATCATTTAGGGATTTTAAAATCTCGAGCAATTCTTTCTAACTTAAAGTTACAGCGTTAATGGTATCAGTCGATCAGATCACAACATCTGCTCTGCGGTAATTAACGTATTAATATACCGGGGAGCAACCGTTCTGATTGGCTACGATTTATTGCAATTTGTGTATTGTAATGAGGAATGGGATTTAATTTACAAGTTTTATAGACGAATTGGCATTATATTCAGGGATGACTAGTACTAGCTTATAAATAAGTCAGTGACAGAACTATCTCGTTATTAACCAATAAATTAAGGAAAGAAGAAAAACATTTAACATGTTTTTAATTAACTAGTAAATGGAAGAAAAAAAGAAGAAAAAACATTTAACATGTTTGAACCACTTCTTCTCGGCAAACGTAGTGTAGGACGTCCTCAGGCACGGTGGAGTGATGACTTGCGCAAGACGGCTGGCAGGAGCTGGATGCGAGAAGCCGAAAATCGATCTCAGTGGCATGCACTTGGATAGGTCTATGCCCAGCAGTGGACTGCGATAGGCTGATGATGAACCACTTCTTCTTAAATAATTAAGTGAACAGGGAAAATAAGTATAATGCGCATTGTAATTGATGCCTAACATGTTCTAAGCTCCACAAAACAAGAAAAAAAGGTAAAATACTCATACCCACAAAAGGCAAAAAAGGTCATAGATTAAATAAAACGTAACAGAATTGCCTTCGAAAGTCTGCCTACTTAATAAGCATTACTTCCAATATAAATTCGAACCTTTTACGCATTCAGATATGGAAATAATAAGAGTATCCACACACTTCAAACTTTTAGTCGGCCGATAGTTGTTTGGGCTTAGAAATCAGTATGAAGATGAATGGTAGTGCGCACATTACAAAGATCTGGTATTTAGCCGGTATCAGACCGATGGAAAACTTTGATTGACAGCAAGAATTTCTTTAAGGGTTTATTACACTTGACTAAATTCAGTCGTCTAACTAAATGATTCAGTCACTAAATTCAGACAAATGTAATAGCATTTAGGAAGGTAGGTTTCATTAAATCATTTAGAAACCTAATTAGACAAACCTAAATAGACTACTGAATTTAGTTAAGTGTAATAAGCCCTTTAGTAAGAATTTTGGTACCCATCGGGTCAACTGTCGGCCGACTGTTTAGTCTCCAGTGTGCCACTCTAAAAGAGAAAAAAAGTCGGTCAATGGTAAGGAAAAAAACTAATATAAAATGTGTTAAGGCTTTCAAAGGGAGTGAGTAAATCTCAGAATGAATGACTTTTGCACACCTTTAGTTAATATACAGGGTGGTGGTAAATCAACTTCGGTATACAGGATGGTTTTAAATGGAGATTTGCGTATTTTTATGCTTGTATTAGAGAAAGTGGATTTTGTTTTCTATGGAAATGTGAAAAGGTAACACAAAGGTGCACACTATTATTTGCAAATAAAAAACTGAAACTGGTATTGCGGTTGCTTATAACTATGTGGTTTTCTGTGAGAGGTTTTTTTAATAAATTAGTAGTTTTTTAGATTTCCTAGAATTAATAACTTCCCTGTTGCATGTTCCCTGTTCAAAGGTGATACACACCTATTGTTTAACTATAGTGGCCATATCGTGAACAGTGAAGTGGTTAAAATAAAAACTGGAGAAAACTACATTTGTATTAATTAAACTGTTTTCTTTTATCACTTAATATTTTTGGAGCACGCTGTATCACCTAGTTATAAATCACCATGTATACGTAACCTAGCATAGTTGCTCGTGGTCTAGAACTTATTTGAATAGAAAAAACGTGACTCCTTTGACTAATGGCATTCTGGTTCTACTAAGCATTTTTTTACCGTGTCAAATGACATCAATTTTGGTAGTTTTTTGAGCTATTGACCTAACTCTTTTGAGATAGTTACTTTCATAGGGTTAAACAGAAATCTATATTTAAATTATAATTCTGAAGAGTTTGTTTGCTTGAATGCGTTAATCTCATTAACTACTGGTCCAATTTGTAAATTGATTCAGTATTAAAAAACTCATCAATAAGAGGAAGGACATAAGCTTATTTACCCAGAGCGCTTCACGCACGCACTCCCAGAATACGAGTGTAACTGCGGAGAAAACCTAGTACCTACTTAAATCATCATCTGCAAAGCCTTTTCCCAACTATATTGGGGTCGGCTTCCAGTCTAACCGGATGTAGCTGAGTACCAGTGTGCCACAAGGAGCGACTGCCTATCTGACCTCCTCAACCCAGATACCCGGGCAGCCCTGGTGACTGGTGTCAGACTTAATGGTTTCTGACTACCCGTAACAACTGCCAAGCCGCGGAGAAAACCTAGTAAGTACCTACTTAAATAACCCTCGATCAATCCACAAGACAAACTAATAAATACAATAAATTAAACATAAAAGTGGCCGCTTAACGATCGGCGCTTTTTACAAACTTTCGGTTAATAATTTACTTTCAATGCTGTCTTCGTTAAGTCTGGTCAATTTGGTGAGAGGAAAAAATGGCAGCTGCTAACTGCAGTTTTGGTTCAAATGAATTAGATTGGCGATGGAACGTTTGGGAATTTTATTTGGGAGTTTTGTTGTTTTCAAAAGGTACTCGTGGATATCTTTAATGTTAGTTTTATGTACAGATAGACCATGTTCAGCATTGCTTTACTACATATAATCATCGGCACGAATCTTGAGCGTTGACCTTCACCTGCACAGAAGTAATTTATTGTGTCCCTTTAATGGTATGAAGTGGGGCGTGGGGGCGGGCTAAAGCGGTGATTGGCCCGCAGTGCATCGCGTCATAGCCGTCACTCGGGATTGGTTCTTTGCTAATAAATCACTTCTGCGCAGATAGGTCAAATACAGTAGGTCAGAGCTCAAGATTCGTGCCGATAACTATACTGGTAGACAGAAGCCAGAATGTCTGACAACCAGTCTATTAGGGGTTGACCGGATAACTAGGACAAGGAGGTAAGATAGGTAGTCGCTCCTTGTAAACACTGATACTCAGCTGCATCGGGTTAGACTGGAAGCCGACCCCAATACAATTGAGAAAAGGCCGATTATAATTTTCAAAAGACATGCAGCTGTATGAATCGGTCAAAAACAGTAGACCTTAAGTTTATTCAAAAACTTCTTTTTCAAGTCCAGGTGTGGACCAAAGCACATAATAAATAATGTCTTTTTCAAGTCCAAACATTTACCAACACTTACTACATAAAATATGTATGTCCTTTAACAAATCCATAACAAGAACTGTCCTATTTACTGGACATACAAGTATTATTTCCGACACATTAGGTCCACAAAGCCTCCTATATCTTAGATCAAGGAATTATTCATACAGCTTACATCCAGAATACTAATTCACACTTTTGTTAACAAAGAAAATCCAACCTTACCTCTAAGAACATAAGGTTCATTTTTATTCGTAGTGTAGTGAAAGGAAATCCAAGTCTGAACCACGGAGGAAGGAAAGATAGCGGAGATGCCATAAGGAAGGTAGGTCCGGCGCCTTCTTGTAGGTCAAGCAATATACGGTAGGTGTGATCAGTTACTAGAGCTAACGAAACGTTCGGGTTTCTTGTCAAATGAAATCCAAACTGACAAAGAGCTGTCAAGTGGTCAAAACATTCAATACTCTTAACTTTATCTTGGTTTACACACGATGTTGTAAATTATAAAAACTAAAAATGACTCCTGTGGCCACTGAATGGATTAAGTTTTTACAGACTTTTTTACAATTCGCCATAGAATATCATGAAGTATATGTGATAGGATTTAATGTGATTAGGTACGACAGACCAGATAGATAAAAAAAACATTAATAAAATATGCAAGTATTTATAGTAAAACATGAACAAAATCTTCTTTCTCCATGTTTCAAACTATGTGTGTGGTCCTTAACGATGTTGATACAGTGGCGTGCAAAAAATTTGACGCCATTTTCTGAATATTTGCTACCGCTTAGTAATATGTGTGGCATTTTGTTTTACCGGCTGTGTAATAGATGCCAAGATTATGGGTTAGTGTAGTGACATTTTAGTAATTGTCGTGGGTAGATAGGTACGGGTGAATGGAAGTAGGTAAGAATTTTTTTGCGAAGTTTAGTAGTAAAATGTGTGGTTTTAAAAAGGTTCTATGTGCAGATTTTGTATTTATAGTGACTTAATAACGGTTGAAATGTAGTTTTTATTTATATGCACAAGTTAGTTATTTTAAGTCACGTCCTGATGGTTATAACTTTATTATTTATGTAGCAATAGGTACTTGTCATTATTGTCTAACTAACTAGGTTGAGTAGACAGGAAAGAGTTACCAGCAAATGACATAAGAAATCCAGCATTACTAATGATTGCTATTTATTTCTCGAAAGGAAACGCCGCCACACACATTGGTAAAAACAAAATACCTCTTGAACAAAATTGCCAATTTTTATGCAATCAAGTGTAATCTTAAAAATAAAAAAAATAGATATTGTCGGTGTTCGTAGAAGTCTAAAAGACCCTTTTTATCATCGGCAGAACGCGCGTAAAGATCATTTATCATAATCAAGCTGTGAACCAAACATCTAGTGAAAGATACCGACGAAGTGGGGGAAGAGGGGAAGGACTGAATTAAAAAAAAATATTTGCAGAAGGACAAGTTCTTTATTGATGAGAAAATAGATTAAAAGTCAAAAGTTTTTAAATTCGAACAGGCCTTTGCAGACTATTACAAAAAGTCAAACATTAGTTGTACAGTTCCAAATAGTGGATCACTTGCAAAAGACAATAGTGTCATTGACTTTAGTTAGTTAAGGGATAAGTGATTAAAGGAGGATCTCAGATTTTATAATGGATGTAAATGACACGTTTCCTCCTGCAATGGACTGAGTGTGAGAGGGTAACGGATTCATACTAAATACGAATTAATTAACCTCCTTAGCCTACCTGGGATACCCGATACCACTCTGTAAGACTGGTTGTCTGTCTTCTGACTGCCCAATATATCAACTAATGCGTTTGTTATTTACCCAAATGATATCTCTGCAATTTTTTTACATTGTAACCTTGTAAAATAGGCCGTGGCTGTAAGATCCGTCATCCAAAGGGGATGAACAGTGAGCGCCTCATTTGTCTTGTATTATCAAAGTTATGATTACATGGCGACGCAGTACTTTAAGTTCACACTGCTAAATAGAAGAAGCTTACAGTAAATACGGTAGATAATATTTGGATGGAGAATTTTTGAGTTTTGAGAGGTTTAGGGGGTTCTTAAGTATTTTTATGGTGATGTTTATTTATATATGTGGGTCAGGACTAGCTTCTGTATGTCTGCTTTATCCTCAAATAAAGCTTCTTAATACAGAACTGAGCCAATTTTGCTTTTGTTCGATTGAATTACTTATGTCAACTTTGGAACAAGCTAGGAATCCTTGACAACCAATATCGAAAATGCGAAAGCAGCGCTTTTATGCTCAAATTACTGAACCGATTTAAATGTTATTCGGAACACAGATAGTTTAGAGCCTGAAAAGAGACAAAGGCTACTCTTTATCCGAGTGCGGGAAGTAGCTTCCTTAGGCCGGGGTTGTAAGATCCGTCATCCAAAGGGGATGAACAGTGAGCGCCTCATTTGTCTTGTATTATCAAAGTTATGATTACATGGCGACGCAGTACTTTAAGTTCACACTGCTAAATAGAAGAAGCTTACAGTAAATAAGGGATACAATATTTTGATGAAGATTTTTTGAGTTTTAAAAAGGTTATTGTTTGTAAAGTCCTTATTGGGTTGCCCGGGTAACTGGGTTGAGGAGGTCTGGTCAGTCGCTTCTTGTAAAGCACTGGTACTCAGCTGAATCCGGTTAGACTGGAAGCCGACCCCAACATAGTTGGGAAAAAGGCTCGGAGGATGATGATGGTTTGTAAAGTCCTGTTATGGTGATGTTTACCTATATAGTAATCTTGTAAATGCGAAAATAACTCTGTCCGTATCGCACCTTTTTGTACCCTAACTACTGAACCGTTTTAAATGTAATTTTGTACACAGGTAGTATAGAGCCTTAGAAACGAAATAAGCGATTTAAGCGAAGATGTTTCCTCAGGACTGGGGTGGAACGGTGGAAACACCTCCCAGTTTTAATATACTAAATCTCTGAATAACTAAAGTATTGGGTATTTGAGAAAAGTTCACTAAAGACAGTTTAACTTTTACTTCTTACTGAACATTAAAACACAGCAAAAAGTTTTACATTAAGTTCTGCCATAGTCAAAACGCAGTTTGCAGTCCAGCAAAAATGCTACGAATCTAGAAAGATACAATTTGCAAAAGGAATTCCTATCTTTGTCTCTGGTACGTAAATATAGAATTGTAGTCTATGGACTGTACACTTCGTTGCAATAAAAATGGAACAAAATAACTAAAGGCTGTTCCTTTTTCCGTCGGTATCTTTGATTATTATAGATACTAGGAACCGTTCACTATTACCACGAAAAGGAAGTGTTTAAAATAACATAGGAAAAGTTTATCTTGTGTCAGTTTTCTAGAAAGACATCCTCTAAGGATAAATAAAAGGTAAACTAGATAATCTAGAGGCAAAGATGGCTCGATGCTTTAGCAAGTTTCGAAATGAGTTATTTTGAAAGTCATATACTTTAACCCCCGACGCAAAGAGAGGATTTGTGGCATTGTTGTAATTAATATTAATTAATCAACTAAATATGAACCAGTTCGGATTCGATAAAAAAAACTGGTGTTCTAGCGTAGCGATAGTTCTTAGATATTTTTAATTTAATCGGCTCTTCAAATTACCAGTTATTTTGTCAACAGAACTGTCGGGATCTTGTATTGTATTTTTTTGATAAATATTGCCAGATAAAACCTAGAATTCACGTGTTTCATTCATTAAACTATAATATTTTTTCAAACTACACACTTTAAAACGTTTTACAGTAACTGTTCAAATCTCCAAGAATATCAACTAATTAAGAGCTAAAGTAAGGCCCAGACTTGTCAGCTGCACATAAAGCCGGTGCCACACTATACGGTAATGTGGTATCATTGTGTTTGCGGATACGAGATGGCTGTTACGAGTATTCCGAATAACTGATAAGATCTTGAGCGGATATTCGATCTTATATACTCTCCCAGGCAATTTTAAAGGGTTTTCTTGGACATTTTTAAAAGCGTAAATGTACTCAGATTACTTCATTAGTTTAGACTAGATGTTTGTCACGGTTTCACCCGAGTCCATGTCTTGAGAGGAAAATAGGTACTTCCAGTTCTGGGATAAAATATTGTTAATGTCACCTGGGGATAATGTAGCTTCAAAACAGTGTGTTAAATGGCGTAAGATTCAATATTCTTGCACTGCTATTTGAAATAAAAGGACGTGAATTAAGTATTAAATATACTGAAATGACTTATATATAAGTATTGTATCTATGATCTGTGTTGTCTCGATCGTATTTATGGAACGTGAGACGTCTCAACAGAGTGAAATAATGTTTCAAATCGGTTCAGCAGTTTCGGCGTCAAAGCACGACAGACAAACAAAGAATCTTTCGCATTCATAATATTAGTAACGACTCCAAGACTCAATCACTGGAAAAAGCTATTGGCAGAATGCAACAAAAAAAAACCCTTATAAATAACACTTTACTCAGCTGGATGCTCATTCTTAGTTTCCAAAGAGATATCTTCATAAATGTTGTAAAACAAGAACCGATCGCCTGCTGTGAGTCTCGACAGTTGTATACTTACTTGCTTGTAAGATGGTTGCTAATGTCAAATTGTTATGGCTCAATCTTTGAGTATGCACTTTGTAATGTAATAGTTAGAGTAGATTAATATGAGAGCTCTTTAAAATTTATTCTGCAAAAAATTACATTTAAAATAATTTCAGTTCAAAGATTATAATAGATCATTATCCTCCGTGCCTTTTCGCAATCATGTTGAGGTCGGCTTCCAGTCTAACCGGATTCAGCTGAGTACCAGCGCTTTACAAGAAGCGACTGCCTACCTGACCTCCTTACCTTCTGGCCTTACCCGGGCAATCCGATACCCCTTGGTAAGAATGGTTGTCAGACTTTCTGGCTTCTGACGACCCGTAGCCACTACGAGTTCGAGAACTTTTATGGTCTCATTTTTATCTAAGAGGTCACCTAATTACAATTTACCTATTGCTACTCAGATATACAATTCATTTAGATGCAAATACTATATTAGAAAAGGTCTATCTCACTGTGTAAAAATACAAGGTTTATTTATCATAAAACGTAAGCCTCTTCCAACACAAACCGCAGCAAACAAGATAAATTCAATTAGAACAACGACAAAAAAGAGAAAAAAATAACCACCGCCCTCAATCATAAACTTCATTAACTTATATATTTAGTCCTATTAAAAATAAAATGTTTAAACCTTCTCAGTGGATGGCGGACTAATTCAATTCCGTAGTGAACGCGTGGCCATACTTTTTTGCTTGTTAAAATACCTGCCCGCTGTGAATGAAGCCACGGAGTAAAGAAAAAGAAAGATGAGCGGAGATGCTTTAAGGCAGGTAGGTCAAGTACCTTCTTGTAGGACAAACACGACCAAAAGGATCAGTTAGAAGTGAACTAATGAGGTGTTTGGTAGATCTGTCATCGATTTTTGGTATTACAAAATGAGCTTGTTCCAAAAAAGGAGTATAAGAGCGGAGACAGTAACATTCCTCGTCCTCTTAATACCCCCATTTTGGCGAGCTACTTTCATCAACTGCCGAGCCTTTACCCAAAAATGTTGGGGTCGGCTTCCAGTCTAACTAGGATGCAGTTGAGTACCAGTGTTTTACAAGGAGCGACTGCCTAGCTGACCTCCTCAACCTAGTTACCCGGACAACACTTTGGCGCTATACTTTCTTAGTAGATTTTCCGTTATGGCATCTCCGCTCTTTTGTTCTTCTTTGAACGAACGAACGACTGAATGGTTGAGTGAATGAGTCTCGGCGGGACATCGGTGCAATTATATTTTTTTTTCCTTAAAACGTGTCGTTCGGAAATGAAACGACTGTATAATAGGGAGGATTGAAGGGAGCCGTTTTGTTAGGCTCGTGTTATTACCGCGTTTAAGTGGGCTCTTGTTGGACAATTGTTTATGGTTTCAAGATTTTTTTAAAACTGTTTTTCTTTTTAATGTGTTTTAAGAATGGATTTCAGTAGACCGGTGTGAAGTTTTCGTGACTTTAGTTTTCTGTCCTACTCTAAGCTCACGTATCTCGATGATTTAAGATACCTAAAGATAATTTATTTGTCAAGATGATTACTTGCTTTATAATTCGTGGTAGACGATTTTTGATACATATTATTTATTTGTTCTGATTGATTTTTAACAGTTGTACTTCAGTTAACTGGTTCTTATTAGGTTATTTGCTCTAATTCTTGTTCCTGGCTCTTCCCAAGTTATTTGGGGTTCGCGAAATATGTTTATTGCTTCCATTTCCCTACTTGACTTTCTTCTAACATATTGCTACTGGAATTGAAAAAAACCGAGAGTTGCATGGCTTATTAGGTTATTGCTATAACCAGTTTATTGCTTAACTTATCTATCTACAAGTAAGTTTCATATAATAATATCTGTTTTCTATTAATACCCATAACTTATATTTTTCCTATCACAACGTTACAACGTTCACGGACAGTTTGCTACCAAATATCGATAACTGGACAAATTGTAGGGCGTATGTCAAGCGATTAAGCTCGATCCGAGTGGGTAGTTGAAACATTACCTAAGTTTGTTACTGTAATTGAATTTCTGTTGGATCACGTTTATAGGAAGACGTATGTAGGTCGAACATCTTATCGGAAGGATATATTGTGGTGTACGAAAATCATTGGATGTGGGATTGTTTCATAAATATGGCTGCACATCCTAGCTTCGTATAGTTTAGATTTTCTGTCATAGGTTTCATTTGTTTATTTAACTACACTCTTTTGCAAAAAAAAACGGGCACCTATGCGAAATCTTACTTTTAAGGACTTTACGTGTATTTCAAAGGGTTTTAATGATTGTAGTATGTTTCTAGCATCAAAAGAGTTAGTCGAGCATGCGTGAGAGTGTACTCTAAATTTGAATATTGTACAATTGCTAAGAAATTGGTTAAACCTTGTTTTGGACTAATTGCTAGTAGAAAGTTCGTCGGTGTTTTGAAAAGTTTTCGAAGTGATTTTCAGGAAAATGATAATGCAGTTTTAATTAATGATTAATGTACTTTTTTGTTACATCAAAACATTTTTGAAAAACTATGCGTATTTGATAAAATTTTCACCTGCTCTAAATGTGCTTTACTGATGATTGATGGCAATGTTAAGTGTTTCAGTATTTTAGTGTATAGTGTTCTATTGTTTAGATATTGTACCCACGTGTTTTAAAAGATAGCTTTTTCATAAATAAACACTATTTAGAAAAGTATCAGTACCTTTGGCTGCGACAAAACCAATTTAAAGTAAGCAGTGCCGATCACAACTCGTCTCCTATCGGACTTTGACATTTTAAAAATACCAAATTTTGTGATAAATGTTAAAATTAACCATATAAAAAATGATGAGGAGGGTTAAAGTTATCTAAAAAGTCTAATTATTGCCGCGTTGAAGCTCTCGATAACTCCATAGGTATCGGATTACTAAACGGCGATTTAGCTGAAAGGGAGTCAAGCATTCAAAATTATTGGCCAAACGTATATTTCTTAAGAAATGAGCAGATAGCTAATTATTGTTATGATTTAAGCAGGAAAGTGCTGTAGATGCCAGAAAATCTCATTGTAGGCAAGTTTATTTAAAAAAATGTCCGTGGGATGAAAACACGCTATTTGAACGCTCAGACTCATAGATCTTCAGAGGTCTACAGAGTTTCCCAAGAGACGAGGTTGTTTAAAAATCATTGATTACGAGACCTTAAGACCTCGTGCTCCCAGTCTATGCGCTTTTATCTGTATTTTGTAGAATTTCAAGACTTTTAAAAACGTCAAAGTCCGATAGGAGACGAGTTGTGATCGGCACTGCTTACTTTAAATTGGTTTTGTCGTAGCTCAAAGTACTGATACTCTTCTAAATAGTGTTTAATTATGAAAAAGCTATCTTTTAAAACACGTGGGTACAATATCTAAACAATAGAACGCGTTACACTAAAATACTGAAACACTTAACATTGCCGTCAATCATCAGTATAGCCCATTTAGAGCAGGTGAAAATTTTATCAAATACGCATAGTTTTTCAAAAAGGATTTGATCTAACAAAAAAGTACATTAATCATTAATTAGAACTGCATTATCATTTTCCTGAAAATCACTTCGAAAACTTTTCAAAACACCGACGAACTTTCTGCTAGCAATTAGTCCAAAACAAGGTTTAACCAATTTCTTAGCAATTGTACAAAATTCAAATTTAGAATACACTCTCACGCATGCTCGACTAACTCTTTTGATACTAGAAACATACTACAATCATTAAAACCCTTTGAAATACACGTAAAATCCTTAAAACTAAGATTTCGCATAGGTGCCCGTTTTTTTTGCAAAAGAGTTTATTTATGTAGGTACACAGTGAACATATGACAGTAGAAGTCATCATCATCATCATCATCATCTCAGCCATAGGACGTCCACTGCTGAACATAGGCCTCCCCCTTAGATGTCCATAGATAGACCTGTTGGAGGCGACCTGCATCCAGCGTCTTCCGGCGACCTTTATAAGTCGTCTGTCCACCTTGTTGGTGGACGTCCTACGCTGCGCTTGCTAGTCCGTAGTCTCCACTCCAGCACTTTTCACAGAAGAAGTAATGACATAAAATAGTACAAAGATGCCGCTTATTTCCAATGAAATCACTTCCAGCAGACCCGCAGTAATTTTCTAGAAGTGTACTAAATTGGTAAAATCACTTAAAAAATCATCAAAATCCGTACGTTTAAAGATCTATCTTATGGACGTAGACCGAACGACTTTGTTTGATCCTATGCGTCAAAATTTTGTACCTAAATTTCAAACTACTTCTTCATTGATACTTTTCAAAACCCCGACCATACCTCATACTACAAACAATAAGTACTACTACGAACTCAATACGACAAAAATTCTACTGGAATTGAACAATGCAAGAAAGCTTGGAACAAAAAACACTTCGGAATGAATCTTCGGACTCCGGGAACTGAGTGGTACTGGGCACGTGCCTCCTCGGTACCAATTAGTACCACCTTTACTCGTGTCTGTACATATTGATGTACCATTTTATTGAATAACTAGCTGTTTTTTTTTCAATCTTCGTGGTTCCATCCGCGTTCCCATCTTACTCTAGGATAGTGTTCTTTTAATAACGCCGCGCCGCCAAAAATCATCAAATGACCCCTCTCGCTGTGGGTTAGCAGCGGTGAGGGAGTATCAGCCTCTTACTGACTAAAAACCGTCGTGTTCCATCATAGGCCTTTTATGTACCAGGGTCGCGGTAACTCTTTCGAACAATCCCGCAGCCCCACGTTAGGATAGTCTAAGTTTGTTCAATAGTTTTGGGACCTTTAAGATACGAACCAAAAAATATGTTTTCTCGCTATTATGCTAGTACTTATATTCTATTTTGAGATGTCATTTTTGGATACATACATGGTTTTTATTGTGTTGGTTTCTGGCAATACTAGATCTATTTGAAAAAATATTTCAATGTTTGTTGTAGGCTACTTTCCTAACTGGGTGTGCGAAGTAGTTCCTACCTGACGCGGGTGATACCACTGTCAAAAGCTAGATCACCTTAAGGTTTAAAACCTGGTACTTTACGACTAAATACAAATAATTCTGAGTAGGTACTCAAGAGTTTGTAACTGTTTATTTTACACCTCACCTTTGAAGTAAGTTAAGTCTAAATCTAAAGTAAATTGTTTCTCAAACGCCCAGAAGTTAATAGAAAATACTTCTGAGAAATAACTTAAGAGGACGAATTGGAATTTTTGGCGCCAAGGATGTCAATTTTTCTCAGTAAATACAAAACGGATCAAAATACAACTTGAAAGTTCATGATATAAACCTTATTTTGTTAGTTGTAGAAACATGATTAGGTAACTTTTATAACAGAGAAAAATATATCAAACATACCTCTTTTTAAAAAGAGATTCACATATTATGGGCAAACGGGACCGATTTAAGCCTCTTAACTTTTTTAGTAGTTGAGTATATACATACTCTTTAAAATTGAAGTAGGAATTTTTATTAAATTATCATTTCTAAATATTAAAATTACAAAACCATTTTGTCGCTTACGATTTTTAGTTATAAGCTAGCGCGCGTATTGTTATCCTCGCCCCGCTCAGACGCTCCGACCCCTTTTGGCGCCTTAGATGCGCGTGCCGGTTATGGAATTATTGTTGACCAATTCTTCGCCTTAATAGCTTGTCACTTACACGAGCAATCGCCATTGGTGTTAAGTGGCTTTGAATAGACTTTAAAATATAAGAAAATACTTACATTGTAACTATGTAAAATTTAACATCTAAGGTATGGTTTTAAAAACCTAGTTGGCGCTATGCTCATCAGAGTGACGAAGGGGACCTCCTAGCTTTGAATTCCGGTACGAGTCAACATTTGTGTAAAGTAGGTATGTGTATAAGGTTCATTCCTTCTCTATATGAGAAGAGTTCTGTACTTTGCAGTGGAAATAAAAAGGCTGATAATGATATACAACCAAGGCCCATTTTCATCGACAACTTCAACATACGTTTTTTGTGAAACAACTGTTTACATACTCTATGAAACTTGATTTTAAAAATCTATATTAAATAGTACGTTTACAAAATCAAAGTTTTTGCTATCGGTAAACTTAAGGCCTTAGACGATTCTAATTTCAGTGTACAGTCATACAAACCAATAGTAACTGGACATAAACATAGGGTTTTTCAGTGAAGTAATAAATCAAAAATCTTAAATAGGTATTACAATTGTGAGTAATGGCGGCCGCATTGTTGAAATGCGATTGCTAGCAGTCGCTTAGTGCTAGAAACGATTGTGAAATGTTCTACATTGAAAAGAACGGCTGTGTACCTATAGTTTTGTGAAGAATAAGTCCTGTAGTTTCCTCACAAGAATAGCACATTTTTTAAACTGATTTTGGATATATGAATAGTACCTACATATATCCAAATCAGTTAAAAAACATAACCCTTCGTGGCAGTCGGGTAAATATATTTTCAACTTTGATGACCATATCACTGATCACTGACTGGAAGCCGACTCCAACATAGTTGGGAAAAAAAGGCTCGGAGGATGATGATGACCATATCAATTTGACAGCAAAAAGAAATCTAAAGACAACTTATAATTCTAGACGCAACAACCTATGGTCTTTCAGAATATATTCATACTCCCGAAAAACAAATCCCTCTATGTGACACAGTTGGTTAATCAAAAGATTAATATCTTACTGTCTTTTGCTTTTGACAGACACTTAACATAGCAATTGTTTAACCATGTTTCACCTCATCGCATGTCCACTGTGCTCTGAAACTTGCTCGTGGGAGGACCTAATAAGCGCATCCGGCCGTGCTCTCGCTGTGGCAGCATATTGGGCTGACAAAGTGTAGTCTAACTATAAGACATGTCATCGACACGAAAGAAGAAAATTGCTTAACAACCACTAAGCAATTTCCTCCCATCTTAAAATATACGATAGGTTCACTAACGTTACATGATAATAGATAGCCTAGGCCTAAACTCCTAGCCTTTAGAAAGTCTGTCACAATTATCCTTATAGGCAACTTATAATTGACTCTTTTGTTTGGTAGACAAAGCCGGGCCATTTGAACTGGTCGGTAGCACGATTGGGCACTCACTAATCAAATATTGTAGGCTCTTTGTTCTATTCAAATTGGTTTGAAAAGCTTTTGAATATTGTATTATCTTTATTTTTGGTGTTTTTCTGTCAAGTTGTTCATTTTTTTATTTATTAAATATTTTTAATTATTTTATCTATTTATGGAGAATTTCACAATGATTTACCACATACATCATCATCTCCCGAGCCTTTTCCCAACTATGTCGGGGTCGACTTCCAGTCTAACTGGATGCAGCTGAGTACCAGGCTTTTACAAGGAGCGACTGCATAGGTATCTGACCTCCTCAACCCTAGGTAAGACTGGTTGTCAGACTAACTGACTTCTAATCACCCGTAACGACTGCCAAAGATGTTCAAATGACAGCCGGAACCTACAGTTTATCGTGCCTTTCGAAACCCGCAATCCTGGCTAAGCGGTGCCTTAAACAATTGCATCGTTAAATGTACAGCAATTTAACTGTTTCGGTTAAGTGTATATTAGGTTAAGTATCAGCTGCTAATTATAAATGACAAATAAGGGAACTGGGTTATTAGTGTGAACAATAGTTAACTTTCGTTTTGTTGCGACAAATGATTCATACATTCTATTCTCTATTTGTAATTGTTATTCCAGGATGTAGGTAGATGGTCAATATCCGTGTCAAGAGCTGATTTCTTGGAGTAAGAGGGAATAGGATACCGTCGCCTCCTTCTGCGAAAGCAGTCATGCTCGAGAAGGAGACGGCGGAGCGACTTAGAGTTCGCACTTCTCATCCCAGCCGCTGCGGTGGACGTGGAAGACACCACGGGAGCCGGGTGTCGCGAGACGACTCCCGGCCACCGTAGGCATGGGTCTGTTTGTGGTGAGTTTCGGGTCGCTCATCGTCCCTCTGTTTCCTAGGAGACAACAGGCCTGTGTCGCTCGCGCTCCTCAAAGAGATTCAGCAAACCCCAGCGGGGCCCACCAGGGCCAAAGGTTATTTGATGATTTCCCACCAAAAAAACAGGTGTTGATTTTTCGAATAGGATGAGTTGTTACGGACATTAGCGCATTTACTTTTATAATATAAGTATGAAAAAATTATAAAAATAAATTGACCGCGACTACCCAAGTTTGACCGTCTCGGTCAATCTATCGCTATAACCCTTTATTTAGTAACAAGCCCTTTTTAATAAATAGCAACAACTATGACAAATAAGTTTTAGGCCCTTACCTAACTCAGACTTTGTTCAGACTTAGCTTGAAAGTTAACTCAAAGTTACCCCTTTAAATAATGAAATTTTCAGCCCTCTGAGAGAGCTTTGCTAAAACTGGTAAAAGTTCGTAAAATCGATAGGTTAAATTTAAACTGGGAGAAAATCTTCAAACGATTGATTTAATTTAATAAAGGCTTATATAAGAAAAATATACATAAAAAAGTTATAGTATCTAGGAGACAAATCAAAAAGTGTATTTTTTTGTAAAATTCTGAAATAAGTAGTGGCTGTCCTTACACAAGGAGATCAGCCAGCTGCGCAGGACATATTATAGTGCACGAGCATTTGCGCAGACACAAGTGCACTCACTATTCCTTCACTGTCATAGCCTGATGGGACGACAATCCGACACGACCGGAGAGAGATCACTTTATAAGTATCGAGTGATCATAAGAAACTTCTTGTGTGGTCTTCGTTTTAATAAATAGCCATAAATACATAATTGCTATTGGGAACATTTTAATTAATAAACTATCTTTTAATATAGCTACCGGTAGAAACAAATCGAAAGAATTTATTATGAAACCGTATAAATCTGTATAAAACTAAATAAAAAAACTTGAAATAAATGTATTAAGAGTCAATAAATACAATGTGATTAAGAGTATTCACTACACTGCAGACTTTTAGTCGGCCGATGAAGATGAATGGCAGTACACACATTACAAAGATCAGGTACTTTGCCGGTATTATACCGACTGAAAATGATGACTACCTATGATAAAGATTTTCTTTAAACTAGATCCAGGGATATCGACAACGTCACAAACTTTACTTCTTTTGTTTAGATAAATTGTCACGTCCACAACACAACCTTGATCAATTAATCTATGCGACTGCTAAGTGCTAATCCTAATTATACTGTCACGTGAAAGAATGCACCTACGGGATAAGTATTACTTTGACGATTCTATATTACCCACGCAGACGAAGTTGCGGGCAACAGCTAGTCTTTAATAAAATACCAACCATCGGGTTAAATATCGGCCGACTGTTTAGTGTTCAGAGTAGAGTTCACTTAGAGGTTATAAATACAATTTAATTAAGTGGAATCGTTATGAAAATGTCTCGATTAATCGTTAATCGGCTCGTTTGATTAATCTATCGATATTTATCGATAGAACGTGTGTGGTCGGACTTGTTTAGACGTAAGTGATGCGCTAAGAGTTTTAATTTATCGAAGTAAACGTTACATTTAATTTATTTAGCTTTTCTTTAGTAACTAAGTAAGTCTCAAATCCAAAAGCAAGAGATTTTTTTTAACGACGTCAAAAGTCATCAAATGACCCCTCTCGTTGTGGGTTAGCAGCGGTGAGGGAGTGTCAGACTCTTACTGACTAAAAACCGTCGTGTTCCGTCGTAGGCCTTTTATGTACCAGGGCCGCGGTAACTCTTTCGAACAATCCCGCAGCCCCAGCAGAAAAAGCAAGATCTTGAGTGTATATGAAACTTGCGGATCTTCAGCTCGGTTTTGCCGCGATACTGTGTGGCAAAAATCTGTCCTTCGGTTTTTAACTTAATTTTTGTATTGGTAGTTGTCTATTGTTTGCTTGTCGCTCAATGTAAGTGGTATTCAACTGCATTCGGTTAGACTGGAAGTCGACGCCAATGTTGGGAAATGGCTAGAACGATGATATTGCACCAGTATAGAAATAAATATTTTGTTTTGTCTCTATATTTACAACAATTTTCAGAATTATTGTAGATTTGTTTGATTAGTTTAAATAAAGCCTGCGCAATTTTACATTATTATTTATTACCAGTTACAATAAAACTTTGTAAATCATCACTAAATACATAACCAACGGACGTAGCACAAAATCATAGGATTTCATTGTAACGGCATCATAAACGATAAAACACTATTATTTAAATAATGCACTAACAATAAAGTATTTTATTTAATTGAAACACATTACCCTCTGAGTATGAATTAGACAGAGAAACTTATACGTCAGACAACTGTCACTTTTGACGTAAGGTTACGCCAAAATTACATAAAGTCAATTAAATTAGTACGTATAAGATATTTTTGGAAAAGTACACTGACATAGTCTAGATTTCGAAGTTAATTTTGTTAATTTAATAACTCAGAAACTGAATTTACTTTTGAGTAGACACATATGTATGAATATTTTAAGTCTGATTGATAAATAAATTTTTATTAGGTATACTTAGGTTGGTACCGCCGCTATGGTACACAAAGGGCGCAGGAAATAACATTCTGGGTTTTAGTCAGTAAGAGTCTGACTCTGATGATCAATCCCGCTGTAGGTGTAGCGTGAGGGATCATTCGATGATTTTCCATGATGATTCCCATTTAGCAAAGAGCACTAAAAGGCACGTAAATATATTTGGAAAATCACCAAGTCACCCCCCTCTCACTGTAGGTGCAGCGTGAGGGAGTGTCAGTCTCTTACTGTCTAAAACCTACCATGTTCCTTCTTAAGCCCTTTACATACCAGGGCCGCGGTAAGTCTTTGGAACAATTCCACAGCGCCGGACATTTAGATACCGACTATGACATCACATGAAGCGCTCTATAACCAGTATTCCTACTCAAAGTACCACTCATTACTATTAATACCAGTTTCCATAGAGTAATGAAATTATTTGTGTATATATATTAGTATAGATTGGAAAACATGCGGTCTCTTTGATAAATGTTTAGCTTTGTGTATAGGTTATTTGGTAGCCGTTTATGAATCAGGGTTTAATCGAAATGGTGGTGGTATGTCAGTTAATGAGTGAAAATCTGTTTTGAAACTAGTTGTTTTTGGCAGTTCTGCTCGTGTCCTGAGGGAAATGTTTTAGCAACCGGAAAAAAGTAACGTCTATGTCCTTTCTCGAGCTTTACAAGTTTAGATTATAATCTGTGTGTATTAATTTAAGTCGCGACGGACAGCTACCTACTTTAGAATTTGTACTAGCTTTTCCCGGAGTACCACACTTGTCCCTAAGGAACTATATCCTGCACCCGGATAAAATGTAGTATATGTGCTTCTTCATACTTTACACATACTCGTAACCTCGTACCTTTCATTTAAGTTGGTTCAATAATTTTGGACGTGAAAATGATAAAAACACATATATAATTTTATTCGCTAAATTAAATTTAATTATTAGCAACAGTAACTTGTAAGCGTTACAATATGAGACAATATGTTCATCATTATCTCAAAAACCAAATCTTCTGATCTATCAAAATTCACAAAACATACACAGTACCCTTTAAAGATCTGTTATCAGCCAACCATTAAAGTAAATAGCAGTAAACGATGTATAGATCCGTACGTAACACGAAAACCGTCAATGTCGATAAAAACCGGTAAACAGCTCGGCTGAGACGTAAAATGAAGTAATTTTGGCACCCGAATAAACGATATACATCTTTAAAGAGATACTAGGGATTTTACGCGGGTTCTTCTAGGGTTAAATATTAAAGATACCTAATATTTTTTGCAAGAAATGAAATAAAAGAAAACTTATTGTATGTATAAATACATATTCTATTTGGAATAGAGAACCTTTCAACCTAAAATTGTTTGTTAATAGTGCGATACTAAGATGACAAGAATTAAAATATTATATAGAATTTCTTTGGAAACAAGTAAATCTTAAGGTGGATTCCTATTTTTACTTCTGTCCAAAAAAATCTATTAAGAAAACTCTATCCAAAAGTAACTATTTAAAGCTTTTAAGGCATTTTAAGTTTACAGTAGATAAATATAAGGACCTATGTGAAGCTTTAATTTTTATTTCTATTCTGTAATCAAAATTAAAATAAATACAAAACAAACACACATGTTTTATATATATCGACGCTCACACCCTGTATCGTTTACACAGAGTGTTCCCACCATTTTATACGCACCCTATATGTACGAAATGTTCCCCTAAATGTGTATTAATTTCGTTTGAATGCTTTGCGAATAGTAAAGGGTTTTAAGCTTCTAAACTAAACTAAGTATACTAGGTATACTATCTACATAGAGAACAAAATGACTAGCGGAGATGTCATAACGCAAAATCTCTTAAGAAAGTAGCGCGACAACATGCGGGTGTTAGGGGGACGAGGAACGTTACTAGCTCCGCTCTTACACGCCTTCTATGGAAACTGTCCATTTATTTTAACAACCAAATTAACAATCGGACTAAGACAGATTAGTCCTAATTTGACGAAAAACCCGGAAGTCTCGTTAGTTCAAGTAACTGATCACGCCTACCGTACGTTACATTGACTTACAAGAAGGCGCCTGACCTACCTTCCTTATGGCATCTCCGCTATCTTTCCTTCCTCCGTGATTTTAAGGTTTCAAACTATACTAAGTAAACTACCTATTTATCCTTTGTTACCTTTCTCAGCTGCTAAATGGATTTACAAAAGCAGTAGAAATAATGTGTGAACATAATACGGAAAAACCTTATTAGGGCGAGTCGATTTTCGTCCTGAAAGGATACGTATTTCGTCCCGTTTTTAAGATGGTGCTTAATTGAACTTGATACAAGATACAAGATACTTTATAAAAAACATGGGTGTACACACAGTTATGCAGGTTGTTAGATAAGAAGATAAACGATACCATTCATGTTTGGCCTCTTAGGCGTACAAATATTAAAAAAAATAAAATTTGAAATAAAATTTAAAATAAGGAACATTCTTAATTGAAGTCGTGGTGGCCTAGTGGGTAAAGGACCAACCTCAAGTACGAGGGCGCGGGTTCGATCCCAGGTCAGGCAAGTACCAATGCAACTTTTCTAAGTTTGTATGTACTTTCTACTTTCTTTTTTTTCACAGAACTTGGAATTAGTTCCAAGTGATTTAAACTCCACCACCAGACAATAGAGCCAATCTCTAGCAGTCAATCAATTATTTTGAATTGTGACATAAATGCAATTATATGTTCAAATATAAATACCACAAATAATGTTGTTACTTCTAATCCGTCAAACCCTTTGAGTATAAATACTAGAAACAAACACAATCTGAATATATTCCATCAAAATATTCAAGGTTTGATTGGTAAAGAATTGGAATTGGAGTTGTTCATGAACTGTAATAATATAGATATTTTATGTTTAACTGAGCATTGGCTTAAAGAGCATCAGTTCATGTTTAGCTTCAAGAACCATTGTGTAGGCAGCTCGTACAGCAGAGTAAATATAATACGTGGTGGTTCTCTAATAATTCTTCGCAATACTATTAAATTCAAAGAACGGAAGGATATTGTGAACCTTTCTGTTGAGCGAGTAATTGAGATATCATGCGTTGAGCTTGAGCGGTTCATTGTAATGAGTGTATACAGGCCCCCATGTGCAACATATACAATTTTTGAGAAGCATCTGGAAGATGTATTATTCAAAATTTCTAACAATGATAAAACAGTTGTCGTCTGTGGAGACTTTAATATTAATATACTGGAAAATACTGCTATTGTTAATAATTTTATAACTCTGTTTCAATCATACAACTTGTACAGTACATTTCTCGAGCCGACTAGAATAACTAGCACTAGTGCTACATGTATAGATAACATTTTTACTAACTTAAAACCTTTAAACAAACATATTTTAAATGTGTTAGATTCTGATCACTCTGGTCAATTAGTTACCTTTCCCATGAAAACTATCAGAGCTCAGAGAAAAAATGTAAGTTTTATTCCTGTAAACAAACATCGGTTGGAACTTTTTAAAAATAACTTGATTGAAAAACTGCCTGAATTGCCCTATCATGATAATCCTGATCAAGCTTACACCCTTTTATTCAACTTAATTAATTGTGAATTTAAAAAAGTTTTTACTACTAAGTCCATATCTGTTTGTGATCAGGTAACATTTAGTGATTGGGCAACGCCGGGTATTTACAAAAGTAGACAGAAGTTGTTTGAATTATACTATGAAAGATCATTCAATCAAGATGAAACATTTAAACAGTATGTTAAAAACTATTAAAAACTACAAAAATATTTAAAAGAGCCTGCACCTCCGCTAAATCAATACACATAAAACATAAAATAAAAGCTTCTGGTAATAAAATAAAAACTACGTGGAATATAATCAATTCAGAAATAGGCCGATCCACTGTACGGAATCGAGACTTCCACTTAAAAATAAACAATGTAGACGTTAAGTCGGACTTGGGGGTAGCATCTGAGTTTGAAAATTTTTTCACCAATATCCCTATTTTAACAACCAGAACTCTTATGTCGTCTTCCAGTTCGGCTTTTACAATATTAAAAAATTGTGTTGCGGAATGTGACAAAGGTTTTGAATTCTCAGTTGTTAGCTCTAAGGATATTATTCAAGCGTATCTCGATGTAAAAAAGACTGCTGACCTTTGGGGATTGTCAGTTCAGATAATCTCATCGATAATTGAAATAATTTCACCTTATTTAGCAACTGTGTTTAACTCTTGTGTTGCATCTGGTGTTTTTCCTGACTTAATGAAACTTAGTAAAGTAATTCCATTGTTTAAATCTGGTAGTACAACCGATCCATCAAATTTTCGGCCAATTTCAATTTTACCCACTTTGAGTAAAATTTTTGAGAATTAACTTCTCATTACGTCAATTGTTGAGCCATTTTAATAGAAACAATTTGTTGCACACTAAACAATTTGGATTTACCAAGGGTCGTTCTACTACGGATGCGGGCGTGGAATTGCTTAAAAATATATTCGAGGCCTGGGAGGATTCGCAGGATGCGCTCGGTATTTTCTGCGACTTGTCCAAGGCTTTTGATTGCGTGCACCATGATATACTCATCAGGAAACTTCACCACTATGGTATCAAAAATAAGGCTCTTGACCTTCTGACTTCTTATTTGCATAATAGAATTCAGAAGGTAGATGTCAACGGTAAGAGGTCTTCTGGATCTACGGTCACCATGGGGGTTCCGCAGGGTTCAATTCTAGGCCCTTTTTTGTTCCTTATTTATATTAATGACCTTCCTTATCACATAAGGGACAATCACAAGATTGTGTTGTTTGCTGATGATACTTCACTCGTTTTTAAAATCAAGCGCCAACTCGACAATTTTGACGAAGTTAACAATGCACTCTCTAAGGTTGTTCATTGGTTTAATGTCAATAATCTTCTTTTAAATGAGTCTAAAACGAAGTTAATTAAATTCTCAACGCCCAACGTAAGGCAGTTACAAACTAATGTACAACTAAATGGAGTAGAGTTGAAGCCTGTTGAGTCAACGGTATTTCTTGGTTTGACCGTTGATTCCAAACTCCAATGGGGCCCACATATTGTTAAACTGTCAGGAAAACTTAGTTCCGCCGCCTATGCTATTAAAAAGATCCGTCTAATCACAGATGTGGACACAGCCAGAATAGTTTATTTTAGCTACTTTCATAGTTCAATGACGTATGGGATCCTCCTTTGGGGAAACTGTGCGGATGTTGAAACTATATTTATTTTACAGAAAAGAGCTGTTCGAGCCATTTATAATCTGGGTCCAAAAGTTTCTCTCAGAGAGAAATTCAAAGAAATAAATATTCTGACTGTTGCCTCTCAATACATTTTTGAAAATTTAATGTACGTTCATAAAAACATATCAGACTTTGTTCAAATGTCTGATGTTCATAGCATAAATACTAGGAATAAACATAATCTTGCTGTACATGCTACTCGCCTCCACAGAGTAAGCAACTCGTTCATGGGTCAATGTATACGCTTTTACAATAAACTTCCCAAAGCGGTTCGTGATTTGCCTATCAAGAAATTTAAAAATCATATAAAATCCAAACTTTTGAAAAAAGGATATTACAAAATATCTGATTATTTAAATGATAAAAAAGCTTGGGAATGAGCTGCTCGCTTAGTGAGTGATATCTTTTCAAATGCCTGTGTATTGTTACTTTTGACATTTAAATATATATTATCATCAGATAACATTTTATTAATGACATTGTTTATTGACATTTATATATTATAATTGTATTTTTTTTTTTTATATTATTATTTTTTTTTATTATTATTATTGTGAATGTGAGTATCGTGTATGCGAGCAACATTATATATTCTTATAACATAAATACTGTCTGGCGGGTTTGAGTATTTCTGAATGGCCTACGCAAATGTTCTGCAGATCTGGTATCGTCGTGTGACAGGTCGTTGAGCTCCCTAAGATATGGTTTGAGCTACACGACGACTGATGCATGCGTGCCGTCTGTTGGGACTGGTCAGCTCCAGCCTGATGTGGCTCTTTCCTCAAAAGGCCATTCCAGACCGCGTACATGGTGATACTCACACATGATATTACTTGATTTATAACATGTTTGGACTTTAAAAGAGACTATGACCCTTGAGTTTGTTTCGGCGTTTCTTCTCAGGGATCAGTCAGTTAGGAAATGCCGACCTCAGTATTCTTAAAATGACGTGTAAAAGTGATGTAATGTCCAACTTGCAAAATAAACGATTTCATTTCATTTCATTTCATTTCATTTCATTTCATTTCTAAGTATATCTTAGACACCATTGGCTGTGTTTCGGATGGCACGTTAAACTGTAGGTCCCGGCTGTCATTGAACATCCTTGGCAGTCGTTACGGGTAGTCAGAAGCCAGTAAGGCTGACACCAGTCTAACCAAGGGGTATCGGGTTGCCCGGGTTACTGGGTTGAGGAGGTCAGATAGGCAGTCGCTTCTTGTAAAGCACTGGTACTCAGCTGAATCCGGTTAGACTGGAAGCCGACCCCAACATGATTGGGAAAAAGGCTCGGAGGATGATGATGAAGGAACATTCTTAAATTTTTACTTAAAATATATTCTGTCTGTAGTTTTCCCTGTTTGTAACTCTCGCTCTCTCTTTAGGGTGTTACAAAATAACTTAAAAATATGGTAAATTTTCGAAACTAAAAATGTTGTCAAACTTTTTAAACGTCGTGTCACTGAAACGCAGTTTTGAAGCATAAATTGTAACCGTATTATAAATGCATTTTCGCAGTGGTTTATAAAATAATACCAGGTGATGAACCGCCATGTATATATGTACCTATGTATGTACGTGTTCTTCAAGGTACGGGTGTGCCACCACCAACTTCCAGACTCCGGGCTGTTTTGCGGAATAATAACGGATAAAGTTGAAAAAAAATAACCTCATAATTCTTGATTACTTACCTACTTTTTAACTCTCTTATAATTTACTTTGATTATTTGTTCGCATCATATCCTATATTTTATAAATACTAACTTGCTTATCGATCTCTATCTAGCTAGAACATAGCCTCCTATAAACGTATTTTATGCGCGTGCACATTAATCTTGACGTTATAAATCCAAGCTAAGTTAGTAACGACATCTCGTCAGATGTTGACGTATTTACTATTATTGCAAGACATATAGGTATACATAAATAAATTAAAGAAACATATTTTATAAAGGTTCGTGTAAACTAAGTGAGAGAATGTTGATTCTATACATCGTCAGTCTTTTTATTATCCCAGTACTGGGTACAGGCTCTTCACATACAGAGAGGCATGAGCCTTAATTAAATATTTAATACTAAAAGAAGCTAAAATGCTCTGAAAGAATGTTCGTGATAAAGAATTTGATAGGATGAAAAAATAATGTTCTAGATCTAAACCTTTTGTGTAAACTCACGCTTACTATAATGGCATTCTTAGAACTTATGTATTTTTATACGTTTGATGTAGCGTGGGAACGAGATAGATGATTGATAAAACATATAATTTAGTTTTGTCTTTTCCTTTTAGGTCTAGTACCTAAGGGTTGCCGGTGTAAGATGAAAAGACTGAGTATGACTTTTAATAAACTCTTAATTTTTTACACAGAAGATTCATAATATATAGTAGTGTAGTTATTGATAGTGATTTCTCCGATTCATCGAATGTTTCGATTAAATATTACATTGACCAATATAGCTATGAAGGGAAGCATGGTTAAGTGTTTACAACCAACAGTATTGTATCTAATAATTTCGAAATAAATATAAGCTGAAACAATATTTATAAAATTGTAAAAACAAAACATTTTCGTATTAAGAAACTTCACTCCCCTTTCTTATTAAGCTGGGTAAAGTAAAAATAACATTTTAGTCAAGTCAAATATCAAGTAATGTGTATGTCGCAGTCATGCGGTTGAATTTTGCTATTTTATTGAATGACTAGCGCGTCAATTGCACGAATACATTCAATTGGTGTCCAAGATATACTTAGAAAGTACATACAAACTTAGATATTTTTCTTGAAGTCATTGGTACTTGCTTGACCTGGAGTCGAACCCACACTTATACTTGAGAGGTTACCACAAATATAATTGAGTTTCATTTTTATTTTGCTACCAGCCGGGTTCACTTAGCTATCTTACTCGAAACAGGGCAACACATAAAATAATTAATTGTAAGGTACTCAGTGGATGCTGGAAACCAGCTGGAAACCACCACATCATTTCACTGGTAGTAGTACTTATTTCACGGCATATTTTATGTTTTACACAGCGCGTGCAGTTACAGATGAAGTGTGAATGAACGCGCTAGTCATTCAATCAAATAACAGATTGAACCAAGTAACCGCGACATGAACAAAAGTGAAATATTTCGTCGACATTCATCAACTTCTGTCGGTGGAAATGTGTGCAAATTGTGGATTGTCGCGTGTCAATTTGCCAGTGTGCGCCCCGCCTTATTATTGTACGAAATTCTGTGGACTAATGCGGAGTGGAAATACTGTTTGTTGTATATTATATGTAACCCACTAGTGGTTTGTTGTGACTTTGGTTAGAAGTTTTTGAAGAATAATTTGAGGATATAAGTAGATGACTCTCTATCTATATAGATAGGTATATTTCTAGCTGTATATGTTTGTATATTTGTATCTATCTTTATATGTTTTAGCTGTTAGTAAGATTCACCTACATATTTACAAAAAGTTAGAGTCAAGATTTTAATTTCGTTACAATTTCTGATTTAATTTGTTCATTTATATCAATGACATGCTATAAGCTCTCTCAAGTTACATATATGTAGGTAAAATATATCAACTTTTGAGCAAAAAAACAAGGAACAAAAACACCTTTCCAGCCTTCATCTGAAAAACTCGTTAAAGTCATAAATCAATTTGAAAAACAAAACACTGAAAACTTTTTTAATATCCTATACCTTATTTTGCTTGACAGGGATATTTAGCAATTAGCAATTTTATTATAATATGCATCGAAGATTATCATTCTTAAGAGCTTCATGGATCTTCTCTCTATCTTTTAAGAGCTTTTTTAGTATCGATGGATCACAAGCAACGCTTGGCGCGGTCCGTCCATGGATGGGTGACCATCTTGGCTTGACGAGTTCTTCCGTGTTTCGGAAGGCACGATAAACTGGAGGGTCCTCGTATTCAGAAAATCTGACACCCAGTCTTACTAGGGGGGTTGCCGGGCAACTGAGTTGTGGGAGTCGATCTAAGCAAAATATTGGTTACTCATCTGCATCTCATCTCAATGTTCTTTTAACATCATCATCATCATCAGCCTATCGCAGTCCACTGCTGGCCTCTCCAAGTGCACGCCTCGATTTTTTTAAAATGAGCTTACGCCAAAAAAACCTTTTGACATAAAACTGTAAAACTAATGTTTACTTTTAGCAATATCTGGAAAGCTAAAGCTTACTAGCTTTTAGTAGACTTATCTCAAAAAGTCACAAGTACAATTGAATTAGTTAGAAGACCAGAAGTCAGACTGTCAGACCCTTTATTAGTAGATTTAGCAAAAGATTATGTAAATTCACGCCCGCAACGAATGGAACCACAATACAATGAGAATGAGAAGATACTGTTTAGGGTTCCGTACCCAAAGGGTAAACCGGGACCCTATTGTTTTCGCTCCTCTGTCCGTCCGTCCGTCTGTCACCAGGCTGTATCTCATGAACCGTGATAGTTAGAGAGTTGAAATTTTCACAGATGATGTATTTCTGTTGCCATACAACATACAACAAACGTGACTTTTGTCCGTTTTGTAAATAATGGTACGGAACCCTTCGTGCGCGAGTCTGACTCGCAGTTGGCCAGTTTTTTATATTATTATTATGAATATATTCGAGAATAAATTCAAGACAATGAATTATTCAACAATCAGTCTCTTTAGCAAAATACTCGGCAAGATATTTGACGTTTAATTTTAAGATTTCAAGCAGAAACGTACATACTGAAGAAAAATATGTAAAATTGGTGATTGTTCGATGAAAATTGTGATTTTACTAAACGTTTTACTATCTTATTATAGAATTCCTAAGTTCTGCCATTTACATTTAAATACTCGAAAACAAAAAAAAAAACGAATTTGTATACAATTTTTCATTAATTTAATCAAATATTCAAAAGGGTTAAATTTTTTGCAATACAAACGATACAAATTTTGACGAATGTTGATTGTTATACCTTAAATTTTTAACTAGGTATATATATACGAGGAAAATAAATAAAGCTTTTAGCTGTTCTCTCACAAAACTGCTATAAAATTCATAATAAAGCCAAAACTGTTGCTTGTAAACATTTTATGAAAAAAACATTCCATGGAGAACAAATTGCCTAGTGGAGATGTCATAACGCAAAATCTCCTAAGAAATTAGCGCGACAACATGCGGGTGTTCGGGAGACGAGGAACATTACTAGCTCAGCCTTTACAATCCGTCTATATAACCCGCCCATTATTTTTAAAATAAAGTCACCCATCAATCAAGACTAATCTTTATCAGATTGGTTTTGATTTGACAAGGAACCCGAATGCCTCGTAAGGCCTAGTTACTGATCACGCTCTCTTGACCTACAAGAAGGCGCCTGGCCTACCTTCCTTATGGCATCTCCGCTACCTTTCCTTCCTCCGTAAAAAAAACATCCGTTTTACGACATAAAATCAAAATCTGATCCCCATTGCAATATTAAAATATTTTAAAAGGATTGTAAAACGGTATTTCCTTCCTCATAATCTTCGAAATGCAGTTAAAATATACTATAAAAGGTTATCATACCGTGGTTTGCCTCAGTTACTTCGTACACAGATCATTTCGTAAACGGTTGGGAACCTCTCATTAGATAATCATAACTAGCATAAGACGAACCATGACTTACACTAAAATATTCACCACCAGAGGCCAATTTAAACTGGTCATGTAAAACCATTAACTAGAATACCATGGTCTCTCGTTCCTCTGCTACTTATAAGAAGAAATTAGAAACGCAAAGGGTCAAATAATATTGGTTTTGAAATAAAACGATATCAATGATCGAGCGTTTAATTTATATCCGTTGTAAAACACGAATAATATTGCTTTGGTATTGACAAGAGATAGGAGTTTTGGGTAGCCCTTAGTTTATTAGGGAACACAGTCTAAAAATATCGACTTACTTTACCAACAAAAAGCCAGTAGGAAAATTTTTGTACTACGCTTAAGTGGTTAGGTAAGGAGCTATTTTTATGCCAAATCATCAAATGACTTCTCTCGCTGCGGGTGCAGCGTGAGGGAGTGTCAGACTCTTACTGACTAAAACCCATCAGGTTCATTCTTAAGCCCTTTATGTACCAGGGCCGCGGTAACTCGCGCGAACAATCCCGCAGCCCAGGGTTAGGCGAATCTTGTCATAACGAGTTCTTCGGTTTTTCGAAAGGCACGATAAACTGCAGGTCCCGACTGACATTTGAACATCTTTGACAGCCGGGTCAAAAAGTCTCGATGACCAGTCTTACCTATTGGGTTGCATGGGTAATTGGGTCGAGGAGGTCAGAGAGGCAATCGCGCTGGTCAAACTGGAAGCCGACTGACCTGCCTGACCGAAAAGGCTTAGCAGATGATGAGTCTAAAAACATCAACTTACAATACAAACAAAATCCCAGTGCTACACTTTAGTTAGACTGTGACAAAGTATAGGGTTGCAACATGTCGACAAAGCGAGCAAAATAATATTGGTATCGATACTTGTTGGTTTAGATTACCTAGAATAATAGATGGCAGAAATAATTGTTCCGAACGTGCCATAAATATCTGAGAAATATTGCTATTTTATTACTACTAAACCGCAAGACACGGAAAATATGAAATAGTAGTTTATTTCTCTTTGTTGTTTTAGTGTTTCTACCATTTCTGAAAGGCAGTATCGAATCGGTATATCGGTTTTAAGCCTGAGACATTATGAATTGCGTTGTTTTGTGGTTTGTATAAATAGTAAAATCTAATCCAAAGCTATTAGATATATGCATCGAAATAAATTGCAATAGGCATACATTTTTTTACATACTACGCGCCAGTGCAGCTGCTGCCGCTGCGGAAATATGGTTGCCGATAAGGCTACTATATTTTCGAACCATTTGGGTTGAAACCCCAGGTCGTAGAGTCGGAATGCCCAGGCTCTTTTTAATCGGCTGGTCAACTTTTCGAGTGATCAAAAGGTTGGCTAGCTTGGACAAAAGAAAAGCCATCTAGCGTAGCAGATGATCCAACCTACAGGGCCTCAAACCTTCTCATGGATAAATGCCGTTTCCAGAATTGCTTGGTTCAGCTGGCTGAAGTGAGCATCCTACTTAGGTATGAATTGGGGTTGAATTGACACTATAACAAAAGCCGTGAAACTTAATTGTCCAAAAGCTGAAGTACATATTTAACGCGCTTACAAAGTATAGAATATACTATCCATTTTGTATAGCAACTACGCAGCAAACCATGGCAAAACGTCATTATATACTGAACTGCCAAATACAATAGAAAACAAAGGGGCGTGTCGACCTATCATTCACAATTAATTAACACGGATGATTACAATCCTAGTTAGCATTAGAACAATAAGACATAATTAACAAATTATTGCCTGAACCAATAATACTCGGAATACGCCAAATTCAGCACAGTATCGACAATAATATCGATAATCGATTCTCGGTTCTAATAATCGTTTCCCATCACTAGTCGTAACTTGTCATCGGTATTGTTCACGGAGGAAGGAAAGATAGCGGAGATGCCATAAGGAAGGTAGGTCAGGCGCCTTCTTGTAGGCCGTGATCAGTTAGTAGAACTAACGAGGCGTACGGGTTCCTTGTCAAATCAAAACCAATATGTCAAAAATTGGCCTTGATTGATTGGTGATTTCATTTTGAAAATAAAAGGCGTGTAAGGGTGGAGCTACTAACGTTCCTGGTCCCCCGAACACCCGCATGTTGTCGCGCTACTTTCTTAGGAGATTTTGCGTTATGACATCTCCGCTAGTCATTTGTTTTCCATGTTATTGTATAATTCGGCAGTAACCCATCGGCCATTCACCACAGATATTCGATGACGTAGCTCTATCGATTATATTCGATACCCAGTTATGTTTGCATCGAGCAGTAAGATAAATGTAAATGGTGATAAAATATTGCTTGAAATGGACTGGCAAATAAATTGGATTGGTTTAAAAAATTAAGTAAAATATCATCTTCTGCCTAGCCTTTTCCCAACTGTGTTGGCGTCGACTTCCAGGCTAAACCGATGCAGCTGAGTACCAGTGTTTTATATAGAGCGACTACCTATCTGACCTCCTCAACCCAGTTACCCTGCCAACCCAATATCCCTTGGTAAGACCGGTTGTCAGACTTGTGTTTGCTATTATATAAATAAATAAATAATATTGGTAAGTATTTTGGTAGACTTATCTTTATAAAATATGATTTCAATTAAGAAAATACAACAACTGAGTAACTGACATAAATACTTTCTGGCTTCTGGCTACCTGTAACGACTGCCAAAGATGTTAAAATGACAGCCGGAGCCCACAATTTTATTTCCACCTATCTCATTAATATTTGTAAGTATTTCGGCAAAACACTTACAATGCCACTGAGGTTGGTTGTCAAAGAAAAGCACACAAACTAACCTAATATTATAAAGGCTAGGGGCGAAACCCCAAATCTTTACCCATCACAAAACTACCCTTACTCCTTTGTCGCATAATTTCCTACTAAGCTATTCGATTCTGAATCGAGATAACTACCGATGTTAGGTTATCTTTATCGATACTTCCAGTAACGGAGAGGAAAATCGATGTGAATAGAAGCTGTAGTTTTCTTTATTCGGAAGATTTTGATAGGGCTAATGAAAGAAGTCTTTAGTGTAAATAAACCAAAACCGGATTACTATATACTCAACGTTTGACTTTTATTATTTAAAAAATATATATAAATTAATACTGCACATGCGTAAAGAAGTCAAAAGAATGAGAAAGGAAGAAGTGTAGATACTTTTTATCCGGGTGCATGAAGTAGTCTTCCGAGATGCAATAGAACTTTTTTTCACAAATACTTACTCTGAATATTTTAATTGGCTTCTTAAAAAGTCACGTTATTTAAGTGTTTGGATCCTGAATGCTTTATTTAAAACGAATAGCATACAGAGACTATCCATTTAATAAAACACTTGATTTTCAGCAGTTTCTAAAAACATCAATTTTTGTAGAAAAATCTTATGACATTTCACAATTTCTACCAAAATACGGATATCGCAATTTACCTTTTATACTTACCATATCTTTATACAGATTTCTTAAAAATAGAAATCTCGTACAAATATTCTGTAAAATGTAGAAACCTGCCCAATTCTTTAGTAGTTTGGACAAACAAACGTGTCCACATTGTGAATTTTATACCAATATTAGCGAATGTGACTTGGAGGATCGCCAGTAATTCTAACACTGTTCTTAGATTTCAAGAAAATACACCAGTTTTAAAGGTACAACTCGGTTTTCTTACGTGTAGTAGTTTTTTGACGTAAGCCTGTCTAGCGGCTATGTCAAAGGAATTATTCAGAAGGAGATGGAAAATATTTCTTGACACCTGCCAAGGCTTTCCCTCCATCGCCTAAACTTCAAACTTGAAGAGACGAGGTGTCTGTCTCTGGAGTCATAATTCCCGGTATTTTGGACCCTATTCCCGATATCAGTAGCTTTCTATTTATTATACCTAGATATTTTAATTTAATTAAAAAAAACTGTTAATCTACACTTTATACTTTCTATGCTCTAAACTCAGAAACTGCTGGTCTGATTAAAAAATATATTTGAGTGTTAGATAGCCCAGTTCGACTCGGGACGCGGACAAACCCGCAGACAAAAGCTAGTGAATAATCAAACGGATTAACCTTCAACACAACCATTATGTTAAACATGATATTCCATTAATCCTTAATTCTCCACAAAAAATATAACATATTCATATAAATATGTATATTCCTCGCATTTATGACTAAAAGCCTACAGGAAGTCGGCTAGGGTGGCTTTCATAGAAGTTCCGGCACGACGGAAGTACACATGTATACATGAGCAAGAGACAGGAAATGACGATGGTTTTTCGTCGTCAGTTTTATATGAATAAAAACATGTCAAGTGTGAGTCGTGACACTTGTATGAGATACGTTTATTTTACAAGTTTTCTTCTAATACAGAGAAGGTTTGGAACATTAATCACCATGTTTGCTCAATATAAATAGGTTTAAGTGCAGGTTTAATCAAGATGTATATTATTTTATCTTTACTCAGTCAAAATTTATGTGCGAGATAAGTGTACTTTGGAATTATATAAGTCGATTCTAAAAAATAATAATTTCGGGGTGAAAGCGCGTCAAACTGACAGACGGAGTTTCTTACCTTCCCTTTTATAATATTAGGAAGTAATGAAGGATTACTTAATTTAAGTAAGAAATGAAAACCTATCGTTATAACAAGTAGATACTTATCACCAATGCGAGTCTAGTAAACACTACCCTTTTTTTTTTAACTACGTCAAAAATCATCAAATGACCCCTCCCGCTGTGGGTTAGCAGCGGTGAGGGAGTGTCAGACTCTTACTGACTAAAATCCGTCGTGTTCCGTCGTATGCCTTTTATGTACCAGGGCCGCGGTATCTTTTTCGAACAACCCGCAGCAGTAAACACTACAACAAAAAAATTCCATCCGCGTCAAAAAACAAAAATTCACCCTTACACTCACACATACAAAATCTAAGTAGTCCGAATCCTCTCACTATAACAAGGTGCTTCAACCATTCTCAAAGTTGTCGTCCATACGAAATTAGTATGGACTGTCAACCCCTCAGTGCTAAGGGTTGCATGCAAAACCGTTACATACGAGTACTTGATACAAGTGAGGTTAGCCGGTACCATTGGAGGGTTGAGTCACTGGTCAGTTCCAATTTCTGTCAATACGACTGCCCGATAAACCGGTGACCGATTTTTTGTCGGAGAAAAATGGAATAGAACCACGGGTCTGCTGGAAAAGATTTCGTTAGAAATACCTAAGCAGTACCTTTGTACTTTTGTATGCTATCTCTACTTTTTTTATATTCTCACTGTGTACATAAATGGTTAAATAAAAATAGAACAGACCGTCGGAACGTTCTACAAATTGGAACGATTATCTGTCTTACAAAAAGTCTGACGTGGTTGAGACCTACAAGCCAGTTAAGACTACATGCACGAGTTTGGAGGTTCGATTCGAAGAAAAATATCTATGAGGAAATCTGGACTTGAACGTCAGGAATTTACAAAAGACAGCCCCCAAAACGCCCACCCTTCACCACTTCCTATGTGTTTTTGCTGGGAAGAAGATGTGGCGCAACAAACTCCCCAGCAACACATGAAATAGCCAACTTTACGGTTAAGTAGTCAACAGCCTCCTAGGCTGAACTGCGAGATGAACTATACACAAAAAAAATATCCAAGAGAAGAAACAGCTTTAATTTTTTTTACATAAAATAATCAAATTACAAATTCGGGTTAAAACGTACGTAAAGTACCAAAATAAGTGACAAATGGTAGTAACTCGAGGGCAAGCGTGACCATGTCTCCGTCTTACGTTGAGGACACTCCTACCGGATCATCTTATATGACAACACATATGAGTATTAGGTACTGTGATGTATGTGTTTATAAAAGGTGTTACAAAAATATACACACCAATACATTAAAAAATATAAGCCTTTTTCGCTTGCAGAATACATAAAAACTAGCTATATCTTTGAAAGTAATTTAGGGCTGTCATATAGATGAAAAGTAATATTTTTTTCTTATACGGTAGATTTAAAGTGATCGTGTGTTAAAATGTGCACTTGAATGAACTCTTCATAAGGGACAATTTAACCCCCTTTTAGCTTTCCTTTTTATAAACACCCCGTAGATATATGTAATAGCTGTCTATGTGTGTATGTATGTATGTGTGTCATACTTGAAACAGGGACTTTTTAACAATCCGCGACCATTTCATAAGGAGTCAACACAAGACATACGATTTTCGAAAGGATAAGAGTCAAAAGAATAAAGATAAAAGGATACATCCTTAATACCTTTTTAAGTAGAGTTCGGGATCGACTGAGTCAATAATTTTGTGATTTAGATGGGCGTACAGGTAAGGAGTTAACTAGTACCTAAAAGGCAATTAACTAGTACCATTTATTCTGCTACATCTTAATCTGAATTCCTAGGTTCGTAAGTGCATTCAGATGTATTTGGTCCAAACCTTATCGAAAGCTATACTAATATTATAAAAATAAAAAATAAACGAACTTCAGAAATGAAAAATTATTCTATTTCAGTAAAACTTATGAGGGATAATCGTCAGCATGAACATGGATTTAAAAAGTTAGCATCATATGATGAAGCTTTAAGTAAGTTTAAGACATTTTATTATTCTGATTACTAAACAATTACTTGTGTGTGCAAGTACTGGAAAATGTACCAGTAATAATACAAATGTTCACAATTTCATTTTAAAACAATACTAACAAAACTAAATATATTTTTCTACATAGTTATGAAGTTGCTAGAAATACAAGTCAATATATATCTATCCTAATATTTTCACATCAGCCGTCCGGCGAAGAAAATATAAATAAAAATATGTTAGTTTCATGTTGTTGTAAACTTGTGAAACGTGATTGATCATAAGCGACTGATTTCTGGAAAGGGGAGAGTTTTAGCTCAGTTTATATATTGTAGACTTAGTGATTTTGTTATTGCATTTTTAATTTAATTTTCTAGCGTTTCCAAAAGTACATATAACATCATAAAGCATATTTCTGTCTATACCCTAAAGTTACCTACTTATGTCTTCTACACTTTATCTTTATTTTTCCATATGTATCTTGTGCTGTTATGTTATGTTTTTCAATCACAAAATGGGTATGTAATTCAAACCCAACTAAAGTATCGACAAGTTATTACTATATAAATAATCAACACGACTCTCTATAGGTTTCTCTTTATCATAAGCCCCCGAGCCTTTTCCCAACATGTTGGGGTCGGCTTCCAGTCTCAACGGATGCAGTTGAGTACCAGTGTTTTACAAGAAGCGACTGCCTATCTGACCTCTTGATATCATACTCAAAGCCCAACCAAGTATAATTATCGGCAGAAGTAATTTATTGGGTTCCTTTTGTGGTATGAAGTGAGGCGCAGGGGCGGGCTAAAGCGGTGATTGGCCCGCAGTGCATCGCGTCATAGCCGTCACTCGGGATTGGTTCTTTGCTAATAAATCACTTCTGCGCAGATGAAGGTCAGCGCTCAAGATTCGTGCCGATAACTATACACATTACTCTTTCAAATCTCAACTCAGTCATTCCCAAAAACCCACGACGTTAACACTTGCACTACAACACGTATGTTCAAAGGAAAAAAAATAAAGGAAAAACGCAGACGTCCTGCGGCCCGAGATAACGTCAATTAGTAAGATGTATGGCGTTCCCTAAAGTATGGCCGACAGTGTACAACAGAATTATAGAAGGGTAAATATTATGTCAATGTTGTGTAATACTGAATGGAATTTTTGGTAAGTTAGTTGTTAGCAGCAGTTTTCCTCAGATTTACTTTCGTCTTGAGGAATCTACTACATGCAGATATTGAGAAATAACCTATAGTCTTCCACTATTAATAAGCTGTTTGAAACTGTTTTCTATGTCGTACAAATTTGACCAGTAGGTAATTCCTAAGACAAGCGCGTTTAAAAGCAAACAAAGCTATTAAAATAGAATCACCACATCAAGAACGACTATTGCACTTTTGCACGAGTTTCTGATTTTGGTTGTTTTTTAAATTTTTCCAACAGCAGCTTAATAAGTGAATTCTACTAATTGCTACATTATGTTCTTTAAAAGCTAGCTGTTTCTTGCAGTTTCACACGCATGACTCGGAAACTACTCCTACGGATACCCGGATAAAATAGTCAGTCCAGAATATTTTGAAAATAGCACCTTCAAACTGTTAAACTCACGTACGCGAGATCGACACACCAATTGGTGCCCCGCGTAAAAACCAAGTGGAAAATCCGCTAGTTTGAAAATGCTCTTGACAAAATCTATATTTTTGAAAATTGTGTCAAATGAAGCTTCTGCCTTACCTGCACGATGCCACAGATATAATAATGTATGAGATGATTATACGATCTCATTGTGGCGCGGTGACCGGTGGTATTAGTGCGAGCTATATCTCACCGCCACGTTGCTAAGGATGAAGAGTTTTAGACCTCTTGTTTAGCCCTTTTTGCTGAAAAAAAGGTTTGTAAGCTCCCTTTTTTTATGATGGTTTTCTTTCCGCGCCATTTGGATGTGAAGACATCCAAATGGCGTATGGCGGTGGTAGAAAATAAGTGGTAAATATTTGGTCTTTTGTTTAAATTACTTAATCGAAACAATAAACATTAAATAACAACCATCTTTGATAAGTGCAGGAGGATGATGATGAATCACCAACGGCAAGAATTATTTTGAAGTTGAAAATAAAATCTGCTCTCGTTCCTTTGTATACCCTAAGGGGCCCAGAGTTTGACCACCAGGGCTCCAAAAGAAAAAAAGGTGAGTTTTAATCAGCAAAAATCTGACACTCTTTGCTCGCTGTACCAGTAAATCTGAATCTACACTTCGCTTTTGCTTAACACGAACAAAAATAGGGGTCACTCATACTAAAATCAATTCAACCCAAAATAATAATTAAAAGTAGAAGCCTGAAACCCTAAATAAGGCATAAAATTAATACTTTTAACACACAGTAAAAAACCTTAGCAATTTACTTTTACATGAAAAGTGTTTTCAGACAAGAATTTGAAAAGCCCCAACTAGTTATTTGAAAAGTTACAAGACGTTCGTAAATAGCCCCTTTTTTGCCGACAAAACTATGTAAATATATCTCTTTCATATTCCAAGTAAAAATGTAATGAATATGTAACAAATACATATAGGTTTCTTCTAAGTGCAATGGAAATTGGTCACACATAAGAGCTGTAAAGAATATATAAAAAATACATTTTCAATAAAAAACGTCTGCACTATGTGTAGTAGTCAAGAAAGCCTGCGGTATTGTTCGCGCGAGTTACCGCGGCGCTGGTACATAAAGGCTTAAGAATGGTGGTGGGTTTTAGTCAGTAAAAGTCTGACACTCCCTCACGCTGCACCCACAGCAGAAGGAGTCATTTGAACATTCATAAAAAAGATGTTTCAAGAAATATAAAAAGATTGTACATAAATGACGAAGATAAATAATAAAAGGATAAAAATAACTTTCAGTTACTGAAAAATGTAGTTGAGTCAGTAACGGCTGTCGGTAAATACAGATTGGAAACGATACAACAAACGTACAAATAATCATTTGTTTTAAAACGTTATTTCATGAAATACATTTTTAAAGTTGGGTGACATTCAGTTAATTTTATTAAGCTTTTTTTCCAAAATGAAAATAATAATTGTAAGTAGTTGAGTCATTTACAAAGTTTTTTGAAAGACACTGGCAGTTGTAAGTTAAGCAATAAAATAATTTTAGAAGCCTTTAGGTGTTCTATTATAATTGGGTAGACTTTGAAAAAAATACTTTTATTCAACTTTGTTTGACATTATTATTGCTCAACTTTCATAATAGTGTTTCTTTTAATTGAATTTGAATTTAAAAGTGTTGTCTAGACACTTGTGTTACAATTGCCTATTTATTTATTTTTAGTAATTTTCCCGTGGTTTCGTACGTGTCCTGTGGGAACTACTGCCCGTACCGGGATAAAAAATAGCCTTTGTTATTTTCAAAGCTTTCTGTTTTTTTAAAATTGGTTCAGTATTTTTCGAGTTTATCCATTACAAACAAACAAACATAAATAATGTTTTACTCTTTATCTATACTAATATTATAAAGCTGAAGAGTTTGTTTGTTTATTTGTTTGAACGCGCTAATCTCAGGAACTACTGATCCGATTTGAAAATTTCTTTCAGTGTTAGATAGCCCATTTATAGAGGAGGGCTATAGGCTACTTTTTATCCGGTGCGGGAAGTAGTGCCCACGGGATGCGGGTGAAACCGCTGGCAGAAGCTAGTTATAAATAGAAGTAGAAGATTATCCACTGAATTGAGAAAATTTTGAACCTTGGACTCGTTAGGTTACCTACCTACAGCTCACTCGCTAAAAACAGAATGGAATATCGAAGATGGCTTAATCTACCTGGAAATAAACCCAATTTCTCAAACACAGCCACAATCTTGTCATTATCATTTCACATAAGAATACGGTTGACTGAACTAAATTCATATTTACGACGACTTTACGAGCTCAAACTCGTTTCTAATGAAGACGTTAAATTAATTCCAGAATTTACGATCCGTTGGTGACAAATGATTCGGGAAATTATTTAAACGGTCCCTGTAATATTAAGTATTTGTATGGAATAGGGGTACTTTTGTATTGTGTTTTTAGTTTTCTCGCGGTCTCATCCACGTATAGGGGAAGCTTCGGTCTGTACCCGGATAAATGTAGCCTATATCAACCAAATGTTTTTCAATCTGAACCAAAGATTCTGAGAGCTATGTATGTATAAAGATTAGCAAGGTAAATAACAGAAGTGGCCTAATTGCTTATTAATAATGTACAAAGTAATAGACAGTTCTTACAAAAAAAACAAAAATAAATAACCGTACATAAATAAATATTTGTATACCCAAAAATGATAGGACCTTTTAACAAATTACGTACTTAACGAAAAGAAACAAGAATGGCAATCCCCTTATAAATTAAATTGCATACCAAAATCTTACTTTTTCCATCTCCAAATATCAATATCCATTTACAAACGTAATGAAATCACAATTAGGTCGGCAATAAGTCATAACAATAAAAAAATAAAAATAGAGAGACCGACCTCATTTCTCGGAACGGCTTCATGCCATAGACAATTAAAAATAAATTAACGTCATGGCGGGAAAGTTGACGTTTCAGATGCAAAATGGCGGCGGTACCACTTTATTACGCTTTGAGACTTATGACTACGTTTTACGGTGTTTTCACGAAATCTAAATATCACTAAGTAAGTATATTAATGAATTTTGATATCATTTGGTTGCCAAATGGCGCAGGAAAGTGGGACGGCGATTAATCTGAGATATTAAAATGATACTGCACTAACATGAATTTGAATTTGTAATAACTAACGGTAGTTAGTTTGTAACTGTTGGAATTATGCCTATATTTTCTAACTGTCTCATCGTCTCTCTTATTATTTTATGTAATAGGTAATTAAATTGTTTCCGTGGTCCTACATATGTTAAAATTGAAACTTTTCATTCAGGTGTATGAAATAGCTCCCTCAAAATCTGGTGAATCTTCGGTAACCATTTTTTGGGGTATTGGTTTGCCCGGGTAACTGGGTTGAGGTCAGATAGGCAGTCGCTCCTCAAAGACACTGGTACTCAGCTGCATCCGGTTAGACTGAAAGCCGACCCTAACATAGTTGGGAAAAGGCTAGACAGATGATGATGGTTCCTGAGATTAGCGCGTTCAAAGAACTCTTCAATTTTATTATGAGTAACAGATTATTTGTTCAGATACATATTTTTCTTACTTCAGTACAGTTCTAAGACAAACTAATAACATTTTTTCAGAAGAAATGGATTTCAAAGCATTCATATTTTTATACCAGTTCTCAATATAAAAGAAGAAAGAACCAATTCGATATGATATGTCAGCGCTTTCGGAATATTATAGTTTTTGTGCCACTGGGGTTGCCAGTTACAAATATTTTCTTTGATTTCTGCTGACTGCTAGTTATTCTTTGAAATGTTTTAGATGTAAGTAAGTATTTTCTGTTTGTGTGATATTTTTTATTTTACCTTTAACCTTTGGTTGGTTTTAGTGCTGTTATTTAGAAACTAATACTTAGTTCTTTGGCAGGTACTTACACTTTTTAGGTAGGAATTTTTCGTTAGGTTCCTATGTTTTTGACGTATTCCAAAGCAAAATTTCTAGGCTATGCGCCAAGCCACGACTAGACCGATCACGTCACGTCACACGTCACATTACAAAAAAAACTGAAACTCATTTCAAAACGACGTCAAAAAAACAAAAGCGATATCCAATTATTTACCCGTCACACCAAAAAGCATAAACAACACAATTTATTTCTTAATTCCATATTCAAACTACAGAAAACAAAACGAACACCAAATAAGAAATAAAGAATTCAAAAAATGACACTACACTTTTTTAAATGCTTCCATAAATATGAGTGTTACCAGTTTTAAAAAAAGTTGTTCAAGCAACATGGAAATTGAGTTATAAAGTTGCCAGTTGCAAAAAAGATTTAAAACATGGTATTTTAGTAATAATGGTAGATTTATTGGCGATGTTCGGCAGTTTGTGGCTCTGAGTTTGCATACCTGTATTCGTTTTGGATGGTTTCATGTATTACCGACAAATGCAAAATTTTATCTTCGTAAACTTTTGGAATTTGTACGAAAGTTGGCGGTGTCTCATTGATGTTATTTTATCTATGTGAAATGGATACTTAAAATCATAGAATTGCAAGTATTATTGAAGCCCTAAATTCGCAAATAAATCTGTATGTACATTTGATACCTACACTTAGACGGTGAAATTACGTGAAACTATTGAATACATAAGAACCCGAAAAACCCGTTTTCCCATTTTGTCTACTAATACCTACTTATATCACTTTTTTTAGAACTCTCGTAATACGACTTGATAACCATCCGAATAATGACTTCCTAAAACAAAAGACAAAGAACATATAAATAAACATAAATAACTCAACCAAAATCTTAGATAGATAGATAGATAGATAGATTATTCTTTATTGTACACCAAGAAAATTAACAACACAGGACATCACAACATACAAAAAACAGTACAATCGGCGGTCTTATCGCTAAATAGCGATTTCTTCCAGACAACCTTTGGATGGAGTTTATCTGTAGAACACAGTGAGAAACGGGCAGTTTGGGGTGTACATACATATAGATTATATATAATTGATAAATACCAAAGATATAAAAAATAAAAATAAATAAATAATAGTCAATGAACACAAAGTAAAGATAGAAGAATAAAGATAAAAGAATAACAACACAGCGATAGTAGTCAATGAGCCAAGTAGTGATCCTTGACCATTTTTTTAAATACTGCAATCGACTGCGCTCGTCTTATTGCCACTGGCAGTGCATTCCACATACGAGTGGCTTGTACAACAAACGATTTGTCATAAAATGACGTGGAATGCACTGGCATCTTAAGTTTTAGGTTTTCTGATGACCTGAGTGATCTTGAATGCGTATCACAAACAAACTCAAAACGACTCTTAAGATAAGAAGGGGACGTAGGGTGAAAAAGAATACTATATAGCAAGGAGAGTATGTGAGCGTTCCGGCGAAGTCTTATTGGAAGCCACTTGAGCTTAACACGAAATTCTGACACATGATCATATTTGCGTAAACCAAATATGAATCTTATACAAACATTCTGAAGGCGCTCAAGTTTATTTAGCTGGTCCTCACTGAGATCAAGATAGCTGGCGTCAGCATAGTCAAGAATAGGAAGAAGAAGAGACTGTGCAAGCGCAATTTTTGTGGCAATGGGTAAGAAATTTCGCAGCCGTCTTAAGGATCCTGCAGATGCAAATAACCGTCGACTGGTTTCCTGAATCTGCGGCTCCCAGGACATTCGGCTATCAAAGTATACACCCAAGTTCTTAACCTTAGTGCTAAAGGGAATTTGGACACCGTCATACATGACTTGAGGGAGTTCAAACCAATCAATTTTAGAAACCATCCGAGAGCTACCGATGACAATCAGCTGAGTTTTTAACGGGTTGATTTGAAGCCCGTAGCACCTGCTCCACTCAGCTATTTGGGAAAGGTCTTTATTAATTTTTTCGATAGCTTCGGATAGTTCCCCCAACTGGGCTTGCGAATAAATTTGAAGATCATCTGCATACAGGTGGTAGGAAGAAAGCAGTTTATTTGAGATGGAATTAATAAAAATAGAGAAGAGTAATGGAGATAAAACGCCACCCTGCGGCACACCAGCACTCGTTTCACACCACGAAGAGTATTTATCTTCAATGCGAATACGTTGCCGGCGCCCGTACAGGTAACTATGAAACCAATCAACGGCCGTTGGAGATATGTTAAGAGAGCTAAGTATACCGAGCAAAATATCGAAATCAACGGTATTAAAGGCATTACTGAAGTCCAGCAGCGCCAGTACCGTTAATTTCCCATTTTCCATGCCAAGTCTGATGTCATCCGTAATATTGACCAAGGCTGTTACAGTACTATGACCAGGACGAAAACCGGATTGGAAAGGATTAAGAAGTCTATTCTTGGATAGGAATGAACTTAACTGGTTATGAATAAGACGTTCCAGGACTTTGGATAGGAATGGTAATATGGATATAGGGCGATACTCGGAAAAGGATGTAGGATTGGGTTTCTTTGGTAGGGGGGTAATTTGGGCCTCTTTCCAAGCATCTGGAAAGACACCACTAAATATGGAATAATTAAGGATGTGACAGACGACGGGAAGGATTTCGTCCAGGATAGGGAGGATCATTTTACGGCTGACACAGTCACTTCCAACAGCATCAGAAGTGATGGATGCAATGCTCTTCTTAACATCACAAGCGGCAAATTGATTAAAGACAAAAGAAGGATAATCGGGGGTTGGAAGACTAGACAGATAGCTTAAAGTGTTTACTTTTGTTGTCCTATCAAAGTTGGACGAAGATGAGAAATGTTGATTCAGTGAATTTATGTTTACGTCTTGGGAAATTTTATCAGTACGTGATTTTCCAATCCCCATTGACCGTAGAAATCTCCAGACCTTAGCTGGATCCTCGTTTTCAACTGAAGTATGAAAGTGATGGCGTTGTGCAATTCTACACACCTTGTTGCAGCGATTTCGCGCTTCTACAAATTTCTCCCAATTTATCGATGTAGAACGAGCCTTGTACCTCGACTTAGCTGACACCTTCCTAGCCATTATCTGCTTTATTTCTCTAGTAAGCCATGGCGATGGTAGGTGTCTCACCTTAACTGCGCGAATGGGAGCGTGAACGTCGTAGAGAGCTACAAGACGCGATGTAAATATTTCGACTTTTTCGTCGACTGACTCAGCACTAAAGACAGACGTCCAGTCCATGTTTGCTGCGTCCTCACGAAGGTTCTCAAGATCCATGCCATTAAAATTGCGTTGCAGAAGAATTCTTGCCTTTGCTTTGGGAGGACGAATTTTATAAGAAATATAGATAAGATCATGGTAAGAGAATGCGTCAGCCGAACACTGGCCATGCTTAGCGACGTAATCAGAAGAAGAAACAAAGATTAAATCAAGAAGAGAGGGGGTAGAATGAGGGAAATGGTGTGTTGCATTAAGAGGAAGTATTGATAGATTGCTAGAATTAATGATAGAATTAAGAGATGCAGATCGAGAATCATTTTTAAGAAGACAGGTGTTGAAATCACCCATGATAATGACATGACTGTAAGAAGTTATCAAATTTTCTAAAATTTGTTCAAAAGAGGAAAAGAAGTTAATGCGAAGTGAGGGACAGTAGTAGACTCCAAGTAGGACTTTAGTGTGGCACATCGTAAGTTCCAAAAAAAGATGCTCCCCGGCATTTGGAGGAGGTGGCTGCGCTGACATATCTACGATTTTAAAAGAAATATATGAGCGGAGATATATGGCAACACCACCACCGCCCCCAACCGTGCGGTCATTTCTCACCAATTGGAAACCTGGTAGTGTATAAGCTGCTGTCGGGAGACAAGGCTTGAGCCACGACTCGGAGACAAGAATTGCATGAACATTCTTACAGTCAAAACTTGCCAACATATCAGGGAAATGTGCCGGAATGCTCTGAGCGTTAATGTGTACTACATTAAAATTCCTAGGAACATCAGAAAACTGCGCAATTAGCGTGTCTGAAAGTGATGGTAAGCTGGCAAAACTGTCATCGCTACTATTGGCTGAAAAGAAAGTGTCCAATTCGCTGCTATTGTCATGAGAAGACATCAAATGTTACGAACGACGTGGAGAAGTTTTTAATTATCTTAATAATTAAAAACTTCTCCACGTCTCCGACATAATTCCTACTATTTGCGTTTAATTAAACTTCCAAATTCCGACAGAATAAAGTTACTTCCGTGTGTAAGTACTGACATGGAAAACAAAATGACTAGCGGAGGCGCCATAACGGACCCGTGTCGACGGCGCGCGTTGTTCCATGCGCTCCTCAAAGAGATGTCAGCAACCCCAGCGGGGCCCAGCAGGGCCAAGCCCTGCCGGGGCTGCGGGTTGTTCGAAAGAGATACCGCGGCTCTAGTACATAAAAGGCCTATGACGGAACACGACGGTTTTTAGTCAGTAAGAGTCTGACACTCCCTCACCGCCGCTAACCCACAGTGGGAGGGGTCATTTGTTTTTGACGTCGGAAAAAAAAGGTGCCATAACGGAAAATCTCCTAAGAAAGTAGCGCGACAACATGCGGGTGTTCGGGGGACGAGGAACGTTACTGTCTTCGCCCTTAAGCTTTCTTTGCACTCGACCATTTTTTCTAATTACAAAAATCGTTGACAGATGTCTCAGAGAACAAGAACGCCTTGTTAGTTCACTCTTAACTGATCGTTTTGGACATGCCCACCGCACCTAATTGACCTAGAAGAAGGCGACTGACCTACCTGCATTATGGCACCTTCTCTCATATTTTCTTACCTACTCCGTGGTACAGAATTATATGGAACACGGAATAATTCCGTACGTATCATAACTTTTACATTTCCTAATTATTTATCAAAATACTCAGAAATATTGGGGAAACTTTCAGCTTCACGTGAGCTTAAACATGTTTTATATGCTTAACTGGGTAGATTAAAAGTTGGACTGGACTGGAATATTGTTTACTGTTTAGATTGAGTGTTTATCTTAGATCATTTAACTTGCTGGAGACGCCGTACGCATAAATGTCGGTGCGAATAAGTCAGTCAGCTTACGCGCGCAGTGCACTCACTATTTGTTGTTACATCTTCGATCATGACGCATTGTTACGCACTTATGAAAAAAATACCACATGAGCATAACTTGAAGAACGTAAATACTTATGACCGGGACAGTCTTGAACAGAAGCCAGCATGTCAAGCTACTACAATACGACAACTTTCTTTCATTGATTTTCAACTTCATCTCTATAGTATAAGGTTCAATGTTGATTGAGAAATGGGTGTAGCTTGATCTGCTGCCTTTAGCAGGGAGAAAAACACGGTAACGGCGTCTCCAGTTGGTTCAATGTTATAAGGTATATATCTAACCTATTTGTTTATATGGAATGAAATATAAATACTAATAATTAATGTTCTGCGGTTTCGGTTGAAGCGTGATTGCATAGAATTTGAAGTGCATAGTATTTTACGTGTCTGTGGCTAAATCAAAAGCATCTAAATTAAATATTTAGATTGGCAAATAAATGCGATTGTTATTTTTAATTAATTTGTGCATTACTAATTCCAATACATATGTAATGGAATTAAAAATATGCAATTTATGTACCACAGAAAAAAATACTCAATTTTGCGGAGTTTTTTAATAAGCCACGTTGACTTAGGCTTACCAAATACCTACGCCTACAGTTTTTACTACGAAATTTCTAAAATCTTTTACATAATTCTTTCTCACATAAAACCATCCTACACTAATAAGAAAACTACTACCTTCAAGACAAATTAACAAAATAAATACACCATCATCCAATATTTTACACACACGGCCAAAAAAAACGGCACAGCACATACCGAATTAAATTTACATGAACGCCCACAAAAAGGCTGACTCTTTTTGCTGACCACTAGTGTAGAGATTGTAACCATTTGCATTCTAAATTACAAATAATGGAATTGAATATTTTAAACAAGGATGAATGAAAATAGTGGAGATGCCATAAGGTAGGTCAGGCGCCTTCTTGTAGGTCAATGTAACGTGCGGTAGGCGTGATCAGTTACTAGAACTAATCAGACGTTCGGGTTCCTTGTCAATATTGGTCTTGATCGATTGGTGGTTTTAATTTGAAAATAATGTGTAGGTTTCAAAGAAGGCGTGTAAGGGCGGAGCTAGTAACGTTCCTCGTCCCCCGAACACCCACATGTTGTCGCGCTACTTTCTTAAGAGATTTTGCGTTATGACATCTCCGCTAGTCATTTCGTTCTCCATGATTTTAACAATGTTTTAGTAACAGCTGAATTTTAATGCAAAACTGCCAACACTGGAAATAAATTGTTATTGATCATATTAATTGGTGTTCATTTTCATGTTAATTACGTTAGTTTGTGTTATGTTATTTGATATTTTAATTATAAATATTGTTTTGCGCGATGCGTGATATATTGCGTTTGGCAAAGCAGGCTTGTTTACAAATGTCTTTGTTGATATTTACCTTGTTTCTGTCAAATGAACATATGTTTAGTATCGACACTAATTATTTTGTTTTTAATTTGTATCTATTTATTTTCCAAGACTTAGTACAAATACCTACACCAATATATTCGTTCTTTAACAGACATCTTCAGGTACTAGGTAAAAGTAAGAAAACAATTTTTTTTTGGAAACTAAAGCAACTATGCACATCAATATTTATTTTAACTGGGTTGAGGTGGTCAGATAGGCAGACGTTCATTGAAAAATACAATTACTCAGCTGCCTCCGTTAAGACTGGAAGTGGACCCCAACATAGTTGGGAAAAAGGCTCGGCAGATGACAAACGAATCTATAAGACTAATGGCGACTTACGTACCAATGTTTTAACGAACTGAAGTCATCATGTCCCGAGCCTTTTTCCAACAATGTTGGGGTCGGCTTCCAGTCTCACCGGATGCAGCTAAGTACCAATGTTTTTACAAACTGAAATGAATACAAGAAAATAATCCAATTCAAAATAAAAATGCTCATGAGCACACTCATAAATAGTATTAAATAGTATGCAGGCATTCTTGTTTCCATTTGGTAAATTTATGTAGGCAAGGGGTACTAAAAGATGAAATATTATCTCGGAGCATTAACTGCCTCAGGTGTGAAAAATGTAATGGCCCCTATTATATGAACTAGAGTGTAATTTTTGGAGTGTAAGAATAACATTGTTGTAAAAATAAATTTATTCGTGTAGGTTTGTGGTAGTCTTGGTAGGGGAAGGAAAACGGGGCCTTATTGAAAAGAAAGAAAGAAAGAAAACCGTCTGTCACCAGGCTGTATCTAAACTGTGACAGTTAAAGACTGTTGATCACAGACGAAGTATTTCTGTTGCCGTTATAGCAAAAAAATAAGTATTCTTAAATTACCTTGACTTAGATAAATATACTTATATAGGGGACTCCCTTATTATATTATACTAGCCCTTTTTCTGCGGTTTCACCCGCGTCCCGTAGCCTGGTGACAAAAACTATCCTAAAACCAAATCGGTCAAGCCGTTTTCATGTTATGACGTGACAACGGAAAACGGGTTGCATTTTTATATTTACAAATTTTTACAACACGTATCTATTGTATTTTTGCTAAATTATACATACATACAAGGTGGCTCTCATAATTAAAGCGGATGAATATAAAAACTACCTTCGTGGAATTCCGAACTGCAAAATAATATGCAAAGAAATTCAACAGAGTTTTAGGTATAATCCATCACTATGTATATAAAATTAGTTCAATTAGTCTCGCTACACAAAAATAGCTTTAATACCTCACCGTTCATAGAGCATAAAATTCCAGACACAAAAAAAGAACTTATTATGAACATATTCTTTTCTACTTACCGGAGAGTTTTCAACAAGTCAAAGACCTGCCGTTACTTTGATGTTGTAGAAAAATAATATTAAGATACTATACTTTGAATCCAGACTCTGCTTGTATGCAGTTTATATTAGGTAAACTATTCAAAAGCACTAAGTACATAGTATAAAACAAAGTCGCTTTTTCTGTTCTGTTGTTCCTTTGTGCGCTTAAATCTTCAAAACTATTACTAAATTTTCATGCGGTTTTTAATAGGAAGGTTTATATGTATAGTAACAAACATTAAATAATACTGTTACTAAGTGCCGAAGCCGGAGCGAGTCTAGCTCGAGCTAGTAAGTAATAGGAAAAGGGACGATGAAATAGTTTTAGTAGCTTTGATCGACGACTTCTTGGATTTGATCGCTGTGTAGGTAAGGTATGTCGTGTTTGTCTGTGGCACCCTACGTGGTACCGTAGCTCTTAAACAGATGAACCGAGCTTGATGCGGTTTTTGTAAGTGAAAGCTGGTGTTACAGTAGAAATTGTTAGTCATGTTGTATCAAAATGGACTCATAACTAAAATACTGTTTAAGTTATTAGTTATTAGCTATTTTGACAAAACAGCGGTAGGGATTTCATTTTCAAGAGAGACTAATCAGTTAGGGTAGCCCTTTTTTTTTTCGTGACTCCTGTTTGGAAAACCCGATATCTATGAAATAAATAGACCTCAGAAACCAGACTTTTTTGGACCTTAACTTATACTACATTATTCTTTTTTTATAAATGAGAAAATTATTTGCCAAAACGACTTAATATATTATTTCTTTAAAACGTGAGAAATATTTGCAAAAATAAATAAGACAAACCGACTTAATAATATGCAGTTTTTGCAGCAGCACATACAAATATATAAAAACACAAGTAAGCACCTATTTTGCATTCTGCTCGCTCCCCAATTTTAATATAGAGATCGTATCTAAAGATATGAACATCTTATTATATCTTGTAGGCTCATCAAATGGTTGCGTCGCGGGTAGTTATTGAAATAGGATATTTTGTGTTATTTCTAAATTTATCTTTTTTGTGCCAAAAGACACGCTTGGAAAAGGAACGTAAAGGAGTAGTTTAAAAGTGATTTTGTATGTAATGAAAAAGATATTTCAATATTAGACAGCGATTGAATTTCGTGTCGACCCGGGGACGCCTCGCTAAGCTGACTTACTAGATAATAATTTAGAAGATACATGTAAGAATTTTTGTTATGTACTAGCATTAAATGGCTAATGTTGCTGTACCCTAAGCCTACAATAACACCCAGTCAAAAAACTTGTGACAGGCTTGAAACAGGCTAACAGATAAAAGAATTAATTACTCGTACTCACAGGTGGCGCTCGGCGTTGTGTGATGATGTACCTAAAACAAGCAAGAGAAGGTTGGAAATAAGGAAAATATCCTAAAGCCTGTTCAGACAAGTAAACAAAAACTGATATAAACTTAATGCAAGGCAAAAAAATCTGCCTATTTCTCACAGGTTCTATTTTGTTTTATTTATGCGCGGGTAGGTACAACGAGATTCTAACAATTACATCTACAATTTAAACAAATTTTCTAATTACAATGTTCGAGTAACATTAATACGACCCTCCAATTGCAACGTTAGAATATAAAGTGACGTCTAGTCATTCATCAAAATATCTGATTTCAAATGATGACTGCCACACAGTGCCCGGGGCAACTATAATAAATGAATGTTTGCTGCAAATAATGTTCAGTGCACTGAATTGTAATAGTACCCACGTAGGTACATCATAATATTATTATGTACTTGAATCTTTAGTTTTTTGAGCTTATGTTGTTTTGATCGACCGATCTTGATTAGTTTTAGTATTAGTAGTTTTAGTATATTTGATCGTGTTTCTGAAACTAAGATTTTTATCTTCTACGGGCAGTTTGGGCACGTTCATTTGAATTTGTGTTGACAAGAATAAAATATTTAAAGACAAACCGATTCAGCACGATTTTCTTTTCTGTTATGACGGTATTCACATCACAACTACAAAGCTAAAGAGTTTGTGCATTTGCTTGAACGCGCTAATGACCGCGGTATTTGGTGCAGTTCTGTTTTTTTTTATTGATAGATAAGTAGCTCAGTTACCTATCGAGAGTAATTATTACTATTACTATCCAAGTGCGTGAAATAGTTGTCAAGGCAAGCAGGTGAAAACGCTGAAAGAATCTTTTGAGGGTACTTACAAAATCCGGTCCAAATTTTGTAGTATCGCTATCATTTTTTTACACTCCAATTCAAAGTAAAAGTAAAAATCTGTATCCTACACATTTATTAGTACCGACACCGAACTTTAGCGAGGTTTATGCGCCAACCAAACATGAATGGAACCAAAAACACACAAAAAATCACCACTTATTGACATTCGAACGCTACCACAGTCGTCCATTTTGTTTTGGCGGGACGGGCGCGCCGCCATCTTAGTTTTTTTACTTTTTAAAGCGGCCACAGTAATTGACAGATGCGGTCTTCGATTTGTGATCTCCTTGCTCATATCTTCGAAGTAATTTATGCGGTATTTAATTTTAAGTGGCAACCGGAAAGTCAGGACCTTATTTATGATAAGATTAAAACTTATATTTTTGGTTCCCATTGCATATCTTGATTCAAATTAAAGGGGATTACGTCCTTTTGTATTATAATACACAATGTTTTATTTGTGGTTATCAATGTCGAGTCAGTTAATTGTATAAGATTGAAAGGTATTTAATTAAGCTTGATAAATAAAAAGGTTTGCCTTGTTTGGGTTTTGAGACAAATTGCAGGAATGAGGGTTTTCTAAAATGGCGTCCACCAGGTGGCGCACTGAGTCGTCAGGTCCAGGTAACTGTCAAAGTGTTTATCTTTACTATGAATAGTGAACGATTTTAGTGGTTTTTTTATTTTATAATTAAAGCACTGCATTATTGTTTTACTATTGAGGTTGAGTAAATAAAAAAAACTAAATCATATTGTGTTAACAAATTTTTCAACTACCAGTGACTTTTGCACCCTCTCTCTTAGCTCAATTTTTAGTTCGGAAACCTTATTCTGACCGTAGTCCATAATAAAATCAATAACACTTCCAATATAACAGAATTTCAATAAACAATAAGTTCGGCACCTACAATTCCATACTATTTGACAGCTGTTTGGACCAGACGCATACGTGGCGCCACCCGGTGGCAGAAAAAATTTCAAAAACCCTCATTGTCTGGTGTAATGTTTCCTTTAATGTATTGCAAGTTCAATAAATCCTCCCTTATAATTTATTGTACATACTTCGATATTTATAGCGGGTTTATTATCAACTAGCTTCAGACAGCAGTCTCACGCGCTTCCTACAACGACTTTTTCCCACACCTGGATAAAAAAATGTTTATAAGTTATTCTGCTATGTAAGCTATATTACCGCCAAGTTTCAAAATCCGCTCAGCCGTTTGCACGTGAAGAAGTAACAATCATTTAAATACCTAAGACACTTACAAGACATTCAAAGCAAATAGAAGATTCTGACTCAATGACCGACTTCTGACTTCTGACTACATAAACATTCACATACATTTACCTACTTCCGAAGACAAAGTTACTTAGGTACTCATAAAGCTCTTTACAGAATCGTCCCCAATTGAGTCCCCTACGTAGTTGGATCCTCCTAGGAAGTTTACTACTAGGAAGTTTTACTACTAGGTGTGTGTTTGTCAATCCTGCTTAGTAAGAGTAATGAGATGTTTCGATCGAGTGTTGACACCTTGAGTTTAATGCGCTTTGGAGTAGGTTTAGCTAATGTTAGAGTGGAATTGCTTGATGTTTGATATTTAGATACTTAGTTATTGGTTTTAGTACTTACTAGCCGTTTTCCCGCGGTTTCACCCGCGTCCCGTGGGAGCTACTGCCCGCACCGGGATAAAATATAGCCTTTGTTACTCGCAGATATAGCTTATAATATGAATATAGCTTTCTAATGGTGAAAGAATATTTAAAATCGGTCCAGTAGTTTTTGAGTTTATCCATTACAACCAAACAAACAAACAAACAAAGTTTTCCTCTTTATAAAATTAGTATGTATAGATAAAGGTTTGATACACAATAACTTGAGAGGGAATTTGATAGAAGGCGTGTGTAATGTCATAAAACCGAAAGTGACTCTTTCTACCGGTCTGTCTGTCGTGCTTTCACGCCTAAACTGTTGAACCGAAATATAAATGAAATTGAATACACTGGTATTCGAGAGCCTGAGAAAATACATAGGTTCCTTTTAATCCTGGTAAGGGAATTAGGTACTTCTCCTAGAATGCAGGTTGCGGGTGGAATCGCGGAATATTTCAAGCATGATTATTTCTTGTTACCAGAAATCTCGCTTTCGTGAAGTTATTCTCAGCAATGTAACTTAGATTTGCTGTTCTGTTTCTCTGTTTCCTTGAAATAGGTATTGGATTCAATTCCTGGAATGAGTATTTAATACTTGCATTGCTGGCCTGAGTCCAAAAGCAGAACAATTTAAAGTAAATAGAGATGAAAATAAAGATTATGTATTATCTTTAACTCATAATATTCGCATAGTATAGACACCAATGGCTGATAAAAAGGTGAAGGAAAACATCTTGAGGAAACCTGGACTATAAAGTCTGAAATCACCAACTAGCATTGAGCAAGCGTGGTGATTAATGTTTAATCCTTCTCCGTGGGACGATAAAAAGGCTGTAACAGAATAGTAAATAATAGTTTAGCACAGAACCGGGGATTACCCTTGGTTACATTTCTACAGTGTTTCCAGGGATAATTGTCGGTTTTTGTATCACCATTTCATGAAAGATACAAAAATATGTATTATCTTTAACTCACAATATCCGCATGTTAAATGAAAAACATATAAGTATAAAAGTTAAGATGAATACCAAAAGTATCGGAATACCAAAGACCGTCAGTGTTGCCAGCAAAAAAATCAAACTACGAGAATGCCGAGTGAAACTTCATACAACTTGTATCGGTTTTTCTTACAAAGAAAACTTTCCTGAGAGTTTTTTTCGTACACACTGACAAGGAGATTGTACGGCAATTTATGTTAAAAAGGATTAACACGAAAAAATATCTAAAAGCAAAGTCAAGATTGTTTATTGAATTTTTTCAGTTTAATTTAGTCATTCTAGAGGCAATATCACGTCAGCAAATAAACCCCTACTGACAGATAGGAATCGGTCAGCGAAAAAAAGTTTTTCGTTTATCGTGATTTCACAGTAGTGGATTTTAGAGGCTTTTCACACGGCTTTTCCGCTAGAAAAATCCACCCGTGTGAAAAGGCTGTTATCGCACGTAATCGCTTAGTTTGGCCTGCGCGTGGGACATTTGTGCGTCATACCTCGAACTGTTAGCTGTCAGTTGTTTGTCGAGCGTGTACGCAACAAAGCAGTCGAACGGACCGAACGTTATTCCTCGGAAAATAATCAAGTTTGAAAGCGCTTTTAAGTGGCGTTTTTTGCAGACTATTATTATCTACTATACCATAATTACTATTACTTTATTATTTAAAAAAAAGCACCAACTACAACAATTTGTAGTGCGTGAAGTTTCAGGTTCGATTCCCAGGATCAGCATTTAACAGCCAGTGTTAAACCCTAAGCCTGCACGTTACTGCATACAACGTCACTCTTGTCAGAAGCGATCGGGAGGGGTTAACTGTAAGCTGTAGGGTTAGTAGACTTGACGATGTCATGTGAAAACGGTTAATTTTATTTATTTTATGTATGCCCTTACCTCTAAGGAAATTCAGTCAGAATTAATGCTCTTTTCAACCATAGGTACTATTTTATCTTTGGAAAATCCGGAAGGTAGCCCGAATTTGTGCACCATCAACATGTAATTTTTGCTTACTGACTTGAATGAGGTTTGATTCCTAGAGGTGAACATTTATTTGATAGGCGATTTATAAGTTTTTTTAAATATATTTTACTAAAGTAAATACTACTTACTTTTCATAAAGTCGCATACGGAATTAAAATCTACTTATTGGAAACAAAAAGAAGCTTACGTTTACTTTTTATGGCATTTTTAAAAATCGCTGCAGATTATGTTTTTTCCTTATGCTAATTTCTAATGCTGGTGCCTCAATAAAAAAATATTTCAATGTCAAATTGCTCATTTATTGTGATTTAGGGTACCTTATATACCGATGCGTGATCGGATTGAGGAGGTCAGATAGGCAGTCGCTTCTTGTAAAGCACTGGTACTCAGATGCATCCAGTAGGCTTAAAGCGGACCCCAACATAGTTTGGGAAAAGGCTCGGAGGATGATGATGATATACCGATGCGTGAAGTAGTTCCAACAATTCAGGTACCTAAATCAAAATAACACCCAAACCCATCACCTAACAAGCTTACCAACATTACTTCACATGTGTACAAAACCTATGACCCGTCGATAAGATACTGAAAGGAAAAAATAAAATACACAATGATACACCAGAGGGATGCAAACTTAAACTAACTCTTATACCTTGGGCGGTAGAGTTCAAAATCGCCTGGGGACTGTTAATAGTTTTCAAGGTAGCTTCATCAGAGGAGCGTAGCGGATTGCTTGATCGACTAGCGTAAATAACTTTGTTCATGTATGGCATGGAGAACAAAATGACTAGCGGAGGTGCCATAACGGAAAATCTCCTAAGAAAGTAGCGCGCCAACATGCGGGTGTTCGGGGGACGAGGAACGTTACTGTCTCAGCCTTCTTTGAAACCCGCCCATTTTGCGCAATTATACCAAAAATAGTTGACAGGTGTCCCAAAGAACACAAATACTTTGTTAGTTCACTCGTAACTGATCGTTTTGGTCACAGCCACCGTACGTATTTGAGCTAGAAGAAGGCGCCTGACCTACCTGCATTATGGCATCTCCACTCATCTTCCCTTACTCCGTGGTATATATTGTTTATTCAAGCCTTTGATATACAAAGTTTGCAGGAAAACGCATAAATGATGTTCGGAAAAGATTTCTGATTCTAGGAAATTCTTCAGGAGTTTATTAACGGTAGGTATCAATGAACAAACATATTTAAATTCGTTTATGAATTGCGGGAATTGATACCGATCTTGCAAATTGAATCTTTATTTAAACTGTAATATAATAAAATAAAGAGGAAACAAATTTTTTTGTTTGTTTTCTTTGTACCATAAAAGCACCAAAACGACTGAACTGATTTTAAAATATATTTCACTGTTGGAAAGCTACACCCTTCCCGAGTAACATAGGCTATACTTTATCCCGATACGAACAGTAGTTTCCTCAATAAGCAGGTGAAACCGCGGTCAAACAAACAAAAATATTTCCTATTTTATTATATTAATAGTTTTGTTCAAGTATTATATTTTCCGCTTCCGCTATATTCCCGATTTTACCCTAAACCCAACTTGTCTTGCAAAACTTAACGCCGCTGTGGTTTTTATCCTGTCAAAAGTTCTTTGACGTAGGGATATGTTATGGAAATATTATTTTCCTTTCGCCTTTTCAGGATTATGTTTCACGATATGAAAACTAACAGAACTTGGTGATAGAGCGATTATGTACTTTTTTGTTTTTGGAGCGAAATTCGTACGGTGATCAAAACTTTCAGTTGTGAGGGTTAAATGACACATTTGTGGACTATTTTTGGATTTTCAAAAAAATGGGCGAGTTCCAAAGAAAGCGTATAAAGCGGAGACAGAAACGGTCTTAGCAGATTGTCCACTATGACATCTTTTTTTTAACGACGTCAAAAATCATCAAATGACCCGCTATGGGTTTGCAGCGGTGAAGGAGTGTCAGACTCTTACTGACTAAAAACCGTCGTGTTCCGTCGTAGGCCTTTTATGTACCAGGGCCGCGGTAACTCTTTGGAACAATCCCGCAGCCCTCCACTATGACATCTTAGGTAGGTTTTTCTTCTCCATAGATTAGATACATAGGTCAAGTACCTTACTTACTTTCTAATCAAATCACAGAAGAACTTCACATATCTCAAGACAAGAGCCAACACCACACTCACAAGTCCTAGAAACTGTCCCAAATCACCAAATTCTCCCTGTCATCATAACGACCTCTAAACTATGGAAATACCCTCCAAACTGCAAAGCTTCAGCTTGAACAGGTACGACAGAACTTACTCAAGTGCTGCAAGTAGCTCACTATGCAAATAATAATATAGTGTTCACTTAATCAGCTTAGAGCCCAAAGTTTAAGTTAAGTCCTAAGTTTCGGGACATCAGCAATTTACCTGTAGGTTAGTGGTTGTATACTGCAAACTGTTGGCTGATAGTTGGCTGATTGATAATATAGAGATAATCGTAAATTCAAGCAAAATTTGTAGTCGGCCTGATACCTGTCAGATGCCTCATCATGTCCCGAGCCTTTTCCCAACTATGTTGAGGTCGGCTTCCAGTCTAACCGGATGCAGCTGAGTACCAGTGTACAAAGAGCGACTGCCTATCTGAGCTCCTCAACATAGTTACCCGGGCAATCCAATAGGTACCCCTTGGCTAGATTGGTCAGATACCTGATTGTTGTAATGTGCGTACTACATCATCTTTATACTGATTTATTAGTCCGATCCAACTATCGGCCACAAGTATCAAAACATGGAAAAGTGATGTTTAATGTTGTAGTAGCTCACGGCTTTAGAATTTAAGAATAAATCGTCGACACGCCAAAACTACTGAATCGATTTAAATGAAATTCATACATTCATCAGAGCCTGTCTTCTTCTTCTTCGCGAGTCGATGGCAAACTTAAATTTTTGAGGCCCAATATTTCGCTACGCATACGGCATTGTCAGTAGCGTTATAGAGGTCATCCACTATGCAGCTGTCGGGGCATAGTGGGCAGCATAAAAGGTGCCGCATGGTTTGTGGTATGGCACCACACCCGCAGCTATTGTCGTCAGTGTAGCCCCACTTACATAGGTTTTCCCTGCACCTGCCTACCTGTGCACGTAGCCTGTTAAGAGACTTCCATACAGGCCACGGTTGGTCGTAACCTGGTGGAAGTCGTTCCACGGGTGGAAGGAAGTCAGGCAGGGCAAGTTCTCCCCATTGTTCGATGCGGGTCTTAGGAGCATCTTTAACTGGGGCCACACTGGCGAGGAAACTGTTCCTGCTTTTTAGTCGGCTGCGCGGTGGTTTAGCGCCATGTAGCGGATGACGTTGGTCCGTTTCTTGGCGCATTTTTTCCAGGGAGGCAGCCACGTTCCTGCGTACCGCTGGGGGTGCAATTCCGGCGAGTGGATAAAGCATTTGAACCGGTGTTGGTTTGAGACAGCCTGTTATTAGTCTACACGTCTCATTAAGAGCTACATCCACCCCCTTTGTGTGCGTGGAGCGACCCCAAACCGGGCAAGCATATTCACCGGCAGAAAAACATAATGCTAATCCAGTGGTACGCAGGACATTCGGGGCAGCGCCCCATTTGGAGGTGGTTAGACGTCGCAGGAGGTTATTACGGCTGAACACTTTCTTCCTGACGTTCTCGCAGTTGGTCTTATACGTCAGTGACCTATCTAAGGTAACACCTAGGTACTTTGGGCAGTCAGTGTGCGTGATGCGTACGCCTCTCCAAACGACGTCTAATTTGCGGTTAGCCATACGGTTGCGCAGGTGATAGGCGCAGGACTGTGTCTTGGCAGGATTCGGTTTCAGGGCGTTTTCCCTGTAATAGATGTCCAGGTCTTCAAGGGCAGCAGAGAGGCAGGTCTCGACCACTTCAAACGATTTTGCCTGCGCTGCCTGGAAAGAGCCTGTGAAAGGACTTCAGATAATCTGGCTACGGATATTAGTTTCCACGGGACCGCAGGGAAACAGCTAGTTTCCATCAAACGTGAGTGCATTGTTAATTGAGTTAATTGTATTTGTATTGTAATTGTTAGTAGAGTTAATTGAGGGAAGATTAGTATTATATCACCATTAAAAACTTCTAACTTCAGAACCTTCTATTTAAGAAGTAATTTAAAATAAAGTGCACATAACAAACTGAAAGTCTCAATATATTCACCATATCGCGGTTGTAACGGCTTTATACTGGCATTCACGAACATTTAATGTAAATAGCTGACGTAAGATTTTGTTAGAACAAGATAAGCTAATGAATGGGCGGTTTTAGTGTCGGAAATAATGATAACAATACTTATTTATTGTGGTCATATTATAATGTAGGGACAGAAGTATTAAATTAAACTTAAAAAAGTCTTGAATGATGTATGGAGAGGAATTTACTGCCAGATTCACTATTTCTCGATAGCTATAACTGTGCAATTTTGTAAGTCATCAAATTGGGAATGGAAATTCCTGCAACTGAGTACTTACCAAGGTTTTGCATGGTGCGGCTATAGGACGTCCTCAACTGAGATAATCGTTGGCACGAGTGGTTGTCAAGCTTCCTAGCTTCCACTTAAAACGATTGCAAAAGACGTAAAAATGACAACAGGACCTACAATTCAACGTGCCTTACGAAAATGAAAAAAAAAGATCTTATCCAAAGAGAGATTTTAATACACACAGGGAAGAGAGGGAAAGAGGAGAGAGTTTTTGCTACAGTTCACAATTCTATTAAAAGTACCTAAATTGAAATAATGAACCTTCTGGCCATATTTGCGTTGTGCCAAAGACACATTAAAAGGGGTTTCAAGTGACAAAGAAAATTGTTTTCGGCGCCCCCAAATCTTTATGTAGGTAGTCATTATAATAAAATAACTTGTTCTTATCGCTCGCGACATTGTGGATAACTTTTATTAGTATGTTGAAATCTTTTTAGATTATCTGGTAAACAAATCTGGGTAGACAAATCTGGTGGTTGAATTGTGAAAACTCGGATCGCTATTTTTGACAGTTTATACATGCATTCATTTTAAATGCATCTTACTGAAATTTCGCACCCATTTTTTTATTTTTCTCCTGTCAAAATAAACAAAAAACTAACTTGCAGATTTCCTTGACATATCTAGTCTATCACGCTTATACAGATAACAGAAAACAGCTTATCCGATTTGGATGGAATTTTGTTGCAGCCACACACTAACATTTGGAAAACGGCACAAAACTGTTTTTGTCCAGCCCAAAACAGCTTAAACGATTTAGATTTGATTACGAACAAAGAAAGTCACAGAATTGTTTCTATCCGGACACCTGACATTGTACCTTCACTCTGTTTGATTAGAATCTTGGAAACTGTAAAAATACTACACAGTCCACTCCAAATACAAAAAACCTTTCCATTATAACAATACAGGGTTAAACAGCTAATGATTATTTCAACCCTTTCACCAGTTTACATAGCGAATCGGTCGACTGGACCGCATCTGTGTCATTAAATATTAGTGGGCTTGGTAATTGAAAACGTGCTGTTTGGGGCTAGCTAGATATTCATGTTTGAGTGTATGCCTGTGTGTGGTGGTCACGGTATTGTTCGGGTTACAATTGTAGTAGCATACGGTGTATATAATGTGTTATGTAGACGTGTTCATTTGTACATAGGTACTTATAGCTATACCATGTTGATAGGCAATTACCTATCTAGAGGTAAATAATTTTGATATGACTTTTTACTCAAATACATATTAAAAAAAAAACTAACTGCTGCTTAAGTTATTATTATTTTTGTTTTTTTTTTTAATAATAAGTAATTATAGGATTGTATTTCTAGTCAAGTGCCTACTATACCAAAATGTGAAAAAGTGTGTATAACGCCTAAATAAATAATAAAAACACCTAAGTAATAGGCATATTTAATAGAAATATTAAAACAATTAAGAGGAATAATTTTTAAAATATTTATTACATTTATATTTTTTTTAATATTAGTGGGCTTGGTAATTGAAAACGTGCTGTTTGGGGCTAGCTAGATATGCATGTTTGAGTGTATGCCTGTGTGTGGTGGTCACGGTATTGTTCGGGTTACAATTGTAGCATACGGTGCATATAATATGTACCTATATATATGTGCCTAGTCCATTTCAGTAGGCAATTACCTACCTAGAGGTAAATAATTTTGATATGACTTTTTACTCAAATAAATATTAAAGAAATGAACTATCTACTGCTTAAGTTATTATTATTCTTCAATTTTTAATGAATTTTTAAATAAGAAGTTATAACAGGATTGTATCTCTAGTCAAGTGCCTACTATACCAAAATGTGAAAAAGTGTGTATAACACCTAAATAAATAATAAAAACACCTAAGTAATAGGCATATTTAATAGAAATATTAAAACAATTAAGGGGAATAATTTTTAAAATATTTATTATATGTATATTTTTTTTAATATTAGTGGGCTTGGTAATTGAAAACGTGCTGTTTGGGGCTAGCTAGATATTCATGTTTGATTGTATGCCTGTGTGTGGTGGTCACGGTATTGTTCGGGCTACAATTGTAGTAACATACGGTGTATATAATATGTACCTATATATATGTGCCTAGTCCATTTCAGTAGGCAATTACCTACCTAGAGGTAAATAATTTTGGTATGACTTTTTACTCAAATACATATTACAAAAATAAAGTAACTGCTACTTAAGTTATTATTATTCTTGGATTTTATTTTTGATTTTTAAAATTGAAAAGTAATTATAGGATTGTATCTCTAGTCAAGTGGCTACTATCCTAGAATGTGAAAAGGTGTGTATGACACCTAAATAAATAATAATATACACCTAAGTAATAGGCATATTTAATAGAAATATTAAAACAATTAAGAGGAATAATTTGTAAAATATTTATAATATGTATATTTTTTTTAATATTAGTGGGCTTGGTAATTGAAAACGTGCTGTTTGGGGCTAGCTAGATATTCAGGTTTGAGTGTATGCCTGTGTGTGGTGGTCACGGTATTGTTCGGGTTACAATTGTAGTAGCATATGGTGTATGTAATGTGTTATGTGGACGTGTTAATTTGTAGGTACCTATGTATGCCTACGCCACTTTAGTACCTAGGCAGTTACCCTAAAGGTAAATAGTCTTCATAGGACTTTTATAGAAATAAATATAAAAGAAATGAACTATCTAATGCTTTGGTAATTGTTGTATTGTTATATTCACATTGATTTTTAGAAGCAATTTATTTTTAAACTGAGTTTGAGATGAAAAGTCATATTAGGATTGTTAAGTAAATACTCCATTAGCATATTTTTTTATTCAATAAATACCCATGTACCTACTAGTTTATTTAATAGATGTGTTAAAAAACTACAATTGTGTTAACTGTCTACATCTCTTTTATTCTCATTTTCATTCATTTTCTTTCGCAGATATGCTCGAAGAGATTTGTTTAGAAATAAGCACTACCTTTGTAAATTCTTTCTTTATTATGTGAAATAAAAACCAAAGACGTTTAGCGGCTAAAATACATAGTTAACTCTCAACCCGACGGGTAAAATTGATGATCCATACAAAATAACCGATTGAGAGGACTGTCGTAATTAGTCAGCTGAAGTAGGTATTTATTAATTCACACTATTTAAAAAGTTCAGTCATTAAAAAAAATACATTTACAATCCATAATACTTATTACTAACTTTTAAGTAATGTTTTTGCACGCGATTGTACAAAGTTGAATCGCAAAGATTATCATGCTGATGCAAAATAAATTAAAAAATGCAAATTCAAGGGAATGCAATTTAAACTAAATAGCAATAACAAACATCGTGTTTGTTCAACATTAGGCTGAGCGAGAATTGCCTTTGACTGTCTAGTTGTGAAGTAAGGCTAGGTCTCGTTGTTAGCGGGTTATTTTACCTAGGGGTATTGGGATGCCCGGGTAACTGGATTGAGGAGGTTACATAGGCCGTCGCTCCCAGTAAAAGACTGGAAGCTGACCCGGCTCGGCAGACGATAATGGGTTGGTTTAGTGTAGGCAACGGAGGCAGCGATTAGGTATACCTATAGACTACCTATAGACTTTTTAAACTAGTATATTTTTCCGCGAATCTGCGCTATGTTTGTAAGCTATTTGAACATCTTTGGCAGTGATCAATGTTTTCTCTTTCTCTGAGAAATTAAATTAAATTAAATTATGGGTATGATTTAAGCTGTCACCAATTTAATTCATTTTGTGTTTCTTAAATAATAGGGTTTGCCCTCAAAATAGTAGATTTGTCACCAAAATGTATCACCAAACAATATAAAATCAATTCCACAATAAATTACCGAAAATCATGAAGATATGGGGTCAAGTACCAAATAAATGGTTTTGTATGTATTATAATAGGTTTGTCCTAATAGTATTTAAGCAAACTAATTTAAAGAGATCACCAATAAATCATATATTATTTCACTAGAAAATTTCATGAAGGTCTAAAAATGTAGGGTCATCATCCTTTGAACCAAAAGAGTCTACTACTTAACTGGCCATGTGCCTCCCCCAAGGGTCTTAATTTCCACATGTAGTATAAATATATTTAAATTAAATTTCTAGCTGAATAGTAAATAAAACACTTAATTAAAGTCAAAATAATCAATATTTATTGTTAAAAATATCAATCACTGAATAATCAGCGCTGGTTTGGATTTTGAAGGGCGCCCCCTTTTTCTTTTCTGGCCAATAAGTAAATTTTTTGCTTCCGGTGGGGGGCTAATAAAATGCACCCACAACAATGAACGTAATCTTGTATCTCGCTGCCCGCGCCGCGCATCGTACAACCAACCTACAACCCATTCTTTGAGGCCCGAAACGCGCCAATTTGTCTCCCTTCCCTTGCTCTTCCCTTTGAACATATTTTCATTAAAATTATAAACTGATGTATTAAATTGGTAACGAATACATGATTTTAATAACTGAACGAAATAAAATGTAACTACTGTATTGGTGACAAAATAACAAATAAAAAGGAGTCGCAGACAGGGATCGTTTAATCGATTTATTTGGTGACAGATCTACCATTCTGAGCACCAAGCTATTATTTAAGTAATAAAACTATTATTATAAGAACGATGTTTATATTCATGTAATGCACTTCAATTTTATTGGTTATCCATCTCATATTTTACACATTATATTAACAATAATTTGGTAATTCATACCTGGGAACACTCTTTGTTTATCTGAGAACGAAAATATTTCGTGGCGATAGATCTATTTATTAGGTGACACAACTTGATGACAAATATAAATTTTGGTGACAAAAAATATAGTTCCCTTAAATTATCTTTATTTCAGACATTTTTAGTCCATAGTTAGTTAGCCTAAAGTGTTATTTTGCAATATTTTACCAAACCAAACACACCAAAGAAACATTTATTTGCATAAAACATAGGTGGTACCAGGTTTTACATTAGTTCATACTATATTCTGCCTTATTTGGCAAGAATCGCTAATCGCTATAACTGTGACCTCTTACAAGTTAACAGTAACAATACCTATAAAATTGCCACAAATTGCACTAAGACAGAATATCTAGTTGTCTGTTATTGCTCGCTTAGTTCTTGAGGAATGCGCGAAATTGTTTATAAGGCAAGCGCACAGTAGCGTTTATTTGTAATGGTAAGTTTAAAGCTGCGATGCTTAGATAATTTAAGTCGTCTATCGGACTTTAAGAGTGTAGGAATGGATGAAAATTCACTAGGTATTCCGATGTGAAAAATATAGTGGTTTGTATTATTTTAATATTAAAGGACATTGTTCCGGCTCCATACATGTTCTGCCTAAGAACCGTTCGAATGGAAAGTGACTTCTATAAACTCTTAAAATTATATGGAATCCTATGAAATAAGTTTTCACGAACGGACACTTCAGGAAACTAAAATAATTACGAAAAAAGTTAATATTTTGAGGTTATAAATAAAAAATAACCAAGCTTGCGTGAAATATCAGAGTAGTGTTATCAAACTACACTATACAAAATATCAACAATACTATGTACCGCTCTATATGTTCTCTTCTAGATCTAGGAAAAGACTACTCTACTAGATACTAGGAAAAGAGATAGTAAATAGTCAAGTTTAAGATAATCCTTTGACAATGATCATTTTATAAAGTTGCATTTTCTGTCTGTCCCTATGAATGGTTTAGATCTTTAAAACTACGCAATGGATTTGGGTGCGATTTTTTTTAATAGATAGAGTAGGTCAAGAGGAAGGTTTACACCAAGGTTTTACATTGCTACCGTGCGAAGACGGGGCGTGTGACTAGTTTTCATAAATGCTTAGAATTTTTATGAAAAACAACTAGGTACCTAAACGCTTTTGCTTTCAACGTTACGTTTCTTAATATATAGTGAATCCACTTTGGATTTGTGATAAAACGCATAAGTTTCCAAAATGGAAGAGTTCCATTCACCACAATTCATCAAATATCGATATTATTAAGATGGAGAATTATTTATTTAAATGATTGTTACAACTTTTATATTAGACAGTTACCTAGCTATCTACATGCCATAAGGCGGGAATCGAACCCGCGGTCTATTACCAAGAAGGCACAGACCATACTAAAAATGTCATTACCACAGAAAATAATTTAACAGTTACAGTAAGGTTTACCAATAACAATGAAAGAGGTTTTCGAGGATGTGCAATAAAAACAATATTTATATTCAATTAAAGGTTTTTAATCATCAATATTTCTTAATGATATATCTAAGAACTGAGCAGGGGGTTCAATTGAGTTTTGGTATCTCGCCCAGCTTAAATACCAGATAATAGTCATTATGTGGGCACAACAGCCCACTATTCTACGCCCAACGATACAATTGCAACAGTATGCCTGATGGTAGGAGCTTCTTACAAAGTACACAATTGCGTCCAACAGTGCATTGCATCTTATTATGCTCGACTGCTTCAGACCAACACGTCGTACATATAAGGTCATGAGCTTCAACCTGTAATAATAAATACAAAAAATCATTAGTAAATATCAAGTAACTTGCAATTGTGGCAATTGATTTGAAAACCGAGAAATTGTGTGCTTATGAAAACATAAGTAGGTAGTAACATTCTTATCAAAATTAGAAAAACACTTTCGTAGAGCACTTACCATACGGGGAACAGTCCATTGTTGTATGCAACGAAGTATATTTTCGTTTTCTAATACCAAAGAACCTCCAGCAGATCCACAATTTATACAATATACTATATTCTGCATCCATTGTTGTAATAATTATAATATAACTAAATTCGATCACAGACAGAGCAATATCCGAAAATGCTAGTAAAATCCAGTTCTTTACACAAAGCCGAGTCTGCCAAGTACGCAATCTAATCGGAGTCCGTAATCAAGCCAAAGTTGTTAGAATAAAACCATGAAACGCATAGAAAATCACAAAAGAAACGATAGTCGCAAAGCAATCAAGCTGACTTCTAGCAAACTGACTGAAGTACACCAGTGTTGCCAATTACGAAAACTATAATCCTACTCGAATGCCAAGCTAGAAATTCGCGATTTCGCTCAAAACCATCTTAAAACATTATACAGAATACTAGTTTTTTTCTAGCTAGTCAGTTTAGGTATTTAAATGAATAAAGTGTTACCAACTAATTTTAATAACCGACTTCGGAAAGGAGGTTCTCAATTCGATCCGTATTTACCGAAATCCCGAAAACTTCCGAAACTGGCAGCACTGGCTGACGGAAACATTTTATAAGGCATCAATAATTGTGACCCTACTTTTTATTTGGAATTTATTTATTTGAAGTGTCCGTGGAATACTAAAATATGTTTCAAACAATATAAAAATAAATAAAAATTATAGTATAATTTATATTCACATCGGTTCTTAGGCCAAAATTGAACAATGTCCTTTATGCGACGCTCCTTAAATGTTTATTTTAACATTTCAAATCTACGAATCGGACGAATCCAAACCGGCTTGCAACTAAAAACAACGCATCCAAATCGGCTGATGCGTATAGGAGCTACGTTGTCACATAAATACATACCGATAGACAAAGTGGCCCGACTTATCATACCTATATATAACACTCCTCTGTTTGCATCAGTGGTCAAATAAAACTTGGTCATACACCGTGTATTTAACAAAACAATACTTAATAAACAATTTTATTTTAAAGTTATACAGCTTACAACAGCAAAAACAAGACATTTTATTCGTTTACTTTATATTATGAGTGTTTCTTCAATAAACTTAACATTGCGATACAATAGTTGTTTATAGTGGGTACGCAAACACATTAAAATGTATAGAAAATGCCTCGTCTGTCTCATATATTTTATTTTCAAAGAATTCAGTTGCTGCGCTGGATACTAGCGTAGTCTTTATAGAATAAATTATGTGGCTTTTAAAAGAAAAACTATTATAAAAACACTTAAATAAAAGTAAGTATAATAACTCCGTGTCATCATCATCTGCCTAGCCTTTTCCCAACTATGTTTGGGGTCGACTTATGGTCCAACTAGATACAGCTAAGTTCTAGTGCTTTGCAAAGAACGACTGCCTATCCGACCTCCTCATCCCGCTACCCCTTGATAAGACTAGTGGCCAGACTTTCAAAGATATTCAGTGACCTACAGTTTACCGTGCCCTCCAAAACACAGTCATTGGTGTCCAAGATATACTTAGAAACTTCACACAAGCATAGAAAAGTTTCATTGGTACTTGCCCGACCTGAAAATGAACCTACTACACGTATACTTGAGAGGTTGGTTCTTTACCCACGACTTTTACATAGTGTACAAAGCTCAAAAAAAGTCGACCATGAATCGCAAACGTGCGCCGACCCTAAATAAAGCTGAACTTAATTTAAATGTTAATTTGCGTTACAGTACACAATATGCTTTGGTATAAATTATTTGATTTAACTGTAGCAACACTAGAGAACTACTAGAACATATATTATTATGTATGAAGATATAACATGTTTCAGTAGCATTTACATACGGAATTTTAATACATATTTTCATTAAAAATAACTTTCTTCTTTATATCTTACACTAAAAAGTTTCAAACTAGTCCGATAGTTCCATAGATTAGCACGTTGAAGCAAATAAACAACATTTTTAGATTAGATCATACTGAATATTGATTTCAAAATTGTTCACATGAAAAAAATACACAAAGCAGCATCATAAGTCTCATGACAGATAATTTACTAAAGTTTGATGTGAAAAAGATACTCACACACTCATTGTTTCAATTGAATTAATTTGTAGTATTGAAAATCACCTTTCAATAAAATAAAGCAAAAGAGAAAAATTATTATAACGCCATTTTTTGCTTAAAATACTGTTTTAACTTTTAATTAACAAATTTTTATTTTTATCGATGTGTAAGTCATAAACTGACAGCGTTTTTTGTAAGAGCCATTGCGCACCAGTAAGTATTCCGAATGGTCAAGCTGGTTCATACAAGCGTTATCAAATAATTGTCAAAATACAGGTAAAAACGATGACATATTGACTATGTTAAACGGGATGGAATGCACCATTTAACTGTAACGATATCCAAAACACAGCCAACCAATCAAATCGCCGCCGACTACGGAAATCAGCGATTTGACAATTGAATTTGGTTCGGTTACCGATATAGTCAAATATTGCAACTGGGTTTTAGTACCTACCGGGAACTTTAACCATAACTAAACCATAGCCAGTCGTGAAATTGCCACCCATTGATCAAACGCTGGCAAAACAATATGATTTGCATAAGTCCTTTTGAATTTTGATAACTTCATCATCATCCTACTGCCCTTATGCCAATTTTATTTGGGGTCGGTGCATTATGTCTTCTCGTTACATGCTCTTCTCTCTGCCATCATCTCATAACTTTTCTAACCAAATCGACTTTCACACAATCCATCCATCCTTTATTTGGTCGTCCTCTTCCACTATATACGTCCTTTTTGCAATTTTAGTACTCGCAGAAGTTTATAACTTGCACCATACATCAAACCGCTCTCGATCAAGATTGCTTCTTTCTTCTTACCTTTGCCATAGCCTTTATCACTTCGATAATTAAAATGTTTCAATTGCCGCCTTTTTAAGGCTTTTCAGAGCAAAGTATTCTCGCCTATATTATGAAATCAATTCCATAAAGTGAGATTGGAAAATGTTTAGTGGAAGTACGTTGTAATTTAAGTTATAACAATTTTAAGATTGTTTTTTGTTGTGCTTAAGTCACAGGTTAATCCTTAGGGATAACACTTAGCAATCATTTGAAATCATTACTTCAGGGAACCTCAAAAATGGACAGTCAAATAAAGAAGATGAAAAACTACAACGTGATGCAGAAAAAAATTATTAAAACAATAAAAGAATAATTAGCCTGAAGCCAAAAGTAGCCTATGTCCTTGATCAGGATCTAGCTAGACTCCGAGTACAAAAAAACGGTTCCGTAGTTTTGGCATGAAAGCCGGACAAACAGAATACAGACAGAGTTACTTTCCCATTATTTTATAAACTTTAAGTAGAAAGATCCTTATTTCGCCGTCTTTCTTTCTATAAATCACATTAAAATTTAAATACATAGGTTGACCTAAATAAAATTCAACCTATCTCACACCAGACCAATACCCGCAATGTCGGTTCCCGATATAAGATAAAACGTTTTAAGGTTTCAATTTCTGCAGGTTTAACTTCTTTTCAGGTCAGGCATATCTAAGGATTTTCTAGGACTATCTAGATTTTGGTCAGACCGGAATAATTGGTGTAAAATATTATCTGTTTAGAAAGAATAGGTAATCATTTTTGGTAGTAAGAATTTTAATTATGAAGGAATTAATTTTAAAGTACCTAGATCTGTTTTTTTTTTTCGATTAAGAATAAACTTAACACTAACTTTAACGTGAATGAGAACTTGCTTAAAAGTGGCTTGGAGCATTGTCTTACATAATGATAATTTGTCTCTTCAAAAACAGAGTCAATCATTTCTCAAATATTCTTTCAAAATAGTGCACATTAAATGTACAAAAAACGAGAATATCCTTCAGATATTTTTCTCAACCGCACTGAAAATAACCATCTCCAAACTGTAGCCAGTGTAAACAGGTTCAAACCGAACACATCCTACTTTTGAAAACAACAAAGAAACGCTCCGAATCATGGAGAACAAAATGACTAGCGGAGATGTCATAACGCAAAATCTCCTAAGAAAGTAGCGCGCCAACATGCGGGTGTTCGGGGGACGAGGAACGTTACTAGCACCGACCTTACACGCCTTCTATGGAACTTCAAAATATAATCGCCAATCAATCAAGGCCGATTATTTTTGATTGGACAAGGAACTGAAACGTCTCGTTAGTTCTAGTAACTGATCACGCCTACCGTACTTTGCTTGACCTACAAGAAGGCGCCTGACCTACCTTCCTTATGGCATCTCCGCTATCTTTCCTTCCTCCATGCTCCGAACAAAATGAAAACCGTTTTTTTTTTGTTCTACAAAAACAAAAATGGTGGAGCGCTCGCTTCTCCAATAAAATGTTAATAACAAAAACTTGCAATTTCAGTACTGTATGTATTGAAATATTGTGGAATGCTAGATATATGGGGTTTGGTATTGTAATATTGGTTTTTATGTAGTTTTAGTAACTTCGTTTTAATATTGGATTGACTTTATAAGTACTCTCTTTTTCGTGATACTCATTTCTATTGATATATGTACGTTGTCTATACTAATAAAAAGAGGTTTTTTGTGCTTTGTTCGTTAAAACAAAATTACTGAAACGTTTTAAAAAAATCTTCCACTGCTGAAAATTTACACTAAATACACATAATACACGCTACATTTTATTCGGATGCGAGAAGGAGTAACGCGGGTGAAACCGAGTGAAAACAGCTATATTTACTACGTGAAAGTTTAAATGTTTGTTACTCTTTCAAGTTAAAACTGCTAGACGTATTTATCTTTATGCATCAAAAATTACATATGGGAAACCTACTTTTTTATGTGGTTCACGATACGGGAGAGAGATGTAGTAGATCCCAGTACACTTACAAAAAATCACTTTCAAAACCGCGGGCGTAAAATATAACAATTAATAATACCTACGAAATGTGATGATTTCCCCTACAAACAAAATGATATAAACACACAAATATCTAAGCAACATAACAAAACAACAAATTAGTATGATTTATATTGCATATTAATGCAAAATGTTCAGAAGATGCATCCCTTTGTATAATTATGTAACAGCTGAGATTGATGATACGAAACTTTTAACAAACACTACAAAAATCAACCTTATTTCCACGTACATAAAGTCGAATTTACATTGAGCGGTAAAATCCGAAAATAGCTGTAATTTGAATATATACTAACATACATATAATATAAACGGTTTCCCATGATTTTCCTCACATCCGGGGAGAAATAATCTTCGTATCCGGGTAAAGCCGAGTATCTTTTATATCTATCTCAATGCTGAATGTAGTTGAAATCGGTTTAAATATTTTAGGTATCTGTAGGTATAAATTACAAAATTATATTAATGCTACATATCCTACTAATAGTAAAGAAGATATATTATTATAAATGCAAAAGTTAATAATGATGTGTGTCAGTAACTTTTTGGCGCTAAAACTACTGAATGGATTGTGATGAAACTTGGCAGTACCTAATAAAGTTTATATTGTATTACCTATCACAATAGCATGTAGGCTTTTTATCCATGCGCGGGATATAGTTTCCTCACATGTATAAGGTTTTCAGTCTGACTTCCGAGCTGAATAATTTTATTGAAGCTTTTCATTATGAAAATCAATGCAGATGCTAAATTACCTTTTTTATGAATTTAGGTATATTTTCATTTTTAGAAGTACCTACATGCGGAACATACATACCACTGTTTTTTTATCTTACTTTAGCTAAACTCCGAATAAGCCTATATTTTATTACTTACATTTATATAAGTAATCCGAATTGAGGCAAATCCAGTAGAAATTTTAAAGCAAAACAAACAATCAGGCTAAAAGCATTCCCTTACATAAATACCGGAGTATTTACGATTTAATTCACTCCCTGTTTTATCCAATAGATATAAATATGTCACTGTTGTTTTGTTCGTAAACTAGCTATGTGCCGTGATTTTGCTTGCCTAAGTATTATAGATTTAATAGGACAACATACAACCAATGACTGTGTTTCGGATGGCACGTTAAACTGTAGGTCCCGGCTGTCATTGAACATCCTTGGCAGTCGTTACTGGTAGTCAGAAGCCAGTAAGCCTGACGCCAGTCTAACCAAGGCGTATTGGGTTGCCCGGGTAACTGGGTTGAGGAGGTCAGATAGGGCAGTCGCTCCTTGTAAAACATAAAACACTGGTACTCAGCTATATCCGGTTAGAGTGGAAGTCGACCCCAATATAGTTGGGAACAATATAGTTGGGGGCTCGGAGGATGATCATAGGCTAGCTTCCGCCTGCGGTTTCACCCGTATCCAGTGTGGTAACTTCTACGCATCATCATCTCCCGAGCCTTTTCCCAACTATGTTGGGGTCGGCTTCCAGTCTAACTGGATTCAGCTGAGTACCAGTGTTTTACAAGGAGTGAATGCCTATCTGACCTCCTCATCCCAGTTAGATACCCTCTTGGTAAGACTGGTTTTTAGGGTCCATACCCAACCAAAGGCTAAAACGGGACCCCATTGTTTTCGCTCCTCTGTCCGTCCGTACGTCCGTCTGTCACCGGGCTGTATCTCATGAACCGTGATAGTTAGAATGTTGAAATTTTCACAGATGATGTACTCAATACTCAATACTCAATACTTTTATTGCTTTCCACATGTATTCTTAGGTGGTAGTACTTATAAATAGTTCACATGGACCACATGTATTTCCCTTGCCGCTATAACAACGAATAAACAAACTGAAAATTACAATAAACGTGATTTTTTGCTAATTTTATAATTTATGGCACGGAACCCTACGCGATTCCGACTCGCACTTGGCCGGTTTTTAGAACTACTACTACGTCTGATTTGAAAAAAATCTTTCAGAATTTCAAAAGCACATTTACTGCAAAAGGTAGTCCTTGAGATAAGAACGTCCAAGCAAACATACAAACTCTTCAGCTTTTCAATATTATTAAAGATGGGAAATATCTCACCATTCAATTAGTGTAAAGAGAACTTAGTTTAGTATTTTAACTGTTGAGTTACAACTTGTTCAACTGGAAATGAAGCTGTCAACGTGTTTAACGGATGCTTATGGCTTTGAAATTGCTCTTAGAATTTAACCATAATTTGGACGAAACCACTTCATCTGTTAGTATATTTAGTCTATACGTTTCCAAGAATAGATGACCAAACAAATTATTTCACTGAAACCGGGACAGCGTGGTATTTGACGTGAAATGGTAACAATATTATGTGTCAAAAACAAACACATTTTTTCTATGAAAAAATTAATTATTAATTTGCGTTTATTTATTAAATTGTTTCATTTTTAATACTTTTATCTTACAAATAAATATCACAAAACAAACATTTTGACAAAGCAAAAAAATATATAGGTACATACCTACGAGGTCGAATGAGAGTCTCCTCAATGCGTCAAGTTTCTTCAATTTTAAAAGTGAAACTTTAATATTCGATTGGTAAAGTTTGACAGATTCAGGTAATATAACCGCGATAAAATCCTAAAAAGCAGTTTTATTGAAATGTCTAATATTCACGTAAATGTAAGAAATCTACAGATTCGCTTGAGTTGAAAGACCTGCTGGCGTCTGTACAATATACATAGGTAATACAGGTACAAAAAAAATCTGCATCACCCCGAAAAAACCGGGGTAAAAAGGTTGCAATATTTCGTGGTCGTTTGTCCCCTAACACCGGGGGATCTAGTTACGATGCACGATAATGTCACCAGCCAAGTTCGCGCAAAATATACATCCGAATGAACAGATGTCATGTCTAACTTATCTGTCTTTGGCTGAGAAATTGGTATATGAATAAACTTGGTGTTTTTCGCAGTTTCAACCTCGTCCCAGGGAAACTTCTTTCCGTACCTGGACAAAATATAGTTTAACGGGCATAATATAGCTTCTCAAAATATTTCAGTTTCTGTAAGTTTGAATATACCGTCTTAAAAAACATTTTCTGTTTACTGCAATAACCCTCCACTACAATATGTATTTTTCTAAAAAAATCCACAATTCCTTAAAAAAACGGGGTAAAAACCGGGGTAATATTAGATCTAGTTACGATGCAGGATAGTGTCACCAGCCAAGTTCGCGCAAAATGTGCATCCGAATCAACGGATGCTATCTCTGATATATGTAACCTGTGCTCGGTTGCACCTGAGCTTAGGATTGGCTAAACGGTGGTTTAGTTATTGTTTTAGTGATGAAAAACTGAAAATATTTATTTGCTTGCTTATTAAGTTACCTATAGCAGGTGTTCCAGTGAATAACTACTCAACCCGAGCAAGCCAATACTCCTTAGTAAGACTGGTTATTCGACTTTCTGGCTTCGGACTACCCGTCACGTCGGCGAAAGAGGTTCAAATGACAACCGGGATCTACAATTTATCATGCTTTCCGAAACACGGGTATTATATATAATAATAATTTAGGCATTTCGTAAAGAAAATTAACTCTGAAAGTTTATACTTAGAGCTTTCAGAAAAGATACATTGGTACTTAGAAGTGAACCGACATAGTCGTTCTTGAAAAGCAGATGATTTAAGCACTAGCCAACACGATAAAAATCGGCCTATTTTCATTTCTCCCGTATTTTCACAAAAACCTTTCAGACAGAGAACACAATGCGAAAATACTCGTATTTTATTCAAAGCCTATTCTAGTAAACTGTGGAGTTTATTTCAAGTAAACATGGCGATTCTAAGCCACTAAGTAGCTTACTCAGCTTCTATGCCTATTTTCACACTAGAGAGTTTCAGTATAAATATTCAATATTTATTTATTCGATTCATATTTGTTCACATGGTTTTTGAAAGAACTGTAATGTGTGTGTAAACTTGGTAATTTGCAAACGAATTTGAGAAAACTCAACGAATTTGACAACCTTTTCACACTAGCGGATTTCCCGCAGATACTAAAATCTTCACGAGCGAAACATTCCGTGCAACAAACGCGTAATAGAGCACGTTTGCTTGCGTCATACCTACCAATCTAAAAAATCGAGCGGAAAATCCACCCGTGTGATAACCGTGTAAGTTGCATCGGAATTGAAATCCTTCCCCTGTTTTGGAAGTCGATTAAAATCTATGGAAATAACTATTGACTAATATAGCGATAGCAGGTACCTGCCGTGATGGTGTTTCGTCGCCGTATTCCGGTTCACTCGTAGTCTGAGAGAACTAATACTAGTAGTTTACCTAGTAACACATTTCTACACTTCATTATTAATCATAGTTCACATTCAAGCACAACACACACACAGAACATAAAACACTTACTTCAAATACACACAGCACACACACCAATAGTCTACTCGACGTCCGTGCGTCATTTTTAGGGATCCAGCAGAATACCAGCGTCAGGTATTCTACCTGACACATGCTGAGTTGGACTCCCATTCGGTGCAAACGTAAGACACTGCAGCGCGCCGTTAATCTCTGATTGTATTTCATATTTCATGTTTCTCTTTCTACCCACTTCTTGTTTTGTTTTATTTTTCTTATTGTGTATCTTTGTGGTGTCTTTTTGTTTGTCTGAATAAATGTTTTATCTATCTATCTATCTATTGCTGAAATAAAAAAAAAAGATCCCGACGAATTGAAAACCTCCTCCTCTTTGGGAAGTCGGTTAAATATACAGACACGGTTTTTTTATCTGCGTAGGTCTCAAAGAAAATCACAAAACCAGCTGTTAAAAAAATAAAACATGAATGTAAACACTAGCAACACATTTGAACTAAATTGAAATGACTTGAGTTGTAAAATCTGAACCAATCTAAACAAAACTAAACTTACTGCGCGAAATTGTATTTTTTTATTATTTTTCAGTGATAAAATTGTTTGGTGTAAGTGATAAGAGAAACTCAGAAATCTTCTTGAAAGTTGATTTTCAGTTATTGTTTGTAGTCTTCACAAAGCTAGGTGGCTTATTAAAAACCTTGTTAGCCATCATTATAGTTCTTATAAAGTCATTTTCACAGGACCTTTAAAATTATTGAGATCAAAATATTTCATACGTATACTTATTTATATCTGTCCTAGTTTCCACCAGAGATTTTATCCGCTTCCGAAGGAATTACTTTCCGTACGCGGACAAAAAGTACCTAACCAATAATGTAAATGTGTTATTCTTATGTAAAAGCTGCATATTACTGCTAAGTTTCATCGAACAACAGTTACATACGCACTCACATTCTTTTTTAAATTTATCAGTCCGCTTCAAACTTAACCCTTGCACCAAACCCTGAAAAATTCTTTTTTTAAGACGGCCGGACCTCAAAATTGCAAATTCATGTCCCCGGTCTACAATACCAGTGTTTCGGAGGGTTAATTAGGGGTTGTACATTTTTTTATGTCTTCTTAATGGTTCCGTACAGCATTCACTGTTTCTTATTGCTGTTTTGTTGAAATATTTTATTTGTTTTTGCTTTTTTGCGTATTTTTTTTGTTTATCCGGATTTTGAAGTTGGCTTCATGTTTTTGAGTGGCTGTCATTTGAACATGTTTGGCAGGCGTTACGGGTAGTCAGAAGCCAGTAAGTCTGACAACCAGTCTTATAAAGGTTGCCCTGGTAACTGGGTTTAAGAGGTCAGATAGGCAGTTACTCTATGTAATACACTAGTATAGTTATAGCCACGAATCTTGAGCTCTGACCTTCACCATCGCAGAAGTAATTTATTGGGTCCCTTTTGTGGTATGAAGTGAGGTGCGGGGTGTTCTAAAGCGGTGATTGGCCCGCAGTGCATCGCGTCATAGCCGACACTCGGGATTGGTTTTTTGCTAATAAATCACTTCTGCTCAGATGTAGGGCAGAGCTCAAGATTCGTGCCGATAACTATACTAGTGTATTACATAGAGTAACTGCCTATACATAGAGTGACTCAGCTGAATCCTGTTAGCCTCGAAGCGGATCCCAACTATAGTTGGGAAAAGGCTAGCCAGATGATGATGTTGTGTTTGCTCTTGGTCTTTTATTTAGTCTTGTGGTGTTTTTTTTAAGCTCAGACTTCACCTAAGTGGAAGTTTTTAAATAACTAATATACTTTTAGGTACAACTAACAACACAGCTTGAACTAAAACTGGCCGTCAATCTTACAATACACCATTTCCTAATACTCTTTTTTTCCACTCTTATAACAACCAATTACACACCATTTTTTAAACATAATACAAACCATAATAAGACCATGACTTTGCAAAGCAATTCAATTGAAATATAAAGTTTATGGGCGATTCTCTGTAAGCTCGTTCAGCTCCATACAATTTCTGTCCTGGCAATTTTTTTTTAAATTTGACAAAAAACCTAGTCTTATGCCAAAGAAAATTAACAATTTATTTAGTTAGACAAGGAGGCCCACTGAATTTGTACCTATTTTCCGAGTTATTAGCGATTTTCCAAAAAATCATGACAGGGGACTGTTTGAGGCATCAGGGGACTGTTTTGAATGTGAACAGAAACCCACAATTTATGACTTTTCTATGATCAAAAGCCATATATTTCGGGTTTTTATTACCGCATGCATGACACGACATAGATCTAGATACGTTGCAACATAGATCTTCCAGCAACTCCTGGTGATTGTTGTAAGTTAATATGTTAGCAGTATGAAGAGCGCTGAGCTTCATGTCTATGTGGCTGTGAACTATACAAAGACGTGTTTCGCCATTTTGAGCGTTTGGTTTGATAACCCATTTCTTTCAACTGCTTACCAATGACGTCGCCGGCGAAAAAGTCGTGGTGGACCTCGTGGGTAAAGAACCAACTTGTCAATTATGAGGGCGCGGCTTCGATCCCAGGTCAGGCAAGTACCAATGCAACTTTTCTGTATTTACTTTCACCAGAGACTGTGTTTCGGATGGCACGTTAGACTGCAGGTCTCGGCTGTTATTGAACATCCTTGGCAGTCGTTACGGGTAGTCAGAAGCCAGTAAGTCTAACACCAGTCAAACTAAGGGGTACAGGGTTAGGGCACGCCACCATAGTGGGGACCTCTTTGAGGAGTGGCTCGGGAGGAGTCACGGCGCCCTCATTTACCGCATGACGCAGGTCCTCACCGGACACGGTTGTTTTGGGAAGTATCGAATCGGTCGTGAGGTGGCGCCCGGGCGTCACCACTGTGCGGACAGTTTCGAGGACACGGTGGACCTCACAGTCCAGGAGTGCCCTGCATGGGAAGGACACCGCCGGATCCTCGTCGAGGGCGTCCGGCCCTGGTTCATGCCATGGTCCGGGGCGAGAGGAATGGGATGCCGTCGCCTCCTTCTGCGAAGCAGTCATGCTCGAGAAGTAGGCGGCGGAACGACAGAGAGTTCGCATCTCTCATCCCGGCTGGACCAGGTAGTCACCACGGGCGCCGGGTTGCGCGAGACGACTCCCGGCCACCGTAGGCGTGGGTCTGTGGGCGATGAGTTCAGATGGTTCATCGTTCCTGCGTCTTTTTAGACAACAGACCCGTGTCGGTGGCGTGCGTAGTTCCACGCGCTCCTCAAGTTGATGTCAGCAACCCTAGCGAGGCCCAGCAGCATAGGGCCGTTGGGGCTGCGGGACTGTACGAAAGAGTTACCACGGCCCTGGTACATTAAAGGCCTACGACGGAACACGACGGATTTTTAGTTAGTAAAAGTCTGACACTCCCTCACCGCTTCTGACCCGCAGCGGGAGGGGTCATTTGATGATTTTTAGCGTCGTTAAAAAAAGTCGGTTGCACGGGTAACTGAGTTGTGGAGGTGAGATAGGGCAGTCGCTCTTGCCGCTCTGCTTCTCTCTTTTTTTGTAGTAATTCCTCTCGGGATAGCTTCTTCTTTTTAGGAGCCATATCACGAACGTTCGATCAGCCTGTGTAATATAATTCAAGTTCATAAAGGAAAAAAATAATGCGATGCAATGATAGTTTGATTCTTAAATTAATAAAAGAGACTAGCGAATAAATTTACACAAACAATTCATGAAAACTATTAAACCAATACGCAGAATACACAGTCCCCTGTTTTGTTAAACAGTCCCCTGTTGCGTTTTTTGCCAAAGGACTGTTGCCAGAGGACTGTGTATTTCAGTTAGATTTCACAATATTTGTGAAACCGATGTCTTATAGTTTTTTAAGAACCTACCGATCAATTAAGGCACAAATAATGTAACAATTAACTATAAATAGAGATAATTGAAGTAATTAAATTACATACAATTATTTACCAGAGGCCTGTGTGTGGTAGCGGCCCAAACGCTTGTTCACCTCACAAATGACGCTCTAACACTAAACAGAATGGCGTATCGTTACCGCATTTGATAAGTTTGCCAACATCACAACAATTGCATTTCGTTGCACTAATAAAACGATTGTAAAATATTATAGTTTTTTTTAAATATTGATTTAAATTTTTGGCAGGGGCCTGTATTAAAATTCTCAGGACAAAGTTTACAGGAGTTTATTAAAATGAATAAAGTTGTAATGAGTGGTTGTGTTACGAAAATAATATAATTTCATTATTTTTGTTTGTGATATTAACTGCCAAGTGAATGTAGTTTCATCAAGTTTTTCGGAAATCGCATTTCTAGGTGTGAATGCAGTGAAAGGGACAGCCAGGGGACTGTATTTTTCGAGCTTCTAAAACGTATAGAAAAAAATGTATAGTAATTATGGTTATAAAAACAAAGGGCCCGTGAAGCTTCAGGGTTAAAGTTTCATAAAATGTGATTTTTTAAATAAGAATTAAACTATTTATTGAAAAAATCGCTCCGGACAGCCGATTACGAGCTTACAGAGAATCGCCCTTATATAAATATATACAAAAGCTGAATTAATTGAGTTAACAAATGTAGCTTAACCCTATTATTATACGCCTTTTATCATGCTGTTAGAAATTATAAGGAATTGTACACACGATACTTAAAGTATTTAGCCGAGTTACGAAAAAGAGGGTTATCTGTTCAAAAACTTTTGTAGCTATGGAGGTTATGGCGATAAAAATGTCAGTTAATTTGTGAAAAAGTGAAAAAACGTGTTTTTAACAACTTCAAAAACAGTTCAACATTTCGATGTGCATTTTTCTAACACCAGCTTATTCGAACGGTTTGCCTCACGCGACTGAATAAAAGTATCCAGTGAACAGTATATCTAATCATTTACTATTTCGAAAGGTTTTAAATATTTAAGTAATTCTTCTTTCAAATCTATTCTTATGTACTCTGATTTACCGAACAAACAAACATATTCATACAAATAAGATAACCCTTAATAAAGATAGAAACAACATCCAATTTCTATTCTACAAATAAATACTTACGGAACCACTTCTCAACATCAGAAGCAACTCTCTAAGGTGGAGTATACCCACAGAGTAAAGAAAGAATAGCGGAGATACCACAATGCAGGTAGGTCAGGTGCCTTCTTCTAGGTCAAACACATGACCAAAGCAATCAGTTACGACTGAACTATAGTTATCGGCACGAATCTTGAGCTCTGACCTTCATCTGCGCAGAAGTGATTTATTAGCAAAGATCCGATCCCGAGTGACAGCTATGACGCGATGCGCTGCGGGCCAATCACCGCTTTAGCCCGCCCCCGTTCCTCACTTCATACCACAAAAGGGACCCAATAAATTACTTCTGTGCAGGTGAAGGTCAGAGCTCAAGATTCGTGCCGATGATTACCTATAACTTCTTCGAGTTCTTTGCGGCATCTGTCAAGGATTTTTGGTATTACAAAAAATGGTCGGATCCAAAGAAGGCGTGTAAGAGCGAAGACAGTAACGTTCCTCGTTCCCCGAACACTCGCATTTTGTCGCGCTACTGTCTTAGGAGATTTTCCGTTATGGCACCTCCGCTAGTCATTTTGTTCTCCGTGAGTATATCTCATTATGCTGACTCACGTATGAGAAACCCTCTTCAAACAGTAGTGGAACCACTGACAGACAGAATTACATATAGTTATATGCTTATATGGGTACTTGGCTGTTTTTCTGTAGCATCAAAAAACTTGTGATGGTGTGTGGATGTGTGGTGTACCACTTAATGTATCGAAACGCAAACCTTAGGTATTGTTTGGCTATTCAGAGTAGGTGCATACTGCTACGGCCGATAGTTTGTTTGGGCTCATAAATCAGGCATTTGGTCTGTATCAGACCTAAACCTACTAAAAACTATGATTGGAAGCAATATTTTCTCAAAAAAAATGTTTACAAACTATCTGGTCAACGTCTTCCGATTGCATCAGTATATCACTGAAACTGAAAGATTTTTAAAGCAGACCAGTAGTTCTTGAGACAGCGTGTTCAACCTAACAAACTCTTCAGTTTTATCATAATTTAGTTAGTATGTTTCTCAGGTATAATACAAAATATAAACATCTGAATTGAGAACCTCGTCCTTTTTCAAAAGTCGGTTAAAATGGTAGGCATTACTGTTACAGCCTTTTTATCGTCCCACTGCTGGGCACAGGCCTCCTCTCACACGGAGAAGGATTGAGCATCAATCACCACGCTTGCTCAATGCGGGTTGGCGATTTCAGACTTTAAAGTCCAGGTTTCCTCAAGATGTTTTCCTTCACCTTTTTATCAGCCATTGGTGTCTAAGATATACTTAGAAAGTACATACAAACTTAGAAAAGTTGCATTGGTACTTGCCTGACCTGGAATCGAACCCACACCCTCATACTCGAGAGGTTGGTTCTTTAGCCACTAGGCCACCACGACTTTAGGCATTAAGTAGTTACAAAAATAATGAATTTCTCTTCTTACTTAATCTTAAAGGAATTAACTACAGGCGCTATGTTACAAATACTAAATACGACCAGAGCCCAAGAATTTCTATACAAAGAACACATTTAGAAATTAAATTAGAATTGTAGACGGTACTGGTAAATTATTGATCAGATACATTTAGTCTGCCTGGCAGCCAAGGCTAGCCTAGGTAAAAAACCGGCCAAGTGCGAGTCGGACTCGTGCACGAAGGGTTCCGTAAATTACAGTTAAATCAACCTATCTCAAAAACTATAAGAGATACTTTGATCAAACCAAAAATCGTTGAAAGAGTTAATTAGCATGCATCACCTCTATTTTTTTTAGAATTTTATACCCCGTAGTTATAAAAATAGAGGGGGGGGGGACATACTTTTTACGACTTTGAGAGCTGATATCTCAAAAACCGTTCACTTTAAGAAAAATGTTTTTTAGAAAACTTTATATCATTTTAAAAGACCTTTCCATTGATACCCCACACGGGTATGTACATCGAAAAAAAAAATTTCATCCCTCAGTTACATGTATGGGGGGCCCCACCCCCAATTCTTTTTTTTACTATTTAGTGTCATATTTTTGTAGCGGTTCATACAACACATATTCCCATCAAATTTCATCACTGTAGTACTTATAGTTTCCGAGTAAATCGGCTGTGACAGACGGACAGACGGACAGACGGACAGACGGACATGACGAAACTATAAGGGTTCCGTTTTTGCCATTTTGGCTACGGAACCCTAAAAAGGAAATACTAATATTGTAAATGAAAAAAGTTAGTATGTCTGTCGCGCTTTCACGTTAAAACTACTTAACCGTTTAAAAAATTTGGTAAGCAGGTAGTTTCAAAGAAAGGACCTTTTGTTCTTTTCCGAACTTTTGTATCCGATTTATTTTTATTTTTTTTATCCGATTGCGGGAAGTGGTTCTTTTGAGACCTAGATGAACCTACGGGAAAATTTTAGTAGGAAATAGGCATACATTATTTTTGTGAGCGAAAATGTGACGGCAATTTTTCTAGGTAAATTATAGGTATAACTTTTTTATGAAGATTTATTTAGGGGTTTAACACGCTATTTATTCCATAAATATACACACATTCAGTTTGCTTCTTTAGAACTACTACATCTCAGAAACTACTGATCCGATTTAAACATTATTTCAGCTTTAGATAGCTTTTTTACAGAGGAAGTGTAAGTGAAAACTTTTAACCGGGTGCGCGAAGCAGTTCTTCTGGAACGTGGATGAAACCACTGGCAGAAGTTGTTATCTACATAGATGCGTTTGCGTTCTTTCTCTTTACAAATGAGGCGAAAAAAAGCAGCTAGGTACTCAATGAAATATATTTTTTTAAATAACCATATGCCCAAACCCTTACACCCTTGAGCATTGAAAGCCTTAGTAAAACCTGCATAGTACATAATTACATATTTATAGCCAGCTGAGACTCAATGCTGATCACAGATTAGATATTACTTATAATTGGTATACGAGGCGACATTTTCTTAGTTTATTTTGCTAATTTATTTAGTAGGTGGTCTTGGGTGATTTGATTTTGGAATTGCAGTATATTTGGTTTAGTGGTTGTAAAACTGTTTTGCATGGGTTCGTGTTGCTTACTAGAAAATAATAAACTGTGCTTACACATATATTAACTATTGAGTTCTAGCTTCCACCCGCAGTTTAACTGGCATCGTGAGAAAACTATTTTCAGGACTTATATAAAAAGTTACCAATATCTTATTCCGCAATCTAAAATATGAGCTATACCACAATCTAATCAAAATCCATGCAGTAGTTTTTGCGTAAATAAGGAACAAACTTTGATACCATACAAACAAACTTTTGCGTTCATAATTTTAGTAGGGCAACAAGTTTTTATCCACAGCAACCAACCCGAAATAAACACTACAGACAAAAACTACATTAAATTACATATCAACCAAAAAAAATAGTTTCGTCCTCATAAATCCGAGAATCTCCCATCCCATCATTCAAACATGCCACAGATAAAAAATGGTCATCGTTCCCGCTTGCATCAGTTATCTGTGCTGAAAACCTTTCACACTTGTCATCCCCAATCATTGTGGCTACTTCCTCTGAAGATATGGTACTGGTGGGCACGGAGGTTTTAATGTAAGGGGGTATATTTTTTTTTGCAATGGTAGGTAAGGGCTGGAATTTAGGTACTGGGGTGAACGTACCACAGTGAAAAGTTATTTAAAGTCGGAAATTGCTGGTTAACTTTGAGAAAATCTTGTATGTTGTATGTAAAGATAAGTTACAGTTTTAAGATGATTAAAGCTACCCTTCGTAGGTAGAACATATTTTTTAATGTAGGTATGTGCATATGAATCCAAAAACTGATAGATGTTTTGTGTTATTACAATTCTATTATAATTAAAAATATTATATAATAGGTACTTACACAAAAATATTCACAAAAAACATACCGGTCGAATTGAGAACCTCCTCCTTTTTGGGAAGTCGGTTAAAAATAATTCAAAAGTGTTTGAAGTTTAACAAACATTTTAACTATAGTTACTAATATGATACCAAAAATTCAACACAGGTGTTTTCTATATAGGTACATTCTCCAAATCGAAAACTCGAAATAAATGCGATCCATTTTAAAGCATGCATATGCTCCGCATATTTATGACAAATATTATAAATATTCAGAGCCTGTAAATCACGACTGTACGGGCACGTTGCCAGAGATCTATGACCAATACGCGATGTGACAGATTTAGATAACAAACGTTTTATTTATTATCATATTCACTCAAGGGATTAATAAAATTATTGTGCTTGATAACATCTTGTTTTCTTTCGTTATTGATCTTTTTTCTATGTGGGTAAGCAGCTTTTTCCCAACTATGTCGGGATCGGCTTCCAGTTTAAATGGACGCAGCTGAGTACCAGTGCTTTACAAGAAGCGACTGAATATCTGACCTCCTCAACCCAGTTACCCGGGCAACCCGATACCCTATGGTAAGACTGGTTGTCCGACTTACTGGATTTTCACCAACCGTAACGGCTGCCAAGTGATGTTCAAATGACAGCCGGGACCTACAGTTTGTCGTGCCCTCCGAAACACGGTCATTGGTATCCAAGATATACTTAGAAAGTACATGAATACTCAGAAAAGTTGCATTGGTACTTGCCGGAGCTGGAATCAAACCCATGATTGCTCATACTTGAAAGCATACATACATATGTATATGCAATTCAAAAGCAGGAAAATAACAATAAATTACGTATACTGAATAAGTACTTAATATTTCTCTACAGTAGCTGAACCTTTCAAACCCAATTTTCTGTATGGACAGTCCGTTTAAACATAACATTAAATATGACAATTTGAATAACGTTAAACATGAGTTTAATTTGGACGTTCGCCAAGATATGTTTGACCAGTAACTATATGTTATACAGTTACCGAAATGCTGATGAGCCTTTGAGATTATAACCCCTTTGGTTTAATTTGGTGTATGATTGATATTGTTTATTTATATGGATGTAGTTTTTCTTATATTGAAGGGGCTTGTGGCTAAGTTTTAGTCGTACGGGTCGATCGATCATAAGGTTAAGCAACGATTGGTTCGGTCGGTTCTTGGATCACTGTCATGACATGAAGAGTTCTTCCGTGTTTCAGAAGAAACGTTAAATTAGTAGGTCCTGGCTGTCACTTGAACATCTTTGGTAGTCGTTACGGGTAGTCAATAGTCAGAAGGTCTGACTACCTGTCTTACCAATGTGTTTGGCTTGCCCAGGTAACTGGGTTGAGGAGACCAGATAGATACCTAGTCGCTAGGTAAAGCACTGGTACTCAACCGCATCTGGTTAGACTGAAAGCCGACTTCAACATAGTTAGGCATTAACAGCCTTACTTATAAAAATCTGTAATCACCTTCTAAGCAACATTTATAACTAAGGTTGTAAAACTTTAATAGAATTCCGTGTAGAAGAAATTAATTTCTTAATTACCTCATATTCCATATTATTCTTCAATTCTCCCACAGTTGACACACATTATTTAATATGGCAATAATCCTTCTTTATATTCTGCACATGTACTTTATTACTCCTAGACGGCTCTTATGAAGCACGAACTAATTTTATTAAGCCCGTATCTAGGTGACCCAGTAATCTATTGTAAAAATATTACACGTGGAGAACAAAATGACTAGCGGAGGTGCCATAACGGAAAATCTCCTAAGAAAGTAGCGCGACAACATGCGGGTGTTCGGGGGACGAGAAACGTTCTTATGCGTCTTCTTTGGACCCAACCATTGCTTGGTTGTAATACCGAAATTCGTTAAGAGATGAACCAAAGATCCCGAACGCCTCGTTAGTTCACTCGTAACTGATCGTTTTGGTCGTATCCACCGTACGTATGTGACCTAGAAGAAGGCGCCTGACCTACCTGCATTATGGCATCTCCTCTCATCTTTCCTTACTCCGTGATATCACCTTTCTTGGCAGTAGGATAAAAATACGAGTCGGATATGATGTTTCATTTTTATTTTTTTATGAAAGGTGTAAGTACAATGGCCGATGACTTGCTAGGATTGCCAGTATTTTATAAACTTAGAAGGCAATTTGTGAATGAAAGAGCTATTTGATGCGGTTTAATGTTTTTGGAGTTTCCTAAAACATATGTTTCTATACGAATATAATAAAAAGGGAAAGAAATGATTGCTTTTTGTTTGTTTGTAACGGATAGACTTAAAAAGTACTATGCCGATTTGAAAATTTCTTTCATTATTGGAAAGCCACACTCATCCTGAGTAACATACATAGGCTATATTTTATCCCGGTACGCTCAGTAGTTCTTACGGGACACGGATGAAACCGCGGCAAAACAGCTAGTATCTTATAACCAGTAAGAGGTTAAGTTCGACTGAAAAAAGATGAAGAACTTTAGTTTTCTTATTTATATATTTATAAAAGTTGACATATTATACCCAATCAAATTATTATGATAGACCGTACTCTCTTAACTGTCTTATAGTAATAAATTAAGTAGTTTCCCATAGGCTGTGGCAAGTAAACCCGCAGGCTAAAGCTAGTATATAATATACTGCGTTCAAAGCAGACGCAGTAATTGTTAGTTTCTTGACGTATTTAAGATTGTCAGATAAAATCCTCCGTATCGGTTTTAAGAGGGTAGTTTAATTGAGATAATGTTGGTCGAAGTTATAAGCGAGCAGCGTTTTTATTCTCACCGTACGGATATTGTATGACTAGGCAAATTGGCACTGAGTGCTCCCGAGCTTAAGCATACAAATAACATGTGCATTTACATGTATGGCTAAAACTCAAAAGTATACATAGCTCATCCGCTTTTGTAAACAAAAAAATAAATGTATGAAGAACCCATTGATTATTTCTCAAAAAATATCCAACCATATAATCTGATATCATGGGCTTTCATACATAATCTCTAATTGTTATTCCTATAGTTTTCTTTTCGTCATTACGATGTCAAAAGATCTATTTAAATTGAAAAATATCTTCTTCTCTTTATGTCAATTATTGTTCTAATTTTTGTCTTTATCTTTTATGGCATCTGCATCATTTTTAGTAAATAAATGGATTTTCTTCCCCAAGGACGTTCCCCCCACCTACCAGCGCTTTCACACTAGCGAATTTTTCACTTGGTTTAATTGACAACAACAGGTACTACAGATGACGTTTAAAAACCAGCGGCAGTTTTTTTACTGTTCCGTATGAATTAATATACTCGTTCATTTTATTCTAAAAATCGCTGTTCTCTTATAACTTATAATAAATCCATCACACTTATAAGAGTTGAGTGACACGGGTGCACTTAGTTAGTCTCGTATCATCGTCCACAAAACTCTTTGGAAAATATATTCCATTTCAAATCATATTGTATAGACGAGACTGCTTTTTGATTAGATGACTCATGTACTTGAATTTTAACGTGAAATTTTGGAGATTTCTTCTATACTAATATAATAAAAACAAAAAAAAAATGTGTGTTTGTTTGTACATTGAAGGCTCCGAAACTATTGAACCGATTTGAAAATCTCTTTCTCCGTTGGAAAGCTACACTCTTCCCGAGTAACGTAGGCTATATTTTATCCCGGTACGGGCAGTAGTTCCCGCGGGATACGCGTGAAACCGCTGGCTAAAGCTAGTTTATGTATAAAAAATTTAGGAGCATTTTTATTTTACTTTTTTAACGTGTCATTAATTTTTTTGTGGAATGATTAAGTAGGTAAATTTAGAGATAGTTGCCAAGTTATAGTTAAGTTATCTAAGAAATGTATGTAATCATTTTATTAGAAGGTCGAAGGGTTAATCTTTAAAGTCGAATTTAAAAACTTGGTTCAAATATATAGACACATTTACGATATACTACGTAGATACCATATTGGGTTTAACGCGTTCGTGAAAATGAGCTAAATCTGAAATGCATGAAATATTACTTTTAATAATGTTTTAAATGGTCAATCACCCGCTTTAGATTATGATTAGATGAAGTAAATTTTTAATATTAGAATATGAGCATACTTTGCATACGTTTTCAGACGTAATATCAAATTTTCTACTTATATGCATTTATAACTTTCAGATTTTCTAAACCGACTTCAAAAAAGGTTATCTGTTTGAGCTGTATATATGTTTGTGTGAACTTTTCTCATGTTTGGCTGATCCGATATTTATACAGTTTCCAGCACAGTATTTATCAAACTAAGTGGAAGGTTTTATGTATATTTCAATTTGTTATTATTATTTTTTTGTAAAAAAGTTTTTACTTAACACTTTTGTTCCCGAGTGTTCTCGTTAAAACTTCTCACTAACTGACGTGCCATGATAAGTAAATTGAAAAATCAGTGAATACTCCATTACGTTGCGTTGCCATGGTTACCAGTAATTATCATTATCTATGAATATCTTATACTAAACGTGGTTAACTTGCAAATCTTGATGTAATTAAAGATTTTCTCTTGATAGGTAATAGTTGATAAGATTTATAATTATTGCGGTTGTGTGTGGTCGGGTTCCACTTGTTTCGCGGTTAAAAGTGAGATTGGTATGTGGAAGGTCTACGGTTCGATACCGGGGTTGAGTAAAATGGGATTCATGGATAGTTTTACATTTTGGAGTTTGGTGCAATCGACTGAAACTCCTAATTCATCAATCATGTGATTTCGAGGATAAGCTTTTTCTAATGTTTATTCTTAGTCGCTGAAAATCGGAAACCCTATCCTACCCTAAGTATCGGTATCAAAGAGGACATGAAGCAGAAGAGAGTCGATGTAAGTATCACGTCTGATGGAGAGGAATGGAAGAAAAAGACATGTTGCACCGACCCCAAATGACTTGGAGACAGGAAGATTATGTATGTCAATTTAAATCTAATAGCATTATGACTACTGTGAAATATTAGTCAAAATCGTTTAGGTATTCTAGTTCCTAAGGCACACTTGCTCAAAAATACTAATAACGTTTGTTAAATATAAATAGGGTTGTTGTTATAAATGATGTGTATACCTGTAATAGGCATACATGCCAGTAATGTAATTTGTAATGTATCTTTTATAACTTTTGTGTATGTATTGCTGTTGGTGTACCTAATAAATAAATAAACAAAAAATCAGGAAATGTCGATTGTCGTACCCTCTTTTTCGAGTGGCAACCACGACCTGGCAGACGCAGTGGGGACAGGCCCCACTAGATGGACAGACGAACTGGCCTAAGGCCTTTGTCCAGCAGTGGAAGTCTTTCAGCTGAAACAAAACAACGTCGCTGAAGGATTCATGTCAATTGTTTTTATGCATAGTTTCATCAATTAAATGTTCCATTCATCAAACTTTTCCAAGAATCCTGTAAACTTCATATCTTTTCAATTATTTCAGACTTCGTTCAGTTCAAACAAAATTCTTTGTAATATTTATACTTATTTATTTTGGAAAACAAAACGTATTGTATTTTAAATAGAGATGTTCTATTTAATCATTTGTCTTTTAATTTGTAAAGTTTCTTTGGTTTTTGATATTATTTGAGTTGAACACTTATATGGAATCTTATTTTAAATATTGAATGTCAGACAAAAGGATTCTAACCTTTTCTTTATATGGACAATGAACCGAGGTCGTTCACTTTTTGTTTTTTAAATCATCACTAATATTATTTACGCAAAAAAATCGTGGTGGCCTTGTGGGTAAAGAACCTTTAAAGTATTAGTGTTTGGTTCGATTCAGGCAAGTACCAATGTAACTTTTCTAAGTTTGTATGTACTTTCAAGTAACTCTTGGACACTAATTACTGATTGAAGAAGAAGACAACATCTCGAGAAAACTTGGAATATAATGGGGACGCCGATGATGATGATGATGATGATGAAAAGAATGTGCGGATTCTTTTTGTTGATTTGTTACTCCTTTAAATACAACTGCTGAATAGATTTTGATGCTAGTTTACAGTCATGTAAGATGATATGTAGGCCCTGAGAATAACATATGGACTAGGTACTTTTTATCCTCATGCGGGAAGCAGTGCTGTCAGGAATACATCATTTGTCTAGCCATTTCCCAAGTATGTTGGGATTGGCTTCCAGTCTAACTGGATGCAGCTAAGTACCAGTGTTTAACAAGGAGCGACTGCATATATGACCTCATCAACCCAGTTATCCGGGCAACCCAATACTCTGGATTACATATTTTTAATTTAAATTTATTATTCAAATGAAACCGCAGGAAAGCAGCTAGCTATTTACAAAGGCAATAAAACAAATTACCTACAGTTCTAACATGCAAATACACAGTCACAAATACTAGAAATTGCTAGAAACGACTAAAACATCAACAACAATTAGTTTGTATGTAAATATTCATGAGAACTTGTGTTTTTAGTTAGAAATTGTAGCACAACTTACCTTTGACTGCTGTTTAACTGGTTCTATTACACTTTCCATTAACTATTAGCTTAGTGGGTATTTCTAAAACTAGCTTCTGCTAGTGGTTTTGTCCGCGTTTGTAAATCCGGGTAAAAAGTAGCCTTCCTCGATTATCAAAAACAGAAAAAAAAACATGGACCAGCAGTCTTCCCTGAGGTAAAAGCGTTTAAACAAACAAACTCTTCAGCTTTATAATATTATGTAAGGGTGGATATAGACGTTTCCTGTTGACCTTTAAATTGATACACACAAATACCACCTTTGTTCATCATTTCAAATAATATAACGTACATAGTAGGGTGTCCCAAGACATAAGGGGGAATTTTTTTTTCTCGAATTCAAATACGCATACCCTCTAATTTTTTTCGGTTTGACCTCATTATCTCCTATAATAAATATTATGTCGATCAGACAGTGGTAACCCGTGCCGACTTAATGCCAAAGTTTTCACATGAAAATTTGTACTGACTTACTATGGAGAAATTTAGATCTTAATTATTATTACTAAAAATAAACCTTGAATACATCCAAATAATGTTTTATCTTCTCATATACATTGAAAAATAATATCATTGTTAAAATTTTCATTTTAAAGTAGTTTTTTTTTACAGTCAGGATAAATTTTCCGATGTTCTAGGACTGTACCTAACAATAATTGTTTTTGTTCCTCATCTACTGTGATTAATCAATAAAAGTCTTGCATGAACTTCACCAATCTTTCGGCCACATCGTTCACTAACTCTCAGTGCTGAAACTTTGGCTTTTTGATACGAAGCATTATTTGACTAAAAGGTAGGACACATTCATGTAGAAAACTGTCATTATATTTTAAGGCGATCGATCAAAGAACTCGCTTTTTGCTGAAATGAAGTTAGAGGTGATTTTGTCATATAACGTACCGTAAAGATCTTCTTTTGAAAAAAAAATTAACCGAAGACAAAATAACCCCTGAAAAACGATGCATCCAATCGTTTTTCAAGAGTTATTTTCCTTTGCTCCTCTGAGGCACGCGCTTTCTGTAACTAACTGTAGGCCGGCTGGTCTCCTGGCTGTCATTTGACATCTTGGACAGTCGTTTTGGGTAGTCAGAAGCCAATAAGTCTGATACTAGTCTTATCAAAGGGGTATTGGGTTGCTGGGTAACTGGGTTGAGAAGTCAGATAGGCAGTCGCTCCTTGTAAAACTCTAGTACTCAGCTGAATCCGGCAAGACTGGAAGCCGACCCCAACATAGTTGGGAAAAGGCTCGGGACATGATGATTTATTCTTATTAATCAAAATAAAATAAATTACATATCTAAGTTGCTGAAAAAGTGATAGCGTTGCTTAAAAACGTCTTGTGTCTTTTGTCCCTCTAAACTTGATACAAGGTGACGAGTTTTGTCACACAATTAGGCAAAGATTTAGTTGGAATACGCGCCTTTTCCCAGTAGATAATATAATGCATTCGCGACTAGTAAGATTTACGTTTTCATTCACAATTAAATTAATTTCCCGAATATCACAACATAGTATACAACAAAGTCGCTTTTTCTGTCCCCGTGTCCCGTTGTAAGCTTACATAATTCTTCAAAATTACGCAACCGATTTTCATGCGGTTTTCTCTAATAGTTAGAGTGATTAAAGAGGAAGGTTTACATGTATAATAACACACATGAAATAGTGCAGAAATACTGTTATTCCGTGCGAAGCTGGAGCGGGTCGCTAGTTGTACAATGAAACTGCCAGAACTTGTCCATTAGACGGAAGTTTTGAGCCCGTCATTTGATGCTTTAGGTCCCCTCATTAAAAATATACTCTTTTTATAACTGCTTAAGTCTAGTGACATGTTGGCTGTTTGAAAACAATGATTCGATCACTAAATAACAAGAAGAACAAGAATTACAAGCACATCGACGAGTTAGTCTTAGAGAGCAAGTATGACATACATTCAAATGTAAGTCGGCACGGGTTACCGTGGTCCTACGACCATAAAATTTTATTTATAATAGTTTTGGACCAAAAGGAAAAAAATAGGAGGGTATGCGTTAAAAAAAAATGACTTTGATTTTTTTGGGACACCCTAGTACATAGATTATATCTTTAAAACTGTTTCGATAAATTGGCTATCACACAAAAAATTGTAGGTTTTCTCACGGAAAAGAACCGGCAAGAAACTATTTACAGTCTAAAGAACCTATAAAGTATTTCATCGCAAAAATCCTTCTACAAAGTTGGTAACAACGCCATCTGTTGACATTTCCCAGAAACGGCGCGCTTAATAAAAATACCTGACATTCCGTGTTCGTAGCGTAAAATGTAGAATTTCAGACTTTTAGCTTTTCCCGAATAACTAGGATAGTGTTTATCCTGAATTTCGCTTGACTGCCATGTTTAATTACTTTGGAAGATAGTTATTTTACTAAAATGTTGGGCCACTGTTAATTTTCAGGCGTTTTATGTACGTAGTTCATATTTTGTGAGAAGTCCTTGTTAATTTATAAGTTGAAGGATGTTTAACCTTATTAAAATTTGTTTTTGATAAATCCAGTTTTCTCTCGAGAACATTGTTTTTAAGCTTAAGAAAACTGAAAACTTTTAGTCGGCCGATAGCTTGTTTAGGCTCATAAATCAGTATGAAGATGAATGGTAGTACGCACATTACAAAAAATCAGGTATTTAGCCGGTATCAGACCGACTGAAAACTTTGATTGGAATCAAGATTTCCTTTTTAAAAAATTCCAACGGCCGCCTCTTTAGTCTGAGAATGACCACTGTTAAAAAGAATTTGTGTGAAAATATATATCATGATTTGCACTCGTAATATAAAATTACCTTAACCAAACAAACCCGTGTTTCCAAGACCAGTTATTAACATAACTATAAATTTTAAATTAATTTAACTATAACCAATTTACGAACAATAAGAGGAAAACGCAATCACAACTTTTCATTAAAAGATACAAAAGGTTCGTAATGAAATGTATTAAATATCCAATTAATACGAGCAAACGTAGTTCGTAATACTTTTGTATATTTGTTTATACAAGGTTTCGTGGAAGAATTTAATGTACATTTATAACTCACTAGCTTGCTCCCGCGGTTTCACTCGCATCCCATGGGAACTACTGCCCGTACCGGGATAAAATACAGCCTATGTTACTCGGGAAGAGTGTAGCTTTCCAGCAGTGAAAGAATTTTTCAAATCAGTTCTGTAGTTTCGGAGCCTTTAAGGTACGAACTTGCAAGCGAAAAAAAATCCTCTTTATTACTATAGTTAGACGGTCACAGTATAAAATCAAAACAGTATAAAGTCCCAAAAAACAACAAAAGATCCAACAAAAAAAATATTAAATCTAATTTGAATAAATTAAGGAAACTTCAAGCTCTCTGGCTTTATAATTCAATATGTTACAAAGTTTCACAAGATTCGAGTTTCCGAACGAACGAAGGAAGGAAGGAAAAAATCGAATTACCTTTAAGTATCCAAATGGTTTCAGTAATGTGAAAAGTTGTATTAAGTTTTTTGTCGTCTATGTATCGTTTGGTTTTTGTTATTTGGTTTATTTGTATGGCAATTTATGTCTTTATCAATTTTGTCATTTGCCCAGTCTTTTCCTTGCTATCATCATCATCATCATCATCATCAGCCTATCGCAGTCCACTGCTGGACATAGGCCTCTCCAAGTGCACGCCACTGAGATCGATTTTCGGCTTCTCGCATCCAGCTCCTGCCAGCCGTCTTGCGCAAGTCAACACTCCACCGTGCCTGAAATGAAATGAAATTATTTATTTGCTATGAATGTAGGTACAAAAATATGGTGTTAAGTGAAAGTAGAGTCCAGTACATTCTACCATGAGGCATGCAAAATTTTATAAAATATAATTTAAAAAAAATGCAATTATTTGTCTTAAATCAAATTGTGTTAAAAATATTGTCCAAAATTCAATGTATAGTTCAAAAGTTCAATATATAGTTAAGAAATACAATGTCAATAATAAAATAATACAATAAAAAACAAAAACGATGGTACAATGTCAATAATAAAATAATACAAATAAAAAAACAAAAACGATGGTAAGATTAAAATAAAAAAAACATGACTAATATAAATAGTACAATTGGGAGTCATGAAGAAATTATTTTTTTTTATAAATAATCATATACATTCGTCGTTCAAAAAATCATCTATTGTATAATAACATTTTTCAATCAGCAATTTTTTTAGTTTCTTTTTAAATAATTCTAATGTACAGTTTTTTATACTGTCAGGTATTTTATTGTATACCACTGGACCCATATGCATTATACTCTTTTTTAGCAGTGCTGTTTTAAATTTACCTGTATATAAAAGATTTTTATATTGGGATCTTATTAATGTCGGTCTTGTCGAGTGATCTATCCTTGAACAAAACAAACTCATATTACCCTTTACAAACAATGCCATTTCTAAGATGTAGATTGATGGAAAAGTAAGTAAATTGAGAGACTTAAACATAGGGACACAGCTGTCAGTTGAATTTATTCCAGTCATTGATCTAAGACAATATTTTTGGGCTCTGAAAATCCTTTCTCTCTCACTACAATTACCCCAAAAAACAACTCCATATCTTAAAACTGAAACAACCAGACCGTGATAAGCAATAAGAATTGTATCAGTGTTAACTTTTTTTGTCAAATTATATAAGATCCCAACAAACAAGCTACTCTTATAAAATTATATGTTTACGGTCTAATTTCTTATAGTTGCTCTAAAATCGCTTTCATTATGTCAATGTTCCTTATTATGGCACAATATAAGAAGATTTGGCTTATATTACCTTTACTCTTATAATTTGGTTGGGTTAACCATAACAAGTCCAAATTACCTACATGATTATAATAAGGATTGAAAATATGTTATTCTCATAAGCGCATTTACAATGCTTTTAAGCCTTATAATATTCAAAACCTTATAAAAGCTTTTCATTTGGCTAATTGTTCTTATAATAGTAATGCACAAGCTAACTATGATACTTTTACACTCATAGGAGCATTTCATAAGATGTCTACCCAACAAACAATATTCTGCATTTTATATGGTCTTTACAAGAATGAATGCAATCCATAATCACTTACATAGTCATTAAAAAGGTTTTATTCTCTAGATGGTCATATTAAAATATTCTTATACCACTTCTACTGCTACGAGTATATCCATCCTCCGAGCCTTTTTCCCAAACTACGTTGGGGTCGGCTTCCAGTCTAACCGGATGTAGCTGAGTACCAGTGCTTTACAAGGAGCGACTGCCCTATCTGACCCCCTCAACCCAGTTACCCGGGCAACCCAATACCCCTTGGTTAAACTACTGCTACGAGTATAATACTACAAAATGACAACCCGATACCAACAAATCACTTGAGGGTTCCGTCAATGATTTTATGGAAGATGACAATGAAGTACAGGAAATCAGTCAAGAAGAATATAACGGTAGTGGTAGTGAAGAAGACATAAATTGAGATCTTCTCCGTAAATACAACCATTGTGATAATACCTCAAATGTAATATAGCTAATATTAATACAGCTACGGAATGATGAAAGGAACCCTAACGGTAGATAAAATGGCGATAGCAGATGGAATAAATGTTGCCATTACAGAGCTTATAATCTTATAGATTTCTAATAGACGTTGTGAGAATGATATTACCCTTGTAAAAGCGTTATAAAAAACATGCCTTAATAATTATTCCCATTTTTACGTAAAAACTACTCAAATTCAAGGGCGCGTTGATATAATTACACTTTTTGTACCACATTTTATCATACGTTTGAATTCCCACACAGTTTTCTCAATAAACAAGCACAATATACTCTCGGATTCAGGTACACTATAAAATAAAATTTTTGAAATTAATCATGGTTCTTGTTTTCTTTAAAATACTCGTTGACGCTGCCAAACTGAAAAAATCACTCAACAAAACACTTGTTGCAGAATCTCAAACACTGATTTTAAGGCGAATAGCTATAAAATAGTATTTGTCTTGCCGCTATAAGTTTTACTCCCTTGTTGCTCGCCATTATAAAACATGTATAAGATTGGTTGGCTTTTTAAGAGCAAATCCTTTTGCTTTTATTAGTTTGACTCCCTTATCGCTTGCTATAATAAAGTACATATAAGAAAAAGAAGCTGACAATAAAGCAAATATAAGGGGGGTTTGAGGTTATTGTTCTTGTAATTTGTGCCCAAACGCACCCTTATTAGCGTTAATACGGCTCCTATAAGAATTTTATTTTTGGCATTTTTAGCCACTATGAGAGGATTTTTTGTTTGTTGGGATGTATGCGGATTTACATAATTTCTTGCAAATCTCCTCGGCCTGTGGTTTCCATGAAAGTTGACTGTCAATAATTATACCTAAAAATTTTGCTACATCTGTATTCTCTATACTATGTCGTGGGACTGAGGACGTCCTACACTACGGTTGCCGTTTTTCTTGCTATGCTTATCGTATATCCATAGGCTATATTTTTGTCCCAGTATGGGCAATAGTTCCGTTGGAAAACCGCTAGTGATATAAGGAATACATCCGTGTTTTCGAAGGCACGTTAAAGTCCCTCGATTGTCATTTGATTACAAACCTAAAAGGCATGCAAAAGTATGAAAACAGTCCTTACTGAGGTTATCCTTATCGAGTTGCCCGGGTAACTGGAGTTAAAGTGGTCAGAAACTAGACTGGAAACTGACCCCGACATAGTTGGGAAAATAAGATTTCATGTACAGAATTTTAAAATCATTTCCTTCGGCGCTTTCCGTTTGTTTGGCTCCGATAGAAGTGCATTCATTTCTTCTACCTAGGAGTCGGACCTACAACTTCTCTTTGAAAGTTATTTAAAATAGTTTTATTTAAGCCATAATGTGAGACATAATACAAAGTGAACAAGAAATTAAGACTTTCTGATAGCGGAGTCTAAAATATTGAAATTCTATGTTTTCGCCATGGAAGGTTCATGAGAAAAAATCTAATTAGATAGGAAGTTAAAAACATTTGCATGCCTCATTATATTCAATGAAAACATGCTTCTTTGAATTCGGTAAAAAAACTATAGTTACTTGCTTATCCATTCCTAATGACCATGGACGCGTGTTTTTACAAAGTAAGCGGAAAACTGTGGAATGAAACGAAATAAAATCCTTCGCTCTGCATAATCACATTTTAATGTAGATTTTAGTGAGTTTCAGGAAATACGGTTTTGAATGCGATGGGAGATAGATTGTGACTTTTACGGCGAGAGGAAACTGGTAGGTATTTGATTAAAGTTCAATCATCATTATCCTTATTGGTTGGCGCGTGGTGGCCTAGGGGGTAAAGAACCAACCACTCAAGTATGTGGGTTCGATTGCAGGTCAGGCAAGTCCAATGCAACTTTTCTAAGTTTGTATGTACTTTTGAAATATATCTCAGACATCAATGAGCGTGTTTCGGAGGGCACGTTAAACTGTATGTCCCGGCTGTCATTGAACATCCTTGGCAGTCGTTATGGGTAGTCAGAAGCCAGTAAGTCTGACAACCAGTCTAACCTAAGAGTATTGGGTTGCCCGGGTAACTGGTCTGTGGAGGCAGTCGCTTCTTGTAAAGCACTGGTACTCAGCTGAATCCGGTTAGACTGGAAGCCGACCCCAACATACTTGGGAAAAGGTTCGGGAGATGATGATGCGTAGAAGTTACCACACTGGATACTGCTGAAATCTCAGGCGGAAGCTCCTTGGTTAAACTGTTAGCTGACCCCAACACAGTTGGGGAACGGCTCGGATGACGATGATGTTTGTTAATTGAAAGATGATTTGTTTAGAACAAATATAAAATGTAGGTTCTAAAATCGCAAGAAAATATTTACAACTCACACTTGACGTTTCTATTTAGGTATTAATTCATTAGAGGACAACGCGACCGTCCTCAGACAGGAAGGGTTCCGTACAATGGTGGGATTCCTTCTTTTTCTAAAGGAAAGAAAACGTGTCGAATAAAACCTACCCTTACATTGAGACATAGAGCTACGAAGATATAGAAACAGATAAAGCTTAACAAACAAGGTAACATAAAGAACATACGCTTACTTTATCTATCTAAATATATAAAACTCAAAGGTGACTGACTGACTGACTGACATAGTGATCTATCAACGCACAGCTGAAACCACTGGTCGGATCGGGCTGAAATTTGACATGCAGGTAGATGTTATGACGTAGGCATCCGCTAAGAAAGGATTTTGATCAATTCTACCCCCAAGGGGATAAAATAGGGGATGAAAGTTTGTATGAAACTTTGTCAATTTTAAACCGATCGGACTGAGACTTTGCATGCATAAAGCTACTATGGCGTAGGCAACTCTTAAGAAAGGATTTTGATAAATTCCATCCCTAAGGTAATAAAATAGGGGATGAAAGTTTGTATACATCTTCTTAGATTTTATGAAGAAGTCCTGATGACGAATCAGAATTTTATGATGACGTTCGCTTAAATACGATTTTGATTAATTCAACCCCCATTCAACCCCCACGGGTGATAAAATAAGGGATGATGAAGGATGTAAAATGTATTAGTTTGAACCAATCAGTACGTAATGGAACGAACAAAATAATGTTTAGTTCTAAATGTTGAGAAGTTCTGCCTACCGCTATTAGATGGCGCTGTGCATTTTCGTCTCATTTCTGAATCGCGGTGTTAAGATTCTCCTCCAGTTATTACCTTCGAACTGAACTGTAGGTAATCTGTTTGTTTGGTTGCTGCGGATTGCCTTCCTCACTGACATATTAAACACAACCTTGATCAATGAATCTATGTGACTGCTAAGTGCTAATCCTAAAAAGGGGATAATAAGTGATAATCCTACGGGATAAGTAGTATTTTGACTATTCTATATTGCCCACGCAGACGAAGTTGCGGGCAACAGCTAGTTATAATATAAATGCGAAAGTAATTCTATCCGTCTGTCACGCTTTCACGACAAAACAACTGAATTAATTTAAACAAAAATTTGAAATACAGATAATCTAAAACCTGAGACAGGAAACGAGTAAAGTCTACTGTTTATCCGGTTGCAGGAAGTTGTTCCATCAGGACGCCAGCAGAACCGGGGTAACTGTTAACTTGTTGTAATTTTATACTTATTAATAGTGATTTGGATGAAGAAATTATTCCGCATTCACTATTTTCAACCGACCAAAAAGCAGGATGTTCCCAATCCCCTTTTTTTCCAAACCCCGCTCTATTCTTTCCCACATCTCACCCCAAACGCTATTAGATAAGATTCCGTGTATCGTGCGAGGGATGAAAAGGGTGTTGTTCACCCAAGACGTCCCTGATTAGGACCTGGACCTATCCCCCAAGATATATTGCCTTTATTTCTCCCGTTTTTTTAGGGTACCGTTCCCAACATATGTCTATATTATAGTAATATTATAAAGAGGACAGTTTTGCTTGTTTGCAATGGATAAACTCAAAAACCGGCCAAGTGCGAGTCGGACTCGTGCACGAAGGGTTCCGAACCATTATTTATAAAACACAAAATTTCAGCTCTCTTACTATCACGGTTCATGAAAGACGGACGGACGGACGGACAGAGGAGCGAAAACAATAGGGTCCCGTTTAACCCTTTGGGTACGGAACCCTAAAAACTACTGAACCGATATTAAAATTATTTAATCATTATAAAGCTACATTATATGTGAGTGACATAGACTATATTTTATTCTTGTACTGGCAGTAGTTTCCACGGGAAACGGGCTAGTTTTATATAAGTCACCAGAGGGAAAGGGAAGAGTGTAGCTTTCCGACTATGAAATCCTTTTTCAAATCGGTTCAGTAGTTTCGGAGCCTTTCGGGCACAAACAAACAAAAAATATTTCCTTTACCTGACCTATACCTGACCTGTACCTATAGATGGTACGGAACCCTTCGTCCGCGAGTCTGAATCGCACATGCCCGATTTTTTTATTATTCTACCCTCTCAAAACAGCTGTTTGACTTTTATTGCAATTTACTTACAGAAGCTTCTTTTTATGTCCTGTTGAGGTTTGAACGAATGAACGAATTGAATGGGAGATTGACATGTTGAAAGATTGAATGGTTTGGTTCTCGTTCAATGGTTATGTGAATGATTTGGTTTATGGTGTTTGGTTGTATTTTTATTTATGTTTTTTGCAGTTATTTTGTTTTAGGATTTCTGTTATATAGAGGTTTGATGAAAAAATTGAATAAAATCCACGTTTTAAGTATTTTAGGTTTTCGAGAATGGCTCGGAAATTGCTCTTGATTCCCATTTAAAATATCAACTTAATTAATTTTGAGAAAAGAGATTATGTTACTTTCGAACTGATATCATGAAAAGTTTTTCATACAAATTGCTAAATATTCCATTGTAAGCATAATTACGTACCTATACGTTTCCTAGAAACTGTATACAACCATATATTTCATACATTTACGCTGAATGATCCAAGTAGTTAAATTGATAAACGTAGCACCAGTTCTCTAGCAAAATGTACAAACAGTTAAACACTTAATAACAACTGACAGGAGCAAAACGACGCGAGTATAACGAGCTACAATTTGAAATACATTGCTAGTAGTTGAACATCTTTATAGGCAGTTCTTGAACTATTAAGTAAACAAATAGGTAGTGGAATTTATGATTTTATGAACAGTCTGCCAAAAATCGGGTTGCCTGGGTAACTGCGGGTAACCCGTGGAGGAAGTAGTCGTTCCATATACACACAATTACAGCAATATTATATCAGATGCATTTGATCAAGACGATATTACAATATAGTTGGGAGAAGGCTTAGCACATGATGACTTATTTTAAAGTTCATCACCATTTTTTTAAAGATTTGACGTCGTTCATCAAATGACCCCTCCCGCTTTGGGTTAGCAGCGGTGAGGGAGTGTCAGACTCTTACTGACTAAAAACCGTCGTGTTCCATCGTAGGCCTTTTATGTACCAGGGCCGCGGTATCTCTTTCGAACAACCCGCAGCCCCGGCATAAAGTTCATCACTGAAGTAGTATTTTATAGATTGCGGATATAATGATGGTGTCCTCCATGATATTTCCATCGGCAGCGACATCCTGGCATATCTCTTCGGATGTATTCGACTCGGATATAGCCATTTAAGACTATGGGTTATTTTATTAACTACCCAGAAAAAATATACATGCTTAATTTAGAAATTAACTATTTTATATAAAAGGGATATTTTACTAAAAATACCCAAAAATAAAACCTCACAAAAGCTTCAAAAAACAATCTTACAATATAACATTTGTATTGGAAATTCAGAAGCCAGTGGGTACAACTTGAGTCTTGCTAAACTTTGTTTGTTTCGCTCAATACTTAATTCTGATTTGAACACACAGAACTGTCTTTGAAATTTCGCCAACAATAGAACCATAGATAAGATGGAATTTTGTTAGGGTCTGAACACACTAGAAGTTTTTACTGATATTCATCGACTACTGAGCCTTTTCCCAACTATGTCGAGGTTGGCTTCCAGTCTCACTGGATGCTGCTGAGCACTAGTGTTTTACAATGAGCGACTGCCTATCTGACCTCCTCAACCCAGTTACCCTGGCAACCCAATACCTACCCAATAAGGTAGGACTTCTTCCTGATATGATAAATATGAAATTAACTATAGGTACCTTATTTATGTATGTTATTTTCTCTTTTGAGAATAAAATGGAAAACCCGCTTTAGACTGGTATAGAAAATCGTTATGCAGAGGAACAAAAATATTCACATCTAGTTATATGAAAATTCAGCCTTTTATATTACTCGCCAATTTCGGTTCAATACAAAACAATGTGCACTCACCTTTACCAAAATAATTGGAGTATTCTTTTATTTATCAAAGTTCATTCGACAGATGTTTAAAAATTGTTTTATTTCAACACAATTTGCTTTTTTCGCAGAAAAGCTTTATTTAAAAAAAAACTCTGTATTTTCAATACAAGTTATTAAATACTCTAACTTTTTAACAAAACATTTAAAAGTTTTTAAAATGATTAACTTTCTCGTTAAATAAAAATATTCAGTTGACTAAACGCTTCTTAAAAAGTCTAGCCATCATGACCTCCCCTTGTCTTATAAAAATGTCAAATATTTAAAATAAGAAAGAGCATAATTCTCAATAATTTTTACCAAACAAAAATTTTTAACAATCGACAATATTAGCAATTATTTCCAAAATTAAAAAAAAAAACTAAAACTTTTAAAATTTCAAACTAGAACAAACTGTCAAAACTAACAAAAATAAAAGTGTTGTTAAATATCAATATTTTTCCATGATGATATATTATGTACCAATATTTTTCTTATTCCGTCACCCTCTTTTAACAACCCTTCAATTTTCCTTTTAAACCTTTTAACAAAACCAATAAAGACAATAATTTCAAAAGCCACTACTATAACAATGATAAATTGTTCCTAACCGCGACCCATCCAATTACTGTCCTCAGTTATCTGGTGATCTGACAAGCTATTAAGTCACCCCTGTTTTAACTATACTATTAATCATTGGTTAACTACAGGTGAATGTAGTTACAATAAACTGTTAGTCTAGTGGTTTATAATGGCGCCCACGGCCGATTTCGACCACGGCGGCTATTCTCATATAAGGAGATCAGCCAGCTGCGCAGGACATATTATAGTGCACAAGCATTTGCGCAGACACAGGTGCACTCACTATTCCTTCACTCTCATAGCGCGATGGGAACCACCGGAAAGAGATCAGGCTCTAGTGGTTTACTAATGTTATAAATACGAAAGTGACTTTGTTTGTTGCATACTGTAAACTTTTAGTCGGCTGATAGTTTGTTTGGGCTCATAAATCTGTATGAAGATGAATGCATATTACAAAGATCAGGTATTCAGCCGTATCAAACCAAAAAAAACTTAGGGTTCCGTACCCAAAGGGTGAAACGGAACCATTGGTGCGCGATTCCCACTCGCACTTAGCCGGTTTTTTTATATAAATAAGATACAATATTGTTGAATAATAACACATAAGGGTCGTGTCAAAGTAATATTGTCAATAAGTTTTTCATTACATTTTGGTTCTAACTTTCTTATTTTATTCTGTTTTGTTTTAGCTATTTCGGTTTGACGATACACGTGGTTTTGGCGCACGTGTAAACTTTGTTTGTTTACATACATATTAAGATCAATTTCCGTGTTAGAATAACTTTGCAGATCACTTAATACCAGGTAAAGTTCCTTAAATTGAAATGGGAGCCTTTTGATCATATAATTGCCCTTTTAGCCTAATAAAATTAGCGTTCCTATAACCTTCTAATGAAGGGCAATTATAAGCTACTGTTAATACCTATTTTCCTCTTGACGTTTTTTAGTCCAGGTTTCCTTAAAATATTCATATAGATATAATAAATCCACTTAGAAAGTACAGTTATGTAATTTAGATAAGTTACATTGGTAGGTACATGCCTGACCTGGAATCGAACCCGCACGAAAGGTACTGTAACCATTAGACCACTGCGACTTTTTAATTACATATCCCTACATATTATTATTATTTTGTACTAGCTGTTGCCCGCAACTTCGTCTGCGTGGGCAATATAGAATCGTCAAAATACTACTTATCCCGTAGGTGCATTCGTGACAGTATAATTAGGATTAGCACTTAGCAGTCGCATAGATTCATTGATCAAGGTTGTGTTGTCGATGTGACCATTTATCTAAACAAAAGAAGTAAAAAGTTTGTGACGTTGTGAATATCTCTGGATCTAACAGCCAATTTGGAAAATTATTACGTATGGTGCGTAAGTAATTTTCACAGGAAACAGCTATAATCTATGTCTATATGCTTTGAGTCTGACAAAGCTGTCATTTGTACATTTTCTGCAGCTGCTGTGACTAATCAGAAGCCAGAAAGTCTGTCAGTCTTACCATGGATAATTATTTTGTATGACTAGTATTTGTATGACCTACTAGACCACGGGACTATGGAGTCCTGGAATTTTGGAAGGCGAACGTGGAGCCGAAGCCAACACGCTGAAGCCCTTTTGAGACAACTTTAATGAAATGGTGACACAAAACCGACGATTATCCCTGTATACACTATAGAAATGTATTCAAGGATAATCCCCGGTTCTGTACTAAACTATTTGCTAATTATATAATAAAACTACTTGGGCTATTACGAGGGGATTTTATTATCAATAACAATTAATTATTACTTGAAAAGCAACTAATATCCTCTACAGAAAATACTTATAGTTAATAAATTTTCAATTAGTTAAACAGTTAAACTAAACCGAACGTGGAGTGAGATTAACTGGCTGGTTCAAATGGAAATGTGTCAAAACTAACCGCAGTTAGCCACCGAATGTTATTTGATAGTTTTCTAATTATCTGCTGGTCATTTAAATGGTTAACCGGTGACCTTTGCAAATGGGAACTAACTGGATTTATTTTATTTGGCATTTTTCTAAACTCGCTAGAGCATATAAAGTATACCAGTATTGTTACTGTTACAGTTACAGCCTTTTTATCGTCCCACTGCTGGGCTGCGGCCTCCTCTCACACAGAGAAGGATTGAGCGTTAATCACCACGCTTGCTCAATGCGGGTTGGTCATTTCAGACTAATATAGTCCAGGTTACCTCAAGATGTTTTCCTTCACCTGTATGTAAAGACCAAAAAATATTTATATTAAATATTTATTTTATTCTAGTTTACAGTATTTGTTACTTTTACTATATCATCTGTGAATATTTCTACCATCAAACATGGTTCATGAGATACGAGACTAGCCACAGCGAAGTCTTAGAAATAGGGTCCCGTTTTGCCTTCGAATACGGAACCCTAAAGAGGCCATCTGTGGACCTACAGACCCATGAAAAGCTACAGGTTTTCTAAAAGAAACTTTTTGTATTTATTTCCCTTTTCTCAATTCTGACATCTGTCTGACAGCCTGTGCGTAAGAAAGGTCGGTTTCTGTGTTTCCAAATATATTTGGAAGCCAAAATAATAATAATTTATAAGTGAGTGGTAACATATGGGTGAATAATTTGAGCGGCTACATATTTAATACTGAAGATTTTATTTTTTTAGGTGCCCTCTATTGTTTTTTCTATACTAACATAATAAAGAGGCTCCAAAACTAGTGAACCGATTTGAAATAACTGAAAATTCTTTCACTGTTGGAACATTACTCTCTTCTGGACTAAAATAAGCTTTATTTTATCCCGGTACGGGTTGGTATTTTATATTATAAGATTAGTTTTAGATTTATAAAAAAACTGTAAATATTTGAAAATTATAGACATATTATAATAAATCAACGTAATATTAGGTATTAAGTATACCTTATAATTTGGATACATGAATGCTATTTTCCCCCGACCCGCATTTCTTACTCGTTGCATTTGAAAGATTTCATTAAAATGAAAGTGAGTCTACCCCACTTTTATATTGTCAATAGCACGCAACTGCACATTATTATGACAAATGAATAAAAACATAAATAAACAAACGTTGCATGTTTTTAACAATTAAGGACACTCCCCTACATTACGTTTTCATGCAAGATATTAATAATATGGAATTCCCCCAGTTTTGTCAAGTTTTGATTGTCTTTAGTGATTGCTTTAGCTATATATCTATTAAAAAGTTTTTGAATGGATTATTTATTGAATAAAATTGTCAACGCTATTAAAGTTGTCCCCAGCAGTTTCATCTCCTATCGGAGGGAACTATTCACCGCACGCGGTAAAAAAATGCCTATATCTCAGATTACTTAATAGTTACTACGCCTATGCCTAGCCGAATGAAAAGTTTCATCAAAATCCTTTCAGCGATTTGCGTTCAATCACCGAAGAAGTAACAACTACATACACTAACGATTAATAAATAGTAAGATTAGTTAGTACTGCATACACTCACAAAATTTCACTATTATAATATTAGTTTGATTGCTGCGTTTTCACTTCAAATACAAGCCCTTATATTTCCAAAACTCAATAGCATCGTGTAATCGATACTTCAGCAGTAGTTAGACTGTTTCAGGCTTCTGTATCCCTCAGACGTTATGTAAACAGACTCTGTTACCTACATTGAGTTGCAGGGAGATCGGGTCGGAATTAAAAATAATGGGTCTCTTAAACCATGAGTGAGTATGATGTCCTCATAGCTGATAAACCGAAAAATACTTTATGTTATTGCGTTAATTTTCCAATTTTGGCTGTAGAACTAATAATACTAACAAAATTAGACTTTCATTAATTTAAACTTAAAAAAGGGAACTATTTGATTTTTGAAGAGGATACAAAAATAAACAAATCTAATACTTCGACACTCGGATTCAAAGTAGCTTACGGACTTTATCTACAAGATCTAGACTATTAGTGGACCAAATGTCACTTGAATTGCTTAAGTAGTTTTGGCTAGGACTCGACCAACAAACAGACAGAATTATACTACTTTCACAATTATACTTACGGCCAGTTTCTTCATCAAAAATTAAAGTAATGTCAAATTCGTTTTTTCAAGGCTAAAGTGACAGCAAAACTAATAGAAAAATTGAATTTGACCGTTACTTTAACTTTAGACATTACTTTGACTTTTACTTTGACTTTAACTTTTGATGAAGAAACTGGCTGTTAATCAGTCTCTCGACAGAGATTATACCTAATTATATTGTATCACTTTATACATACAAAATTATTATATAAACGCCTACATTCAATATTTATAGGGAGCTAGTTAATTGAATAATTACCAGAACAATTAAATGATTTCAAATAAATTAATTTCGAGGTTTTCCAAAGTACGCCCATTATCAATGCATGTGACTTATTAAAATGAATACAAAAGTCGAAAATTATGTGTTCGGCCATTTTAACTGAACGCTATTCATTCAGTGTAGCCATTGTTGAAAATAAATGATATTTAAATAGACTTTAACCATGGAGAACAAAATGACTAGCGGAGATGTCATAACGCAATCTCCTAAGAAAGTAGCGCGACAACATGCGCGTGTTCGGGGGACGAGGAACGTTACTAGCTCCACTCTTACACGCCTTCTATAGAACTCACCCATTATTTTCAAAATAAAATCATCAATTAATCAAAGGTACCCAAACGTCTCGTTAATTGTAGTAACTGATAGCACAGCTACACCGTACGTTGCTTGACCTACAAGAAGGCGCCTGACCTACCTTCCTTATGGCATCTCCGCTATCTTTCCTTCCTCCGTGACATTAACTAAAAGATTATTATAAAGCTTTTATAATCTGTGGTTTCTATTTGAGATTATTCAGTGAAATGAAGATTAGTTTGTGGTAGCTAATGATAAATGTTTATTTAATTATATTTATTATTTAACTTGTTTCCACGGAACTCATTTTATCATTAAAACTGAACAAATGAAGCAATTATAGTTTCTATGAAGTGTTTTATAACTAGCTTTTCCGCGGTTTCACCCACGTCCTGATATTCATTTCCCACATCATGATATCAAAGTATTTACGGCAGAATTTTAAACTTATGTATTAAATATTATATTTAACCGATATGTTCGTAGAAGCGCGATTGAATACAGATTGAATTTGGAAATAAGCTCCATATAAATTATATCCAATCTCTAATCTGAAAAGAATGGATATGTATCGTGAATCGTGAATTCAATCAAAGTTTTCAACCAGTATGATACCGGTAAAATACCTGATAGTTGTAATTTGCGTACTACCATTCATCTTCATACTGATTTATGAGCCCAAACAAACTGTCGGCCGACAAAAAAATTGCAGTGTTCAGGCAATTTAAACAAATCAGGTACATAAAAACTGTAACTAAATTCTATGGTCAAGTCCTCTAAACAAAAATAAAAGTTTCGCTAAGCACTAAATGTTCAACAAGACCCCTTATTCTCATTTAATATTTTGTTCTCACCCGAGTACAAATAAAGAGTATTTTATTTAGCCAAAGCGACCTCACACCGGGACTAGGGACAACTTTATTTTTGCTAACGATGTAACTTTCTCTTTGAAGTACCAACTTAGTACCAAAGAAACCCTAAGTGGTACGTTCATTTTGTACCACAAGTTTCTGGTCAAAGAAAGTGCAGTGAAAACTTTTGCTAACGAATTCACAAAGCATTTGTTGTTATATTGAGTTGGAAATGTTCATTAACATATGATTAGTAAGATACTTACTACTAAAAAATCTAAAGAATCAGCATTTTGCGTGATCTCATCTGTATATCAAACTTAGGTAAGAGATTTCTATGTCAATCACAGTACCAATCGAATAAGTAGTCCGATATCTAATAAGAATGGAAGTATACACCACGTAACTAGCGGGGCTCAGTAGGGCCAAGGCCTGCCGGGGCTGCGGGAAAGAGTTACCGCAGCCCTGGTACATAAAAGGCCTACGCCGAACACGACGGTTTTTAGTCAGTAAGAGTCTGACACTCCCTCACCGCTGCTAACCCACACCAGGAGGGGTCATTTGATGATTTTTGACGTCGTAAAAAAAAACAAACCTCTTCTCATACAAGATTTAGGAAAGCCACTTTGGTACTTCCCTTACCTGGAATCGAACCTGCCTACTCGTGCTTGAAATATTTTAAGCTCTTGGAACTCTTTACCACTTACTTATTTTGGCTGCTAGGTATTTTTGCAAACTTCCCGGAAAAACAATTACTTCACTTCTAAAATAAACAAAACCAAATTCTATAAAACCTATTCACTCATAAAATTGTAATTAAGTACTAACAAATATTCTAAGGAACATTCAGGAAATAATTCGAGGAACAACAACAATTTCTTAAGAAATCAATTGAACAAACGAGAGGGAATCTAAAATACTATTTCCCCTGTTTCTCTGAATCTAAAGGACTTAAAACCTAATTCAATTATTTCTCAAAATAAAAGAAAGTATTTAACTGGTCCACAAGTCTAACAGCGCTTTCACACTGGTGTATTTTCCGCTCGGTTACTTCGAGCGACAATTCGACGAATTTTTCGGTTCGTAAAGAGATCTCATCATCATAATCTGTCTAGCTTTTTCCCGACTATGTTGGCCACGGCTTCTAGTCTAACCGGATACAGCTGAGTACCAGTGCTTTACAAGGAGCGACTGCCTATCTGACCTCCTCAACGCAGTTACCCGGGCAATCCAATAACCCTTGGTAAGACTGGTTGTCAGACTTTCTGGCTTCTGACTGCAAGATTTTCAAATGACAGCCGGGACCCACCAGTTCACCAGCTTATCGTGCGTTCCGAAACATGGAAGAACTCGTTATGACAAGATGGTCACCAATCTACCGACCAGCGACCGCCCGGAAAAACCTAGGCTAAAATCCACTAGTGTCAAACTAACGAAACTAAAGTTTTCTTTAGCCTTTAACTCCATAATGACAAGGCTTGGAAAGGCCATGTTTTTGGTAGTTATTTGTAGAGTATTAAGCAGTGGCGACATCTTGCGGCGGTCTGTTGTCGCGTCGCTAGACAGCGTGAAGATAACACTGGGTTTGGGGAAGTACACACAGGGTTTAGAAGCGACGAACTGTTTTAAAAGAAAATATACGTAATATTGAGTTTCTTGTGACTAATTTCCTATTGGTGACTTATATAATATATATTTTTAAGGTGTATTACCTAGGCAAATACTTTACAAACATAAACTGTGACTATTACCTATTACTGCATTTTTAATAGCATTTTATTTTTAAAAAGAGTATTCAAATAAAAGATTCCCTGGAAGAGCTCGTGGCCAAGTAAAAGCCGGGTGGACCGATTGATCATAAAGTTAAGCATTTGTTTCAGTTAAGCATTAAGCCATGGTAACGGGTGATCACCTTATCATATCGAGCATAACGATTTCTTCCGTATTTCGGATGGCCCGATAAATTGGGGGGTTTGGCTGTCATTTCAGAAGCCAACAAGCTTGACAAAGGAATGAAGGGAATTATAGGTATGTATTCCAAGCCCAATTATAAACAAGTGTACCTACCTATTGAGAAAATAGATAAAAATAGAAACATATTACTCCCTCTACACTCGCTTAAGGACAGTATTTCACAATCTTGCACACCATCTTCTCCGTCCGTGAGTATGAAAACTTCAACAATGCACTTGCCACTGCAGTCTGACATTCTGTAGAGAGACCATTAAATTTTATTGTGCAGCAAAATCGCGATATTTGCTCACGCGAATATCAAGCTTTGTTAGTTTTTGATTGATGGTGGAAACAAAAACATTTTTCGAAAAAAGCGTTTTTAATTATCTAGAGTACGAGATACATTTTTGTACCTAAAACAAAGCAGTGAAAACGTTGTGTGAAAAGGACTTTTTCGATGGATTGGACTCTTTATTATTTTTAAAATATTGTTATAACTTTTCAAATTCATGTTTATTTTAGCGAGGATTATAGTTTTATGTGACATTTGATATCAATTTCAGTAGCTTTTGCCTTGAAATACTTTATATTCACTGACCTACGTGCCCACTCGTACTTACGTGGGGCCTCTGAAATCCTACCTATGGCAAAGCGTATCTTTATTCTTTGGTAGATCATGAGCTCGGCGTTCGCTGGTTAAGCCGCTACGGCTGGTTGTTGATTGTCAAAATCTAAAGTTACGATTATAGTAAGCCGATGCAATCCACACCTATTATACTTACTTCTAGAAGAAAGTATTACAGTAATAGTTAATGGGCCCCACGTTTTTATTTTAGTATAATATGACCGGGACCAACTAAGTAGGTTGATTAAGGTAAGTAACTATTTTTTTTTCTAGTTTTCAGTGCACATAAGATTTACCGATTTTTTTCTATATTTGTGTAACATTAATTTAATAAATAAATAATATTAACAAATAGGTATTTTATATAGCAATTAGCTGTATGGCGTTAATCCGGCTGTGTAATTATAATTCAAAACATATACTTAATCAAAATGAAATGAGCACACTAATTACATATAAGCTCAGTTAATGATTTAGTTTGAAAACACAATAAAATGTGTTAATTATATAAATTAGTGCTCTCTTTAATACTTTATACCTACTCATATATTTGAAATGTTCAACAGTGCATTATCATTAACAAAACCACGCTATAAACTTACCTACATAATATGACTTTTTTATGGGAAATCATCAAATGACCACTCCCGCTGTGGGTGCAGCGTGAGGGAGTGTCAGACTCTTACTGACTAAAACCCACCATGTTCCTTCTTAAGCTCCTTATGTGCCAGGGCCGAGGTAACTCTTGCGAACAATCCCGCAGCATAATATGACTAAAGTGTCAAAATTGCAACCATAGCAATTCATCTGACTATGATGAACAATGCTTTTCATTGCTCTATTTCCAACATCACAACATTCCAAAAAAATAACTCGTCAAGTGCGAACCGCTTTCGCTTAGGAAGGGTTCCGTATCCTATCTATAAAATTGACACAAATCATATTTGTTGTTTGAGAGCTCCCTAAAATATACAATTTATTCTAGTTTTCATGTAAAATATGTATTCATTCGGTCGAAAAATTGTCTATCATCGTTTCAGATTCAGATGATAGGCAGACGTTTTGAAATGCGACTTATACAAACATACATAGACGGACTACAAAATAAAACACTGGCACTCACCTACATCCGATGAGACTGGAAGCCAACCCCGTAGTTGGGAAAACGCTAGGCAGATGATTTGTGATCAATCTCAGTAATAATATCAAACTTTACTCCTTGCACACGGAACCCTAAAAAAAGGTTTTCAAAAGCAGTTTTTAACAAACGAGTGCTTCGCATGCTTGTCATCGTTAACCGCGAAATTTTCACGTAGAAACATTTTTAATGGACGCTGTGCAAGAAATAACAGGATGAACTAACTAAATTAGAGTAGTTAGGCAAACGTGAACTTTCTATTAGAGCCTTTAGAAGTGACCGCCGAGTTTAACTAAGTTTTTTGGGGCCTTTTTGTGGGATGTGGTTCATGAAGCTGGGTATGTTATTAATTTTGGCTTACTTACCTACCATTTTTGCTGCAGGTTCAATTGTTACTAAAATTGCGAAAGTAATTTTGTCTGTATATATCTGTGTGACAAGCCAATGCTACTGAACCGATCGATTAGATTTTTCGTACGGACAGTCTGGATAGCTACTTTTTGTCCGGTTTTCTTTATAAAATAATTGAAACATCATCATCTGCCTAGACTTTTCCCAACTACATATGTTGGGGTCGGCTTCCAGACTAACTGGATGCAGCTGAGTACCAGTGTTTTACAAGGAGTGACTGTCTATCTGACCTCGCCCAGTTACCCGGACAAACAATAAATTAAACATCAATAACAACATTAAAGACACTAAAAAGAATAATAATTAATTAATTAATCAATTAATTATTTCTCTTTGAAAGTTCATATATTTTAGTTAAAAACTTGTTAAACCTGCAAATATAATGATGAAAGTTTTTATCTAAATGAAAAAATATAAGCAAAAAACAACATTATAATGTGACTTGTACATAAAACCTGCCCAGAGACAACCAAAGACAACACACGTCTATTAGTCTATAAGAAACAGACCTCCATTAATCTACCTCCTTGATTAAAGAACAGGTTGTACCAACACAAGAACACAAACCTAATGAAAATAGACAGCGGAATTATCTCAGTGTTGCCAAAATAAGAATAAGTTATTCAGTAGGAAATTGTAAGTAAATTACTAAGTATTTGAAGGTTAGTTTGGTGTAGAGAATAAATTGGTCCTTATATGTACTTAGTATTATAAAGCTGAAGAGTTTGTTTGTTTGCTTGAATGCGCTAATCTCAGCAACTTTTTAAAAAACCTATTTAAAAAGTGTGATAGCCTATTTATCTAGGAAGTTAGGTACATACAGATTTCTATGAGAAGGCAAGCTAGTTGCAGGCTCCATTTTATAACGATGCGGAACGTAGTTCCTTCGGGATTCGTATGAAATGCGGATAAAAGCTATAATATCAATATTTTATTAGCTTTATTCTTTCAAAACACCACTTACATCTTTCCTGAAATATTGTTTTATCTCAATCGACATATTACAAGAAACATCCACCAATACAATGTTCGACACGCAGTATCCCCGCTCCCGTCCCGCAGCCGTCACGCAGCCGCCACGCAACCGTCGCTCCCGTCCTTTCAAATACACCCAAACTGAATTAATAATGTGTGTTGTGTTGTAAGAACCTTACGTTTGTAACGTAAATGAAATAATGTGGGTATTTATGTTTATTTTCAAGACAGACAAAAGAAAAGCTGTAATTGAAATAACTGTGAATTTATTGTTCGGTATTTGGGATAATTATTTGACTAAATTCTTACAATAGACATAAAATATAGTTTTACTATAAAGATCAAAAACTATACTAATGAAATAGATTTGAAACTGAACTAGGATAGTTTTTAATCTTAATTATTTTTTGTGAATGGGTAAATATCTATGTAAATAAATACAGTTTTCTTAGTTTGTATGTACTTTCTAAGTATATCTTTCATACCAGTCACTGATTATAGGTGAAGGAAAACATCTCGGGGAAACCTAGACTATAAAGTCTGAAATCACCAACCCGTATTGAGCAAGCGTGGTGATTAATACGCAATCCTTCTCCGTGTGAGAGGAGGCCGCAGCCCAGCAGTGGGACAATAAAAAGGCTGATGATGAAATATTTTTATTTTATTTTATTTATTTTGGTTTACCAACAATTGTATACACTGACACAAACAAAGAAACAAGCAACAAATAAGAGTAAAGTGTAACAACCACTTACAGGTAAACACTGCATCCACACAAATCGTTGCCGTAACTTACAATTTTAAATACTTATAGGTATATAAAAAGATAACAAAATAAATTAAAGAAATTAAACACTAGGTACTATAAGATAACAATTTTATAACAAATCCTTCCCAGCGAGACAATGCGGGAAGGGAAAGGAGCTCAGTGATCGGAGAGATACTTGTGAAAGCTGGCTTTCAATTTTCCCAATCCATCAAAGTGGAGGTCGATACGGTCACTGCAGCTGTTAACAACCCCGCAAAACCTCGCGTAGGGAGAATTTGCACCCAGAACAGTTCTTCTCTGCGGAGGACATAGTGGTGTTATAGGACTGCGAGGAATTCTCGAGGGGGCACGGAAGCCAATTTTTTTCAATAATGGCGGACAGTCAATTTTATGGGCCAAAACCTTGCAAACAAACATTGCGTCATTCAGACGTCTGCGTTTGTCTAGGGTAACCACATTAAAATACTTTAGCCTATCTTTATATGAGCGTATTTTTCTAGATAAACCATTAACAAAGGCCAAGTGCCCTAAGAATCGTTTTTGGATACGTTCAATACGCAATGAGTGAGTAGCATAGTGTGGCCGCCAAACTACGCTACAATATTCTAATATGCTTCGAATCAAACTGTTATATAATATTATTTTTGTTTTGTAGTTTCTAAATTGTTTTGTGTTTCTGATAACAAAACCTAAAATTTTAGAGGACTTCTTTACTATATTATCTATGTGTGGGGCGAAAGTTAGCTTCCGATCAAATATAACACCAAGGTCCCTTATAGCGTCCAGTTCTTTTAGTTTTTCTCCTTCAATGTAATAATCTCGGGCAATGGGATGATGTTTCCTAGTAAATTTAATGTGGTAACATTTGCCAGGGTTTAGTAGCATCTGGTTTGTTTGGCACCAGGTTACCAGTTCGTCCAAATCACTTTGTAATTCGGAAGCGTCGTGTTCTGATTTAACTATTTTGAGGAATTTTAGGTCGTCGGCAAACATAAAAATATGACAGTGGCGAAAGCAGTTCGGAATATCATTAATAAAAAAGTTGAATAGTACCGGCCCCATATGAGAACCTTGTGGCACGCCCGAAGATATATTTCTAACGGTTGATCGAAAACCATTAACAAATACGAAAAAACTTCTATTTTCGAGATATGATTTGACCCATGACAGTAGTGTTTCAGACACACCATACCTTTTTAACTTGGAAATGAGAATTTTATGCGAAACCCGATCAAACGCTTTGCTGAAGTCCGTGTATATAACATTAGCTTGGTATCCAGAGTCTATTGCTGTCGTCAATAGCTCAGTAAAAAGCACCAGATTGGTATTAGTCGATCGGGATTCCACAAAACCATGTTGCTCACTTAGGAAAATTTTGAGATGGTTTTGAAAATGGGGGCAGATCATAGACTCAAAGATTTTGCCAAAGGTTGATAATAATGAAATCGGTCTGTAGTTCGAAACTAAGTTCTCTTTGTCGGATTTATGGATGGGGATAACTTTCGCTTCCTTCCACATTGACGGGAAGGTTCCGGTAGATAAAGATCTGTTAAAAATACGCAACAAAGGTATGACCAGCTCATTCGCACATTCATATATGAATACTGGTGGAATGCCATCTGGGCCCTTGTTGCGGTCTAAACTTTTTAGTTTTTTATATAACGCTTCACCGTCGATAAATGGAATGTGCAAGGCCATGCTACATAAAATACTTAAGTATCACCATTCCGAGATTCCATCAGTGTACGGCATTGTGAAACACAACAAAATCTGATCTACACTGCTCTAACAAACAGTAACAAATTGCATGCAAACATTTCTAAAATGTCCGCGAAATTGTATAAACAGTTCAGCACCTCCTACTTAGTCTTCAAAAACAAAAGAATTCACACAAGTCCACTAAAACAACAGCATAAATAAAAACACCCTGCTAATCCTTCTTCATTTCGAAAACAAAAAGCAAAGACTATATAACTAAGCACAACGCAGAAAGGACACTTGTCAAACATTAGAACAGAAAACAACGTTCCTGCCTACGTACACTTGCGAGGAAGCATATAGACCCAGCCACGGAGGAGGGAAAGATAGCGGAGATGCCATAAGGAAGGTAGGTCAGGCGCCTTCTTGTAGGTCAAGCAATGTATGGTAGGCGTGATCAGTTACTAGAACTAACATATAAGTTGCATATTGTTTTGCGTTATGACATCTCCGCTAGTTTTTTAGTTCTCCATGGACGTGCATTGTTCGCATGGAGACACAATGTAACTGGTTTTGAGGAGTAGTGTGTAGTCTGACAAAGCGAAGCTTGCCTACGCAAATATAGATAGGGATAGTGTCTAGTCTAGAGTTAGGGAGACTAGATATGGTATGTGATTTTAGCATGTTAAAATATGTGACGTCAGAATATTATATCCATGGAAGATGTTTGAATGGAAATCTATATTTTAGGATCTGTTGGAGGCAGGTAAGGAAGAAAGTATTTCAGCAAAGCTAAAAGGTAGTTATAAATGACCGAACTGTTGTAGAATTAAATCCATAAGTACTAATAATTAAACAGCACAAGAGTCTGTTTGATCGCGCCAGTAATGGAATCTCTCGCTCTGGAAATATTGTCCCAATTTGAAAAAATCTTACACTATTAGCTCACTTATCAAGGCTACTTTCTATTCCAGTGAGAGAAACAATAGCCACGGTACCCAGGTAAAACCAATGGCGGAAGCTAGTCAGTAACTTATCCTCTCAACAATTTGCAATTACTCATCCGAAATTCAAGTTTTCTTACCCCAACATATCTTTATTACCGCACCCCATTAAAATGTATGACTACAACACTTTCGAGCCAAGATTTGCCTACTATAAATACTAGAAAATTCTGTACTCTAGGCTGAAACTTCAGCACAAAGTCTCAGTCTACACAAAACTGTCTGCAAAATTAGATATACCGCGCTATCCGACCAAGAATACATAATAGGGCACCCGGGTACGCCTACAATTTCAAAGTTAAACAGAATAAAACTTTTGTCACCATTTCTCGCGAAATATTCGATTTATGTAAAGCATATTAGCAACTTTGGTTGGTAAAAATAGCTCGAGCTATATTTTGCAAATTATTTTATTAAAAGAGATAAAGATTTGAATAAAATGTTTATGAATATTAAGAGTAGCACACTGCAAACTTTTAGTCGGCCGATAGGTTTTTGGGTTTATAAATCAGTATGAAGATGGATGGTAGTACGCACATTCCAAAGATTGGGTATTTAGCCGTAATCAGACTGACTGAAAACTTTGATTGGAATCAAGATTTTCTTAAAAAATAATATTGAAAAATACCGAAAAAAATACCGTCTGCAGTGTGAGTGTATTCTAAAAGAATGATGTGATTCGTTTTTGTTTTTTTAATTGACCTGAAGAGTAATATGTCACTGAAGATAATTTGTATGAAGATTCATTAGCAGTAAAAAACTTATTTAGATAGCAAATCCTTTTGTTCTAAATCTGATTTCTTTTTATAACTTTTTTTAGTCACGGTTTACAACTAAACATTTTGAAACAATTAAAATATACGACTGAGTTGACGTTTTTTTGCAGTAGGTACTTAGGTTAGTTTTTAGTTCCAATATAAATACCCCTCTTACATATATTTTGTTGATGTCAATTATGTATTTTTTTAAATTAAAAAAAAATGTATTTACCACAACTACCTACAATATGTTCTTTCCATTAAGGACTTCTTTAACCACAACTGTTTTAAATATTTTTTAAGCATTTTTCAGTAATATCCCCAGCTAATTTATATCCTTGTGCTTCCCAGTGACAAAGTTTCCTCATAGCAGACAGTTCACACTAGCTAGGCTCATACTACGACTTCGCTACACTTTTGTTTAAGACTTAACAAGCTGTTTCTGCGTGTCTGGGTGTTAAAAGATTACTGTTTTTTTAACCAACTTCCTAAAAGGAGGAAGGTCTTAATTTAGTCGTTTCTTTTTAAGTATGTTGGTACCTACTTAAATATTTTATTTTAACATACTAAAAAGATGTTGTAAGATTAAAAAGAAATTAACAATGAGCGAAAACCATCTGGATCTGAACTTTTACATTACATATATCTACATTACCTCTTCACTACCTACTATTCCATCAGAGATCCAAGGGACCTACTTCCCGTCTATAGATAAAAAGTAGCCTACAAATATTCTACTGATGTATAAGCTAAACCATTTACATTGCACAGTTTCATCCAAATCCATTCAGAAATTTTCACGTGAAAGAGAAACTTCCACGCACCCAAAACATTGCCGTCCATAAGTTTATTGCTTCTAATAATATCCAAAATATTCAGTCTAAAATCTAAATACACGAACATATTGTCACTATTGTTAGCATACACATACGTATAATATATAGGTATTATATTATAGTGTACAAATAATAGTTAAATTCTAGTCTAGTGTACCTAGTATTTGCGAGTTCATCACTGTGTTAGGACGTAGCGATGTGTTAACACTGTTAACACAAATGGTAGGTAGCTAGTTACGAGTATATTGTTGTGTCTTGAATTCTCAGAAATTATCAATGTTGTAGTTGTTGTAAAGGAGTTTCAGGATAGGTGAAATAAGTGAGTATCTAATGAAATGTATGTTTAAAGCTCTTTAATTATTTTTAGACGTAGAAAATGTTGACTTAATTAGTTACATGTATTTATTTATGAATCGGTAGTAGATAACTAAAGGATTGCATACGTAACACACCAAATAAAACAAATATTTTATTTTTAGTCTGAAATAGTAAGCAACTTTTTACTTAATTTCAACTTTATCATTCACAACTTTCACACTTTCAAAACCAAATGATATATAATTGAAACATGTTTAAACAAACTAAAAACTCAAAAAACCTCTATTTACACTTAAAAACACATCTACCAACCTAAAACAAACTTGCCAAAAAACCCGCCGCGCATTACACTTGGGGCGCAAAAAACGTACCACCACTCGGCAGCGTACACTCGAGGACATAACGAGGTGCACACCGTCGCACCTTAATTGTACGCGCGTCACGTGACAATATTACCGACATACGAACTGACATAATACGTGAGAAAACCGGAAAATACGCGAAGAAAATATCGGAGGGAACTGCGAAAATATTTGCGCGTCCTTTCTAAACTGCGAAACATGTTTTCACGTGGATTTTATTTGTTGAATTGGTGAGGAATTTTTAAGATTTAGTTTTGAGATATGTGACATATTTTTGGTATTTAATTAAGTAACATAAAGAAGCCGAAGGGTAAGATGATGAAATTATTGACGTTTTATTGATACTTCTTTCTTTCTATTTACGTTGTCTGTGGTGAGAGTCATCTAAAACCATAGACGTAATAATGTCTAATATTAACTTGCCCACAGGCTTTGATTTAGGTAAAATCTGTGTCGAAATTAAAACAATAATTTCAGCACATATTTACTATTACAAACATTAATTTCCCAACACACCAACAAACAATCACGCACAAAAACAAAAAACAAACATTAGCATTCTAAAATCAAATCAAAATCAAAAATTCGAAATCCAAACACGACAAACCGACCACACTATTTACTAAATCCCTCTACGAGACCGAAAAAACGTTAGAAAAAAGTAAAAAAAAAGTTAAAAAAAAGTAAAATTACGCTAACATTTTAACTGCGTGGCGCCATGTTGCGAATGAAAAGCTGACAAAAACCTCCAACGAGTTGAAAAACAGGTGAAAACACACTTGAAACGCGTCAGTGTTTGTGACTAGTACCTGTGTACCTGTGTACCTGTAGTACAGTCGCGACGCCTATCTTTACACGGCTTTTGAAGTGGTACAAGTTATAAGCTGCTGCGGATTGGTACAAAAAAATAATAGAATAGAGAGTCTTCTAGCATAATAAATTGGTAGTCAGAAGCCAGTAAGTCTGACGACCAAGGTATTGGGTTGCCCGGGTAACTTGGTTGAGGAGGTCAGATAGGCAGTCGCTCATTATAAGCTGCATCCGGTGAGGCTGGAAGCCGACCCCAACATAGTTGGGAAAAGGCTAGGAAAGTGAAAAGTCGATATTACATTACATTTTCCTGTGCTTCCGCCAGAGGTTTCATCCGCATATCGCATGAAGTACTTCGAGCACCCACCCGGTTTCGATGAATGCACTGAAAGAATTTTTCATATCGGACTAAGTAGTCTCTAATGTAAGGGCATTGAAAAGAACAAACCAACTTGTCAGCTTTAAAATATTAACTATAGGTTTAGATATAGACGTTCCTTGTTGACCCATTATCCTTTAATTAAACTAACAAATACCACCTTTGTTTACCTATTTAAATTATACAACATAGATAAAATCTATAAACCTGTTTACTGAACAAAGTAAAAAATAAAAACAAAAGAAAATATTCAACAAGAAACCTTATCTTGCAAGTTGTTTACGAACAAATTGTTTTTAAAATTTTACACTTTTTACTTCATAACAATTAATTATCGCTTGATGTTATAATCATATCGCACGCTAAATGGTAATTAAGTTCTTATGTACTCAAGAATCAGTTTTATACATGTTTATATAACATTCTAATTATGAGGTAAGTAAGATATTAAAAGGTGTATTTAATTAGTGTAGAAATTGAATAATGTTATTGTAATAAACGTATTATTATCAGCGGCACAATAAACAAACATAAATATTAACTAAAGGGAAATTAAATGGCTTGCACAGTAGAACTTTTTCATGTATTTTTGTGTGCGCAACACATGATTTACTTAATCATGTTTTTATTTTAAAAGGAAATACGTACCTACTTTTTTAGTACAGATAGCTTATTTCATTATACCTAAAGCGTAAAGTAACTATATGCTTGTTTCCGTATGATTTATTCCAAATCACTACATGTATAAAAGCCAATGATTTGTATGATTTATATGCAAAGTGGCTTTTTCTGTTTCTATGTCCCGTTGTCCTTTTGTACGCTTAAATCCTCAAAACTACGCAACCGATTTTAATGCGGTTTTTTTAGTAGATAAAGTGATTAAAGAAGAAGGTTTATATATATAATAAAATGCATAAAATAGTGGGGAAATACTGTTATCCCGTGCGAAGCCGAAGCGAGTCGCTGGTACAAGATATGACCATACCAAATTCATGACAAAAATGCGTGTTGACGCGCTCAATCGCTCCCGCTACCGCTCATCCCACGCACCACTTTCTAAACCAAGCCAGACTACAGGAGTGGTGTGTATGAACTATTCAGTACTCTTGACGTCTAGCTAATGTATTTCTTCCTGTATTTATGTTTGTTTATACATAAAACTACCCACACTCTGCAGACAGTCAAGCAGTCAACAACTGCAATTTTTTTAAGATTATCTTGATCCCAATCAAAGTGTTCAGTCGGTCTGATACCGGCTAAATACCTGATCTTTGTAACGTGGGTACTACCATTCATCTTCATACTGATTTATGAGCCCAAACAAACGATCGGCCGACTGAAATTCTGCAGCGTGCTGGTATTATTTCACATCTCCTGAAAAAATAATATTGAAAAAAATGCGAAGATTTTTTTCTTTGAACATTTGGCCTGTGCCTTATTGCGTTTATATTTGAAATTCAGTAGTAAGGAGGTAACAATAGTTCTTTTGATGTATCGATATGAACAAATGAGTTGGTATGCAATATACATAGGAACTATGGTTGATGAAGCAATATATTTCTTTTTCTGTAGAATTTTATTGTTTCTGAGAATATTGGATTCTGAAAAGAAATACAGTGAAAGGTACACGTGCTGTAAATAACTTGCTTTCAGTTTGTTGAAATATGTCGGTACAATACATTTTCAACTGGCAAAATTTATCAGAATAAGATTTAAACATTGACAATTATTGTGCTCTGTAAAACTTAACTTGATTAGAAGAATAGCTTCAAACTGACGTAATTTCTACTGAAAAGGTTGAACAATCCACTCAAACCTAAAAAAATACTAAACTTATTCATATTAACAATTATATTTGCAAAATAAAATTACATATAAAAAAATAAAAAATCATATAAGACTAGTCTAGTACTTGTGTACCTACTTAGGTATTTTATTTTCATTAAAAAGTCTACCTATTCCCATAAAAACTGAAATGGAGGATAGTAGGCATAGGTACATAGGTATCATATACTTAGCAAGCTGGTAATAACACTTTTTGTCGCCTACGTATAGACAGACTTCTAGACTTTCAGTCTGGTGCAAGTTTGTAATGATGCCTGCGTTCTGCAGTCGCATGACTTGCTCTCTAGAATGGCTCGAATTTTTCTAATTTCAAGATGAAAGACAAGTTGGGTAGTGTAAAAACTTCAGTGCGCCTTAGGTTTTTAGCTTTTTGTGTTTTGACATTGTAGGAAACTTTTATTTAAATCTTCATACTAATATGTACTGCTATTGTGAATTTCAAAGTTTGTTTTTATTTTCACTCTCTTGCGTAAAAGAGAAGGATTTTAATGATTTCGAATATCGGAATTACATAAAGGATATCTAAGCTATTGGCTATACCCTTGCATACTTGTTAAAATAATGATTCTCTAAAAAAATCAGAAGGAAACGTCTACAAGCAACCAGTCTTCAAACACAGAATTACATTTTCTACCAAACTCTACCCTACCATAAATAAAGCCTACAATATTACATAGACCCAAAAACAAAAGACTGATCAAATCTACCACACGAACGAACGGACGAACCACTCGATTTTAACAGCAAATCGATTACGCTCACCCCTATTACGAGTATCGATAAGTCGACAGCGATTCTGAGGGTCCCTTCAATAACCCTATAACCATGGAGAACGAAATCACTAGCGGAGATGTCATAACGCACAATCTCCTAAGAAAGTAGCGCGACAACATGCGGGTGTTTGGGGGACGAGGAACGTTACTAGCTCCGCCTTTACACGCCTTAAATAATAAATGGAACCAGCCTATTATTGTCAAAATAAATTCTACAATAAATAAAGACCAACCTTTGATAGATTCATCATCATCATCATCATCATCAGCCTATCGCAGTCCACTGCTGGACATAGGCCTCTCCAAGTGCACGCCACTGAGATCGATTTTCGGCTTCTCGGCTTTGATAGATTGGTTTTGATAAAACAAGAAACCCGAACGCTTCGTTATCGTGGGTCCACACAATACCGACTTCACGCAGACTGTCATAGAATTTTGTCTCCACAACAAATAGGTGCATACAAAAGTTTGTATAATAAAAAATCAAGTCTGAGCCAATAATAATAAGTCTGCGCAAACATCTTGTCATCGTATTTTCACTCAGACTTCAGATTTTTATCTGTATAAAAATCTGTACTTTACAGATTTTTACTCAGACTTTTAGTTCGTACCGTTATACAAACTTAAAATCTGTATCGTATAGACCGACCATTACTTCTAGTAACTGATAACGCCTACCGTACGTTGCCTGACCTACAAGAAGGCGCCTGACCTACCTTCCTTCTGGTATCTCCGCTTTCTCTCCTTCCTCCGTGGTCCCTCAATGACCCTCGTCACATTGAGGGACATCATAGTATCTTGATGCAAAAATATACATGATTTAATGTCATTGGCGATTATGGGCGAAAGTGCGCCTGAATTGGTAATGCGGAATGGGTATTGATGGTGTATTATGTGTCATTTTAGGCGGAAAATGTTGTGGTGGTTTGATTAATGTTTTTTGTGAATAAATATTATAACATTACATAGTCTTATGACTATTTTCTAAAGAGCTAAATAAGCTTTAGCATGAATACACTTAAATGTGAAATGTATTCTGTATTTCTGTCGCGCTTTCACGCCATAATAACGTAACTACTACAGTCATTTTAAAGAGAATTTCGGTCACACAATAGTCTAGAACCAGAAAAAGGACAGAGTGTACTTTTTATAAATGTTCCGAAATTATTTTTCTCGAGTCGTGGATGCAACCGCGAGCAACTGAACCGGGGAACATATAAGTCAGCCTGCCTATTTTGCCTGAAGTATTCAATACTAAACGTTCGTCTTACCTATGCACAGAACAATTACATATTGAAATCTCAGTATCAAAAACCATTATTACAAGGTTTACGATTTTCCACATGGTTTTAACACCAAAAAAATACAACATTACCGATTTACCACGTGGTTTAAAAAATATATAAAACAGTACGATGGTCGCTTTGATACTCGTTCATTCGCAACAGCTTAACGAATCGCGAAGAATATAATCCTCAGAATTGGGGCAGATATGAAATCATATGAGTCGACGCGTTTACACCACACATACAGAGTGTTTGTTTAGCGTTTTCAGTTTTTGAACACATTATTTTGACGCTTTCACGGTGAACTCTCTATACATTTTTTATGGAATATCGAATACCGCTGTGGGTGCAGTGACTCTTTCAAACAATCCTGCAGCCCCGGCAGAACTGTCTATACCTAATAGATAATAAAAATATAAGTTTAAAGATCTTCATTTCCATAAGTTATAAGAGGAAATAAATAGCAATAAATATAAGCGTGTAACAAACGACATTTAAGAACCTACCTCATATAATGATGATTATTTCAAATAACATATTTAACATATTATTTCTTCAATTACTTAAATCTATTTAAATACTGAAATACTGGTCGCCTCCAACAGGTATCTGTGGAGATCAAAGGGGGAGGCCTATGTTCAGCAGTGGACGTCCTATGGCTGAGATGATGATGATGATGATGATGACTGAATAAACAATATGCTACTACATATTTAAATGTTTGCCTATATAAATACATACAATATTTTATTAAATTTCAACAAATAAAAATGAAACATCCTGTATAATGTTTACATTGCTCATCTGAACATCCCATGGTTTGCATTGTTAATTGTACCTAATTTATTATTTATAAGGGATTCTCCTATCTGCCCCATGTTTCATGGGGTTAAGATCGCGTCTACAAATCTTAATTATATTTTGCTACTTTAATAATCCAATTAATGTTATTTAAATGGTGATGAAAAATGGAATTATGGACCCATAAATTAAAGAATGGAAATGTAGGTTAAAACTGGTTATTTATTAATTATTTATATAGATATTTAGGTACATTAAACAGACAATATATTTACATTATAAATTAGAAAAAAAAACTAAAATTGTAAGTATCAAAAAACTTTGAGCTGAAATTTATTTCACAGAAAACAGCTGAATCGATTTAGGTACTATCCATATCTATAACTAGCTTCCACCAGTAGCTACACCAGTAAAAGCGATCCACGCAAATCATCATCAAACTCAAACACATAATATTTATTTGTACTGTATTGTTTATTTGTTGTGTAGCTAATTTAATACTGAAAGTCTATTTGAAACACGGATTTGAAATAAATGCAGAGGTACCTGAAATTGACTCGTTGAAACAAACTCTTCACATATACCTAATATAGCTTCTGCCAGCGGTTTCACCCGCATCCCGTGGAAACCTATGCACGAACCCGGATAAAAAAAGCCTATAGCCTTCCTCGATAAATAGGCTATCTAACACTGAAAGAATTTTTCAAATCGGACCAGTAGTTCCTGAGATTAGCGCGTTCAAACAAACAAACAAACTCTTCAGCTTTATAATATTAGTATAGATTAATTACAAAATAGAAAATCAGCTGTATCTACTGAAGACATATAAAAACCTTCTCATGTTTTTTAACATTCTCATAAGTCTCTAACATCATTTAAAAACAATAGCTGCTGAACATTGACGTTTTTCTGATTGCACACACATGAATAACTCGACACTCGGGAATCAGACGCCGACACAAAGGGGAGCTTTGATATTCAAGCTCAGACAAAACACCAATCTAGTACAGGAGCTCGACACTTTTACGCGTGCACTATTGGTAGCTGCTTACACTTCTCACAAAAACATTGGGCACCTTAGTATGAAAACCATGCCCTTGACGGACACAAACGAAGATGGCCTGATAAGATGGCCTGATAAGAGGGCCTGATAAGAGGGCCTGATTTACTATGGAATTAATTAGACGCGTCAATTCGAGCCCTGGGAATCTAGAGACAATCAAGATCAATAAATATCAATTATTTTTCCCATATCAATGGGAAATTATAATAAATGACCGAATAATATGCATTTCGAAAAATATTCTACGCGCCATTTAGTTCTACTGACATCAGGTCAGAATCTGACGATGAAAATCCTGAGAAAAAGAGGGCAAATCTCAAAAATTGAAGGCATGGATAGGGTTAAAACTTGACTCTCAGATATCAGAAGAATCTCAGAAGGTTTAGAGCTTGATAATGGAGAGAAAAACTACTGGATGAATTTTGATACAACTCTGAAGTAATATAGATTATATATCAGGATAACATATCTTACATATTCAGATTATATATCAGGATAACATATCTTACATATTCATACTTTTTATCTATTTGCGGGAAATAGTTCTCTCCGGACACGCGTGAAACCACGAGCAGAAGCAATTAACATTATAAAATCCAAAGCACCCGTAATATAAAAATGTCGTACTGAAGGCGAGATTCCAACGGTGTTTGAATAATTTAATTCAATAGTCTAGCAGTCTAGCTTATCGTATTCGATACTGCAAATAGAGGAATGTCGCCATGAACTAATTTTGTAGTAGAGAGAAAAAGCTGAATATATTTTTATTTCATTTTGATAAGTCTTAGGAATTTCTTATGCTGTTCTCTCGTCAATTTGTAGAAGGAGTGGTAGACGCATTTGGATACAACTATAGAATGCTTTTTAAAAGAATATGTTCTATATTTTTGTGACTGGGAGAGTTGCCCTGGGTTGAGGAGGTCAGATAGGCAGTCGCTCCTTGTAAAACACTGGTAGTCAGCTGCATCCGGTTAGACTGGTAGCCGACCCGAACATAGTTGGGAAAAGGCTCGGGAGATGACGTAACAGGGATCGTTTTGCAGTATATAAAAGCAACGTTGAGTAATTTAGAGTTTTCAGAATACCATTTATTTAAAGGACAAGTGTATAATACCTATATTAAATACCAAAGTGGCTTATAGGTTCCTAGAAACAATAGGTTTGGGCTGTGTTGGGCATTTTCCATTGAAGAATTCTCAGTATTGAGCAATGGCTTTTATAATGATAATAGATTTTAAGCTGATGAACTAGCATTTACTCTTCAATAGAATTAACTTTGCACCACCCAAAACCAAAACCCACAAAGCGATTTCGGCCCGACCCGGGTATCGAACACGAGACTTTTTTTTAACGACGTCAAAATCATCGAATGACCCCTCCCGCTGTGGGTTAGCCGCGGTGAGGGAGTGTCAGACTCTTGCTGACTAAAAACCGTCGTGTTCCGTGGTAGGCCTTTTATGTACCAAGGCCGCTGTAACTCTTTCTAACAATCCCGCAGCCCTCGAACACGAGACCTCGTGTACAGCAGTCGCGATATTACGGAAACTAGACCAAAGAGGCATGGACAATTTTACAATAAATAAAATATCGATAAAATAATGCTTCTAATCATTACAACGTCCTCTGTCTAAGCGATTGAACGTAGAAAACATTTTTAATATAAAAGTAAAGATAATAAGAGCCCGACTGGCCTGTGGAGAATTCACGGCAGGAGTACCGTAGAGATATAAAATACAATTAAGATTATCCGATGAAATTCGCTCTTCAGATTAAGGATGAATATTCTTAGATAATTATATTTTAGATTGCTATGAATTAGTGACGAACATGAGTAGGTAGGTATTTGAGAATATTCCTAGTGTAATCCTTAATTATTATAAATGCGATAGTTTGTATAACAATGTTTATATGGATGTTTGTTACTCTTACATGGAAAATCTCCTAAAAGGACGTGGATACATCTTGGCATGAATATTAATATGAGTGTGGTAAATAATTAAGTTACCCGAAATGCTAACAAAGTCTATTTTAGTGTAGCTGAAAAGTGGTTGTACAAATGTCAAATCTTACATTAAAAAAAACTATGACCGACTCCCTGCCTATATTGTGCAGGAAATAAATAAAAACGTACACTCACCTTTGTCGCGATTCTCAGATTTCTTAAAGATTGATTTGAACACGAAATCCTTTTGAGTAACACAGATTAGAATTCGTAGGTTCATCTTTATATGTAGATAGGTATATATAGGTATATTGACTTTGTTTGTACGATACGACTCCATTACTTTGCTTTGTTCAAGGTGAAACTAGGCGTTTGTTTTCAGGTAGCTTGTAAAATATTATAAAGAAAATAATAATGCACTTAAATAGTACCTACTTTTTAGTCGGCCGATAGTTTGTTTGGGCTCGTAAATCGGTATGAAGATGTATGGTAGTACCTACGCACATTACAAAGATTAGGTATTTTTCCAGCACCAGACCGACTGAAAAGTTTGATTGGAATCAAGATTTTCTTACTTGGAAAAACAGTGTTTATCATATTTTTTTCGGATTTGGAGTGAAGCTGTAAACTCGATCTTTTGTTCATGAACAAAGTAATATGTAGGTATAAGTAATACAGCAATATCTGATGAGGCGTGTAAATAGCCTCATAGGGGAAAAATAATAAAAAAATAATGGATTTAATGAGGGTTTTTGATATTTTTTCTGCCGCCAGGCGGCGCTTCGTATGCGTCGGGTCCAAACAGCTGTCAAATAGTATGGAATTGTAGGTGCCGAACTTATTGTTTATTGAAATTCTGTTATATTGGAAGTGTTATTGATTTTATTATGGACTACGGTCAGAATAAGGTTTCCGAACTAAAAATTGAGCTAAGAGAGAGGGTGCAAAAGTCACTGGTACTAAGGAAAAGCTTGTTGAAAAATTTGTTAACACAATATGATTTAGTTTTTTTTATTTACTCAACCTCAATAGTAAAACAATAATGCAGTGCTTTAATTATAAAATAAAAAAAACACTAAAATCGTTCACTATTCATAGTAAAGATAAGCACTTTGACAGTTACCTGGACCTGACGACTCGGTGCTGCCACCTGGTGGACGCCATTTTAGAAAACCCTCATTGGGACAAATTTAAAAGGTGGAATGAAGAAAGAAAAGAGAAGTGCGGGATGCGGGAGCGGTGATTTCAAATCTTGAAAATCGAATGCGGGAAAAACAATATGGCGGTGAAACTCAAATCGCAATTCAATTAAATCCCTGCCGATGATGTTCCGTTAAACACCAATACCACTACAACTATTTGCAGCAATAAAGCCCACGTACCTTGTGAATCCAGGGACCTCACTTAGAACCAGCGAGATGTGAAGATGCCTCGTTCCAGGGCGCGTGGTCGCGGTAAGGGCTGCCGGCCGGCGAGCTAAATCTAGGTTCATCCACCGGTGGACTGGTTAAAACTCGTGAAATCAGCACTGCACTATAAGTCCGCAATGTCTTCTAGCAGCAGGTTCAATTATTACACGAGAATCTTCAGGAAATCACATATAGGGAAATAATGACGCGGAGCGGTGTGTATTCGACACAATGCGAATGGCGGCGGGAGAAGTAGGTACTACGTCCATCCTTGGCAGTGGCCAGACGCAACACTGCTAGCTTGTTGCGAGTATCTTCTAGAACACTCGATACGAACCAATGGGCGCTGCGGTAGCTAGTATTGTCGTTCGGATATCATCACCAGAGACTCAATTGGGTTATTATAAATATGAAAATGATCGAAATAAAGTTTTAAGTTGCGGGAAAAATAACTTATGTATTTAATTTATTATTGAATAAATATTTGCATTGAAAAAAAAAAGACATTGACGCTTCACCAATATCTATGCCACTGAAGAGTTTTTAACACGCTTATATTAGATTCACTTGTAACTATGTAGGTAAGAAAATCTTGGAATCTTAATATCACCACTTCCCGGTCTTCGATTAGGATGAAATTTTGCACACGCTCCGAGTTCTGATGACAAACATTTTGTAATTTTTTGTGCGTTTTAAAAGCGTGTTTTTTAGTTTTTTTTTTTTTAATATTTTTAAAACTCCTACTACGGACCTACTGGATCTATTTGAAAATTTCTTTCAGTATTTGAAAGCCCGTTTATTAAGGAAGACTTTTTACCTCCCGCACGACGCAAGGGAAACCGCTGTCATAAGCTAGTTTAGGCATATAGTTAACCTTGTAACTCCTGTATATAGTTTAGATTTCGACACTGTTTCAACCCTAATATTAATTAGTCTAACAAGCTTCCAGAACTTTCTAATATTGATTTCCAAACAAAACTTTCTTGGCAAATTAGTTTGTCACTCAAAACTTAGCCTTTTAACGCCTCGCATAGGTATGTTAAGTTTTGTTTTGTTCATACATTTTGACTATCGTGAATTCCACTAGAAGCCAATTTTGGGACATAAAGTTCATATATATTTTTTGAAAATGCATGTATGTAGGTAATACCTATATCCTATATATGTGTTACATAAGTCATTTAATATTTGAAGTCATCATAAACATGAATCCTTACTAAGTTTTTATAACCAAAACAATATTACCCCAAAGTAACTAGCAGAAATTAATTTAAACGAGCAAGGTATCAAAACAATTGAAGTGTAAAATATATTGTATCCAACTTCAAAACAAGAAAGAGCTATTTGATTGCCACGCCGAAGTTTCACTTTTCAGTCTATCTCGAACACGGAGAACAAAATGACTAGCGGAGGTGCCATAACGGAAAATCTCCTAAGAAAGTAGCGCGACAACATGCGGGTGTTCGGGGGACGAGGAACGTTACCGTCTCCGCTCTTACACGCCTTCTTTGGACCCGATCATTTTTTGGAATACCAAAAATCCTTGACAGATGTCTCCAAGAACCCGAACGTTTTGTTAGTTCACTAAACTGATCGTTTGGCCATGCACACCGTACGCATTGGACCTAGAAGGCGCAAGACCTACCTCCATTATGGTATCTCCGCTACATTTCCTTACTCCGTGATCGCGACAAAACTAAAGTTTCTTACGTGTAACTTTAGATGTACTAATTTTCAACTAGTCTAGCCTTTTGTAGACAGATGCTTTATTACAACTGAACTTAGTACCTACTTGAGTACTATATAAGTGCTAAATGGTAAATTTTAAGTAGGTAGGTAGGTATCATGTTCTAGGCTTGGAATGAAAGCTAGTATTAACTTGAGCGTGAGTACCTGAGTGTTTACCTACTTAACAGTATTAGAAAGACTTATTGTATAGGAGTATACCTTCATGCTGTTGAGGGTAAGTATTCAAATGGTTTTTGCATAATATTTACCAATACTTAGTGTAATGAAGGTACATAGGTACCTACTCAGCAGGTTGGGTTGCAATTGCAAGTGCACCATGTCTTAGGCCCGGTTGCTCGTACGTTACGGTAAAGTTAAAGTTAAAATTTGACCGTTGTCAATTTTGACCACGGTTAATTTGACATTTATTTTAACGTTCGTTAAACTAACTAAAAGATTAGAATATACTAAATATAGAAACAAATGTTTTAAAACCATAACTAAATGTAGCAACGAATACGATAAACAAAGTATTATTAATTGTAACAAAAATATTAAAAAGATATGGGATAGAATAAATATATTATTAGGAAATAACAAGCAATCTCTAGATACTGTGATATAGTACCTAATAAGAAATAAATAAATAAAATAAATAATAATAAACTGGTATTTCAACAAATCTAATACGTAACTAGAATTTAACCCTAACCTTGACGTAACCGACCTTCGAACAACCGGGCCTTACTAAGCATGTTTTACCAAACTAAAACCAGGCTTAAATTGCCGCCCATTGGTAAAATAAGCACAGCTCAACAGCTGGTTACGTTTCGGTTATCCTTTAGGTACCTAACCATTGTTTTTAGAATAACTGATGTTGATGTCGTCGGCGGAAGCAGGACAAATTTAATTTCTACAAATCTTCAGAGCCTTAGTTTGTATCTATACCTATAAAACGTGACACTGAAAAACACGTAGGTAACTAAAACAAGAATCGCAAGACTCTAAAGTCTAAGGATAGCAGACACGAGACGTTTTGTCTGCCTTCACGGTAGAATAGTTTCCTATTACCTACGTACTTATATACAGCTTTGTATGTAGGTATGTTTGTTTGTGTTATAGGTAGCGCCTACTCGTCTTTGAAAGATGAGTTGTGCACAATAGTCGTTGCTCTGTGAAATGATGTAGGCGCTTCAGAATGTTCTGTGAAAGTCTGCGTTGATGGCTGAACAAATGTGTTTGGAAGGAAAAAAATGCATTAAGACTCTTTATTAGTAGCCTTACATTTTTTTATGTAGGTAGGTACATGTGAGACTAAGTTTGTTAGGCTATCATTGGAAAATGGATGAACCGAATGAGATAGGTATTAGGCACGAAGATAGGTAGTAGCCTGGAAATATGGCTAAGGCTACGTACTTTTTCGGACAGAAATTTGCTGGGACATATACTTACAAGTAGTTACAAAATCTTTTATTTATATCTATCACTTCTATCAGGCAAATATTTTTTAAACAACTCCCAAAAAGGGAGGTTCGGAATCCGAATGTTTTTGTTTATTTCAGTACCCATTTTTACACGCAATTAACAACACGACATCATTAAAAGAGATTCCCTTCAGATAAAATACTCTTTATTAAGTAAAAACACGTCCCAGAAAGCCTTTTCTGTATATTAAGCCAGTAATAGGAATAAAATTACACTGACCACCAGTGTAACTTCCCTTTGCGACGGTTTAATAACAGAATAACATGTCAGGAAATGTTATAGAAGGTGTATTATTCCCGCCAATTAATATTACTACCAGTGTATTGTAGATTTTAAGGTAAGTACATAGGAAATTCAAATATAAAGGGCCTTACTACAAAAACTTAAACATCTGTTGAACACTTGACTAAAAAAAGTGTGGCTGCAAAACGGACCTTATTTCAACGTCATAATCTGATTATTTTAGACAAGTGTTCAACAGACGTTTAAAAGTTTTTGTGGTACGACGGAAAACTAAAAACAAGCTACTTGCACGGTTCCACAGTGTGAGTCTCATGGAGAAGAACCGGCAAGAAACTCCATAGACACTCTTTTGGAAAAACAATAACAAATCGTTTACCTAATTTTACATTCGATATCTTATCGATGGCAAAACATCAAAAAACATTTTATTTTAATTTTCTCGCTACCATTCGAAGCACCCACTTTAATAACAAATAATAACACATCAGAAAATGTAGGTAATAGAATGTTTATTATTCCGCCCAACTAATATGGCCACCAGTGTATTGTATTGTAGCTTTTCAGTCACCCTAATTTCAGGGAAACGGGTGTATGACAAATAAATATAGGTAAGTTTTATGTAAATTGTTTTAATGGCATTATGAACTGCCTTCGTTTGTCGGTTTTCCTGGATAAAAATACATAATTCAGTTACAAATCCTTTTTACGTCCTGATCGTCCTATTTTACTCTTAACAACATCGTTTATTGATATCTTACACCTGGAAATAAAATCTAAGCTCATAAGAATATGTGCTTTTAAGTTAAAACAAATAAATAGTGTTTCAGTAGGTATGTAATTTACTTTCATAGTTATTTGTGAGCATTCTTTTTTTGAAGAATTTGCATTTTCAGTTAGTTTCACTTTTTTTAAAATGACTCATGTCGTATTTAGGGGTAGTTAATCAGCATCCATAGTACTAGAGTTACCATTCTGTAATGCAAAATTCCTGAAAATTAAAAAGCTGTATCATTTTAAGAATCTTTTATTGTTTTCTCTTTTATAACCTAACTTAACTTTTTCTAACCTACCAATCTGACTAACAATACTGATACCTAAGTAGTGGTGGCCTAGTGGCTAAAGAACCAACCTCTCAAGTATGAGAGGAGCCATATGCCCAGCAGTGGGACGATAAAGTCTGATGATGATCAAGTTTCTGACATTCAAATATCATAACTTGCTGGGTCAATTTAAATGCACTCCAATGTAGGACAATGCATTCTAAATCGAGCACTTATAAACTCTAATCAAAACGACTTCAAAACACAAAACACGCTTCCATTAAAATAGCACCCTACTATTCATTTCTAAACAAAGCTAATCACCCAGCTAATATTATGTTCAGACCAATAAAGCGCTTGAAGATTAAAACTCAGATTGTCTGCAGCGTTGTTTTGGCATCGTGACAACTGTATGCCATGGAGAACTAAATGACTAGCGGAGATGTCATAACGCAAAATCTGCTAAGAAAGTAGCGCGACAACATGCGGGTGTTTGGGGGACGAGGAACGTTACTAGCAAAATCGACATTATTTAAACTAATTAGGCTGAAAATCAACACTTTTTGAATATAAAATAGATAAAAAAGACACCACCCTTAACCGGCCTTAGGTACATGGCTTCTTTGGAACCAGCCCATTATTTTCAAAATAAAATCACCAATCTATCAAGACTAATCTTTGACAGGAACCCGAAAAGCCTCGTTAATTCAAGTAACTGATCACGCCTACCGCACGTTACTTGACCTACAAGAAGGCGCCTGACTTACCTTCCTTATGGCATCTCCGCTACCTTTCCTTCCTCCGCGTTATGAGCTCATTTGCACTTGTAAATACTTGTAATACAAGCAATGATAAAGCCAGTGGTTTGATTTAGTGACCAGTGTGTTCCCAGCTCATATCTTTTGGTAAATTGGGGGCAGAATAAACCAGGATACCTACATATTGTTGTTTTTGGTGAAATGTCTGGGTTTTATTTCACCAAGAGCTATTTCTATTTGGGTTCGATTCTCAGGTCAAGCTTTCTAAGGTAAGCCTTTAGTTGTCACAATAAATTCTTAAACTACTGAGCGGATTATCATGCAATTTTTACCGAGAGATAGAAAGAGGGATTCAAGAAGAGGGATTAAATACCTATGTATAGGAACCTATTCTTCTTTAGGGCAGTCAGATATTAATAGGACAATTGGTATGTATAAACCAATGGGAGGATTTACTAGAGAAAATTATAGAAAAACAAAAGATTTTTCCATACAACTGACATCAACATTTTTAATAAAAATTCATAAATTAACACGTTTCCTAATAAATACATGGGTTTTCGAATAAATAGTCTTACAGGCTAATTTTAAAGCTTCATCTTACGCAATAGATTTGATCGAGGGCACTCCAAGTCGAAGTCGGTCTCGAAGTCGTAGAAGTCGCTTGTACATTAACACTTTGTTGTTTGGGAAACTTGTTTTTGTTTCTTTTTCCTGAAAAAATAAGGAAATTTAATTAATATTTAATTTAAATTAAAGATTTCGACGAATTGAGAACCTCCTCCTTTTTTTTTGGAGTCTGTTAAACCAAGCACGTACCCAGAATTTTTTGTCGGGGGGGGGTCCAGGTCCAGGCAAATGATTAAGGTATCGCGTAAATGGATACTTAAAATTAAAATAAAATTGTTTTCACAAATTATTTAACGCATATCTCGGTAATATAAGACAATATTATAACGTTAAATTTAAACGTCTTGGTCTTAAGGACATTTGGTGTAAAACGTCGTGTACTGAAAGAATCTGAGTTGAATGGGCTGACATCAATACCAAACCAGTTAGACGATCATTGCCCATTTTATTGCGTAAATAGGTTTTAACCCTTTTTAAAGTTGAAGACGATCTTTCGATTTTATGGGTTGCATCTATTTTCGGGAGGGGTCCGGACCCCTTGGACCCCCCCCCCTGGGTACGTCCTTGTGTTAAACATACATTAAAAAAGCTGCTGCAAGATTATCAGTTTTGTATTAAGAACTTTACTGATCATCAAATTTTCCCTCCCAATGTGGGTTAAAAGCGTGAGGGAGTATCAGACTCTTACTGACTAAAACCCATCATGTTCCCACTGTAGCCCTTTAGTACATAAAGGGCTACAGTGTACACTGCGGGTTGTTCGAAAGCTGCGGGTTGTTCGAAAGCTGCGGGTTGTTCGAAAGAGATACCGCGGCCCTGGTACATAAAAGGCATATGACGGAACACGACGGTTTTTAGTCAGTAAGAGTCTGACACTCCCTCACCGCTGCTAACCCACAGCGGGAGGGGTCATTTGATGATTTTGGACGTCGGAAAAAAAAAAAAAAAAAAAAAAAAAGGCTACAGTGTACTGAGCAGAGATAACTCTTTCAAACAATCCTGGACAGGCTTTATTTAGAAATAAAAAAAATAATAAATCTAAAATAGAATAACAACATAAGTCATGTATTAGTCTCAAAATACTTACATGAGGAAAGAAATCAATCTCCAACAGTATAATCTCAAAGAATGTTGCCACTACAATAACTGGCCCTGATTTCCTCTCACAGACATCCAAATACACTGCATATTTTCCATCTGGCAACTCTGCTAGTTTCTCAAAAATAGGTTTTGTAGCCCTTTTCTGGCTCGACAATCTATATAGTAAAATCTCACTGCCTCTTGTGCCTATAAGTACGAAATCCCCATAGAAAAACAGTGCTGTGATTGGTGGAAAATCTAGGTACAGATGCTGGTATTTGTCAGTCTCAATTTTGAATAAATTTCTGGAATAACATACAAAGTTCCGACTGTTGATCGCTCGGACATACTTAATTTGTTTCACCCATTCTGGCGGGCAGTTTAAAGGTTTAACCATAACGGTCCTGTCTTTAGATATAGTGACAATCTTCCCGCAGTCAGTAAAGATACAAAATTGACCATTATAATACTGTATTTCTTTGATATCATAGTCACAATGCAGCATTAATTTAGACTCGAGATTCCTCATATTTAAGTCGCATACAAAAACATCTCTATTATTATAGAAATAGAGCTCTTTTCCGTGTAACACAAAGTTGTCTGCTTTGAAAAATGCCTCAGTCATGAAGCGTAGGTCTTCATCAAAAGATAATGGAGTCCTTTGGAGAAGAATTCCGGATTTAACCAGTATGACTGACGCAAAATCGTTATTCGAGATTTTTAAGCAATTTTTTTCTGGTACAGCCACTGGTATATGTTTTAAAGTGCTCATATCATATAAAACTATTCCTCTAGTATCTTTTAAGGGTAATACTCCATAATCAATGGCTAAAGCATGGTTTTTGTCATGTGAAGTGAATTTGTAAAACTCTCGAATGTTTTTCTCAAAAGATGTTAGTTTCGACCACATTGTGAGGTTTTTATAAATGTGGTACCATTTGCAGTCTTTACCAGACTTCTGTTTGGCTAAAGACGATTGATATTCGTACTCCTTGCAGCATATTTTCTCCCAAATATAGTCTGTGTCGTCTATGGTTTCCAGCCATTTTTTGCACACCCTTCGGCATTTTCCGATGGTTAAACCATCTGTTTTTATTAATATTTCTGTGAATGTTTCTAATGGTAAGCTATTTATATCCATAGTTGATGAGGAAAAGATTCTATTGTTTTTATCGGCTTTCTACAATAAATACACTTTTCTCGTTCACATGTTAAGCGCAATCAACTGAAAATGATAAGATGCACGAATTAGTAGCAGTAAACGATGTTTTTATTTTATTTTCGTGTATTTATTTCCGAAATAACTTACCATGTTTACAATTTTATCTCTTATCAATAACCTGATAACTCGTGATTTTGACATTTTGTTGTATGATGTTGGCAATTCTGCATTCTGTACTTCGTTCGGAAATATAACTAAAATATGACAACCTCTTTCCATTTTCTCTTTTTACTTTAAATCGTTTTATACTAGCGAAAATTCATTTTATTTAATTATCGTTATTTCCGTTAGGTACCTTATATAAATAGTTATTATAGTTTTTTTTTAAGTAACGTTTATATTCAGTAAGATATCGATTGTTTCAGAAATAATGTTGAACGAAACGTTATTGCCAGATGTACCAACTTATAAGCATGTTTGGCGGGAATTTCAATTTTTATGACTCGCTTTTCCAGTCGACGTGAAAACTTATTTTATCTTTAAAATATACTAGTCGGCAGTTTTATGCCACTTACTCGGGGATAATAAAGCTTCCCAACAGTGAATTTTTGAAACCTGTTCAATGTTTCGGACCCTTTTGGGGTATGTACAAACAAACGTTTCCTTTTTGTTACATTAGTATACAGAAGTGTCTAGAAAGCTTCCGCCAGCGGTTTCACCCGATTCTCGAAGGAACTATTTTCCGCACTCGGATCAATAGCCCTATACGTTATTATGAAGTATCAGTAACTGTATTGCTATCTGCCAAGTTCCATTCAAATCCGCAGCTGTTTGCACGTGAAGAAATTACAATTACAAATATAGGCACATCAATCTACCTCAATCTATTTCTTCAATAGATTTCCAACTTTATAATAACTATAGAGGAAGGTTAATATTCGATTGGTAAAATTTTACCGAATCGGGTTGGTTGTGGCTTCTGGGGTCTGTACAAACACTCTCAAAAATGGTGCATTTCTTTTACCTTTACAGTACCTAGTGGTATGTGATGTAATAAAACACAAAAGAAAACCCAACAAATGCAATATTTTATTACAAAGAACCAAAACACTTAAGATACACATACATTACACAATGTCATATTATGATTATAAGGAACCAAAGTTTTAAGCCCAACACAAGACTGTTTTAATAACCATCCAGTCTTACCACGGGGTATCGGGTTGCCCAGGTAACTGGGTTGAGGAGGTCAGATAGGCAGTCGCTCCTTGTAAAGCACTGGTACTCAGCTGCATCCGGTTAGACTGGAAGCCGACCACAACATTGATGGGAAAAGGCTAGGCAGACGATGACAAGGTGGTTTTAATTTTGGTTTGGTTTGCAAATGACTTGCGTAACAATTCATAGGTGATTCTACCGAGATATTTTAACTGATATTTTTTTATGTTTTATGTAGTACTCAAGTAATCATCATCTGCCTAGCCTTTTCTGAATCTTCATAGTTGATACAAAATTAAAAACTTTTCATGCTTACCAGTACTAGGCTTAAAACAATGCTTACTGTCAAATGATTTAATAATTGATATTTTAGTCTTACAACATTAATCGAATTTCTTTTACATATGAATATGATAGGTATGATATAATATGATGCATGATTGTATTCAATATCTACATAGGAAATATTATTATGTAGCTAATTGAAAAATCTAAATATTTTGTACAATAAATTAGAAGATAACTAATTAACGTGGCGTTCATACTAATATCCCGTGTTTCCAAATAAATTAAAATACTAAAAAGGCTCATCAAATTATTTAAATAACCAGGTACTAAAAATATATGAATACAAAATGTCAAATATCATTCATTCGTAATGTCAAACAATTTTATAAGTATCGTAAAAAAACTTATTTTCTAAAAGTAAAAATAGGTACAAAAAATTGTGATTCCAAAATTGTGAAGGGCAATAATTTTTGGTATGGCAGCCCCGCATTAAAAACTAATTTACATTTTATTTGTAAAAAAAAATATTATAAGTAAAACTTAAAATGCAATTTGACACATAAAAAGAAAGATTTTCATTTACATATTTTTGAAAAATTATGTTTTGCAAATTCTTTTCCTAGAACTTAGGACCAATAATTAATTTCAATAAATAAAATAGTTTAAATAATTCTTAATAATAATGCACTGGGAATGCTTAAATAATATTAATTTTAATTTGAAAAAAAAAAACACACACAGATTTATGTTTCATGCCAACAATTTTAGCTACTTTCGTCGTATACAGGGGAATTAAATAGTAAAGCAGGGTACTAGATATCTATTGACTTGATTGCTATTATAATGACTATGCTTGAGATACAATTTAAAAAACATTGAATGTACTAAGAGCACATCAACCTCCCTTAATCTGTCTTTCTTCAATAGATTTTAAACATTATCACAATAGTGGAAGGTTAACGTTCGATCAAAGCCTGCCGGGGCTGCGGGTTGTTCGAAAGAGATCCGCGGCCCTGGTACATAAAAAGGGCAATGACGGAACACGACGGTTTTTAGTCAGTAAGAGTCTGACACTCCCTCACCGCTGCTAACCCACAGCGGGAGGGGTCATTTGATGATTTTTGACGTCGTTAAAAAAAAGGTTAACGTTCGATTAGTAAAATTTGACAGATTCGGGTAGGTTGACCTGCTGGCGTCAATATATGATATTGATAAATGACAAGATATCAACTACTTTTATCAAAAATTCAATAAATATGGCTGTTAACACTACAAACTTACAAACTACTTCTAGTCTTCTTGAGGTCACATATACTATTTAATTAAATAGCAAAGAATTTAATTTCCAAGTTAATACACAATTAAATCAATTACTTTCATTAATCCACATGATTTTACTAAGTATAAAATTAATAAAATGAGCAATAATTATAATCATCACAATTTACATAAAAACATTTCAATAATATAAATGCAATAAAAAATTGGACCAATATAAAATTATTTCAAAAAATTCAAGACATTTTTCGTTTAATATCATTCGATTAAAAAATATCGAGACTGTTTTAGTCAAAACTTAATAACTGGTAAAGAGTTGAAAATCCTATTTAATCAGAAAATTTTTTAAACCGTTGTACCGATTGTGTCTCGCATATATCTGCTCTCCGACACAATTGAATTTCTATTGTGTAGAAGCGGTTAATTCATTGAAAAATTCAGTTTATTACATTACAAATGCGTGATAGTTCTTATGTATTTTTTAGTTCAATAAATAGTATTCTTTGATGTAAACCTATTCTGATCGGAAAGAACTTCAAACACACATTTACTTATGATCTTTAACATATAGGAAGGATTTGGATTATATAACATTAAAGTGTTACAATATCAATAAGTGTATTTACACAAAAAGCTACCTTTAAATATTGCACATTAATTTGCATTTACGCTAATAAGGTCGATAACAAAGAAAATGCTAAATTCTTGAGACAAAAATGCTGAATAATTGGTAAAAAATTAACTATAAATAATCACATTTATTCTTTAACATAATTGAATGTGAATAAATATCTTCAAAATTGAAAAAGATGGAACATTATTAGAAACTGTAAAATTATCTCTAGATGACATTTATATTATAAAAAACTTGCTCTTTTAGTTGAAAATATCTGAGATAGAGGTAATTTATTTACATTCAATTACATTTTCTAGATGGATGAAAACAAAATTTATTGAACTATTCACTCAATTTATAGTGATGATTGAGTTGCTCAAAAGGTGAGAATCCACCAAAATGTTCGCGATCAAAAAATGTGTGAGCTTCGCGAGTCCACTGCTAGCATGTGAGCAATGTCGTGACCAGTTTAGAAATGTTTGCAAAAGCAAGTAGACTAAAAGAACCACTTGTGTGCACATTCATTTACTAATACATTTTGGTGGAAGCTCGCCCTAAGTCAAACATAAATAAAACAGACGACAAGAGATTTTAATCACCACTGAAAATTAAATGCCATTTCTATATTCAATCCATAATTTCATCTGTCACTTAAACATATTTAATTACTAAAAAACAATTGAACGTACACTTAAAGCATAAGACTTGTTCTACGTAACAGCGAAATAAATACTTATTCTAAAACGAATAGAGTCGATATTCGCTTATCACCTTTTTTTTAGAATGTTCGAGACGACGAGCATTGTAAAACTACCTATTAGGTAAAGAGTTGCCGGAATCGATGCTAGGAGCTTGTATCTTTCCTCTGTAAAAGATAAAGAAAGAATCATATTAACATTCAACCTTATCACTTTGTATTAGGGTAAGAATTTCTTTGACACGGGTAAAACTACTATCTCTATTTTGAAAAATAAATTGTACTATTCTTGGCGAGTTTTTTGATAGTTAATTTACCAATATTAGGTCACTCCAGACCTAAAATTTTAGTAATCAACGAATGGAAAAGATGTGATATTAATATCTCATGAGAATTACCGAACAATTTCAGAGGTTTAGTCCATCTTAGGTTAATTTTAGCCTTTCATGTTAATTTGAACCCAAAATAAATGTAAAAAGTGGAATATGAAAAGATTTTTTAGCAACGGACTTTCTGGCTATGTTAAAAAACAATGCGAAATTTTGTGATGTCGAAATCAAAAACTATATGTGCTACCACTCAAAAATATCAAAATGCGCAAGCTAAATGAATAGGTGAATAGAAAAAATAATAATTTGAAAATACTTATCGTTCGAAATCACAAAATTCCGAAAAAACCGCTCGACGACTGGATTGTAGAACTTTTGCACTTCCCAATGTAGTTTTTTAAAATGAATGTATGTAACAATAGGTAGTTAAATCCTTCATGAATAATGTCAATTAATTATTAATAATGAATACCAGTTATAACGTTTTTGTAAATGTGTGAAAAAACATTTTTGTTTCACGCAAGTTTTACCTAAAGTTATAAAAAAATTCTTAGAATTAAACTTCATATCTAATATTATACAGTCATGCTTATATTGACAAAATAATATAAATTGTGGCTATAATAATAAACACCTATATGCAATTTAATTTGAATATCGTAAAAAATCCCCTTGAAAGTAATCAAAATCATAAAGAATACGATTGTCATAAACCACTTCCATTTATTGTCTATTTACAACTTATGACAGTTATTCCCCATTTTTATCGAGATTATCTGTTTTTATCTTTTATCACTATATACATGAAGATTTATCTCGTTTATTGGGGTATAAAAGAAATGTAAACTGTCAATATCTCACTTTTCAGTCGACTCTCGACAAGACAACATCCGCCTAGCCTTTTCCCAACTATGTATGAGTCGACTTCCACTCTAACTGAATGTAGCTTATTACTAGTGTTTTACAAGGAGCGACTGCCTATCTGACCTCCTCAACCCAGTTACCCGGGCAACCCAATACCCCAAGGTAAGACTGGTTGTCAGACTTACTGGCTCCTGACTACCCGTAATAACTGCCAAGATATTCAATTTACTATACAACTTGTTCTTTTAATTTATGTTTAACGAAATGTCTATGATCCCCTGGATTTGTTAAAAATTAAAAATAATTTTGTCTCCAAAAAATTTAAGAATCTCATGCTACGAAATTAAAAAGTTGAAGGTATCATGCAACTCATGCAAGGAACCAAAAATAAATCAAAGACCCAAAAAGGATAAATAAATATTTTTATTCAATATTCAAGTTAATACCAGTCTTATTATAATGTTAGTAAAATTACATTTAAGACGACACAGTATTCTAGCGAAATAAGGAACTAAGAATTATTCAGAAGCACAATTATTATTGAAAAGGGTCATAGAAAGAGAAAAAGTTTGTAACATTTTTTAATTTATTTTACCTATATATTCTTTAAGTATTTTAATATGGAAAGATCTACTTTATTTGACGCCTAGTTCAAGTATTATATAAAACTGAATTAATACTGAAAATTCGCATGCATAATACAACATTAAAATCTTAAAAACGGTCTTAAAAATGATAGAAAAATGTGGTAGTGTATCTTATTTCATTTGTTGGACAAAACACGGTCTTAAAAATAAAGATAAAAATATAATACGAAAGATAGATTTTTTGAAAAATAAATAATGACCCAATTCAGATTCACTATGTGCAAATTCTACACACTTTGAATTTCTCAAGAAAATAAAATACTATAATGTCTTTTATATTAATACCTTAGGGAACAAAATACATTTAATTTGGCTTTAAGGAGTATCGAAACCTAATTTCATTATTTTTAACGGCCGTCCCCATATCCTAACTATCCATTGATTAGGTTACTAGAGATAGAAGTTTGAATTCCTATCTTTAGTATGCAAATGAACAGATAGTTTGAATATCGGGAACGGCATTAAGACTACACTAGTACTTACGTATTTTAAGTACAATACGCCTAATGAATTTCAAACATAATTAATTCGAAAATATCACATTTCAATAATAACAAATTGTAGTAACATACTAGCAGCCGGTCCCAGTATTCGATCGACCTGCTCATTCGGTTACTGGAGATAGATATTTTGACATAAACCCCATAGAAGTAACGTCAAATTCTTATCTCTAGTAAGAAAGACCACAGATAGATCGCATGTTGGGATTGGACGTAAATTATCTACATAACAATAATAATAACACCTATATATTCGTTGTTTCGTCTTTTTGACGTCATTCGACATACATTTGACAGTTTTGGACCTATTTTTATAGAAAAGCATTAGATCTTCTTTCTAGCTGTTAGTATTTCGACGTATACTATTATGTTGCCAGTCATTAAAATTTGCTGCCAAAGTATTAAAGTGGCAACAAAAAACCCGCGTAGTTCTTTTTTAATCCTAATTCGTAATAGGAACTTTACTATGGCAACACAGTCCAAGCCAGGCTTTACAGCCCAAAGTAGTAAAATAAGTAATAAATTAAATTACTACACAAAATTTAACGAAAAAAATTCACGTCATTGGACTAGAAATTTTGTTGTAAATCGACTTAAACAAAGCCGGTAATTTATCGAAATTAATTTTCTTGCTCAAAGTAGCGGCCCCCATACTAATTGCAGAAGTCAGAAATATAGGTTCAGAACTTCTGACGGGTTCGACTACTATAGGATTATCGTCGCAATCGAAAATAATTTCCGGATCATTTTCTATAATCTCCTCAATAGACTCCCAATTAGTTTGCACCTTTTTCTCGATGGGACAACACTCGCACATACCATAATCACATTCCTTTTTACTCATAAAATAATCTATATCATCTAAAATAGTGTGTTCCGTTTTAAGTTTTTTTACGGGGACAAAAATGGAGAATTTTCTAGCGGAATACTGGAGTAACTCTTCAACATAAGAGTTGACACCTTCATCGAAATTTTTATCGACTTTCACGTCTAGTAAGTTTAAAGTATGGTTGTCGAATAGCGAGTTTTTTCTGCTGTCGGGTAAAGATTGGACGTCTAGACTTTGTTGGGTCATCATGCTAGTTTTTCGTTTGGCCTGACCTGTCATGGTGAATGATTTTTTAGTGGTTGCCCAGCCGAGAGAGCGTTGGACCGCCATCTTCCATTTGGTGTATCGGGCGTCGCGATCTGAAAATAAGGTTTATTTTAGTTTTTGTTGGTTGGATGTGTATTTACTTTGGGTATATAATTATTAAGAATGTTTCGATGGAATACGACAAAAGCTCGTCCAGATTTTTAGAAACAATGGGCAGGAACAATATATTGATGCGACCGTAATTTTTTTATCTCTTTTAGTAGCTGGCTAAAAATGGAATTAATATTTTTTAACATTAACACATTTAAAGACGAATCATACTTTGTACGTACTTCATTGACAATAAATACCACCAGTTTTTAAAAGGTTTCTTTTATTTAAACATATACAATTATACATAACCCTTTATCGGTGAGACTATGTAAAAAGTATCTAAATATTAAAATTGAATAACTTGAAAACTATCATGTACCTAGCAAATAAAGATATCACTGAATCTCAAAATGAACACTGAAGTCAAAAATATTTTTGTTAATTTTTGGTATAAACTTTGGCTCGACCACTCACCGTCATCAGTAGTGGTGGGCAGGAAGGTGTCATTGGGGGCGTCATGCGTGCGCCACGCGTCGCTCCACACGCCGGCCGCGCCGCCCGCCACCACCGCCACGCCCAGCGTCGACATGTCCCACGCTTGTGCTCGTACTGGACAGAAAAGTATAAATAAATACACAATTATATTATACTATAAACTGCTCACATACATACGAGTGTATGTTAACATGCCTAGTCTTTCCTAACTATGTTAGAGTCGGCTTTCAGTGTATCGGAACGCAGCTGAGTGTCAATGTTTTAGATAGAACGAACTGCCTATCTCTACGACCAATCCAATGACTTGGTGAACCTGATATCCCTTGGTAAGACTGCTTATCAGAATTTCTGGCTTCTGAGTACCCGTACGACAAAAGATATTCGTATGACAGTCGGAACCCACCAATTAAACGTACCTTCTGAAACGTGTTGTTGCGGAATGTGTGACGTGTTTGAACTGTGGTTTTATCGGCATAATATTACCAGAAATACTGTGAGAGAAGTTTAGGACAATATTTATATTATGTTTTGTTATTAGTTTTATTTGTTTTGTTGCTTTTGCGACGTTTGTTAATCGTTAATGTTGTCGTTTTGATAATAAATGGTTTTTCCTTCTTTCTTTTGTTTTAAAATAAGTCAATTTTGGCCGGATTACCACTAATAAAGTGATCTACTTACACACAGGAATACCGATGAGATCAGCCTGCAACTGCATGAGCAGATCGTTGGAAGTCATTCTGCCGTCCACGTGTAACTTAGCGAGGGGCATACCGCAGTCTTTGTTCATCGCTTCTAAAATATCCCTGGATAACAAATAACATATTGTAAGTAGGACTATTTTATTTACCTGGTGAAAGTAAATAAATCAAAGAAAATATTGCCACAGACGAAAAAAAACAGGTGAAATCTATATCAATATCATTAAGTTGTTTCTGAATTCGATAATCCCTGGAGTTTTCAGTTGTTGTTGGACCGATCAAAAAAATATTTTAGGGTTACATATCCACTTTATTCAAAAAAGCTATAAGCTACATTTTATTCTGGTGCGAAGCGTGGTTACCAAGGCATGACGGGACGCGGGTAAAACCGCTTGCTAAAGCCAGTATATTATATTCGCTATATTCCTAAGTAAATATATTTTTATGGTATTGTTATCGAAATAAGGTTTACCTTGTCTGGAAGCAAACAGCTTCTAAAGCCGCTCTGATGATGTGATTCTTAGTTGTAAATGCAGTCAGACCGCAAATTATTCTGAAACAAAATAAAAACAATGAGATTCATTATCATTGGCTGTCATTTGAAGATCTTTGATAGTCGTTACGGGTAGTCAGAAGCCAGAAAGTCTGACAAACAGTCGTGCCGAGGGTGAATAGGTTTCCCAGGTAACTGAGTTGAGGAGGTCAGATAGGCAGTCGCTCCATGTAACTTTGGTACTCTAGTACTTTATCACACTGCTCGCTATATCTGGAAGACTAGAAGCCAACCCCAATATAGTTAGGAAAAGGCTTAGCAGATAATATTCGACGTACCCTCTAGCGTCCTTCCTCCAATAAGGCGCGTACAGTCCACTGAACGCGGGCACGAAGTACACGTCCCCCGTGGAGAACACCTGTCCCGCGATGTGTTCAGTGTCCTGGACGACGTCCTTGATCAGACGGAGATTGTCTCACCTTCACCGATAGTTAATGGGGTCCAATATTCCCTAAATCTTGTAGCTAAATTACAACCTTGCATATTGACATATCAAGTAGGTTAAGCTATGCTTGCAGCAGTCAGTCCGCAGATGGGTGACTGTTTTCTTGACAAAGGACGACCCCTGTGTGTCTCAAAAATTACCTGGTATTTTTGTGGCAGTGCCCAAGACCTTTTTCAAGATAAAAACCATCTCAAAAGTCCACATGACGCCTATAAAGCTACAATTTTTGTTATTTTCGACGTACCCTCTAGCGTCCTTCCTCCAATAAGGAGCGTACAGTCCACTGAACGCGGGCACGAAGTACACGTCCCCCGTGGAGAACACCTGTCCCGCGATGTGTTCAGTGTCCTGGACGACGTCCTTGATCAGACGGAGAGCCTCTCACCTTCACCGATAGTTAATGGGGTCCAATATGCCCTAAATCTTGTATCTTGTACCTTGCATATTGATATATCAGGACGGTTGAGCTGTGCTTGCCACAACAGGCCATGGATGGGTGACCGTTTTCTTGACATAGGACGACCCCTGTGTGTCTCAAAGATTACCTGGTATTTTTGTAGCAGTGCCCAAGACCTTTTTCAAGGTAAAAACTACCTCGAAAGTCCATATGATGCCTATAAAGCTAGAATTTCGGTATTTCTAACTTACCCTCTAGCGTCCTTCCTCCAATAAGGAGCGTACAGTCCACTGAACGCGGGCACGAAGTACACGTCCCCCGTAGAGAACACCTGTCCCGCGATGTGTTCAGTGTCCTGGACGACGTCCTTGATCAGACGGAGATTGTCTCACCTTCACCGATAGTTAATGGGGTCCAATATGCCCTAAATCTTGTAGCTAAGTAGCAACCGTGCATATTGATATTTCAGTTAGGTTAAGCTGCTCTTGCCGCAGCCAGTCCATGGATGGGTGACCGTTTTCTTGACATAGGACGACCCCTGTGTGTCTCAAAGATTACCTGATATTTTTGTGGCAGTGCCCAAGACCTTTTCCAAGGTAAAAAAAGTCTTAAAAGTACACATGCCTTATTTTAAGCTAGAATTGTTTAATTTTCGACGTACCCTCTAGCGTCCTTCCTCCAATAAGGAGCGTACAGTCCACTGAACGCGGGCACGAAGTACACGTCCCCCGTAGAGAACACCTGTCCCGCGATGTGTTCAGTGTCCTGGACGACGTCCTTGATCAGACGGAGATTGTCTCACCTTCACCGATAGTTGATGGTGTCCAATATATCCTTCGTAAGACTTTATATGACTAATGATGACTCAAGTACCAACTGCGCATATTGATATATCAGGACGGTTGAGCTGTGCTTGCCACAACAGTCCATGGATGGGTGACCGCTTTTTAACTTACCTAGAGAAACCTCAGTGTGCTTTGAAAATTGCTGGGTATTTTTGTAGCCTATTCACCTTTTAAATGATGCCCGGAACCTTGGTCAAGGTAAAAACCACCTCAAAAGTCAACATGACGCCTATAAAGCTATAATTTTATTGTCGACGTACCCTCTAGCGTCCTTCCTCCAATACGGAGCGTACAGGCCACTGAACGCGGGCACGAAGTACACGTCCCCCGTAGAGAACACCTGACCCGCGATGTGTTCAGTGTCCTGCACGACGTCCTTGATCAGACGGAGTCTCTCACCTTTACCAGTAGTTAATGGTGTCCTTCTTACAACTTTAAATGACTAATGATGACTAAATCTCGAAGCTTTCTGACAACTATAGATATTGATATATCATGAAGGTTAAGCTGCACTTGCCGCAACAGTCTGTGGATGGGTGACCGTTTTCTGGACATAGGGCGACCCCTGTGTGTCTCAAAGATTCCCTGATATTTTTGTGCCAGTGCCCAAAACCTTTTTCAAGGTAAAGACCACCTCAAAAGTCCACATGACGCCTATAAAGCTAGAATTTTGGTATTTTCGACGTACCCTCTAGCGTCCTTCCGCCAATAAGGAGCGTACAGTCCACTGAACGCGGGCACGAAGTACACGTCCCCCGTAGAGAACACCTGTCCCGCGATGTGTTCAGTGTCCTGGACGACGTCCTTGATCAGACGGAGATTGTCCCGGAGGAACTTCATTGCACCTCCCGCTACGGCTATTGATCCTGGGTAGAGAGAAATAATATTATAGAATAGCTGACCCAACAAACTTCGTAACGTTTAAACCTTCCCTGGACCTCTACAAACATTTTAAAACCAAAATCAGCTCAATCGGCCCAGCCGTTCTCGAGTTTTAGCGAGACTAACGAACAGCAATTCATTTTTATATATATAGACATTAAATATAGATTTTTTTGGGAAGTTTTGATATGCGTTTGGGAGTAAAATCCGAAATGTAAATTATTCGGGTTGCATCAATTATGTCTTTTAAATTATTTTATTTCATGTGTATCAAGTGGATCGCTGATTGTTTGTGGCGATTATCATGGACTACGAATAACCGCAATAGCCGAGGTGTCGAGTGGTATAGTAAACAGCAGTAACTATACAGAAAGATATATTTTACTATTTCTATTACATATCTTGTTTTCTGCTTACTTGTGGGGAATAAACAGCGGGGTATTTCGTTCTACATTAAAAGCTCTTATTATATTAGAGTGGTAGTCGTGTGCCCGTTTGGTATAGTAAAAGTGATTTATACAATAAGGTATCTCTCAAAACTTATGTTCCTTATTTCTCTGCTTACCTTCTAGAGCATAAACAGCAGGTGTATCAGGTCCCAACTTATAGGCCACTGTAGTGATCAGCCCGGGGGTAGATTGCACCCGTCTAGTTCCCGTATTGTATAGTAAAAAGGGACAACTATACAGTAAGATATCTTTCTATTTCTGTGCTTACCTTCTAGTGCACAATCTGTAGTTGGTTTACGTATTGTATAGTAAAAAAATAAGTAACTATACAGAAAGATATTAAAAAAAAATTAACTTACCTTCAAGAGCATAAACAGCGGGTGTATCAGGTCCCAGCTTATAGGCCACTGTAGTAATCAACCCATGGGTAGATTGAACCCGTCTTGTTCCCGTATTGTATAGTAAAAAGCATCCACTACGGTATGTGTTCTTAGCTTGACCGGCTTGTAGGCAGTTGTGGCCTACTAGGGCTGATTGTATAGTAAAAAGTGAGTACTATACAATAAGATATCTTTCATAATTTATCTGCTTACCTTCAAGAGCATAAACAGCAGGTGTATCAGGTCCCAGCTTATAGGCCACTGTAGTAATCAACCCATGGGTAGATTGAACCCGTCTTGTTCCCGTATTGTATAGTAAAAAGCATCCACTACGGTATGTGTTCTTAGCTTGACCGGCTTGTAGGCAGTTGTGGCCTACTAGGGCTGATTGTATAGTAAAAAGTGAGTACTATACAATAAGATATCTTTCATAATTTATCTGCTTACCTTCAAGAGCATAAACAGCAACTGTAGTAATCAATCCATGGGTAGATTGCACCCGTGTTGTATAGTAAATGGCAACTATACAATAAGATGTCTAAGTTACTATACAGAAAGATATGTTTAACTTACCTTCAAGAGCGTAAACAGCGGGTGTATCAGGCCCCAACTTATAAGCCACTGTAGTAATCAACCCATGGGTAGATTGCACCCTTCTTGTTCCCGTATTGTATAGTAAGAAGCAGCCGCTACGGTAGGTGTTCTTAGCTTGGCCGGCTTGTAGGCAGTTGTGGCCTACTAGGGCGGATTGCTGGTTTCCTAGGATCTGGTGATGGAAAGAGACGATTGAGTAAATGATTTTGAAAGAGGATATAGATTTTAATTTGGGACTATTTTGCGACGCAACCATTTACTTATTGATAAATGTACATCATCATCCTCCTCCGAGCCTTTTCCCAATCACGTTGGGGTCGGCTTCCAGTCTAACCGGATTCAGCTGAGTACCAGTGCTTTACAAGAAGCGACTGCCTATCTGACCTCCTCAACCCAGTAACCCGGGCAACCCGATACCCCTTGGTTAGACTGGTGTCAGACTTTCTGGCTTCTGACTACCCGTAACGACTGCCAAGGATGTTCACTGACAGCCGGGACCTACAGTTTAACGTGCCATCCGAAACACAGTCAATGGTGTCTAAGATATACTTAGAAAGTACATACAAACTTAGAAAAGTTGCATTGGTACTTGCCTGACCTGGGATCGACCCCGCGCCCTCATACTTGAGGTTGGTCCTTTACCCACTAGGCCACCACGACTTATTGATAAATGTACATATCTCTATGTAAATTAATTTTGACATTGAGAGGCTACTTTGTGCAGTTTTCGAATGGAAAACATTTTAAGACCATCTTTGAAACCATTACAAGATGCATGTAAGTAGAAAACTGATGTGATATTTTTTTAATATATTTTTTTAATAAATCCATTTTTTTTAAACTAGTTTAACATTTGTGATACGGTATTTCTACATCTGCATGTTTTTTATCTGCATGGTTACTACCTTTTTACTAATTTATCTCTAGGATTTTTACGTAAGTTTTTTACTGATTTTTTTAAACGGTTTTATTTAGCTCACCCCGTTTGTTTTTTTTTTCTTGGGTCATTGATACTTACACCAGATATCCTAATGCCATCCAGCAAGGAACCGTCCTTCACTGTACCGTATACTTCTGAGCTGCTGTGAATCGTCGGCAATGTGTCTCGGTGGATGCCGAATAACCTGATGAAAGAAGTATAAAATTGTCAGGTAAGCTTGAGAAAGGACGTAGCTTACTTTTTATGAGGGTTTTAAACAGTTAAATAATAAAGTCGATGTTATTGTTCTATTTCATTATAGACCAAAGTCCTATTGCAATAACAGATCAGTTAAATTCACAGAAAATAGTGTATGGCATAAGTTGAAGTTCTTTTGTTTGTACCTACACATCGACCATTGGCATGTATGTCCCGCTCAGTCGAAAAAATCGTTTGAAACTGCCAAAATAATATAGACTTCTGAATCGTTTACAGTGCATTATGTAGTGCATATTGTATTTTTTTGAATTTCGACCTTATTGTATTTGATTGTCTTAATGAAAATTTGTTTAAGGAGACTCATAAATGTCATTGGTTGATGGTACATATTACCTATATCCGCTTCGTTTATAAAAACGACTAAAGAGCATGTCGTCCAAATAAAAACTATTATAATATAGATGGTACTGCATTTTGATCCTTACCTGCACAATATAGGGTCCCAGTTCAAAGTTTCCAGATTCATCAGAAGTGTTCTAGACGCGTTTGTGACATCAGTGATGTGTAAACCGCCGTGTGGGCCACCGGTCATATTCTGTAGTATAAATAAACCATTAAATTAATTAAATATTTATTTCTACTAATTGATAATTTCGAGAAGAAAACTGTCCTGAAAATTCCAACTAAAGCTAATTTCAGTCTTTCATCTAACTCCTCAGAGACATGACTGACATTACTTGAGGCTCATTGTAATATTCTATCTCCTGTAACCAATTCAGCAGATAGATAGAATGTTGGGAACGGCAGTAAGTCAGCTCGATCTATTCTCGACATCAAACTTTACAGCCGTAAATTATTTGCTTTGAACCTTTCACGATATTTGAATTTAAAAATCAATACTCTTCACAAAAAAACGACAGAATAGAGAACCCCTTTTAGGGAAGTCGGTTAAAAACGCCACTTAACTTACCCAAATAATCCAAGTATCGACAGTTCCGAAAAGCAGTCTCTTATCGCGACTGGCTCGCCTCACAGCTTTAATATTATCCTTCATCCAACGCATCTTCAGAGCAGAGAAGTAAGGAGAAATGGGTAGACCACAGATGTTCTTAAAATAATTCTTGTTACGGTCGGGAATTTTAGCTAAAATCGCGTCCACTGTGCTGTCTGTTCGGATGTCGTTCCATGCTGAAATATAGAAAAAAAGTTATATTTTTGTTACGTTACGTCAGTGTAAGTAAGTCAAAAAAAATCGTATTTGTAAATTAAACTTGCAAAAACAAAACTATAATGGGGCCGTGGCCTAATGACAAAAAGGTCCACTGACAAAGACGGTAAAAAATATGGAACCATAATTAAATATTTTCTATAAGGCAAACAATAACTTATAGTAATGGATTTTACTATTCAAAGCGTAAAGAATCATTAGTACTTTTTGCGACATTCTTGCTGTTTCGCATCTTTCATATTGAGAGTTAAAACAAACAAAGACAAATTTTACCGTAATAGTAAGGATTCCATACTGTACTATATTTATTTCTAAAAACACAAAATTACTTACCAATAGCGGGATGTAAAGGTTCTCCCGTATATTTGTCCCACGCGATTGTCGTCTCCCTCTGATTTGTGATGCCCAATGTCACTATATCATCCTTACTATAACCTGGAATTGAATAAACAAAGGTATTATTATTAATGTGTTTAGAAATAACTTTATTTTCAATGTTAAGGTCGGTTCCAGTCTAACCAGAAGCAAACATGAAGATAATGAACGAATAGTGTTACAAAGCCTCTAATAAGGAATTGCTTAGTACAATTTCTTTTAAAACTATAAAACAAAGATTATTTTATGAAAATGTTTTGTAAGTTAGGAGCGCAGCTTGAATACGCTATTCATCGTTTAAAAGGCTTGTGGAGTCAACATTTCGTATGCATTCAGTGAACGTCTACAACGCTACGCAAGTTCATATAAGCCTTTAAGCACACTTAAAAGCTTATACTTGTTGCATTAAGAATTAATGAATGAAAAATAAGATTCTCAATTTAGATTTTGTTTTTTACAAATATTAAATTCGGGCAGAAATCGAATCAATTAGTATAAATGCTACCTATTTGGACAACAATAAAAGAGGTTAATAAACAAATTAATGAAATACAACAAAACAGTTGATTGAACTAAATATATTCGATGACGTTGATTCAATTATAAATAGGCGTCATTGGATAATTCGTAAGAATGGTATTCAAAACTTCCTACACAAGAGATACAACTTTTGGACCGTGTTTCAGGAACTTATTGTCGATTAAAATAGCAATTCATGGGATTCTAATAGCTACATATAGTGATTACTGGCAGTTTCAGCCGCGTACTATGGAAACTAGTTCACGTTCCCAGATTAAATATAGCCAATATAATTTGAGGATAATCTAGCTTCCCAAAATGAAATAATTTTTCAAATCGGTTCCTTATTACCGAGTGTCACACAAACAAACAAAAATCCTCCTTTCAGTATAAGTATTGATGAACAGTAAAAATCTAAAAATATCCCAAATTATGCAGTCTTATTTTGGATTTAACACGGCCGATAACAAAGTATAATCAGAAGCCAGTGACGTCAAAAAAAAAACAATTGGTCTCCCAAATAACGATGACAGTTCCTACGATAAAAACGTCGCATCATTATTTTGTCTACGTACTGATTTCAATCAAAACAAGTAACTAAGTACATAAAACTAACGAATTCTTGCAAAAACAGCAACATCATCCATGTAAAAAACGTGATTTACACAAAAAAAAATATTTACACTTCTGCTGCTAAAACAAAAAAGCGTGCTAATTTTTTAAGCAATTGCTATAACATTTGTCTGTCGAGACAAAATAAATAAAATTTACAGACTAAATTAACACATTTCAGTGTTGCATCTGATTTCGAGTAGTCAGAAGCCAGTAAGTTTGAACACCAGTTTTACCTAAGGGTATTGGGTAGCCCGGGTAACTGGGTTGAGGAAATCAGATAGGCAGTCGCTCCTTATAAAACACTGGTACTCAGCTGCATCCAGTTATACTGGAAGCCGACCCCAAAATAGTTGGGAAAAGGCAAGGCAGATGATGATCTGAATTTGATGAAAACTCTTACCTAGCTCGGTCAACTGATCGATGGCATTTTCCGCACACAATTTGATGTGGTGCATGATCTCTAAGGGATCTTGCTCCATCCAACCCTCATGAGGTTGGACTTCTGTTTTGTCCATTTGGTACGCCACCAGCTCATCTGATCGCTCCGCTTCATATATCTGAAAAGACGATGAAAAGTTACCATCAGATTTTTCTTCTTCTGTCTTAATTTTGTTCTGTCATCGTTATGATCCTCACAAAAATGAGAAAGCAATTTACTTGATCATACTTCATAACCTTAATCGATATTATATCTCCGATTAGTAAGACTCTAATAATAATCCCGTTCACCTTTCCATAACAGACAAAATCTTTTTATTATTACGAATATTTTATAGCAATTTAAATCAGCGGACTTTGGACAGTCAAATAAATATTCCGCTCAAATATTACGAAACATAGATAAAGAAACCGATTTTAATAAAAAAAGGTCATCAGGGCAGAATCGTTACGAAACTTAGACAAAACCAACAAGATATGTAGTCCAAATAATATTCGAAGTGCAAAGGTTTCTGATTATCAACTCTATAAAAACATTTGGGATACGTAATCACCACGCCTTCTACCAATGACCTCGTTAACATTAAATTTAAATTGTATCACTGTTATGGACCGGTATAATGTAATAAAACTACGAAACAATGAGCTTATAAATATGTATAAAATAACCTTTATGCGGACGCTTGGACTCAAAATGTCCGCAAGTGGTCTTTTTGGTCACGTCTGTCTTTCTGCCGTTGTAAAAACGTCAGCACTTACATATTTTAACATTTCACTTGCGTATTTCCCGATAAAAACTATTGTCTTTAAATCCAGATACCTGACCTTTATAATACCTATACCTATTTATGTAGCAACAACAATTTGAAACCAATTCACTTAGAATATATTGTACCTTAAAGGTCGTTCCCAACATTATATCTGTTGACTTGATTTTGACATCATCCCCCATAAAAGTAATGTCAAACAAAATATAACATGTTTTTTTATCGATAGGAATAATATTGGGAAATGCCTTGAATCAATGTTTTCCGTACAAACATGTTTACTTACCACAAATCTAACAGTCTTGGTTCCATCGTCTATGACGCCGACTAGCGGCCGCTTCGCGCCTTCCCTGACAGGCATTGTGCGGCCTGAAAATAAACAAAAACAGACTTGAGCTTTTATTACTAGAAAACATTTCGAAATATCGGTATTAAAGTCCTACCTAATCGGTAAACATACATAAAAATAAGATCCCGGCGAATTGAGAAACTTCTCCTCTTTTTTGAAAAAGTCAGTAAAAAAAAATACTGAGGTAGCGATCGTAAGTAACAGGAAAAAGTATAAAGCTGTGTTAGACTAGGAACGTGCAGTAACTTATTTGGAAGATGATATGACTGTCGTAGGAAGACAAAATAAATGGTCTGGTATGGAAGTATTAGGAATCAATTGAATCTTGCCATAATTAAACACGGACAACATTAAAGAGCCTAGAATTTACGACAAATTGATTGAAACATGAACATTTCATCATCGCTAGATAAGCAACTAGATTAACGAAAGGTTAGTAGGATTATAGCTTATCAATCGTAATGTCGTTAGGGTTAATTGATCCAGTCGTACCATAGTACCGGCTTAGGAAAACGATTAGTAACCACAAGACTATCATTAGTACGGAACTATTAAAATCTTCATTACTTATAGAAACATAAACGTCGGTCGGTACTTCTATAAAGGGGTTAAAGTTTAAGGAGCATGGTGATAAAGCTATAATCATCCAAAATGATTTTACATTGTAGGTAATCATCATCTGCCTAGTCTTTTCCCAACTGTGTAGGGTTCGGCTTCCAGTCTAACCGACTAACAGTGTTTTACAGGGAGCGACTGCCTATCCGATCTCTTTAACCCAGTTACTCGGGCAACCTAAAGGCTGGTTATGAGACTTCCTGGCTTCTGGTTACCCGTAACGACTGCCAAAAATATCCAAATGATAGCCGGGACCTACAGTTTATCTTGTCCTCCTAAACACGGTCATTGGTGCCAAGAAATACTTAGAAAGTACATACAAACTTAGAAAAGTTGCACACTTATACCTGAGAGATTTGTTCTTTACCCACTAGGCCACAATAATTTTGTTGCGCAATATAAATTTTCCATAGCCCACAATACTGCGTTGAAACCCTATTTATTCTCCGTCTAATAGATAAGTGTGAATTATCACAAATCCCTCACACAAGTTAGTATTATACCAATTAAACTAATCTTTACTATAATTACTCTTGGTATAAACACTGGAGTAGTGCAGTAAAATGTTTTATTATATGCTGAGATAATACAATCTTAATTGTATTATGTCTGTATTGACTCATCTGTTTGTATGAAAACAAAAATTGGTCCTTGGAAAGTTTAGCCTTGAGGACCACATTAGCATTATGTATTTAGATCTTAGACACAATCTAATAGTCTTTTTACTTGTGGTACAATATGATATACATTCATCAATATTTTCTCTTTCTTATAATTTTCAATGTCTACAACATGACAAAACCCATATATTTTAAGAACTTCCTTTGCCTCTGCCTACACATGATATAACCTTATTATATCAATCAATATACACGGGCTTTCCCAAATGGAAAATTCAATAATTCACCACAAGGGAATTTTTTATCATATACTCACTTTACTTTCACTCGAGTTTTACGTGACCCGATTTCTGGTAATTCATTTACGGGACGTAATTTTCAGTTAACAAGCTTATTGAATTTAATTGCATTTTTTGTCTATATACATATTATTCCTTGTAGTTCTTAAATTCGTTCTAAAGGACGAAAATTCGCAAATATGTCCGAGAACCGTATATTAGACCGAATATGTATCCCTGCCGGGGCTGCGGGATTGTTCAAAAGAGTTACAGCGGCCCTGGTATAAAAGGGCTTAAAAAGAAACATGATAGGTTTTAGCCAGTAAGCGTCTGACACTCCCTCACGCTGCACCCTGCGGGAGGGGTCATTTGATGATTTCCAATATAGAAAAGACCAGAGACCGAAGCAGTGTGAATTGACAAGAAATGTAGGGCAAGGGAATAATAGCCAAAATAACCTTTGTTCCAAATACAGAAGAGAATATTGCACTACATTCAAAATCAAATAACGTAGCTGACATGATTGAACCAGCAAATTGTGTGATGGCAAACGAAGCCATACTTGGTCTGATTGCAGGGCATTCGTGGTGAATTGCATTATACTAGTAACTATCTGTCCTATATACGTTACGGCCAAATTACCGTATTTGTAAAACATTACAAATACGGTAATTTGTAGAACATTTGTAGTATATTCCCACTTCCTCAGCTCTCTTTACTATGGAGGCTTTGGGACCCATTGAAAATGGTATGCAAAGTCTGTATCGATGAATGCAGTTTTTTGCAATAATTAAGGTCGCGAATTTCGACATACGAAAGTTACTACCATTAATACATAACAAAATAACCATGTTATTGCCAATAACATCTGCAGTGGTTATGCAACAATTAGATAAGAAACTAAACGTTGCCAAAAAAGCAACAAAACAACAACATGTTGTTACAATTATGTACTAAACAAATCTATTGACAAATACTTTTATAGGATGTCAATAGCAAAAGCCGCTATGGATCCAAACAAAGCTAACAACTTTGATTAAACTATTTACGACGCACAATCATAGATAAGCAACAGTTACAATTAATTTACTAACGCCTATCTCAATATCCTATCCATCGATTGATTTGATTAACAGAGATACAATTTGGACATAAGCTTCATACAATGACTGTGTTTTGTTGTGGCACGTTAAACTATAGGTCCCGGCTGTCATTGAACATCCTTGGCAGTCGTTACGGGTAGTCAGAAGCCAATAAGTCTGACACCAGTCTAACCAAGGGGTATTGGGTCGCCCGGGTAACTGGGTTGAGGAGGTCAGATAGGGCAGTCGCTTCTTGTAAAGCACTGGTACTCAGCTACATAACTGGAAGCCGACCCCAACATAAGTATCGTTGGGAAAAAGACTCAGAGGATGGAATGAGAGTAAGCAAAACAACAGATATAATATTGGGAACGGACGTTAAACAATTGCAATCAAATCGAAATAAACTAAAGATAACATAAGTGCCTCAGACAGTACTAATGAGGATTTATCTTAAAACAAATAAATCGAGAAAACAACAACGATTTATCGACTACACACGTGTAAGTGCAAGTATTCTAAATTCATTTTCATTAATTTCCTACTTTGATGTCATGAGTAATTTATCACTACTCAATAAGAAATGCAAATAAATCAGTGTTTTAACATTGATTTTTTATCGATCTTAGGTTAGACGTCTTCAGGATACCGTGGCCGAAATCTTGATACAAAAATAACTAAAAAAACAAAGATTTTTCATTTGGGAGCTCCCATAATGTCCCAAAAAATCAAACCATTTAAAAAATATCCACTTCCATTATCCAATCTCCATTTGCCAAAACAACAAAACCGCATCAAGACTTTGCACGTGGAAAAAATTCCAACCAATCTTGTTACACCTACAGGAAATAATTCCTTCCTGAGACTTATATCCCCTATATGGCCGGATTGTTCTCCAGTGCAGTCTATTTAGCTTTTCCTGCACCTGATTGCATAGTTGCATCAGCCTTGACTACTGGTTAAGGAAAATCTTGTCAATTGATCGCAAAACGCGACGGAGTAAATCTATAAAGTGGTGTGGGAATTACCGGCGTCCTATCATTAACTAACTGCGAAGGTTCAAGTTATACGAAGTTTTTATCAGTATCTATGATCCCGGAAAATAATATTTGGTTCATTTCGTAGTACACGGTTTTGTTTATCAGTTCGTTTGGGTTTATTGTGAAATCGTGTGTATCTTTATTCTTTTTATTAACATGTTGGTCATCCATATTGCCTGAACGAGACTTGTGTGGATTCAAAAAACAATTAAAATTCAACTTAAGTGATTAATGGCAGTTTTGGAAAAGATGTTTATGGAACAGTCACTACACTGTATGTCACGGCAATCAACAAAATCAGGTTTCTTTAAATCCAAAACCAGCTCATCTCTTCTTTGGGCACGAAGATGAAGGTTTTTAATACGATATAAAAAGTACAGTTCCAAACAATCAATTTAAAATACAAACGACTAATGATCAATACGCAGGATAGTAAATACCATTAGGTATTTCTTGATCCTATCTGCACAAATACAGTTAGTATAAATATGAAACAAAAGTACAAAGTTACATAGCAAGTCATTAATACGGGGTATTTAAAAGATATATGACCATGATATCTGATATACCTATCACAGACATACAAGATACTCAAGTTGACAACATGGAACATGATACTAACCAATTAGTTTGTTGATTATGAATCATATCCATTACGCCTTACAATTGTTATTTTATCTAAAAGATTAGGTTTAAGTATTCAGGTAGACCCTATCTTAGGATTAGCGAGTCAACGCTCGGTGACATTACAAGCGTTCAAGGTTACCCATACAAGTAATATATATTGTTTATTAGCATTGGACCTTGAAAAGTTGGAAAACATGCAGCCAAAACTGGCAAAGTACCAGAATTTCAGCATAATCGGTTTAACGAAAAATATTCGAAATATTTTTCATACCCTTTGATAAAAGGTCTCTAGTAGCGGAAAAATCATGCAAATGCAATATCTAGAGTGGGAGTGACTCACCTTTGGAGCAATAGAAAAACTTGAAGACACGTGTGGTTGAACCAAAAACTTCGCTTTTAATGACCTAAAAATGCAATCAGGTTGAGGAGGAAAGGCAAAACCGGAAAGTTTACTAGCAAAACCCGTTACACAAGGAAAAAACTAGTTGGGGGCGCGGCTCAAATTCGGTTATTCCCAAACACACAAAACAAAAAACTAATTGGCGAAGGCCATAAATAACCAGCAAAATCCGATTCTAGCCAGGTTGCATGACATAAGCAAAGTCAATTTTTATTAAACATGACTACCACGCCAATTCATCTGTGCAAAAAATAAGAATATGGATTTAACTAGTTTAAAGAAGTTGAATTATAACTTTCGGACTATGAGCATGGCCTTGATAGTGAAGAATGCCATCTCCAGATCTGAAATTCCACATTCACGCACTTTTCATAAAAGGGATCCAAACATTTCACCTTACCTACAAATAAGTAGCAAATAGGAAATACAATTCATCTGAACAAAAACTCTTGTATGATGATGATGCAATTCCTCAATTTTTTTCATGACTTCACGGATACTGTATTGACATTTTCAAGCAACAAAAAACAACTGAATATTAAAAGACACACACAACCGGCATATACAGCCTTGAAATTAAACATTATAATTGCATATGCAAACATTTTTTTAACAAGGAAAAAGAACTGGTCACTAATGTCAGCAAAACGACTTTTACTGTAGCTATTAGTGATCATCATCTTCCTGCTCCTATCTATCCCTATTTCAGTTGGGGACGGTACAATACGCCCTCTTCTTCTATGTTCCTCTATCTGCCGGTCTCTATCTACCGATCTAATTCATAGTAATCATCATCTGCCTAGCCTTTTCACAACTATGTTGGGGTCGGCTTCCAATCTAATCGGACGCGGCTGAGTACCAGTCCTTTTTTAAAAGGAGCGACTGTCTATCTGATCTCCTCGATCCAGTTGCCTGGGTAATCGAATACCCCTAGGTAAGACTATCTACTTCATAGTCATACAACACTAATTTTATTGTTTCTAGAAAAAATGTAAGTTGTCTACAGTTTTCGGCATCAAACTAATTGCTTTTATCTCTGTCACGAGCAAAGGTTTTACAAACAACATTGGACTTTGATTTATTATTTGTTTGTAATTTTTTTCTGAATAATTTAATCATAACGAGACGGGGTCAGCGATAGTGTCGGCATGTCAACCGCGATGACGAATTATATATTATTTTACGAAATATTGTGACGTTAAAGGAAAAACAAGTGCCTACAAAGCGGAAGAATTTGATTGGTTGAACAAGTGGTCCGATATAGGAAGTAGGTAGTTTTAAAGACTTGAAAAACTGCAACAGGGCAACAGCACAAAAATTCATATCGATAAAAGGCGGTTCAATTTTGCGATATAAGTAATTATTAATTATTCATGCATATACTTAATCACGCCTCTCTTTGAGTACTTAGTAATGCATGACTGTACTCGTGTCAAATCAATTTATTAAAAATGCAATCACATGGACTGTACCTACTTAGGCAGTTTCAGGGAAAACGTGAATTGAGAGATTGTTCGAAAACGCTACGGCAACCTTGGAACATAAAGGGCTCTAGACGAAACATGAGTGGATATAAGTCAGCAAGAGTCTGAAAATCTTTTCTGCTCAACCCACTTGACTGTATTAAAGCAAATATGAAAAGAGAACTAAGAGAAAATCCATTGAATACGACTAGAAGACAACTACCTGATCCTGAACAATCTAACAAACCCGTGAACGTTTATTTTGGCACTGCAAAAGCACACCTTACAATAATTTTGGTACTTGACGTGCGCAAGATTCTCATACACCCATAAAAAGCAACGGATGTCGTGCTGTAGCTATAATGAAAGCCATTAATGTATGTGATGCAATTAGTCTTAAGTGTGAAATTAATGATAGCTATGTTAACGATGAAAGCAATAATAATTGTTATCCGTATAACATCCTGACACAAACAAATTGGTTTCACACGCTTTAAATTATCGCCCTTAAATATTTCAGCGATAATTAATCTGGTATATGAAAACTTGGCTTGGAGACCAAGTACAGAATGATATATTCCATAAGATCTCGTTACAGGGTTTGAAATGAGTCTGGATTCTCAGACGTTACGTCGATTCCTACTGCACTATTATTATTTTGCTGTAAACCAAGATATTTCAGTGCCCGATTGTTATTGTATTGTCTGGCTGACGATTAATATTTTTGTGTTTAGCAATGCGGATTGCACTTTACCGGCCTTGGTCAATCCTCTTACTAAATGTACGACACTACTTATGTTTTTATCCCTTTCTCCTACTACCACGTTCTAAAACAAGTCAGACAGAATAATACAAAACGGGTCTATTTTAAGCGATTATTTCTTTAAGTCACGCTATGCCGTTGAGAATTTTCCGTCCATTTCAGCAACTTATCGGGATTAGTCAGTCACTCATGTTGGCAGAAGGACCAACTAGAGAATTGTGGAGAAATTTTTATAATGTTTTATTTTATATTTGTCCTCTTGGGATGATCATATAGCAAAGAAAGAAAAGCGCATGAAGCATTTATGAAAATTCTTTTGATTTTCAGTACTTAAGGAATTATTAGAAAAAGCAATTTTCTCGATGATTTTGCGTCGGGCTTAAGGAAAAACGTATGTTATATGCAGATGTTACGTTTTCCTTAAATATGACGTTAGAGGGAAAATTTCTATAAAATGAAGCTACGAGTCATTTTAATGAGTTCCATTTCACAATAGAAATACTTTCGATTTATTACAGCTTATTATTCGCTCAATTAAAACCCATATAATTTCTAGGCACCAATTTTTATGCAGAAATGTGAATCTAATGCAAATGAAAAAAGTAAAAGATACTAACATTTTAATTTAACCAGTATCATATGTACGTATGTACATACCAGTCATCACTATGTAATTTCTACAATAAACTCTCAAGGTTCATAGAAAAGTACAAGAACTACTTAGAATAATACGTAACCTATACAACCTCTTTGTAAAAGATGAGTAAATTACATACCAAAGTCAAGGTAAGTCTATGGTAAGGCGCATAAACAATGTAGCGTATAAGGAAAATTTGCCGCCATGACACGTAAAAAGAGCGGGAAAACTGTCATTATCTTTTTTATTGTTTTTACTAAGTATTTTTTGCTGCCTAAGTACTTAAAGATACTTAGTGCTAAAATGTAACTAAAGTTTCGAAGTTTTATGGCCAAAACGTGCATATTTTTTAATATTTAGTTTTTTACGGCTTATTTTGTTTCTTTGCTATTTTTTATTTAAACTTTAAGTTTTCAACGCATAGCTACCTGCAGCATTTTGCAATATTTAAAGCAGGGTAATTTTTTATGAAATATTTTCGGCATAAGTAATTGTTTAACGCACGATTACATTTTGCTCTAAATTTCAAAAAATATACTGAAAATAGTTTCTTCCGAAGACCGAGTTTTATAATCTGTTCGTTTCCAATGTGACTTCGTTGTCACCCAGTAACAAATTGGATTAATATTAACTTTATTATCATACACAATCGACAATACACGCTTTTCTTTCAGATATGCACTTGATAAAGACAGAATTGCATGAATTTGCGATTTCAACCAAAGATAATCTATTTATGACTGATATTTTTCCACCGATAAATAAGTCTGAGTCTGGAAACTGTATCTTATTATATAACAAAACAAATGTTATAAAACTTGTCTATAATCATCTAGAACAGACAAAACACTTCCTGATATTCAAAAGAGAAAATAAAAATACGTAACAGTTTTTTTTTGTTTGCAGCAAAATAAATGCATCTGTGTCATAGTGTAAATTGTACAACGTGCTAGCCGGTTTGATGTGGTTTCCTGTAGTTTCAGAGCCTTTAGGGTACAAACAAAGAAACAAAAAAACTATTCGCCTTTATTATAATAGTAACGATTAAGTTATCTCAATTCTAGACAACGTCGTATAAAGATTAAGACAAACGGCAGAAATTAATCTTTAGTGAGTGTTGTAAATTAAGATTAGATTTCCAAGATCCGGCACTCTTTATCAACAGAAAAATGATTTTCAAAATAAATATCGTATTTTATTTTCATCCATTAATAAAATATAGTCAAAATTACATCTGCGTCCCTAATGATCAAAAAGATTTCAATAAAAAATATCCTGCTTTTTACTTTTTGCAAACTTAAAAAAAGAGTATATTTATTTGAGTGTCATCTTTTGGGACCTTACGGCCAGTTTCTTCATCAAAAGTTAAAGTTACAGTAATGTCTAAAGTAAAAGTAACGATCAAATTCGTTTTTCGAGGCTAAAGTGACAGCAAAACTAATAGAAAAATTAAATTTGTCCGTTACTTTAACTTCAGACATTACTTTGACTTTTACTTTGGCTTAAACTTTTGATGAAGAAACTGGCTGTTAGAGTCGTAGAAAGGTCCCTTTGTAATTTTCTTTTTTTATTTGAAAATATTTGTACAAAACGTGCATAAAATAATTTCGCATTGTTAACACCCACGATCAGCTCAGCTCAAAACTTAATCAAACCAAACGATTTGTTAGAACGCTATCTGCCTTCATATCTCTGTGTATTTTCGATATTGCTTTTTTCGAGGTTTTTCAGAAAACTGGATGCATCTAGAATAAACTAGCGTTTGCATTTTGCCGACAAAGTTATTATAGGCGATCTGATAAATGGTAGAGGGTTTTTCCCTTCATCATCTGCCTAGCCTTTTCCCAACTATGTTGGACCACAACTAGGTAGGCTTCCAATCTAACAGGATGCAGCTGAATACCAGTGTTTTTCCCTTCATTAAGAAATGGATTTTAACGCGAATATAAGTAGGTACGAATTGCGAATATAATTTTGTAAACAACAAAACAGCCAAACAATATGGTAAGAAAGAACCTACTTGTCAGATGACGGCAGATAGAAGAGTATGGAAGAAGCAAACATGCTGCGCCGACCACAAATAAAATTGGGATAAGAGCAGGAGGATGATGATGAAACCGTATAATGATAGCGATCGTATTTCTGAGAAAGATAAGTTTTAGTCGTCAAAATCTAATCGAAGTTAAAGTCAAGGCCATAATATATGATGATGAAGTTAAATAAAACTTTTAAAAAATCTGTATAAAACCTTTTTGGCTTTTTAGTAGGTTAATATAGCTATGCAAATATTACATTTCGTATTTTAAGACCAAAAATTAAATTATCAAAATGTTATTTATTACTCGAATCAACAAATCAATATTAAAAAATTTTTCTTCAAATTTTTCTGTTACATTAAAATACAATTTTCCTTTATGTTTCATCATTTCTGTTTACATTTTCCTCAATTTCCTCGACGGTAATCTACTTTCTAGTGCTTGCTAAGCAATCGACATACTACTTATAAATGTAGATACCAATGCCGGTTATTTTCTTTAAAAAAGGAAGTAGATAACACTACATACATTTTTATTGGTTCAACAAAAGTGAAAAGTCGATTACCTTGATCTAGTATTTGTAAATTATTCTCAGTAACCTGTAATTTATATTTTATATTAAAACTATATTTCATTTTGATAAATCAAGCGTACTTTATAAATTACGAGTGAAAACATACCTCTTTCCATTTAGAAAAAAAATATATCACTGGCCGAAAGAAAAAAAAATCACTCTTCACGTAACCACTTCAAATATTTCGGCGCGAAATTCGATTTTCGAACACTCAAAACGCGCTCATGCTCTCTTGAACCAGCAGTCGGACTGGAGGCGCGGCGGCTTACACACCCACGCCACGCTTATCAGTACCGTACAATGACGTATGAAATTTAGGTATAAAACAATAATTACGCGAACACAAACTCGTATATAATCATTATTGGCGACATAGCGCAATTTCGCGGTTTATCGCGACAGAATGTCGTCCAACAAAAGCCCTATTTATCGATCGATAATGAGTAGAACGCCAACGGATAACTGGTGATAAGATTTATTCATATCCTTTTGTAAAATACTATCTAGCACGTCTACGGGTGATTTAACAAATATGCAAAAATTATCTTACGTAAATTAGTTTTACTCTTGTCCCAAATGTGTTTCACATCACTCATTTTCACGAATATCACAAGCACAATGAACACTACAGCAGGAATAAAGTTTTCACTATTCATCACGAACGTATGACCAAACTGACCAATAGCAAATTGTGTAAGGTTGATTAGTATGAAAATAGAACTTCAGGTACGGATACACTGGCCAAAAAATGTTAATTGCTTCATAAATTAAGTTACGCGGAAATTTTGGGATATTCGTCCATCAATACAGTCGTGTTTGCACTGATGATAAATTGCGGGTAATGTTGAATGAAACTAAGCTAGTAGGTACAATGGCAGACATCCAAAGAGTCTACATCATCTGTTATTGTCACCCCTTATAATTCATTGAACCAAAATAAATCATGTGGGAGTAGGAAAGGGACTACTTAGTGCAAGTATGATAAATGCTATGTATCTTCGATTACGTAACTCAAGTTTGGAGGCAAATATTTACGAAACAAATTGTCTGGTAATCCAAAAATAGTCGATCACGACAAAGTCAACAGACGTCATGAGCACACGCAATATTTTTTGCGCTACTCAGGAATCATGTGCGAGTCGACACAACAAGATATTTTCGTAAGTAAAGAAGCCAAATAAAAACACATTTAATGCCAAAGAAAGGAAGCAAGTTTTACTGCGTATGTGTCATCGCTGAGAGTACAAAAATCTTATAAATAAACTTGGAACTCTTCGTATTTGTGAGTCCGTGTGTCCCTAAAGTCATTGCTCTCGTGCGAAAACCGGAAAATGATTTTGAAGACAACAGTGACAGAAAAGTGACACATTGGCAAAGTCCAAACTACACACTACACATCCCAGGTTTGAATGAACTTTTCCTTATAAAATGACAATAAAAGATTCAATTAATCATAGTTCTGCGGAAAACTTGGAGGATCGAATCGAGGATGAAATGGAACCATCTGTGTTTTTTCCTTGTGGTCAGGCGTAAAAGCGCTAGTCATCCTGACAATGGATAAACATGATATAACCACACTCAACGAGTTTCACAATAAGACCAACACTTGCATTCGTCTAGTCGCATTACCAAAATCAATCACCAAAATAAAAAATATTGTATAAACAGCTTAAAACAATCCACCGTGCCCTTGATGTGCATCGCCTACGTCAATTTTATTTTTAAAATACAATTGCGTTGTTCAGCACAGGTGTCACAAGATGTGTTTTATTGCTTATGCTATAAGTCTTACTTCATCATACTCATGGGAAAGCTATTTACTTTCATTCAGATCATGTGCCATGTGGTCTCCTGCTGAAAACGTGCCAATCTTCTAATAGTCGTTAAGAGCTAAGGTATGCCCATCACGCTTGAGTTGAGTGACCAGAATTATTTTTAATAATGACAACAACTTTGTAATCGTCTGACCATCCGATTTGCGTTATAGAGGTGTGCCCTTCGGAGATATTTTCATAATCTATACTAATATATGAAAAGGGAAACATTTTCTTGTTTGTTTTTATCCCAAAGGCTTCGAAACTTCAGAACCGATTTGAAAAATTCTTTCACTATTCTAAAGCTACACTCTTCCCGAGTAACATAGGCTATATTTTATCCCTTTACGGACATATAAGTTCACACGCGAAAACGGCTGGTTTTTAATGATGCCAACTTTGCAATCATCGGACCATCCGATTTGCGTTATAACGGCGTACTAGATCTTTTCATAATGTTACATAAATACCTCGCAATCGTGACAGTTTTTAAAGATAAAGCTAGTCCCCTCCTATAACTCATTATGCGGAATATAAAAACTTGCGTCAAAGCCCCTTGACAGCTAAAACCGCTTTCATAGCAGCCGGGGGTGTGTCCGATCCGCTTACGTAAACACTAGACCAAGGTTGATGACGTTTTTATTGCTCCGAAAATTGTGATGCCAATTTTTGGAGACTACGGAGAATCGTAGTTTGTTATGAATAAAGGAGGGATAAAAAATCAAAATATCGAAAAAATTGTGATCAAGCACTTATTTGGATCGAAGGACTTTATCATATTTTGACAATTCGATTTTGGATGCATCCAAAATGTTGAATAAAAACCTCTGGGAGTCGAAAAGCAAGACTGGTTCGTTTTTTTTGGGTACAGGAACCAAATACTAAGACCCTGAAAACCTCAACAAAAAATAGTGTTCACCTTTTATATGAAGGTCACCCCTTCACTAATACAAAATACTTTTAGAAACCAATGAACTCAGACTTGTACTAATAAAACAGCCACGCCTTCGACTTTTTGTGCACATTCTGAATACAAATAAAAACTCGTTTGCATATACACTTTTCGAACCATGGAGAAGAAAATGACTAGTGGAGGTGCTATAACGGAAAATCTCCTAAGAAAGTAGCGCGCCAAAATGTGGGTGTACGGTGGACGGGGAATGTTACTGTCTCCGCCCTTATACACCTTGTTTAGAACCCGCCCATTTTTGTAATAGGTACCAAAAATCGTTGACAGATGTCTCAAAGAACCTTCAAGATGCTTCGTTGGTTCACTCGTATGTAACTGATCGTCTTTGTCAAGCATACCGTACGTATTTGACCTACATGAAGGCGTCTGACCTACCCGCCTTGCGGCATCTCCGCTCATCTTTCCATACTCCGTGATTTAAACTTTTTCGAACGCATAAACAAGTGTGACGTCACGATTCATGTTTGGCTATTTAGCAAGTTGTTAAAACACTTTTGTTTTCTTTAATCGAAATACCTAATTCTAGAAATATTTATCATTTTTGTTGTTGTTCCGTTTTCGCTTTATTTCAACACAGGATATTAGGGATTTCCCTTTGTTGCAATATGTTGGCAAACAAGCTTAAATCCTACTGCCTTGTTAATATTAAAAACGCAAAAACTTATCACGGTAGATAATCTATGCACCGATATGATCCCTTTTTCCTGTACCAACACAAACTTTTGGGAAGTGAGAATTATTGAAACGGGACTGGCTATTGCAATTTTGGAAATCGGAAATTTGAAAATTGGTTAACCTTTTTCACTATAGTGATAGTTAGTGTAACTTTATAAAGTTACAAAGTATTTTTTTTTTGCAGAAAACACACAAAATGCAGACTTTGAAGGGGACTTAAATAAATTAGAGCAAATAATAACAACGCATTTCAAAGACAATTGTCTTTGTTGCAATCAGTTCAATGTCTCGTGTTAATTGTAATTTAAATACAGTAACTGCTGGATGATATCATGATGCTAAATGTGGACAAATTGCAGAAAAAAATATTATTTTTTTTTATTAGAAAATCTTCAATGGGCCATTAACGGGATCTCGTACCTTGCACAAATCACTATAAAATTAAAGCTTTCGTCCGTAATTTTTCAGCAACTTCAAATTAATAATTTTATTTACTTATTTAAGTTTTTTTTTTTTTTCATGTGGCGACAGGCAAGCAGCATATTAGTAGCGACACCAGATCGAAAGATGTACGAGAGGCGAGGAACAGCCCAGCTTCCAGTTTTGCTAGCGTCGTGTGAGAACTACTTAGCGCTCCCGGATAAAAAGAAGCCTATACTCTTAGTTGATTAGTGGGGCCAATTGTTAAAACCAGCAATACCTAAAACCTCTCGAGAAAAGCGCGTTAGCTTTATAATATTAGTAGCTTTATAATTTAAGTTTCTCTTCCCATGTTAGTATGAAGTATCAAGAATTTAAACAATTAATATTTATGTTCAAAACATACGATATACCTCATAGTAATCAAGCTAATTGTCTGCACGTTTCTCCAATTAGTTGTTATCTTGTAAATGACAAATATTAAAAGCTGAGACTGGGCCGAGAGAGATCGGCCAAAGTTCAAAGGTTGGAACCAAAGTTCATTAGTTATATCTATTTAATGTGAAAATGATGTCATGGTTATGTGTAACTATTTATTTACTTAGTACTATCTATATTAGTAATCCAAAAGGGGTAAGTTTGTATGTTAAACTGTAAGTCGTAACAACAAAATATTGACTCAATACTAGTAATTTTAAAGGGGCAAGTTTGTATGTTAAAGGGTTTTTTAGGATGTAGAAACAAAGTGTTTTGTTATTGACTTATAGTTCTAATAGATGTCATTTATTTATTAAACGAAAAGCTAATGTCAAATCAAAATTAATTGATTGAATTACGCTGGTTACATAAGCACTTTTTCACATCAAATGCATTAGATAGCCCCTTTAAAAATGCCCCTCTTTCACCACTTCCTAGTGTTATGGCAAGGAAGAAGAATTGGTGATGAACAAACTTCCCACCACTTCTTCTTCCCAACAAAAACACATAGGAAGTGGTGAAGGGCAGGCGTTTTGGAGGCCGTCTTCTGTGAATTTGACCTTCAAAAAGTGCTGATTTTCAGCCTACTTTGAAGAAATAACTTTTGATTTTGATTTAAGCATAATCTGGTAACTGATTTAGAAATGACTTCAAAATTACCAATATTAATAATTTGACTTTGAAATCTATTTTAATCCAGAATAATGCCATGTTACTGATATTTTAGGATTATATGGAATATTAACAACTGTGTGTAAATGAAATAATCAGTCACTTTTTATCTTAAACTGTTTGATAATGAAGAATATTTTAGCTGATAATGTTTTTAATCTGTATGTACAGTACAGATTAAAGAATGGCACTATAAAAATGGAATATTACCGAGGGGTAATTTGGTAGGTACTTAAATATATTTTTACAGTGTGATTTATGATTTGGTTGACTAAGCTTTTTGCTCAATGCAATATTATACAGTTTCAGAGGACAAACATTGTAAGGCATGGAATAAGATTAATATAAAAGGATTAGAAGTTTTTGGAAATATTTATATATTGGTATAATGTAAAAATAATTACTTAGTAAGGATTTCTTCTGAATTTATCAATGATTTTACTCGGAGCACTAATAGGAATAAAATATTGTCAGATGGATGCCAACCAGGCTTGAATATTAAAATTTAAGAACACATTAATGAATCTAAAAACCAATATTTATTGCAACTAATTTAAAATTAGTGTGATTTTTAAATAATTTATTTAATGATTTAATTGTTGTAAATATTACTATTTTGCAATTATTACGTACCTTCAGTAATTAAAATGAACTTATGTAATAGAGACATTCTGATTCTATAATAGACTTTAATATTTATAAGACATCCTGGAATTCTAAGCCTTAGACCTTTCATAATAAAGCTTAAATTAGATTAGCTTTGGTCATCCAGTTAAAACTTTTTTGTATTTGGAATGTAGCATCCAAATAGGAGACTGGCTGAATGGTGCAATGAGGTCAATATTTAAGTAAATACTACAAATTCTTCTCTAGAATGCAGTTTATACGCCCCTTTCTGTCATAATAATGCAGTATACGAGGCAGCCGGTCGAAATAAAAAATCCAAACAGGATCGGCAAATCGATACTTTTAACGTGAACATTTCTAGGGAGAAATGAGCCGTGACGAACGAAATTATAAAATAAATCTCAATTCAGCATTAATCACGGCCAGTTTCAGTAATAAATCAAATTTTGATTATAATCTTCTCACTTAACTTACACGTAATTATTTTTCTGAGATTTACGAATATTATAGACTTACCTCGATTAAATTACACTGTATAGTCTTAAAAATGCACAATTATCACAACACTGAGCTAGATTAACATGCTTTTCTGAATTATTTTAATTTATTTTATTCGGATCTATTTTACTGTGCAAAAGTATGCGAATGACGTATCCACAGACTAAATAAACAGCCAGACCCAAAGAGTAAAATAATACTATGGAAAAAGAGAGCCCTCTCGCGAAGTTTTTATGCAAGCAACTTTGAAGCGCCATCTGGAGTTTGCGACCAGAAGTATATGACGTGTGCTATACATACGTATAGGTACCTATATATATATATAAACATAAGCATAGTTCCCAATATACCCGTTCGCCGGTAACAAGTTATGTTTAATTTTCTTGTTGTTATGCTTTGAAATACATTATATATATATAGCCTTTATTTATCCTTTGAGAAGTTACAAAAAATATACATATGAAATATTATATATATAACATTTACGTATCACAACTATTTATCTTAACTGAGTAAACTTAATTAATTTAATATTATAACTATGACCCATTAAGGACCTCTTTTTGAGTAAAGGCCTCCTCCATGACTTTCCAATTCCCTCTATCCGTCGCTTTCTTTAGCCAATCATTTCCTGCTATTGCTTTTATTTCGTCATCCCATCTTTCTGCTGGTCTGCCTCTATTTCTTTTTACTGGCGGACCTTTCCAAGCTATAATATTTTTTATCCACTTCTTGCCTGACATTCTTGCTATATGTCCTGCCCATTTCCATTTTAATTTTTTACAGTGATGTAGAGCATCAATAACTTTGGTCTTTTTTCTAATTATTGTATTTCTTATTCTATGTCTTCTTTTTATATTGAGTAAACTCCTTTCCATCGCTCTTTGGGTTGTTGCTATTTTGTTACAGGTATATTTGTTGAAAATCCACGTTTGGCTACTGTACGAAAGACAAGGCAGGAGGCAAGAATCCATTACTTTCTTCTTGAAATATGTACTTAGATCTGACTTTAGTATTTCTTTATAGGACCAAAATTTATTCCATGTTAATTGGACTCGTCTCTCAATTTCGTCACGATGTCTAGATTGATGAAATGACATTTGTTTACCTGTGCCCTGAAACCTGCTCGCGGGAGGACCTAATGAGCGCATCCGGCCGTGCTCTCGCTGTGGCGGCATATTGGGCTGACATAGTGTAATCTCAATAATTGACATGTCATCGACTCGAAAGAAGAAGAACCTAGGTATATATAGTGTTCAACGTATTCTACTGTGGATCCTTGTACTGTTATGCCTTTTTTTATACTATTCGTCATGACTTTCGTTTTTATAGTATTTAGTTCTAAACCTATTTTTAAACTGCAGTTGTTCAACTCGTTAATCATGTTTTCAAGTTGTTGTGCAGACTCCGCGAACAGTACTATGTCATCTGCAAATCTTAGATTACTTAGCCATTAATAGATATCCCTTTTTTGATCCAGTCTAGGTCTTTCATCATAAATTGGAGTACAAGTATGAATATCCTCGGTGATAAAGGATCTCCCTGTTTGACTCCTCGATTAATCGGTATTTCTGTTCCGCTTCGATCTTGTCTTACTCTACTGACGCTTTTAGAGTATATGTCTTGGATAAGTTGTATTAACTCTAAAGGGGTCCCATACTCTTGTAAAGCTGCCCACATACTATCGTGCGAAATAGAGTCAAAAGCTTTTGCGTAATCAATAAACGCCAAGTACAAGGGTCTTTTATGTTCTTTATATTTCTCTATAATTAGGTCTAGCGCATGGATATGATCAGTCGTTGAAAACCCTTTCCTGAAGCCTGCTTGCTCGAATGGTTGATGTTGATCAGATATTACTGAGAGCCGACGTTCAAGGCAGGTTGCTAATATTTTATATAGACAAGGTTGCAGACTAATCGGTCTATAGTTTCCAATATTAGTAGGGTCTCCTTTTTTATAAAGTAAGATAATATCCGATGCGGCCCATTCATTAGGAATTTTCTTTTCTTCTAATATTTTATTGAATAAATTTGTAACTAAATACTAAACTAATACTGAAAAAAGCATACAAAGAACTCAATGTGTCGAAAAATTGGATACCATGTATATCAAGAAAAAATAAATCTACATACTCAAGATCGGAAATAATACAAACTGCAACAGAATTTTACAAAAAGTTATATGAAAAAAATAGTTCACTACCTATGATAAACAACTTAACCAAATCTAATAAAGAAAAAGTAGAAAGATTCACAGAGATAGAAATTTACAAGAATTTAGAAAAATTGAAAGAAGACAAAAGTAGTGGACCAGACAAAATTGCAAATCAAATATATAAAGTTGCAAGAACTCTTCTTACCGCACCGCTTTGAAATACATTACAACAAGAAAATTAAACAAAATACTTTTTACTGGAAAGCGGGTCTACTAGAATCAAATATTTATTTGCTAGGAATTACACAAAAATGACCAAAATACACAGACAAGCGTACGCGCAAGTTATGATGGCGGTCATCTTGTGAAGTATGATGTGTTACTATTACCAATTAACAAAAAGGTCAGATAGGTTCTCAAATTGAGAATTTTTAAAAACAAAATTTAGCTAGAATTCGTAATTTAAATCATCTTCAAATTATTGAAATACTCTCGTATTTTTGTATAAAAAGGTAAAATAATTAATTTTCAATCTACTTACAGAGACATCTATCGTGAAATAGTTAGCAATATGGCATGTTTTCACGTTTCATTTATAAGATGGCGCTACTTTCTTTACGACAACGCTCAGTCAAGGAAACTGTCCCCCCCCTGGCCAGACCCGATATTTATAGATGGGTAATCAGTTTACGGTATTTTTTTAAAAAAGGAATCGACTAAACTATTAGTATGATCGTAATCGCAATCGCGCTAAAACGGCTGAACCGATTGAGGTGTATTTGGCTTAGCTTACAGAGGTTACCCTACTACTAGAAAGACAATACAATAGATATGAACAAAGGCTACGTTTTCTAGCAGCAGTGGAAAGCTTAATGTTTATAATAAATGAAAATTATTTTTTGTGAATTCTTACATGGACAGGCTAAAATCGACTAAAAATATTGTTTCAGCACACTAATTTAATCAATGCTATTTGACAGCGTCAGACTCAATTTGACAAATGACGCCAAAAATGACTGACATTTAATTTGTTTCCTTTTGTCTGATCGGTGTTCTTGCATTGTTTATTTATTGAAACTATTTTACACATCATTTCCCATAGAAATAAAATATCTTACGAACAAAACAATACTTACAAAATGATGGCCGTAAATAACGCTCTAAAAAGCATCATAAATGGGGAGAAAGATTTTTGCTGCTTATGTCTCAGCACCATACATGGCAAACCGATTGGATTAGACGATGAAATTGTAGTCAATATAAATAATTGTGATCATGAAATTGTAGTTTCAGAAGTGTTGAACTCTCTTTTTTATGAACAGGTGAAGTATTTCTTGTTTTCATTTATTTTTGGTAAATGCTGAATGAAAACACCAACTCAGTGCCGTTTTTCGAGTACCTAAATGCTTTTATAAAATTTGTTTTGATGATATGACTTTTTTATATGAATGTCCAAGATATAAAGAAACCGGATCCTTACTCGCCAGAATGACTGTGTTTTTTTTTTTTAATAATTTTAAATTGTTTACAATAACCATATTTATTTCCAGATGTGCAACTACATAAGTACATTTGACACATTATGTGATCAATGCATAAGTTCCGCGATAAGTTCGTACAAATTCAAAATAAGCAGTGAAAGAAATGCTACATATCTTACTAACGTATTTGATGGCATCGCAAACAACTTTGAATATGCTACCGATGAGCTTTATGATGCGAAATCTCTATACGTTTCATTGAACCTTGAAGACTTCACAAACAAACAATATTATGATACAAAAAAGATAACCACTACGAGGGCAGCATTACGCAGATACCGCACTTTAGACAACACACCAAAAACAAACGTGGAAGATTTAATCCTCAAAGCAATTAAAAAAGAAGAGGATGATGAAAAAGGTGAACGAAGAAAGAGGAAAAAACATAAAGTTGATATACCAACAAGAGATATGCTATGGGACAAAAATAATCCAGATCTATTTAGGTGTAAAGAGTGCTTTAAAGATTATCTAACGGTATGGAATTTGAGGAACCATTTCATAAGAGTACATGCTCCTAAAGTCTTTAAATGTCCAGAATGTCCTCGAAGTTATGGGTCAGCTGCGTTTTTAGAAGCGCACAAGTTTGAAAGTCATTGCACCGTAGTTTGCAGTGAGTGTGGGAAAACTTTCTACAATCGCCATACTCTAAAAATGCATGAGATGGGTCATCACTTGTCTCTAGTTTGTCAGGACTGTGGCCGAGTTTACAAGAATAAAAGCACATTTAAAAAGCATATTGAGCTGAATGTATGCGGACAAGAGTCGAGGGCTCATCCGTCTGAAGCTAAATTCACCTGTGACTATTGCAGCAAGAAATATACTCAAAAAGTTTCTCTTCGAGTTCACATACAGTACGAACATGGGAACTATAAGGCTCATATTTGCGAATGGTGCGGTAAAAAATTCTGGGCACAGAGCAGATTAAAAGCACATATTGTAAAACACACTAGAGAAAAAAACTATCCTTGCTCAACTTGCGGACGTAAGTTTGTCAGTAAAGAATCTCTCTTATACCATACAAGAACGCACACGGGTGAAAAACCTTACAAATGTCCGCATTGTGATAGCAGATTTCTTTCAGCTTCTCGTAGATCCGATCATGTGAAACGGCAACACCTAGGTGCAACTCTAGAATGCGATATATGTCACAGTAAATTTAATTCCAGAACATTCCTAATAAAACATAAAAAATCACATGCAAAGCCTAGTGATAGTAAACTTAATTTTACTTACAAAGCTTTAGAAAGTAAGGAGGTGAAATTAAATTATAGAGATCAAATGAAAACTCTTTTAAAGAATGAACCGGAGACAAAAAGTAATCTATGGCAGATGGATGTGGTGAAAGTAGTTGGAGATTCTATTCCTGGTTTACAGAAAATTATAGAATCTAGTGAGGCTAATTTAAATCAATTGACTAGGCAGGTCTATCATGATGAAGACAGTCAACAGTCTGAAGATGGAAAAGTGTATTTAGAAGTATCTGATGATACCGAAGACTATATTAAGATATTAGGAGTATAGAGAATTATATTTATTTTTGTATTTTGTTTGTTTGAATGTAATATCAAGTAATTTGTGTTTTGGTTGATTGATGATTACACTATTAAAGTACAAAGGAAACTGTTTTTGTATTTCTTGAATAAATAATTTAAAGCTTTTCCCAGGCTCCGTTTACCAAAAGTAATACTGCAAGTACTAACCTTCCCAAGTATCTTCTACCAATCGATTGTTATTAATATTCAAATAGTTTCGTATACCTAATCTTTATGCCTCGCAGATTGAGCAACAAAAAGCTTACACACCAGTACCTACGTGATAGAAGAGGATTTGGTTTTATAAAAGATATTTAATCTTATTACCCATCAATGCGGCGTCTAAATTTGATGGCATCTAAAGAGATTTCTTGACTCGGCATAACAAGCTGTGGTGGCCTGTTGCGGACTCTAGGCTACAATATCTAAGGAGCCAGATCGTCCACGATAACCGTTGGAAAAGAACCAACCATGCTTTTTCTTGCAGGAGCCAGGGCAAAGGTTCGTTTGTTCTACCGTATCTGCGTAAAGGTCAGAGTATCTTTAAAAGGCTAGGACGAGTAATATTGTTCCTTGGCTTCAAAGCTAATGTAGTAGTAAAAAAATAGAGTCAGCTGTTGCCGCTGTCACTGTCAGTGTCAAATGGTGTCAAACTTCTGTTGTCATCGTACGTTGTCCAATTTCTTCAAACTTTTAAGATTTTGAAGAAATATTGAAAACAAAGAGACTATTAATGAAATAAAACGATTACCGGCTTATTGTATATACAATGACGTTCCTAGAAGACACGTTGATTATTTTAATATCGCAGGTGAGATCAATAAATGTAAACAATGTAAGAGGTTATGCGTTAAAAATCTTTGGATATATATTTTTTTATAATGATGTTCGTTACACGAAGGTTTGGTTCCGCATTTCTATGTCCATGGCGAAAACTACCTGTATATATAAAGGCTCATGCCTAGAAAGAATTTAGTGGTTTTTGCTTGCTTTGGCCTTCTCGGCAAATCTTAATTTTTTACGAAGATCTATCATAGAATATTTGACTGAGCTAGCTGGTATGCATCGCATTTTGTCCTATCTTTAGCACTTTAAAGTTTTATCAATCTATCTATTTTATATAAGTGTAGCCGATACAACTATTCAATGACACTTGACACAGTAATGCACCTTCAACAATATTTGTTTTTGAAACTATCATTTTAAAACAAATATCTAATGTATGTAAAGCACTGGTACTCAGCTGAATCCGGTTAGACTGGAAGCCGACCCCAACATAGTTGGGAAAAAGGCCCGGAGGATGATTGTTCACTATAATTTGTATTTCTAACTACATTATTTTACAATTTCCAGATAGTATTCTTCGTAGGCGGCTGGATATTCTTTGTGAAGCAGCTGTTCCGAGACTATGAGGTGCATCACTTGCTGGTCCAGCTTATATTCTCCGTGACGTTTGCACTCAGCTGTACCATGTTTGAGCTTATTATCTTTGAAATCATTGATTATCTTGATTCAAGGTAAGTTGTTCATTTCAAAGAATTTGTGAATCCAAGAATGTTTTCAATTATGAATTTGAAAGAAGAATTCATGTTATTTGAAATAAATTCTTATATATAAGCTACATTAACGAATAATTCAAATTATATGGAATATATTAGTGTTAAGAACTTACATTATTTCTGTCATGAAAACTGCTAATGAATTTCACCTATCTGATTGATCTCAGATAGTATTCTTTTTGATAAGATAATTTGTTGAGCAAAAATAACAAAATTTTAATTAAGATACAAACTTTGATTATTTTTTTTATTTATTTTGTCCGTAATAAGCTGTTAAATAAGGGAAAAAATATCTCTGAAAATACATCGTTTTTAATTAAAAAGCAATCTTATCACAAAATGAGCTTTGTATGTTTTATATTTACCTAAGTAATTTTGCATGGTATCTAAAATTTATTGTATCATATTCTGTGAAAAAATATTGTATTGGATTCCCTCTAAAATATTTCCATTTTTGATTTCAGTTCCCGATATTTCCACTGGAACATGGGTCTCTATTCCTTGCTGTTCATGGTGATAGCATTAATACCATTTTATATCGCATACTTTTGTATCAGCAATATTCGATTTGGTGAGTAAAACTTATCATCATTGTAAGACTGGTTTTTTTGCGGAGATTTCACCTGTGGCCCATGGGAACTTCTTTCCGCAATTGGATAAAATGTACCCTTCCTTGATAACTGGGCTATTAACATAGAGACAATTTTTCAAACTTTGGCCAGGAGTTACTCAGATTAGCATTTTCAAGCAAAAAAACGAACTGACTCTTCAACTTTATATTATAAGTAGGTATAGATTCAATTTAATATCCCTACTAATCTAGGAGCCCTATGGGATCTTCTCTTGGTTATTTTTAGTATACTTGTAACTAAAGATGTTTTGAAGACTTCATACTTAAATATTTATATCAAGTTTATTTTCTTAATCCTTCCTATTCTTATTTTAGTTTCTCAAAATATGATACGGCCACTGACAATGTTCGTATGGTTCATATATTTGTACTTCTTTTGGAAGATTGGAGACCCATTTCCAATACTGAGTCCAAAACAAGTAAGTAATAGCTTTCTTTACAATTCCGTCAAATCTAACAGTATCTTAAGATGAAAGATTTCATAAAACCGCCCAGTGGTTCCTGAAATTAGCATATTCAAACAACCAAACTCTTCAAGCTTTGTATAAATAATATAATTAGTAAGTACATATCAACATGAATTTTTGGTCTACTAAACCCTTTACCATTCTTTTCACGAAGGAAATAATTGAGAAATTAGTTCTGAGAGCCAATCAAAACTAAACCTTGTATGTATATGTTTCAGGGTATATTTTCAATAGAGCAAGGTGTCTCTCGAATAGGAGTGATTGGCGTTACAGTAATGGCGTTACTATCGGGATTTGGTGCTGTCAATTACCCGTATACTTCTATGGCTATATTTATAAGGTGAGAATAATCGATACAGAATTTTAGTTATTAAATTATAAATTCTCCCTTATTTACTCTCTAAAAACCCTCGAACGGATACCCATTAGGTACACACACCTCCTAAAATACCCCATTGTGTACCTAATAATTACCCTAATTCAATACTCCTATTTTTTCATCCTTATGTACTCTCTTATATTTTCCTTATGTACTCCCATTATAAAGTCTCTAATCTATTTCACCTAAATACTCGCTTATGTATTTCCTTATATGTATAATCACTTAATAAGCATTACCTTTGGAAATTCTTTCTTTCAAAGTCAAAGTTAATGAACTTGAATAATATCATTTTTTTTATAATATTTCAGACCAGTAACCCAATCAGATGTTCTATCAATAGAGAAAAAATTACTCCAAACCATGGACATGATATTAGTGAAAAAGAAAAGGATAGCATTAGCCGAAGCCAACAGTATGGGAGCGAGACAGCAATACAATATGTTGGACCAGAGTAATGTAAAGAATAGAGGAGGATTTTGGACTAATATTTTATCTAGTGTTGGTAGTATTGCTAATCCTTTGGGCCATGGTAGTGAAAGTAAGTATTTTTTGTTTTATTTACTTAATTACAGCGCAAACAATTAGCTTCTGCATGTGGTTTCACCTGCGTAACGTGGGAATTATTTCAAGCACCTGGATATACCCGCAATAACTTATAAGTTATAATCTCCCTTCATATATGATCTAATTTGAAATAGTTTTCAAATCGTAGCAGTAGATTCCCAGCCTTGCAGGTACAAGTATAGACTACATGAGTTCCAATGAAACCAGGAACTACTGGAAATACTGGAACAAATTTTCAAATCGAACTGGTAGTTCCTGCGCGTTCAAGAAGAAAAGAAAACAAACAAAAGATTTATTTTAGACTTGGTACTTACTTAAATAAAAACTTTTATCGATAATACTTTTTATTCACAATAAAAAACAGGACATTTAAATTAAATACATATAATGATAAATTATACAAAGTTTCTCAGGGATACTATTGGGTGAGCTAGAGACGAGATGTTTTTTTTATTTATTTATTTCAGGCAACTATTGCCCATAGAAAATACAAATACACATATATCATACATAACAATACTTATATACTATCAAGTTTTAAACCTCTGCTGATATGCCAAAAATAACCCCTAATATGTATATTTTCAGACATCACCCAACTCCGTCAAGAGATATCAGGTCTAGAAGAGCTTAGTCGCCAACTGTTCCTAGAAGCCCACGATGCCAGAACTATGCGAGAGAAGATAGAGTGGTCCAACACTTTCCAGGGGAAGTACTTCAACTTCCTCGGCTATTTCTTCTCGCTGTACTGCGTTTGGAAGATTTTTATTGTGAGTATATTTTTCAATTTTACTTGGGGTCGGCGCAATATGTCATTCTCTTCCATTTTCCCCTGTCACTCGTCATACAGACACTCACTCCCTTCCTATTCATGTCATCTTTCAGGCAATCCATCCATCTTTTCTTAGGTCTTCCTCTTCCTCTCCATCCATCTACATTCATACTTAGCACACACTTTGTTGCATGCGTATCATCCCTCCTCATTACATGCCCATATCATGACAATCTTCTACTTCTCATCGTTTCTGTAACTGGCGCTACTTTCAGACTTCCTCTAATGTAATAATTCCTCACTTGTTCTATTCTATGTACACAAAAACTTATGTAAGTAAAAGTCTCTCGTTGTAAGTTTATAACCCAAGAACGGTTTCACCTATCTAGACTGAATGTTTAAGCTATATTCGGCTGAAGTTTGCACAAAATCGGTCGAGCGGTTCATTATTTATTTACGAATATAGCGAAGCACGTACCGGGCCACTGGTCATTACTATAAATGCGAAAGCGTTTGTTTTTTTGTACTTTTGTTTGTTAAGTTTCACAATTTTTTTAGCATTGCATATTATTATCTAAAAATTGAAACAGGACCTATTACTAAGACTTCACTGTCCGTCTGTCATTTGGAGTGTTACTGCTATAACAACAAATACTGTAAACTATCCCTACTAATATTATAAATGCGAAAGTAACTGTCTGTCTGTCTGTTACGCTTTCACGTCTAAACTACTGAGTTGACCTTGAGAAAGAACATAGGATAGTTTTTATCCCGGACTTTTGAAGAATTCTCTTGGAAACGCGATATAACTGAACTCTACGCGGGCGAAGCCGCGGGCGGAAGTTAGTAATAAAATAAATATTTACGGGCTACACAACAAAGGTGCATTTTATAGATGAAACGGTGAAAACGGTTTGGTTGTGTGTGACACCGACTCTCACTTGGCCGGTTTTTAGGTCTAGGACCAAGTAACCAGCCACCCTAACGATTTTCAAGTAATTCTATAGGCACTGACCAGACACATGCCCAGCCAGCGCCCTTTCAAGATAAATCTTGTTTCTTATAACAGGACGTCTAAAACGTATGAAATACGCGGCGTCGTACTCGAGCCCCTATGTGTCGCGGTAACCAAACCATAGCGCGATCTAATTTTACCACTAACGCCATCTATCGAGCGAGGTGGTAAACTTTTGTACTTGAGTAAAATATTACTCGGGTTTTTTTTTTTCTGACAAATTGTGTCTATAGAGTCAAATGGTATTTTTTAATAACATTTTTGATGGAATTGTATTTTTTTTTTTATTATGATTTTCGTCAAGTTTTACCCGCGAAACTTAACTTTAAAAGCAAAAGACAGTTAAATTGTACAAATGTATACTTTTTGTTTGTTAAATTACATTATTTTGGCCTTAATAATAGGACTATAGGCGGTTCCCAATTACCCCAATCCCAATTATGTGCTTACTATAGATAGGAATTAATTAGGCACGCGGCTTGTATTGTATGGGGCTAATGTCGAAATTCTATCTACAGTTAGCAAATCAATTGATAGGTAGAATATTAGGAACGACTCTAAGTAACAAACCCAACCAGTCAACTTACGTATTTATTTTCAAGTAATTCTATAGGCGCTGACCAGAAAAATATCCAGCCAGTGCCCTTTCAAGATAAATCTTGTTTCTCTATTACAGAGTGTCTAAAACGTAATGCGATACTGGCGTCGGCCTCAAGCCCCTATGTGTCGCGGTAACGAAACCATAGCGCGATCTAATTTTTCCACTAACGCCATCTATCGAGCGCGGTGGTAAACTTTTGCACTTGAGTACAGTTGGTGTGAGAATTATTTTTGCCTAACTGCAAAAATTGCCAATTAGTATCTTATGAAATACATTTTTAATGTTATTGTATATTTTATTATCATGTTGAGTTCCATCTATTGTAATTTTCGACAAGTTTTGGCCTCGAAACTTTACTTAACTTTAAGTTTATAGTAATTCTGTCGCAGAAACCGACTTAACTGTGGCAGAAATAGAATGATGAGCAGTGCTTAAAATTAAATTACGTTTCAGTATTCTGTCGATAATTTAGTCTATTATCGTAGTAACTATTATATAATCTGTAACTGCCTCGTTGGTCTAGCTGTCGCAAGTGCGGCTGCTGAGCACGAGGTCTCGGGTTCGATTCCCGAGTCGGGCCGAAATCGCTTTGTGGGTTTTAGAAGACTTTCACAAAGCAGCCCGGAGCCTGGAAGCTGGTGAATGATACACCCGTGCATCGGAGAGCACGTAAATGTCGGTCCTGCGCCTGATCTCTCTCCGGTCGTGTCGGATTACCGTCCCATCGGGCTATGAGAGTGAAGGAATAGTGAGTGCACCTGTGTCTGCGACAATGCTCGTGCACTATAATATGTCCTGCGTAGTTGGCTAATCTCCTTACATGAGAACGGCCGCCATAGCCGATAATCGGCTAGGAGGACATCATCATCATATAATCTGTGCTATTATGTCCAACTGTTGGCATTTTGCAAGTTTTTTAAACTGACTTAAAAAAAGAGGGACTCAGTTTGACCTGTACGTATAATTATGCGCGATTATCTCACATTTGGCTGTACAATTTTTTGCATAATATTTTTCAAAGGTTTTTAAGTATATCATTGAAGTCGCTTTTTTACTTGTTCCAGTCCACAATAAACATAGTATTCGACCGGGTCGGCAAGAAGGACCCCGTTACCCGCGGCCTAGAGATAGTCGTCCACTGGCTCGGCTGGCACATCGACGTCGCCTTCTGGTCGCAGCACGTGTCTTTCATACTGGTCGGCTGCATCGTGCTGACCAGCATCCGGGGACTGCTGCTCACACTTACCAAGGTGTGTATACTAGCTGTGTCACCCGCGGCCTAGAGATAGTCGTCCACTGGCTCGGCTGGCACATCGACGTCGCCTTCTGGTCGCAGCACGTGTCTTTCATACTGGTCGGCTGCATCGTGCTGACCAGCATTAGGGGACTGCTGCTGACACTTACCAAGGTGTGTATACGAGCCCCGGCGTCGCCCGAGGCCTAGAGCTCAGCTATGGCGGCTGTTCTCATATAAGGAGATTTCACCCGCATCCCGTGGGAACCTCTGCACGAACTCTTATAAAAAGTATAGCCTATAGCCTTCCTCGATAAATGGGCTATCTAACACTGAAAGAATTTTTCAAATCGGACCAGTAGTTCCTGAGATTAGCGCGTTCAAGCAAATAAACAAACTCTTCAGCTTTAAAATATAAGTATAGATTAGCCAACTGCGCAGGACATATTGTTGTGCACGAGCATTTGCTTGGACACAGGTGCACTCCCTATTCCTTCACTCTCATAACCCGATGGGACGGCAATCCGACACCAGCGGAGAGAGATCACAAGTAGTATCGACATTTACGTGTTTAGGATGAAATTTTGCACACGCTCTGCCTGCCTATGCTCTGAATGCCTATCTGACCTCCTCAACCCAGTTACCCGGATAACTCGATACCCCATTGCTATAATATCATTTTAATATTGTACATATGAAGATTGTTATAACTGATGTGTGTTTTCCCTTATATGAACCTTTTTTGGGACAATAAACTGTTTATTTTGTTAATAATAATAACCATTTTCTGGTACATAATTTTAGTAGATCTTACCAGACTAACAAACCTCTTTCTTTTCCAGTTCTTCTACAAGATATCATCATCGAAATCTTCGAACATCATTGTCCTAATTCTAGCTCAAATAATGGGCATGTATTTCTGTTCGTCGGTTCTGCTCATGCGTATGAATATGCCTTCGGAGTACCGTATTATCATAACCCAAGTATTGGGAGATTTACAGTTTAATTTCTACCATAGATGGTTTGATGTAATTTTTCTAGTTAGTGCGTTGTCTAGTATATTTACTCTGTATTTAGCTCATAAGCAACCGTCTGTGAGTTAGTTTGAAAGTTGAGGATGTTAAATTGTAAGGGTTTTCATTGTTTTGAGGTTGAATAATTGTTTGAATGAGTTACCATTGGCACTGTAAAAAAATAACTGTAATTTTAATGGAAACAAAAATCTTTTTCATAATTTTCGTTTGAGGTTGCGTTCGTTACTATTGGCTACACTCGCAAACTATAAAAAAAAATGATGATGATGCACTAAAAAAAAAACCTCTGTAACAACAATCTTTTTAATTTTTATTTCTTTAATAGTGTGTGTGTGAATGTAAATAAAAAAATATATTATGTACAAATGGTATTTAGCCTCTTTATAATTATGTGTACTTTCTAAACGATACCAAAATTCTTAAGCATTTGTTATAATGAAATTTATAATATTGGCCATGTGTTACCTAAGGCACTGTTTGATCAAACGTGAATTGGGCTGTATGACAAATTATTTATAAGAAACTTCGTTTTTCTTTTTGCTTATTATATAGTTCTAATTTTCTAACGCACACTTATTCTCCCAAAATACCTATGTTCTTATATTATCTGTCTACTTAAATCTCATTTTGTTTGAGTTCCACTAAATATTTCCTTGATCGTATGAACTTAACTATGTTGAAAAAATAATGAATTGATTATTTTTGTGAATTCTTAAAGTTGATTGCTGATTAATTGATAAATCTAACCTCGAAATACTGAAATATTCTGTAACGTTAAGTTTTACTAAAAATCTTATCTTATTAATAAATATTGTGACAGAGTAAATGATTTTTGAGCAGTCCTTAATATTGAGTCATGTTTCAGTATTTGGCGGTAAGTCATGAAATACGAGCAATAAGGCTGCCTGCCCACGTCAGATAAACGGTGACTGATTTTTTGTAGGAATAAAACACACTAATAGCAATAATACAATTAGATTTTATGACCGACTTTTTTAGAACGTGGGGGTTCTAAAAAAAGTCGGTCATAAAATCCTTGTCAGAAAGTTCTACAAAAATCGGTCCGATTATCTGTGCTACAAAAAGTCGGACGTGAGCGGGAAGCCTAACAAGAATGGTTTCCTAAAAACATGTTACATATTAGTTTTAAGTATGAATAGTTTTGTTAAGACTGATAAAACTTAAGATTAAGGAAAAATAAAACTCCACGAAGTTTACAATTAAATAGTTTTATTTAACAATTTTTATTTATTTATTTATCTTACATAAACTATATCGAAATAGTTAAAAATAGAAAAGTTTACATGGAAAGGCCACCTTAAGTTACATTTACCTAAGAAATAGAAAAAGTATCTCTTTTTTTCTAAAAGTAATTTATTTATTTAGAAATTTCGAGAATTTGAACTTTACGATTGAAGCTATTTGATAGATATTTTCTTTTAAATCGATTTTAGTAAAGATTCGTGTACTTTGGATTTTATTGCACAACCACGATTTACTAAAGGTACTTTGTTTGTAACTTTCAGACAAGCATAAAAGCAATTCAAGTAAAAATATTCAATTCCCACTTTATTAAAATATCTTATTTAAACTTCAAAAGCGCACAATTATTTACAAAACCATAAACAAACAACGAATCTTTTTTAAAACCATAGACGTTTGGTGTTGCTTGAGCATAAATGTCAGATTGCTACTGTTGGCGAGTGTTGCCATGCTTGGGGAGTTTATTCTCCCATTAGGTCTTCGTATTGTTTTCGGAAACAATCTCCCACGGGGAAGAAGTCCCAGCATCTTTGTGTGTACATGTTCCATACGTAGGTTTCTTGACCTGAGGACAAAAAATATTGATTTATGAGGGTTTTAACTTCAGGCAACTTAAATAAGGCCAGCAATCAATGCCTGATTTATTTTCAATATGTCGAAAAATAAATCAATAATTTGGGTTTTTGGTATAAATAATGCAAGCCATTCTAAAATACCCTTTTAAAACATCGATCATCCTCCGAGCCTTTTCGCATTTATTTATATACTTATAATTTGGTTTGTCAAATATGCCTAATGACTTTGTTTTAATATTCAATATTATTTTAGATTTTTTAAATTGTAATTCCACATTATGATAATGGTCATAATAATATTTGCATGCCGGTTAAACGGCGAGACATGTGAAACACATACCTACTGTAACATCTTGTAATACCATACCATGTTTCTAGCAAATAAAATTTCTGATTTCTGATTTCCCAATCATGTTGGGGTCGGCTTCCAGTCTAACCGGATTCAGCTGAGTACCAGTGCTTTACAAGAAGCGACTGCCTATCTGACCTCCTCAACCCAGTTACCCGGGCAACTCGATACCCCTTGGTTAGACTGGTGTCAGACTTACTGGCTTCTGACTACCCGTAACGACTGCCAAGGATGTTCAATGACAGCCGGGACCTACAGTTTAACGTGCCATCCGAAACACAGTCAATGGTGACTAAGATATACTTAGAAAGTACATACAAACTTAGAAAAGTAGCATTGGTACATGCCCGACCTGGGATCGAACCCGCGCCCTCATACTTTAGATGTTGGTCCTTTACCCACTAGGCCACCACGACTTTTTTAAACATCGATACAGAACCATTTCCGACTTATAGGTAGGCACATTTCGGATACTAATAAATGCTCCAATTCACTGAAGCGTTCAAACTAACAAATTATTCAACTGCTCACAGCTGAATAATCACACTTCAGTGTAACTTGGCCTCATAATTACATTAAATAATATTAATATATCATAACATACCTGTATACTCCGTGTCGGGTTTATTAATGAGATGCATGAGGAAGAACATGTAGTTCGCTAGATTATGTTCCCTCTGCACGTGAGTGTCGAACCCGTGCGGCACCTGGGGTCAAAACAAAATAATATATATTAACGTCTCAATTGAGAAAATAATCTTTCTTGGGAAGTCGGTAGACAAAATTATACATGGTGTGCAGTGAACATACAATAAACATTTTTTTAACATAATATTAAAATTAAATATATACCGCACTGCATTTACAGCATTTACTTAAGCGGAGTACAAAATATGCACCAGAATTGAAAAATAAATTCTGTTTGTTAAAGTTATTAAGTTCTCGAATCTTGAGGCTAAACAGAAATGCTCATATTCGAACCATTTCTGGTTAAGTAGACCAACGTCTACTCTCTACTTTTCTACTCTCTCTTGTCTCCAAAATACCTTCTTAGTCTTTCACCTCTCAAGTTTTCTACAATATTTGAAACTTATCTTTCTCACAAATACGTACTTTATCAAAATAGTCTTTATTGATGCCGCATATGAAGCAGTTGGACTCCATGTCTTCCTTCACGGACTCCAACTGGTCACGCAGCTCTCCGAACGCGTCGATGATCAGACCTGAAATATTACATTATTTATGTTAGGTAAACGGAGAACAAAATAACAAAATCAAAAATCGTTTATTCAAACAATACGACGATTCCAATATTCATTCATTGATTATTTACTAGCCGTTTTCCCACTGTTTTACCGGCGTTCCGTGGGAACAACTGCCCGTACTGGGATATAGTATAGGCTACGGTACTCGGGAAGAGTGTAGATTTCCCACAGTGAAACGGTTCAGTAGTTTCGGAGCCTAGGGTACAAATAAAAAAAAATGTTTTCTTTATAATATTAGTGTAGATATAGGGTGCATTTACACAGTGCATGTAGCTGGAGCAAGTTAACATACACAAGTGACAAGAGCACGCGGGTGGGTATTTTGCTACATGCGCGAGTCGCTGGACCCGCACGGTTTTAAAATGTATGTAACGGCTAAATGCACCGTGTAGATGCACCTTTATTTCTCCAACTTACCCTGGAGAATAGCGAGCAGGATGACGATGATGAAGAAGAAGAAGGAGATGTCGAAGATGATGCGGTACACCTCGGAGTCGTCTCCGTCGGGCGGCTCCAGCTCGTCTCCGATACCACCACCAGCTCGCACGCCTTTGTATAGGTTGAATACGAAGCACTGGGGGGAGAAATTGAAAGGGGTTAAAGTTTTGTTTCAGGAAAGTCAGTGAGGAATACTTGTTTGTGTATGTACATACACTTATGTACTGCCCCTATATTTTGCCTGCCTTATATACTCCCTCTATGTAATGCCTAATCTACTCGTCTTTTGTACTCCCTTTATATACTTCTTAATGTTCTACTATTATGTACTGCCACTGTATACTCCCTTATTCTTCCCCCAATGTTCTCCCTTATGTACTCCCCTCAAAATAGTCTCATATCTCCTTTCTTATTTACCCCCCTATTAACTCCTTTATGTACCCCCCCAATGTTTTCCCCCTGATGAACTCCCTTCACCTACTCCCCCTATGTACTCTGTTCTACATCTCTTTTATGTGCTTGCTTTTGTACTCCCCCTATAAACTCTATATGTTCTCTATCATGTAGGTACTTCCCTAATGTACTTCCCCTATGTGGCACCATATAGGTATTACCTGTTAGCGTAAAGCACAGGTAGTTATGTTCCATTTATTTAAATTCCACCCATCAGCATACCCACGAAACAGATAATTATATTCCACTTTAAAAATATAATTACAATAAAAAACTCCGTAGCCTTACCGTCAACATATCATGGCAGTTCCTGTTGACCTCGTCGTCCTCCTCCTGCACGTAGAACTTGCGGAAGAAGTTGAACGCGATCACCGTGTAGATGTACACTATTATAGTTAGCAGCATCACTGTTAGTACCAGCTGAAAGATACATAAAACATATACGTAAGGACTGGATTGATAGTCTATCAACAACATCATCATCATCATCATCTCAGCCGGCGGACGTCCACTGCTGAACATAGGCCTCCCCCTTAGATCTCCACAGATACCTGTTGAAGGCGACCTGCATCCAGCGTCGACGGCGAGCTTTAAAAGGTCGTCTGTCCATCTTGTTGGTGGACGTCCTACGCTGGGCTTGCTAGTCCGTGCAATACTTCTCCATAAGACCCACGTCTTGGAAGCCTGCACCTTTCTTAAGAATCTATTATAGGTCTATACGAAATGAGGACCTTTGAATTTTAGTGGTTTTAGAATAGTTTATGCCCATGATACATATATCAAGATTCGCTGGTTTATAGCATTTTTACCCATGGATCAAGATAAATACTTTGAAAATCCTGAGTGCCCCTTTTCTTCACACTTATCTTAAAACGGGGTTTTGCGTTAGGTGTAACTCAATGGAAGACTATTCAAAATATACAATGGCATATGGCTGAACCAATTGAAATTTTTACAGCATTTTTCAGGATTATAGAAACGGTGATCTCTAACACATATAGTATAAATTTTCCACAATTTAACAGTATTAAAAAAAAAGTTAAATAACATACCTGTTTCCCATTATGCGTGACAGATTGCAAGATAGTTCTCAGCGTCTTGAACCCAACAGCTACATCCAACAGATGAGCAGCAAAGAAGAAGTTATTGAAGTTCCCCATCACGGAGAACGAGAAGTACCATAGAGAGTAGAGGAACGAGTTGTCTGTGATAGTGACGCCCGCCTTCCACACTTGGTAGCGCCAGTCTATGTTGATTATGCTGGGGATAGATTATAGAATTGCTATAGTAATCTCGACGTTTCGGATCCTTTACAGCATCCATCCATGGGCACAGGTAGACTGAATCAATCGATTAAAAGTAGTTTTATTTCGCGCAATTGTCAGATATTATAGTAAAAGTTAAATAAGTTTGCTATTTCATGATGATGATGAAAAAAGAGTAATTGTGGAATTTGTTGCCTGTTCTTCTCCATAGGAAGATACTTTTGGATATGGCAACGAGAATCAAACTGATTTATATTTTTGACATTTATAAGTGCTTGTGAAAGCTTAAATGGAATAAACGATTTGACTTTGCACTACAATTAACACGAATACGCAATATTGCTTAATATAGAAATAAAAGCCATAATCTGCGAAAATTTAAATGCAATAGTTTACTTTTTCACCTCATTTTTTTTAATTTGTAAGTGTAATACGATACCACAAGTTAATACTTTACAAAATACTCAATAGTTAAAAATATATATACAGATAACCTCCTCCTTTTTGGGAAGTCGGTTTTTTAACCAACGAAGGAGGAGGTTATAGCTTCAATTTTTAATACGCTTCAATAATAATGCCACATAGTCAACCCGTTATTTCAATCCTCACCAGAAGATTACAAAAAAATACTCACTAATGTATAAGTCCTTTACTGCCTTCTTCTTCTTGTGCGGAGAAAGAAGTCTTCTCCATGCCTAACATGTTAGAGATAGAGTCGAAGTCGTAGGTTTCAGAATATTTAGCGCGAACCTTCTTTTTGACGAACTTATCCCAGTAGTTCACGGGGAATGATCTGGAAAGATTTTATTTTGTGTAAGTAAAAGTATTTATGTGTTGATATCTTCGCTACTTTGTTTGATATGTTTTTACACACGATTATATTATTTTTTGGAAATACATACTTCCTTTATAATTTTTTTTTAATCTGTGAATCTGTAAATAAGTCTGACCAATATTTTATTATTTGATCTTTGTAACTTGTTTATTTTTAACATTATGTAAGTCTCGGCCATGCCTTTATGGACACCGTTGACTAAAGAAAACCATGGTGAATTCCTAATCTGTATGTGAAGACACCATCGACCTTTGTTCTAGATAACCGTAGCTATGATAATATTGTCACCGTGACAGACAAACAGTAACTTGTCGATTTGTTTGATTTGTTTGCATACCTTTGTAAGAAAACTTTGTCGTTATGTATCATCATCATCATCAGCCTATCGCAGTTCACTGCTGGACATAGGCCTCTCCAAGTGCACGCCACTGAGATCGATTATTGTCGATTAAAATCTTTAATTTTGATTGGGTATATACCCAATCAAAATTAAAGATTTTAAACATTTAACCGAGATTAAACCAGGATTAAGATTTTTAAACCAAAAAGAGTTCATATAAAAACAATTCTTACTGGCCATTGACCGTTTCTGTTCCTAAATAAATAAAATAATATAATAATAACTAACTTGGCAGATATAACGAGTTTGTCCCAGTGACTCTTCAAGTCATCGTCCTCGGGCTGTTCCGCGATGTAGAGTCCATCAAATTCCAGTTTACGAGCGATTTCCTTCTCGCGTTTGAAGATAGCTAGCGGCACCTAGGGATAAAAGGAAAATCTCTATTTTAAGATGTTTTTTATTCTGAACATTAGCGGACCTAGAAAAAGCTTAAAAAAATTGTGTTACAAATAAAAATTCTAAAACATGTGTTGAGTTTTTTGTAGTAAAACCATATGTTTTTATATCTCGTAGCTAGGTAGCTAGGCAACTGCCACATGGATCGCACGATTATAAGGTTAATCAAAAGTTGGGGTGGTTAGTCTTAGATGGTTCAATTGGTTGGGTCCCGATTGTCATTTGAAAATCTTCGACAATCGTTACGGGTAGTTAGATGCCAGAAACACTGTTTACCAGCCTTAGCAAGTGCAATTGGGTTGTCGGGTTGAGGAGGTCAGATTGGCAGCTGTTTGTCGTTTACAGAAGTCTCAAAGTGCTGTAACTGATCGTTTTGGTCATGCCCACCGTACATATTTGACCTATAAGAAGGCGCTGACCTACCTGCATTATGGCCTGCCTGCCTACAACTGTATTATCTACGCTTATCTTTCCTTCCTCCGTGGGCTAGCCAGGTAATGCTCACCTTAAGATGATAATATCCTATAAGTATAGCCAGAGACACGATAGAGTGCAGCACGGCGGCCATCTTGATGACGTGCTCCATGTAGAAGAAGTCCTCGTCTATGTGCACTACTTCTAGCGCGTCGTCGTCTTCGCCTGATTCGCCGCTGCCTCCTGAAAATTATGGAGTGAAATGTACTTTTTATTGGGGATGGTAAAAGTGAAATAGGCATTTCGTGAAGTACAGGTACCCACCTGCTTTACAATTTATGCCTGCAAAGTTTTTGATTATGAAGCTCTGAGAAATAGGGGCGCAGGTACTATTAAGCTATCGATAACTATGGGCAGACGTCATATTTTTTTTGTTGGTCTATTGAAAACTCTGAATTTTAGATCATTGAGTCTTGCCTACTAACAAAACCCGTTTAGAAGGTAGATAAACAGCATATTTCATAGAAAAAGTCCTTCACGTTACACGTACAGGTAAAAAATCCTATGAAAAACCTCTATATATACAACTTTGAAGAGGTGTAATAAAAATTAAAAGACTTGATTACCATCGCCACTGCCCGACCCAGCTCCAGATCCCGAACCGCCACCAGCGATGATATCACCCAGACCTGAACCCTCACCGCCTTCAGCGTCCAGGGTAGATACCTGGAACATTACGGACACATTTGTTTTTATATTGTTCGTAAGAGATGTTTAAAACTACTGCGGAGTGAAATGGAAGTCAGAAAGTCTGACACCCGGACTTACGAAAATATTGCCTGGATATTTGGATTGAAGAGGACATATTAGTAGTATTTCCTCAGTTCGGAAAAGTCTAGAAAAATGATGTATAGTGCACAAAAATAGAATACGTAGTTTTTCCTAGAGCAGAAAAATACCTAACTCAAAAACACACCAAATATTTTTAACAAATCTTTGGATTCAAACACATACTTAATACTTATTAACATACCTTATAAAACAGCAACACGAAGTTGATACAGAACGCCAACACGAGAGCCACATACTTCAGGTTATAGAAGTTGCGAGCCAGGAACGATACAGCGCGGCGAGTGTACTGCGAGAGATCCACTTGAGAGAGGGCTGATGGGGCCGGCCCTTGTACCGCCTGGGGGGTAAAGTGATGGTTGAGAAGTGGGGTTAAAATTAGGGTCAATAAAAGGCTAAAATTAGGGATAGTAACAGGGTAAAAATAGGGATAGTAAACGGGTAAAATGAGGGGTAGCAAAAGAATAAAACTAGGGATAGTAAAAGGGTAAAATTAGGGATAGTAAATGGGTAAAATTAAGGATAGTAAAAGGGTAAAATTAGGTATAGTAAAAGGGTAAAATGGGGGTTGATAACAGGGTAAAATGAGGGTTAATAGCAGGGAAGAGAAACTTAAAAAAAGGTGAAATAGAGGCTTATCTAGTTATTGATATAAGTAAATGGAAATGCTATTGTACCTTTTTTGGCCTCAAAAATGATTTCGAGCGTCCAGGCTGCATTAATTGGCAAAAAATGGCAATGATGTAATGAATATGTTAATACACTTTTTGAAAAAAAGGTCAATGGCGATGCGCAACTTAATTCTGAGCACAAGTATGTGACACCATAGCTCATACCCACCTCAACTATCCGCTGGTTCAATGGACCATGACGACAAAAAGTTTTGCGATAACATACTCATAAATTACTTGTACAGTAAGTAATATGAATTAATGTAGAATCATTTTAAAATAGTTTTAACAATTTATGCGTAATATTTCTACCTATGTTTCTAAGCAGAAAATGAAGTGAGAAAAGCAAAACTATCTGATCTACCAAAGCTTAGCTATTTTTGCCCAGTGATTTTTTTATTCATATCTATCTATTATTTATCTATTTATTTCAAAGCATCGCAAATATACGTTACTCTATGTATACGAAGCATATACAACATAATGTAATCGGTTAACTATGAATTCGAAGCATAGACAATATAATGTCATTAACTTACCTTTTTGCTCTCAGCTTCAATGGCGGACATAGCGGCTTGTTGAGCAGCTTGAGCTTCCATTCTCTCTTGAGCTTGTTTCTTGGCTTGTTCTCCACTGTTGATATATAGAAAACGGTTATTATTATTTCAGAATGTCAGTTTATAAACATGTTAATGTATTTCTTACTTTTTAAAAACCATTACCATTAAAAGCGCGTTCACATAGGCAGATTTTGTCCAGCGTACTTATACACTAGGTTTTTCTACACTTCTCTATGAACAGAAAAGATCCGCGCGGAAAATCGAACGAAAAATACGCTAGTATGAAAGCCCTCAAGTGTGTGTAGAAAACGATGTATACGACATCTCAAGATTTACCCCTTAGATAAGCAATTATTTATTTTATGCGAATAAAAATTTCCTAAAAAAAAGTCCGAAGAATTTTCAATCTGCCGCCCTAAATTAACTGCCTGAAAATCTATTTATATGTCTCATACCCGAGCAAGTCAATAAGAGAAGGTGGTCTCTGCTCCTCAGTGTGGTCTATGCTCTCGTCAGGTGACACCTCTGCCTCCTCGCCTGATGATGGAGTGGTGCTAGTGATGATGGAGTGGTGCTAGTAAGCTATCTATCTATCACATACCCGAGCAAGTCAATAAGAGAAGGTGGTCTCTGCTCCTCAGTGTGGTCTATGCTCTCGTCAGGTGACACCTCCGCCTCCTCGCCTGATGATGGAGTGGTGCTAGTGATGATGGAGTGGTGCTAGTAAGCTATCTATCTATCTCATACCCGAGCAAGTCAATAAGAGAAGGTGGTCTCTGCTCCTCAGTGTGGTCTATGCTCTCGTCAGGTGACACCTCTGCCTCCTCGCCTGATGATGGAGTGGTGCTAGTGATGATGGAGTGGTGCTAGTAAGCTATCTATCTATCACATACCCGAGCAAGTCAATAAGAGAAGGTGGTCTCTGCTCCTCAGTGTGGTCTATGCTCTCGTCAGGTGACACCTCTGCCTCCTCGCCTGATGATGGAGTGGTGCTAGTGATGATGGAGTGGTGCTAGTAAGCTATCTATCTATCACATACCCGAGCAAGTCAATAAGAGAAGGTGGTCTCTGCTCCTCAGTGTGGTCTATGCTCTCGTCAGGTGACACCTCTGCCTCCTCGCCTGATGATGGAGTGGAAGTGCTGGGTGATTCGTGCGGCTTTACTTGTATCCTGAAATTGTGGGGGTAAGATTAATCGTTGTTTAATGTTTAATGTTTTTGGGTTAAGATGCTGCTTTGTTATGGTTAAGTCATAGAACAAAATAATATACATAAATATATTTATCCTCCTAATGTTATAAAAATAAGAAGTTTGGAGTCCAGTTTAAACGTGAAACCGCGGATGGAAGCTAGTTCACGCATCCAAAGTCATATTACTTAGTACTACGTCGTAGCTCGTAGCAAATGCGTAGTGCTACGCCGTAGCAGACACAAAAAATTTTCTGTGACCATAGGATTTGCGAAGCATTTTGTGACACTGAATCTTTTATTTGCCCGGCTTTCCTTTAACATTTTGTGAGAGATCGATATCGATAGTTACGGACAATGCAGACTGATATAGCTCTAAAATAAGGAAAGCATGGGTAAAATGAATTTACAGAGGTTGGGGTGCCATTTTTCCTATCAGCCGTCATTCAATGTCCATGTTTTTTGCTATTTAAGGGTTTTTAAACAAACTATACGTACTGTCCATTGTCTTCTTTAGTGATATCGAGTCCGAAAGCCGACACTTGCATCTGTCCGGTATCATCAGCTGGTGGTAACGCCGGCAGATGTCGAGAACCTGGTAGTTTTTAAATAAACAATATTAGAAATTGTCATAATAATGTAGATTTTTAATATGTGGGGTCAATAAAAAAGTTAAAATCGCAAAATGTGGCGCTTGAGCCCTTTTGCCTTTTTACCGTCGATATGTAGATTTTTGAGCTGAAAGTCCAGTTGAAAGTTTACAATCATAAAATGTATGTAGAAGAGGGACATAGGGGTAGCATATAAGGGCGTATGTAGGGTTCTACGTAAAAGAGTACAAGGGGGTAGCAAATAAGAGAGTATGTAAGGAGAGTGCGTAAGGCAGCATATAAGGCGAGTAGATAAGGGAGTACATAAGGGTGATTTTATAAGGAAAGTAAGTATTTGAGGGTGGTACATAAGGGTAATACGTAGGGGTGGTACAAAAGGGTGTACAAAAGTTACAAAAAAGTGTATTGTACTTTATAGCCATAGATTATAAAATTGGCTCCGAGTTTGAATTATAGGAACTTTTTGACGATTCGCCAAAAAACTTAGTTGAACCATTTTATTTCTTGGTATTAGTGACACATAAACAATGACAATATTCAACAATAAATTCACAAAAAACAACATTAAGTTATAGATGTTAAACGTTGCACAACATAGACTTTTCCTGTATAAAATGGTCAAAAATATGTCTTTATAAATAAAATAAAAACTGAGTTTGAGTCAGTGATCTATGAAGTTAATCAATATTGATGATTGAGATCATTTAGGTCTTAATAAACTTAAATTCGCATCTGGATCTTGAAATAAACCTGTTTTAATAATGGTTCTTTTAAGATTTTGCAAAAAGAATATTGAAAAAACTTTAAACTGTATGTATGTAAAAGTCAGAAAGTCTATAGAGGTAATGTTCCTTAAGTTCTTTTTTCAGTTTTCACGCTAAAACTACTTAACCGATCATCATGAAACTTTGTACACATATTCTTGATGGTGCTAGAATGAACATAGGATACTTTTAATCAACACTAGCTGAAGCTGTGACTATTAACTTTCAGTAACTCACGTGTAAAACAATTAAGTGTATTATGATTAAAATCAATTTTGAATAAGTAGCCACTGACTCTAAAACCATATAGGTATGTATAAGAATATTAGAATAACCTCATAACCTTGTTAGCTTACCTGTTACCCAAAAGCAGATTCGTTACACCATATAATGTTAACGCCAATTATTATAATTAATGATTATTAATGAACATAATTTTGAAAACATTAAGTAGGTGTTATATTGTTAAACCTGCGTTTGGCGATTTAGTGTTTCTTGTTGAAGCTGTTGGTAACTGTTGGAATAAAATAGCTTATTTATGAAACTCATATTTTTTATATTTATGAAAAAGACAGATTTTTCCATCTTTACCATCTTTATCTTGTGATAAATAAAATATATTATGTCAAGATATTTTATATACGGAATGATCTTATAGGTAGTAAACTAGTAAAAAATATGCTTCGATAGTTTAATTTCCTTTGAATTGTACAATACATACCTATAATCATGGTTTTAGTTTTGATTGAATGAACTTCTTAACTCTTTTGAGGATAAAAACTTTAGTTTTGAAAGCTTACAAGATTGTTTTTGTTTAAAAAAATCTTATTAAATCGTTTTTGTTTATAAAAGTAAACCGGCTATTTGCGGTATGCTCAAAGCGATATGGCTTCAGTAAGCCGTAGAAGTGAAAACATGATGTACACTTAGTTTAAAACCATCCAGTTATTAACATTATTTAATGATACTTTTAGATCAATCTTTATGTACTTTATTTATTTCTATATTGAAGTAGTTTCCACCAATGACCAACAACCATATTTGCGAAGCGCCACTCGTATATACCTTGTGTTGTGTCTTACTTTGTGTCGCTAGCAACCTGTGTCTCAACTGACCGATTTTCTCCTCCTCCGTAGGCTCTGGAGGCGGTTCATCCGTTTGAGGACCTCGCATCAGACCCAAGAGTACTCCGAATATATACCTGGAGAAATATAGGAGTTAGTTTCAGGTATTGTGGGGGTTTGGGGAGGAAGATTGTGTGCTGTTTCTTTTTTTGGAAGGCAGTGTAAGACTAAGCGATAGTAGTGCTGTTTCTATAGGTAATGCTTTACTGCTAATTTGGGTAGTCTAGTTAGGGAACTAAGAAGATTTCCAAACTATAAATATTTGAAAAAAAGATAAATAATCATTAATCGTGTATTTATATGTCGGAGGCGAACATCAAGGATGGCACTATCGTCCGACATCAGTTAGGGTAATCGTACAAAGAGATAACTCAAAGAAACTTAAACAAACTCAAAACTCAAACGTTTATTCAAATTGGTCAGAACAAAAGACAACCCCCAAAACGCCCGCCCTTCGCCACTTCCTATGTGTTTTGGCTGGGGAGAAGAAGTGGCGGAACAAACTCCCCAGCAACACATGTCTGTCTGTTAGGTTAGAAGAACCTTTACACTTTAATTTCAAACGACACTTTACAATTTACAATATGGATCTACAACGGTACTACAACACTAGGTAATAACACTAGATACACTAGACGTGACGTAAGGCAGTTTCGAGATGTGCGCAGCACGACGACTCGACCAAGCCTGAGCTCCGCGGACGCCACGCCGACCACCACTACTCTGCCAAGCGCGCCAAAATGTTGTTTCTCCGGAAACGCCACCAGAGGGCGCGCTTGCGTGACGTTTAGTGTCCGTACTATTGACAGTCTCCGACATATATAACACAGACAGTTAGTGTTTAAATGTCAAAATAACTTTAGAAGACACACATTTACATTTACAATACACAATCCCAAACTACGTAGTCGAATCTGGAGATGTTGCCTAGGTTGCAAAGGGATAAGGGCACAATGATCAACTAGACACAGACTATTGGTTTATGCCACTTCCTATAAAATACTTTGAAGTTCTAAGCATAAAGTCCCTACATATATAAAACTATATATTTAAACTCCTAATCTATGTGTAGAGAGTTTACATTGTTTTCGTGCTTAAGCATCTACTGAAGAATCTGTGCACTAAATAATTTGACACATATATCTATATATACATACATATATCTACAGACAGACATATTGCTTTATGTATGTATATACACATTTTTTTTACACACACATGCTTCATAAATCGGTGATTATAAAAATGTGAAAATAAAGAAGAAATAGCGTCAATGTGAATGGAAACAAAACTTTGGTGTATTTACATAGATATAGGAGATTTTTTTGACTTGTGACGTATGAAATATTAATGATAAAAGGAAAAAGTTTAAAAAATATCGTTCATTATGGCAACATTTGTAGTAATTTAGATTCAGTATTGCCATCTTTATCATATACTTGCTCAAAATCTGGTAAGATTTTCGACATAAGATTATTAACTTAAAGAAGATAAAATATTTTACTTTTTTACCGAAACTTAAATTTTTTTTATATTTAAAGTGACGTCACAAGCCAAAAAAAATCTCCAAACAACCACAATTTGAAATAGTGAAGCATTTACCAATGACTGTGCACCAAACGTAGCGTGTAACACAAACGTAAAATATCACTTATATATTCCTATGTCCTTCAAATATTAACCTTATACCATATAATCACGGAGTAAGGAAAAATGAGCGGAAATGCCATAATGCAGGTAGGTCAGGCGCCTTCTTCTAGATCAAATACGTACGGTTAGCATGACCGAAACGATCAGTTACGAGTGAATTAACTAGAAGTCATGGTTCTTCTAGACATCTGTCAACGATTTTTGGTATTACAAAAAATGGTCGGGTCCAAAGAAGGCGTGTAAGGGCGGAGACAGTAACGTTCCTCGTCCCCCGAACACCCGCATGTTGGCGCGCTACTTTCTTAGGACATTTTCCGTTATGGCATCTCCGCTATAATAGGTACGATGAATGAAAGAAAGTAATTAGTCCGTCTTTTAGATAACCCTAAAATAATGGACACGTATTTTTTCTTTTTCTCACAAGCAAATTACAACGAAAATATAACGCGTTTGAATTCTGTGTTACGTCATTTCTAAGTACAAATACACAGGCGTGACGTCACGAGCCAAACTCAATCTTTGTTGCGTTATAACTAAGTAAATATATAATGTTTTGTTAAAATCAAAAATACCTGTTCAATATTTACGGACTATTACGGACTAATAAGAATTCTTTTTGAACCCTATCATCACGCATATAGTTATTTTGTTCTCCATGCAATCATCTCCCGAGTCTTTTCCCAACTATGTTGGGGTCGGCTTCCAGTCTAACCGGATTCAGCTGAGTATCATTTTTACAAGGAGCGACTGCCTATCTGACCTCCTCAAACAAGTTACTCGGGCAACCCAATACCCCTTGGCTAGACTGGTGTCAGACTTACTGGCTTCTGACTACCCGTAACGACTGCCAAGGATGTTCAATGACAGCCGGGACAATTTAACCTATTTTAGTTTATTTCATAATATACACATTTATGGCCTTACTACAAAAACTTTTAAACGTCAGTTTAACACTTGTCTAAAAAAATGTCAGATTATGACGTTGAAATTTAGTGAGGTTAATTTTGCAGCCGTGTGAAATTTAGTGAGGTTTTTAAAAGTCGTGGTGGCCTAGTGGGCAAAGAACCAACCTCTCGAGTATGAGGGCGCGGGTTCGAATCCAGGTCAGGCAAGTACCAATGCAACTTTTCTAAGTTTGTATGTACTTTCTAAGTATATCTTAGACACCAATGGCTGGTAAAAAGGTGAAGGAAAACATCTTGAGGAAACCTGGACTATATAGTCTGAAATCACCAACCCGCATTGAGCAAGCGTGGTGATTAATGCTCAATCCTTCTCCGTGTGAGAGGAGGCCGCAGCCCAGCAGTGGGACGATAAATAGGCTGTAACTAACTAATTTTGCAGCCACAATTTTTTTAGACAAGTGTTCAACAGATGTTTAAGTTTTTTTTGTAGTCATTAAGGTTCAAAATCTTACCTGACAACGACAAGAACTCCGTAGCCCAAATAATAGAATAAATAGAAGAACATTTTGAAGAAGCCTACAGCTAACTCTGCGGGTGGCATTTGTTGCATGTCTGCGATTTTCTGCTTTATGTTCGAAGGGGATAGGGACGAGAATGCTGTGGCAACGCCGTCTTTCACTGATTGGAGACCGCGACGGAATGGATCTTTGCCGGCTCTGAAATTGGTAAGTAAGTTTAGTGAAGTTGACCTCTAACAATTTCTATAAGCTACCTATTTGTTGATCTGCGACCAGAGATAGAATTTTGCTCCATATCAATTATGTCCAAAAAGAATGTCCAATTGCAAAACAATTAGATAGCTATAAGAAATAGCAGTAGGTATTAAAAATCTTGGGTTTGTTTATACATAGAAATATGGAATACATAGAAAGCTATACTAATATTATAAAGTGAATTCTGTATGTTTTTTTTTGAACACGCTTGTCTCAAAAAATACTCGTCTGATTTGAAAAATTATTTCAGTGTTAGATAGCCCACTTATCGATGAGACTATAGGCTACTTTTTAACAGGATGCGCGAAGAATTTCCATCAGAACGCGGGCAAAACTACTGGCGAAAGCATTAGTACCAATAAAAACCCACCTCTCATCATCATCATCACCCATATACATGTAACTAGCCTCCCTATTCTTCGTCCCACCAACAGACTCTTCCGAAGCCGCCATGAGACCGGAAGCGTGGGTCATTTCAAAAATGGCGTCTTCACAGAAGTTCACAAAAGCCTCCAACTTCTCTTTATCACCACCTTCTGTGACGATGCTGTAGAAGAATGCGCGTTTGGATTCCTGCAGAAGACAGAAGAAGGTAAAGAAGATTAGTTTTGGTGTTGAATAAGATTTTTGTTTAAAGGTAAACAATATTGATATGTCTTGTTACACAAATAAATTTTAAACAAACAAACTACTGCTAAAAATTATGCTCAAATTGATTAAGTCATTCATTCAATTCAATACTTTGAATGAACTGTCAAAAACGGTTACTTTCTATGATGCAACTTGTATGAAAATGTGAATAATGACGTCACAGTTTTTCACGTTAAGTTGTATACTTATTTTACTATTATCAATAATAAAAAGAAAATATACATTTTCCATCAAAAGATAAATTAAAGTGTTTTTATTTCAAAACGCTTTACCGAATGAATCTTTCTTTCTCGTCAATATATTATCTAAAACCTTCTCCCAAGTCTGATAAGTATTATGCTGAAAGCCGCATCAAAATACATACAGCAAACGTGACATAATCGCTTACAAACAGACACACACGTCAAACTTAAAACCTCTTTTTTTGAAGTCGGCTAAAATGCCTTCTACGCTGACGACTAAAAGTTTACCTAGCACTTTAAATAAATACCTTAATCTGCGGCTTCTCCCACTGTTCGATGTTAGACTCCTTGATCTCGAAGTAGACTCGCTCGATGCGCTTGGAGCCGCCCATGATCTCGATGCGGCCCAGGAATGGTTCGAAGTAGTTCAGCACTGAACCTGCTGTTTCTAGGAAACGGGCGAGTCTGGTGGAAGATTATATAGTAAGTAAATGACTGATATTAATTTTTACAATAGTTTTTTAAACAAAGTGAAAAGACAAGAATGTTTTAAATTAAAATCATATTTTGCTGGTCAATTTCAGCCTTTATCCCAATTTAATTTGTGACTGACATCATACTGTGACATCATATTTTCTTCCTTACTATATACCTACTATTAGACGTCATCTTATTAGTAAACTTCTACACTGCGATTTGTCATTTTCAAGTGGTTGAAGTTCAATAAGAAAGTAAATTCTTGCACATAATTTAGAAAGAGATCAGATTTCTTTAATGAAGATAAGTTCTCGCATCGTGCTCTCAGTGACGAAAAAATATCTGTTATAATAAGTGCTTGTAACTATTCTTTTATTATTTTATATCATTTGTTTTTAATAATCGTTGTTTTGGATAAAATCATCAATTATTTTTTCAACTGATTCTTGCCAAGTAAGGGTAACACGTTCAAAATCGTGCAAAAACACGCCATTTTTCAGATTAAGGACTATTCTAGAACTTTCTAACTCACCTAGGCTCATTAGGCATATGCTCCGACAGATTGGTGAGCAAAACTGCCAAGTTGAAGCCAATCTCCTTGGCGGGCTCGTGGAAACGGTCGCAGAAACCAATGTAGTCTAACTTGCCATCATGGTTGGTTTCACAGCAAGCCAGGAGGAACTCGATTTCTTCGCTGTTGGGGAAATAATGGGTTGGTGAATCGATTAAATTGGTGAGGAGTATCGATAACTTATTTATTTTTTGAATAAGGCCGTCATTCTGAAGTAGATTTACATCTGGTCTCATCGGTAATCTACTTTTTTTTGCTTTGTTTTCGATAACGTTTTTCGACATTAAAAATTTTCTAAAACTGTTTCTTTTATGGCACGTACATGTACGAACATACATATTATGCAATGTTCAACACACCTCTATTATTTTGTTTTTTTTTTGTACGACCCATTTTAACCCAGTTTTATTTTAGACCCAAGACCTTTCAACCTGTATCTCGTATTTGATCTTCTCTGCGAAAGATTGGTTGATAGTACTTCAAGCACATACATTGCAAGATTAACCCACAAAACTTATAAAACAAAAAAAACTCACGGAGTATAACTTTTCTGCTGTTCCATCTTCTCCTTAAAGTCCTTCGGCAGGACCCATCCATCATTATTGGCGTCGATCTCCTGGAAGCTGGCGCTGGAAGTCAGGTCCTTCAGCTTCAGGAACATGTCGAAGTATTTCAGGATCAACTCTACGTTGGAGGCTGATTCCACTAGAGTGTCCACCATTTGTTTGCCGATTGTACCTGGGAGAGAAGGAATGGGTGTTATGTAACTTAAAATAATAATTTTCTTATACCTTCAATAACTAAAATCGATCTATGTGGTTGTAAATGACTTTAGTCTTGAATATTTGTCATAAGACTAAGTTTAATCTAACACTTTGTATAGTGAGCGAGACAACAATCTTTAGGGTACATTTTTTTGTTTAAATCAAACTTCTAAATAAAATACGGCCGTTTCCAGTAAAAGGTGCATATTTAAATATACTCAAAGCAATCTAAAGGATTTCAGGATCAAAAATCATCAGTTCTCCATTAATAATAAAAGGATAATGCTATTGTCTTTACTACAAAGACAGTAATCATTTGTATTTTTTTATCGAGCGAACCACATCAAAATCGTTTCATCCAAACGTGAGATAATCGCGCTCAGATACACGGGTCAAACTCAAAACCGCCATTTTTAAAGTCGTTTAAAAATTCACAACCACTTACCATTAACAACGTTTCCTTCAAGCATGGACAGCATCATGGTGATCATGTCCTTCTGAAGATTGAGGAGTTCCTTCAGCAGGTCCACTTGGGAGGAGTGCTTGGACAACTTGTCCTGCATGTGGGAGAACAGGAACAGGAAACCGCCTACTGCGTCCCATAACCTGAGGGTAAAATTATATAATTTGATAATATGTAGGTTAGGTACGTACTGATATCATGAAGCTGAAGAGTTTATTTGCTTGAACGCGATAATTTCAGTACTTTTTTAGATAAACATTTGTTTTCGAGAAAGGCTGTAACTACTTTTTTATCCCAGGGGACTTAAAAGCTTATTTGCCGGATTTCAATTTCTCTAAGATTGAAAAGGACTAAAAGTGCTGAAGTTGACTTGATAATATTAACTCGTAGGCTAACAATAGCTTCAGGGCGTCAAAAATATATTCTATAACAAGAGTTTTTGCTTTACTTAAGTTAAATATTTATCGATGACAACTTAAAAGCTAACACACTATATTCGCTATTGGGTATGAATAAATTTACCAGTGACGCCAAAAAACTAAAATTAAATGAATAAATCACAAAATAAATAATATTTATACCTAGAGTGAGCCAAAGCCTGTTGGTTCTGCGTACAGGGTCCCTGTATGACTTCAGTGAGGGTGTTGAACACTTGCGAAGCGACGCCTATCGCTTTGAAGAAGTTAGCTTTGCCGGCTGGGTCGATCAGTTCCTGGAAGAAATGAAGTTCATTCGTAAGATAAAAATATGATACATCCTACTAATATTATAAACGCGAAAGTTTGTATGTATGGATGTATGGATGTTTGTTACTCTTTCACGCAAAAACTACTGAATGGATTTTAATGAAACTTTACAATAATATAGCTTATACATCAGAATAACACATAGGCTACAATTTGTAAACATATTGTTCGAAATACTAAACCTGCGCAGACGAAGTCGCGGGCACCAGCTAGTATATGATATGCGTATTGGGCAACTATATGTGTGAAAGTACCAGTACTATTCGGGATCTAAGCCTTAGCAAACGTGCGTCTTTTGCAAGTTAACTAAAGTCCCTAAAATTATATTTATCTTCCAATTGAAATATGTATGAGAGAAGCTTAATGTGCTGACCTCGGTACAGGTACCAAAGAAATTGTGTGTTTTGTAGAAAGGGTGTAACACCTTCTTTATGTAGTACTTACTTTATAAGATTTTTAATCATATATGTAATTTATTGTCTTTGAAATAAACGCGTGTGTGTCTTTTGTCATAAAATGGTGTCCCAATGATTTCAGAAACAAAAATAAAATTCCATACTTTTCTCCAAGTCTTATTTCACTATTTTCCCTTTACAAGTGATGATCACATACCTTGCTAGAGTAATGCCAGTAGAAGTCCATGATGGACTCCTGCAGCCGCAGCAGGTAGTCCACCGTGCAGATCACATACCTTGCTAGAGTAATGCCAGTAGAAGTCCATGATGGACTCCTGCAGCCGCAGCAGGTAGTCCACCGTGCAGATCACATACCTTGCTAGAGTAATGCCAGTAGAAGTCCATGATGGACTCCTGCAGCCGCAGCAGGTAGTCCACCGTGCAGATCACATACCTTGCTAGAGTAATGCCAGTAGAAGTCCATGATGGACTCCTGCAGCCGCAGCAGGTAGTCCACCGTGCAGATCACATACCTTGCTAGAGTAATGCCAGTAGAAGTCCATGATGGACTCCTGCAGCCGCAGCAGGTAGTCCACCGTGCAGATCACATACCTTGCTAGAGTAATGCCAGTAGAAGTCCATGATGGACTCCTGCAGCCGCAGCAGGTAGTCCACCGTGCAGATCACATACCTTGCTAGAGTAATGCCAGTAGAAGTCCATGATGGACTCCTGCAGCCGCAGCAGGTAGTCCACCGTGCAGATCACCACGTTCACCGTCGTCGTGTTGCCCGCCTGAGTTCGCAAGTAGTTCTGCCAGTCTACACATAGATTTTAGATTTGTTATTTGATATAAGGCTTTGATTTGAATTAACAATAGTGTAACGTACAAGTCCTACAATATAATCGGTCGAAAAATCTTAGCCAGATAGTCCCACAAAAAATCGACCTGATTGTCTGTCCTACAAAATATCTGACGTGGGCGTTCAGCTTTAGCGATCAAATTATCCTGAGTTGCCATTTTCCTACAAAATTAGAATCCTCTATTTCTATTATAGAAGCTTTTAGAAGCCATAAGTATGAAAAGTGTCACAAAACCACGGTTATGTCGTAATTATAAAAAACTTACAAATTAGGCATGTATGTGAAGTATAAATAAACAATACAGACCCAGGTTATGTCCTTCACAAGTAAGCTGTATGAAGCGAAAGAGTGCGCAGGTGAACTCCGCGTCGTGCATGTTCTTCTCACCCGCCGCGCCCTCCAGACCCACGCCCAGACCTGACAACATTATATACAGGATTATTAGTATTCGGAACAAATTACTCTTCATAGGACGTACGTACAATTGATCATAAAGTTAAACATTAGAGCATTTTAGTGTTTCTCCACGTTTCGGAAGGCAGGATAAACTGGTAGGTTCTGTCTGTCATTTGTACGTCCATAGCAGTTGGTACGGATGTAGTCAGACGCTGGAAAGTCTAACAAGAGCTTTCATAGCTAAGGTAACTGAGGTCAGATAGGCAGTCGCTCCATGTAAAACACTAGTACTCACATATACAACATAGTTGGGAAAAGACAGATGATGGAATCTTGCAACTACTATGACTTATTTGAATTAAAAACATTGGACTTTTATTGCACTTACTTTGTTCTTAATAAGTCTCATAGTTTCTTTTTTCACGTTTAGATTCTCCGGTTAATGTTTCGCGGGACCTAATTTAAGATGTTTCTAAAAGTAATAAATAAAACCACTACAAACCTTCAGCCTTAGTATTCCTCTCGAAGGCGTCGAGATCGAGCACGGAGCAGGAGTTCATGAGACCGGCGATGGACGTGAAGAAGCCCACGTCTTTCTTGTCTTTCAGGTGATTCAGCATACCCTGGAAAATGATCATGGGAATTGCAATGAGATTTTGGTTAACGTAAACATATTTTGCGGATATAGGCTCAGATGCTTAGGCTTCCAATAAAAAGAAGTTATTATTATTTAAAATCCAAATCAAGTGCCACTTTTCTAAAATGCAAATTGGTATTAAAAAAAATAGTTTAAGACGCTAACCTAGTGGCAACCGTGTTTTTAATAATATGATAAAGTTTGCATTTTTGAAGATAGCCATTTGAAGTCAAGTGGCTTACTTCATAAGTGCATAGTTTTTAGGCGGAAACTGTACCGCCGATTTTTGGATCCTTTTTAGGAAAAACTAATTCTTAGTAGTTTAAAATTGGTCCTCTTCCTCTACATAGTCTTTAAGGTTCATTGGGGGTCCATTATTTAAGGAACTATTTTCCCAGGTGATCCTACACAATCTACTCACCATCTGTATATCAATATTGCCTCCCCTGAGTATACTGATGCCTAGCTGTAGCGTCTTCATCACCATCTCGCTGGGTAGGCCCTTGGACGCTGATATGTGGAGTAACACCATCTCTGCCACGCCGCGGTCGGCTAAACGCGCTTGGTGGAATAGTAGCTTTTGTTTCTCCATTTCTTGTTCCTGGTTGTGAGAAATGGGAGTTAATCAACACTTATATTTTAAAGAAGAGTTTTTTGGTTTCAACAAGCTTTTCATGGTAAACTTTGATCTCATTTGACACAAAATAATTAGTGCTAGTAGGACCTTCCTCTATTAATAGGTTATTATTTATCGAGGAAGTTGTCTGGGTGCGAAAAGTATCTCTCGAGAGACGTGGGTGGAACCGTAGGTTGATATAAAATAAAGCAAAAGTAACTTGCACATCGCCTAAGATAACCGCTAAGAAGATGAATTTTAGTTTAGAGAAAGTTCATAATATCTTTCTGCCGTGGGTTTCCCTTAGAAATAATTAAAAAGTTCAAAACGGCCTATTTCAGATAACTAAAAATACATACCATAAACATATCCACTGTTTTCTGCATGTAACATACAATAAGTTTTTAAGACCACCACCATAAAATAACCAGATAATCTACAGTACATTCAAATTACCACCCTATGTTTACCGCAATAAAGTCTAAATTGCAATAACTCACGTGTATACTAGCTCTGCCCTCGTCCTCAGCCTCAGCTTCTCCACCCCCCTCCTCTTCTTCCCCGCCCCCTTCTTCCTCTTCTTCTCCGCAAGACTTCGCTATGATGTGTGCGTAGGACATGTAAAGAGGATCCTCCTGTAAAACGGTAAGTAAATGTACATTTTTAACTTTTCTTAATGTACCCATATTACGCTATTCGAATTTATACATTGTTTGCTATCAGATAGAACCTTACATTTTAGGGATAGGGTTGAAAATTTATTGAAGAAGTTTGACGGATTGTAGCATTGTAGCTCGATGGGCTGGCGTCTGTACTGATCTTTAGTTCTAGGCCAATACGACACTGATTTATAACTTAGTCAAGTCAAGACCTTATTTATTAGTAAGCTGTTGCATGAGTAATTTCTGATACATAAGCATCATTTAGCTGTTGTCTTCATCGCGGTCTGTCTGAGTGCCGACCTCCGGCTTTGGCCGACTAAAACTTCGTAGATTTTTTGAATGGACTGTGTATAGATAGGACATACCTGCAGAACCCCGGACCTCTCGGTCATGGCGCCGCGGCAGAAGGTCGTCACCAGCTGCGTGAGAGGGTCAGGCTTCTCGCCTTCTTCCACCACATCACAATATTACTGTAATATCTAGAGTAGGACATACCTGCAGAGCCCCGGACCTCTCGGTCATGGCGCCGCGGCAGAAGGTCGTCACCAGCTGCGTGAGAGGGTCAGGCTTCTCGCCTTCTTCCACCACATCACAATATTACTGTAATATCTAGAGTAGGACATACCTGCAGAGCCCCGGACCTCTCGGTCATGGCGCCGCGGCAGAAGGTCGTCACCAGCTGCGTGAGAGGGTCAGGCTTCTCGCCTTCTTCCACCACATCACAATATTACTGTAATATCTAGAGTAGGACATACCTGCAGAGCCCCGGACCTCTCGGTCATGGCGCCGCGGCAGAAGGTCGTCACCAGCTGCGTGAGAGGGTCAGGCTTCTCGCCTTCTTCCACCACATCACAATATTACTGTAATATCTAGAGTAGGACATACCTGCAGAGCCCCGGACCTCTCGGTCATGGCGCCGCGGCAGAAGGTCGTCACCAGCTGCGTGAGAGGGTCAGGCTTCTCGCCTTCTTCCACCACATCACAATATTACTGTAATATCTAGAGTAGGACATACCTGCAGAGCCCCGGACCTCTCGGTCATGGCGCCGCGGCAGAAGGTCGTCACCAGCTGCGTGAGAGGGTCAGGCTTCTCGCCTTCTTCCACCACATCACTCTTCTTTAGTTCAGCATCTTCGAATGATTGCTGGAAACCAGTGGGTTTGTTAATTCCTCATATCCGATGGTAAACTTGTCCCTAATTTTCTCCTAACATCGTTCTCGCTCTAGCAGATTTTCCGATCGGCTTTTCGATACAAACAAATGATAACTGCCAGAACAAACCATGAAAGTGCGGCAGGTTTATTTCACGTAAAAAAACCGAGTGTGTCAAAAGATGCTTTTGTAAAATAAGTGTTTTGTAACAGTGATTGCATGAATTTTAAGCAAATTGTCCGGTATCCTTAAACTAGGTCGAAAATTTTAAGCAGTTCAAAATTACGATTCTGAAGCAAGTCTCAGTTTTTTGACCGAAGACATTTATACATTGCATACATTACATAATGTACTACATATGTTTACATAATATACGCTACATATATGTACATTAAATATTGTTTTTTTTTAACTGTGAACTTACAGTAAGATCTTCTATCATGACTTCCTGGCCAATGTTCTCCTCTTCCAACCAGAGCTCGTAGTACGTGCGAGCGAAGATGTTACATGCACGATGTCTGTAATATAATTTACTGTATTAACAGTGTGTTCCAAACGGTATTTTGTTGGGTAGAGGCGAAGGCCAATTATACAACTTGGGAAAAGTAAGCCTTTTTGAAATGATGCATTTGGTCCGCTAGTAAAAAAACATGCTGGAGAAAATCCATGCACCAAGCTTAATGCTAAGACGACCAAACTAAGTTAGTTAAACTGATTGAATTTATGTTGTTCACCATCCTGCATTTGAAAGGCGAAATTACCAAAACACGGCGCACTCCGTCTAGACAGTCTATCAAATAGGAACAAATTGCGTGTAAACATTTTTTTACATCATTTGAACAACCAGCACTGGACATTTCTCCGACTCTTACATATTCTTATTCTATTTTTTATTGCAATCTCATCAGGACAACCTTATATGACGTCTGTATGTTCACAGTTGCCCCTATCTACCTACCGACTCATCTTATAAAGATGTGTAGACCGCAAACACGCGATCGCGGCACGTTTTCTAGCGGCGCATAGCACGCGCTTCCACACGTCCGAGCGTTGTCGCGGCTTCGTCGCCTACATCCGTAGCAGCATGCGCAATCGTATTCACGTACAACTTTTGTAAAAGTTTGTTTGTCTGTCTGTCCGTTTGAATAGGTTCACGAGGTCAGAATGTAGATTTCAGGAAAACTCAATTTCAAGTTATAAAGATCACACATCAAACACGCACACATAAAACGAGTTACGTGCGTCATATTAGTCTAAATTAATTAATTTATTTATGTCGATTGTTCAATCAATCGATAGATACATAAATTCAAGTTTTGTAGACACAGTATTATTATTTTTGTCTGCATTTGTTTATTATTTTCATTTACGGTTAGTAGGTACACAACATCCACACAGCACACGGTCACACTAAAGATCTCTACAGAGAGGATACCTAAACCGATCGATAATCAGTCAGCGGACTGATAAATTGATCAATCAAATGATTGATACATTTATCAACCGGTTGACTGATAAATATATTAACTGATTGATTGGTCATTAATCGATTGATTGATAGTGTAATCCACTTTATATTTTTTTTTCAAAGTACTTATTTGTTATTTTCATCTACTAGTTAGTATACAACATTCACACGGCACACTATAAGGACCTCGGCAGAGAGTGCAGTGAAGTTTGTCGGAAGCACGCGATGACGGCGCGCTTGCGTTGTATCGACACCACGGAGCGATACACGTTCTTACTCATTTGTTGGGGGTGGTCGATCTATGGCGGGGTACATAGTGTAAATAAATAAATATATAAATTGTAATTTATATGATAATCCAAAAGTTTAGGTTACATTTAGTATTTAGGTATGAATATAACAAAATATTTTTGTAAACTGCATAAATTAAAGTTTTCGATATTTGAAAAAAAAATCTGAAGTGATAGTTAACTTGAATAACTTACACATTTTATATGCAGTAAATTATCTTACATAGTAAAAAAAATATTAAAATAATAAATACGTCATACAGGTAGTCAATATTGGCGAAAAACGGACATTGTTTGAAGAATTTTGACTTTACTTTTACACACAACATAAAAAACCAAAACAGTAAAAACTTACCATATGCAATCCGAAAAGCACTTTACTCATAGCGACAATCCTTTCGACGGTATCATCAATAATCTTGGCCTTATTTTCAGCAGTTTCCACTGTTATATTACTCTTGCTTTTTGAACCTAACTTGCTATATAAGTAATGCTGCCAAGACATTTCGTCAGCTGGATCTATTTTGTCCGGAAGTGTTAGCTGGGTCTTCGCGAATTCGGCCACATCTTGTTCGGACATTTTCTGTGGGTTCAATAATGTGGCGAATGGGTTAATATTTTTGTTTTTGTGGATTAACTTATAGCTAAGGTGCGGTTTGTGGATGAAGCGGGTCGTGGAGAGTGGATAGCGAAATTCTTCGATGTCTAAATCTAGTAGATACTTAAATTTAACAAGATCTATATAAAAATATATTATAAAAGCACGTCGTTTTAGTTACTATTTAATTAAAACGCAAGATCGGCTTAACCGATTTGGGTGAAAATTGGTCGAGAAATATCAGATTTCAACGATTTTGATTGCTTTTTGTAACATTCAGCGATTATTAAATACTGCTGGACACCGACGTCTGATCCGAATTCCATGGTAGGTATGCCAATTTAACATCATACTGTGATCATTCATCTTGATAATAGTAAGCCCTCAGTTCACGAAGCTAGGTATGGGCGATGTTAAATGGACCTTTTAAACAGTTACTACAATGCAGGTATTAATCAAATTAAATATTTAATTAAAAATAATTTATAATTAAAAATAATCATAAAAATATAGATCGGAAATGGTTTGCACTGTTTATGAATACTATTTTATGATTAGTGTAAAACGATTTTTTAAATAGGTTTATGCTTTTTGTAGTGCCAGAGTTAGGTAGAATCAACTTAATGTATCTGGTATGAGGTTAAAAAGTGCTGGGTGCCAAAGTAGGAATATCAAGACAATAAGTATTGCCAAGTGGGTTCATGTTCGGGTGCCAAGATAGAAAACCAGGTGCAAAGGAAAAAGTGTATGGTTGAAGGATTTAAATCGTCGGACATCAAACATGATATATAGGCAACTTCTCCATAATTCAGTTTGGGCATCACACAGGATAGTGTTGTATATATGGATTTCACTCATCTGTATATCAAACTCTGGTAAATTTACAAGATGAACGCAAAAAAACCATGCCGTATTCAAAAACAGTGCAAACTATTCAGCGATCCACAATAAAAATAAAAAAGATGGTATTAATGAGGGCATATATTACCTTGAGGGTCCCTACCTTCAGGAACCTGTCTTTACAATGCTGTACCAGTTCTTGTTCTCTACCAGCGAATAGGTTTAGGCCAACTGGTAACAACCTCTTGAGACAAGCAACCATTAGGGAGGCTTGAACTTCCTTGTCTTTATCTCGCTTCTTATCACGGTGCTTCTTCTTTTTCTGCGTATAATAATATATAAAGTATATTAGTAAACTATCAGCTGTTTCAAGTATATAAATGATAGATGACACGGGAAGCGGCTAACGGTCGTTACCAATATTCACGTTACCAGAGATAGGAAGACAGCAAATCAACAGGTTTAGGTACCTGTGACATTACTAAAAGCGGTATCGATATGCTAGACACAAATAAATGATACAATTCTTTCGGAGAGCTAGTTAACACTATACATTTGATATGGTAGTGTCTTTGTTGATTTGTTTAAATGATCTGATATGTAATGTATGGTGTGATACTAACTTATAACGTAAAACAATGAACGTGCGGCAAATAATAATTATTATCAAATTCAGTCTGTTACAACTAGAATTTTCTACAAAACGAATATAGCAAGGAAGTCTATAACACTCGAGGTAAAAAAAGCCAATCAATCAAATGAAATACCAAAACAAATACGTAGAAAAACAGTACAGATAAATGAATACCGAGGTATAGATTGATAAATAATTATAAATAGTGCCTTACATAAATTGTAATCAGGAAAGACATAAAACAAAAACAACAGTCTGTGTGTAATAGTGTTCAGTAAAAGCTCAATCAATCACACGGTTGATCAATCTACAAGTTTATCAATCATAAGATTGATAACAGATTTTAAGGGTAAATAATTTAAAGGATTTAAAGGGGAGTTAAATGGTAGAAAATAGATCAGTTTATTGTATTTGTTATCTGTATATCATGTAAAACCTCTTTCTTATTGATGTGTCTGGAATACTTACGAAAGCTTTCATCTAGAGAAAAAATATTAATTAGTGACATGATGATGAGTTTTGTTATTTTGTTATTAACTATGATTTTGGGAACAGAATTGATTATTCACATATTTAAGGCTCGAGCAGACCGGATGCGTATGCGTAACCACGTCGTAGTCACGCGCGTAGTTACGGCGTAACCATGACTTGTAATGTATGGAAATGTATGAGACAGGCCACACCTCTTGCGTAACGTAGACGTGCGCGTAACTACGCGCGTGACTACGCTTACGTCTACGCATACGCATCCGGTCTGCTGGAGCCTTTAAGTAAAAATAGAATGATTTTATAATACATAAGTTTTATTTATGCTAAGAATTTTCTTTCTAATTTATTAATTTAAAATGAAATATGTTTAAGGTTATTAAACGGTTCATTTCATGTTATAAACAATGAATGACAATACCTTTCCACCACCTTGAGGAGTACCGTCTGTCACTGCTGTCACTCTTCTTGTTGCTGTTGGCATGATCAGCACCTGCAATAAAATAATGGATTAAAAATCAAGTTCGGTGACAAAGAAAACAGGGAGGGATCAATTACAAACTTTAAGAGCAAGTTAATTTCGTCGTATAGTAGTAAAGTAGTAGTCAGTAAAATGTTTTTGACATCAATAAGATAATACCCATAAATAGATATTGTAAGCTTGCTGACCGAAGAAACTCCAAATGAAATTACCAAAACAAACAAAAAAACTTACCATGTTATCTATCTCGTTGGCAGAGATAAAGTTCTGTTCCTCCTTCAAGAAGTACTGACTCTTCGACCAGATGTTGAAGATTTCAGCCACGTGGTTGTATAGCTCTTCCGCCTCTGTATATGGATAATTTGTTTACATATAAATATATAAATAAATATAGACAACTCACAGAGATATTATCTTTTTAGCACTAAAAGGTGCAATGCAAAATATTTAACTATGCAGTTTATAAACAAACGAGTGCATCAAAAATGTATTTATTAGTATGTAAACAATGTTTCAATGTTTCAATGAACCGGTTGATTGATAACCCTGCTTCAATTTATTGATTTACATATTGAAAATTATCTACTGCTTCAATTGATTAATTGATTGCCAACAAACCTGGAACATTGTTCCTCAACCAGTGGTTCCTCTGAAGGTCCACATATTTGATCAGCAATGGATAGAAGGAGTAGATATCTCTCACTAGCAGCTGCCAGTCTTCTTGTATCTGAGACTCCACTTGCGATGTATCGTCGGTTGATGACTGAAAGATAAAGGGTTAATGTGAATGTTATAGCATGTATGTATGTATTTTGTATATTATATTTTTAATATTGTTTACCAAATAAAATAAAAACCAAAAATTTAATAAAAAATCTTATTTTAGTGAGGTAAACTTTTGAAGTCTTCTGATCGTCGAAAGTATGTACCTATTTTGACTTACTGAAATACTGATTTTGTTACATTGACATTTTAAAATATATAATATATGTGGTTTTTATGTCACTTTTAAATCATCAAAATTATTTCATCTTTTCATTATTTGATTTCTTATCACTTTGCTTTACCTTATTTTTACATGCACGCAGACAGATCAATTCTGATATTCTATTCTACCTTATTTTACCTTAACACTTACTTTACACAGTAGTGTTATTATTATAAAAACTTCAAAGAATGACAAAAATCGCCATTTTTTTTTTCTTAAAACACATTTAGTATTAACTTAAGATTCGTATAATAACATAGTATATTACCTTAATAAACCCTCTCAAACTCTCCTCCTTATGGAACATATTATCAGTTCGCTTTCGCACTCTCTCAGCGAGCGGCAGGAACGAATCTCTCAGCAATTCTTCCGAACTATTGATAATAATCTGCTGTGTGTACGTCGCGATGCGAGTCATCCAAGGAGCGTTTTCGTTACCTATGTTCTTTTTAATGAGTTTTAATACGTTTTTCAGGAGTTGGTTCATGTGTTCTGCTGTTACCATTGTTACGTGGTTTCTGTGAAAATATGGGGATAATTAAAAATCGAGTTTTATTATTAAAGTGTAATCATGAAGAGTATTGATTTATAGAGGATCTAGTGATTAATTAATGGAGTAATTGATCGATAACATTAATTTCAGAAATAATATCATTAAGACATATTTTGTTCAAATCAAATAAAGTTTTTTATATGACGGGCACCTTAAGTGATTACAAAACTTTTGTAACGGATTTTACGGGTGTTTTTACGTATTATAATTATTAATTTGATGCACAAAAGAAAAACTGCAGATGCCTACAATCTGTTAAACTTTAAGTGTACTTATTCCAGTGACTTTTACTTATTTCTTCTTGAAGAGCTAGCTTGCAAAGAGAAAACTGGACGTCACAGTGATCCTTAAAACTCTAAATATAGGCAAATGAAACTTTAGTATTTAAGATAATGTATTTATGAACTTACCCGCCAGTAGGAGTAACATTATCAGGCCCCTGCGCCCACCAGAACGGCAGATACGAACAAAGTAAAGGCAACACCACATCGATGATATGCGGCGCTTCATTGTACGTCTTGTCGGACTCTACGAATTGATCCACTTCGCCTAGTATCGTCTCTAACGTAGGCATGCACTGTTCCATTTTCTGCATTATGTCTGGGGAATAGAGGTGGGTTTTTAATGTGCGGTTCATTTGTTTTTTAATCTTGTATTTATTAGGTTTGGTGAAGTACGTCAATAATTTTTTTTTGAGAGTAAAAGGCTCCGAGTTTTACACGAGGTTTCAAGATAACATTTCAGGGAGAAATTATGGTTAGGTATAGGTAGGTATGCTACGGCCTAAATATTCATATAAAATATTTTTTTCACTAAATTGAATTTTAATAAAGGCGAGATTTCACTATTGTGCGGCACTGTGAAGCACACAATGTTTCATCTGGTGTACTCGCTCTACAATCAGTAACAAATTGGGTGTGAACATTTCTGAAGACATATACTAGCAGTAGACCAAAGCGTACACATTTTCTGTTCGCAAACAATATTGGTATAATCTCGGGATACCTAAGTATATAAGACAAGCTTTTAAGGCAAAACATAAAGCATCTTTTAGTCTTTTCCTGGTTAAATTTCTAAAGATATTTCAGTTTACTCCCAAATTGTTTACTTAATTACCAAAAAAAAATTCAATTTACTTACCAAAAAATTAATAATAACTACATTTTTTTTTCCAACTAACCTTGAGCTTCCAAAGAATGGTCAGCGATCCTGTTGAGCAAGGAGAACTGGTTGTGCTTGTTCAGGTGAGGCTCCAAGAACGCCACCGGGAATGTCGAACTGAAGGCTCCGAGACATGAACCCTGGAATAAAGGAATTTGTACTTTATTGCTATGCAGTCAGAGTCTAATCTTCAATATTAGGTATTATAAAAGTGATAACAGTCCTTTTTGAAATGTGCAGAGGTTGCAAAGGATTAAGTAAAAATAATTGTCATCATCATTACTAGGAGTAATTACTCCTACTGACGCATTTCATAATAGCAAATTGAATACTTCTTACTATACCATTTTCTCAGTAAAAAACTTGATACTTGTTGTCCTGATATACCCAAAGGTTCTCATTTTCTTATATGCACTGATATTGTTATTTTCGGTTATTGTAGGCAGTCTTTTAGATATGTATCTATTTCTTAACAATATAGGCTATGTCATCCGGGGATAGCGCCCCAACAGTGATATATTTTTTTGATTCAGTTCGGTAATTAGTGCAAAAACAAGCAAAAACGTTTTTCCTCTTTATAATTAACTATAGATAAACTTACCAAAGCCGGTTTATGCCTCTCAATCTCAGTCTTGAGGTACTTTCTGTCGTGCGTGAGCGTCGCGTCCGTGCCGAGCGCGTAGAGAGAGCCCAACATCTTGTACGACGCCACTTGAATCTCGTCCACTGTTGGACAAAATAAAACATTTATATAAGAAGGAATTGTTATATACCTATACCAAATTTTGTTATGTGCTGTGCCCGACAGGGTCCATAATTGTGACTGATTTACATAGATATATATTGTACCAACAAAACATTTTACTACAGTCTATTATATATCTATTATATATCCCCAAAGTACAAGGTTCAATGTTGATTGGGTCTGTAAATAAACTATATAAAGAAAAATAAAACAGTACTAAGAAGGAAACAGAACAGGAGGATTATAAACCTTTATTTAGTTATAAGCAAATTCGGGCTGACTTTGTAGTTAAGAATAAAGAAATTTTGTGTACACGAGTAAAATGTTATCACCATTGCCATTAAATATTTATTGCACTCTTATAAATATAGAAAATAAATATTAAAAAATCGTCAAAATTCAAGTTGGGAGCGATGGCAAAACTACATATTTCTTTAACTTTTGATAAATAATGCATAAAATAAAATATTTCATTTTATTTTTTTAACAATAAAACGAATGACAAAGTTTATATCGATTTAGTTTATCGTACAAAACTTGTTGGATCCATAGTTTAAATGTTGTTTTACAGTGTTTTCTGCGGCTTGCTTTTAGGTGTATTGGTAATATTCATATTTCATTAAATTTCGATTGTATACGTAGGTGTTTTAATTTGAAAATTAAACGCTAAAGATACCAGTCTATAAGATACAAGACATTAATAACTACACTTGTGTTTCAGGCTATAAAATCAGCGAGAAGAATATCTTTCCATTCAGAAACCACTCACAAGGCCGAAGTAATATTCGCCGATGTCATAAAGAACATATCAAGAGTTAACAACGTACTACAAGAGTTGATCAGCAACTATGAACAATTGCAAAAAATATACAAGTCTCAGGAAACCTTCGACAGGTCTGCCGAAACCTCAAGCGGAGGAGAAGTTCCTTATAAAGTTAATAATATTAGACAAGGAGTCATTAAAAAAAACCTCAGTCACAAGAAAAGTCGTTTCTTCCAAAACGAGCTTGGTGAAAAGACGACTACTACACCATTCAAACACGAAACAGAAATGATATTTTCGGATATCGAAGCTGATAAAACTCGAGAATTTAAGATCGATGCAGACGGAATCCAACGGCCTCCAAGTAAAAAACAGATAGAACCAGTCATGGGGAATACACCTTCTGTAATACCAGTTTCAGGATATGAAGAAGAAACTACAGCTTCTACTACAAAAACAAGCCTGTCATTGATTCCGATTCCAATAGATTCATCAAGTAGTTTCGAGCAGGTGGCTCCGAGTAGGTCAACAAAACCAAAAAGACCTACACGGTCAAAGATACCACGAATACTTGCATCTAACTTAGAAACGACACTTAAAACAACAATGCCGACACTACCACCAATGATGAAGTCTAACAACGTGCAGAAACAGGTGTTACCAGAAATAATATTCGTGGACACTCACAAAAAAGTTAAGAATAAAGCGGAGAGAAAGAAACCGCATATAATGCCAGAAATGGCGCTAGACCCAGTCAAAGCTCCAAAAACAAGATATAATGTGAAAAGCGCTCGAGACAATACGGACGAGAGTTTGAAACAATCGAAGAAGATTGTTCAGTTACCACAGACTACTGCGAAAGAGGAATCGGAGTCAGAAGAAGCTGTAGAAAAACAGAAAGAAACAGTGGAAGAAAAGGATGTTGAAATACAACCTGAGAATGAGAAGATAGCTCCTCCTAATCCTCCGAATTTAAGAACCATTCTCAAAGTCAATAGGACCGGAGTTAAAGATGTAAGTATCTATATAAAATATTTTTCCGTAGCAGAGGCAAACTAGCAAATAAGCAAATACTTAGAAATTGTGTTCACTTCAATCTTCAAATCAATATGCCATAGCATATGCATCATCTCCCAGGCCTTGTCCCAACTATGTTGAGGTCAGCTTCCAGTCTCTCTGGATGCAGCTAGAGTACCAGTGTTTTACTGTCAGACTTACTGACTTCTGACTACCCGTAACGACTGCTAAGGCTGTTAAATGTCAAGCTTTGTCCATGTAAATCGAGATCCAAAAATATCCCATTACACAATAAGCTAAGATTTTTTTTAAAGATTCTTGTGTTTTCAGAGAGCTAATGATAATACATCTATGGAATTGTCAGATGATGAGGATGATGAAGCTTTAACCAAAGACATGTTTAAGACAAGCGTTTTGAGGCAGGCTTACGGTGACGCGTGCCTTAAACTAGTTGTCAGAAAATGCTATAAGGTGGGTTTGGAATCATGTTCTATTTATTTCACAGAAGTTGAGGTGGAATAGTGGTTAAAGCACCATGCTTTTTAAGTATGAGTGTGCGAGATTCCAGAGTTTCCAATTTATATGTACTTAGAAGTATATTGTGGACATCAAGACTGTAAAAACGTGATGGAGAATATCTCAAAGATACCTAGACTATGAAGTCCGCATTGAGCGTGAATAGTGATTAACGGTCAATCCCTCTCAGTGTGAGATGAGGCCTGTGTTCAGAAGTAGGACGATAAGTCTTCAATAAATTTAACTGGAGTTGTGAGGGCTGCTTATTGTATGCCTCAAGTTGTTAAAGATAAAAAAAAAATATTCATGTTGCTTTTGAAGCCCTATATGTTCTAGGGCCGCGGTAACTCTTTCGAACAGCCCCGGCAGGATGATGACTAAAAAAGGTTTTTCAAATATTTTGTCTTTTGAAGGCATGCAAAAAAGCGTATAGTTCGTCGTGCAGAGCTGTGAGTTGCGGCTCAGATCTGAAAGACGTCTTCGATAGGAGCTCCCGAACGGGATGTATTAAAGAATTTGTTTCTTGCAATAAGAAGAATTCTGACAGCAACTTATTACGCGAGAAACCTGGCTGTGAGACTTGTGTCAACTTTTATGGCTTAGTGGACACTAATTTCGAGCCTTCTGAGCCTTCAAGACTTATGTTCCTTTCTAAAGAAAATTTTAAAGAAAGGGATTTAAGTTCAATAGGGGTTTATTAGGCTAATGACTAGCGAATAACTACGGATTTTAATAATCTATCTGCAGATTTGCTTGCTCCTTACGAATTTGACATTAGCCTCGTACAAGTAATCTCAAATTCCCATCTCTAGTAAGCAATAGGTTATTGAAATCTGCAGTAAGGCGTCGTAATTTTGGTTATAACCATGATATGTAAAAGGGTTGTGTTATTATGTGTATGCCGCTTGTTAAAAGTCCTAAAGGTCCTTTTGAGAATTCTGAATTTGATCGTCTTTCTCAAAAGGAAATCTTACGGCACGATATTTACTGGCAGATGTAATTTTGCAATTTTGTTTGCCAGATCGTATACCTTTTAAAGCTATCATTGAAAAAAAAAATCCTTAGATTGTTTGTTGATATAACGTAACTGTCTTGCCGGTGACCATAGTGTTTAAGAGAGGATGTTCAGCTATGGACGTTGGTATTAAATATAATTTTTTAAATATTTTATTTTTATTTCGAAGGCATGTAAGGTCACACTCGTATCGTCATGTCGGGCACAGGGCTGTCACAGAGATGTTAAGACAGCGTTTAAAAAACATTACAAAAAAGGATGCGACAAACAGTTTGAAGATTCACCCAAACTTTCGCTTAGAAGAATTTTGAAAAGTGAGATGTTTTTTATTTTTTTTTTATTTACACGTCCATGGCTGAATAGACCTCTTTGAAGGATTGGTGCTTGAATGTTTTATACAAAAAAATATATACATATAACAAGAGACATAATATCTAGTCTGTTTTATTTGATATGTTTGATTTTAATTTTGCTTTTAAACAGATAATAGTATGTCTCTTGTAATGAAGCCTGATTTTTACTAATTGTTTTCAATTGAGTGATTTTTACTAATTGTTTTCAATTGAGTGATTTTTGTGTGACAACTTTAAGTAACCGGTTCATTTTTGTTACAATAAAGACCAGTATTCATGGTAATGTTTTATGCACAAACATTAACAACGTCAATTATCTAGCGCTTAACAAAAATTTACCATGAATATGTGGCGTATCTCTTAACTATTCATTTCTTGGTGGGAATTTTAACGATGTTTTACAAATGCTTACTAAACATGTATTTTTCAGCTGAAGGGGTACATGCGGACTTAGCAAAAGCTGGCTATTTGTCAGTAGTATGCCAACGTCACATGGAAACAGGAACGGTATTGAAATCTGTATTATCTACTATCGTTAACCATCAGTTCTGCCTGGGTCCTTAAGGACACTTTCAGCACACGGATGAAATGTAGCCTATATCCTTTTTCAGGCTCCAGATTTATCTGTGTACCTAACTTAAATTGGTCCAGTAGTTTTGGCGTAAAAACGGGTCAGAGCTACTTTCACACTAAAAATATTAGATAAGACAAATTATATTAGTAAAATCAAATTGCGCCATTTCAAATCAAATATTTTATATATGAAATAATTGCTATTGCTTATTCTTTTATTCCCTAACCAAAAATAACATTAACCCAATTCCTCAGTCAACATCAACAACAAAAGGGGTTCTCCGAGAAGGCCCAACAACACCAGCACAGCCCGTAGACCAAGAACTAAACATTTTAAGAGATAGATACGAGAAAGCCTGCTCAAAAATCTCTGAAGACAAATGCAAAAGTGCTTGCCATTACGCCCAAAACGCTACTTGTGTGAAATTCGAATGTACTAAACGATTGAAGAAGAATTTTCGCAGGAATTGTGGGACTCAATGTAGACTGGCTTATGCCAGTTCAGGGTCGAAGGACAGTGACAGCGACTCTGATGGTGATAGTGATGATAGTGGCAGTGAGAGTTCCGATGGCAGTGAGAGTGAGAGTGAAAGTGATTAGTGAGTTTTTTGAGTTGAGTTTTGGTAATAAAAGTTGTAATGTGTTGGTTGGTTTTCATTTATTCCTAGCTCTTTATTGGTTATAAATCTGACCCGATTTTTTATGTAATAGGTATGGTAACTAAAAAGAGTAATTAGTCCGTCATTTTGATAACCCTAAAACAATGGGCATATATTTTTTCTTTTCTCTCACAAACAAATAACAACGAAGATACAACACGATTTAATTTTGTTATACGTCATATTTTATATAGACGTGATGTCACGAGTCAAAAAATCTACAGGTTTGGTGACAAAAAAAAACCTCTTCAAAGAAGATAGGAAATACAAAATTATCAGTACTTACACAACAAATCAGCTCCGTACTCGCAGTTAGCCAGATGATCGAATTTGGCCGTCAATATGGGCAGGAGTACTCCGTTGATGTAGCCAAGAGACGTGGACGTCTTCAAGTGAGTACCTCGTAAGTGAGCGTATTTACCCTGAAAGAGGAACAATAGTATGTATAAAGTAGAATTTGTGAAAAAGTTACTGTCTTATTACTGTTGTGATTCTATGCTTCGAGTTTGCAAAAACTTCCAAACTACTACTGTGAATACAATTTATAAGTTTTATTCCAAGATCTAAAAATAGAACCCCCTGAATGTGTCTCTTCGGAATTTTCGTCCTAGCGTTAGTCAAATTTTGTAACCTGCTAACTGGTAATGGTTTCACTATCAAAATAGGCGTTTATTCGAATCAGGCTGGGAACAGCACTTTTAGAACATCTAAATTACACGAGACAACTTCCAAAAACGCTCACTCTTCACTCATAGTTTTGTGCAACCCACCATAAGGTACATAGTTATTATTAAGTCATCTATACCTGAGGGTGCAATAAAAGTACTCTCCCAAAAATAGTAACATAAAATTGACTCTATATTATGCACCAAGAAGCACACTCATAAATCAAATGTACCAACAGTTTTTTTTTCAACTTTACTTCAACTTTACTTCAATGGTAATTAAACAAATATCAATAGTAACAAAACAAAAATGCACTCACATCCTGCAAATTCATGATGGTATGCCCCACATCATCAGCGACGTTATTGAAGAAGGTCAGCATAGAAGTCCTGATGAACTCGGGGCAGTTCTTCACTAAAGACTTGGCATCGATGCCTTTCACCAGGACTTGGAGACAGCGGACTGTGATGCGGACATCGGGGCCAAAAGCTGCCAGTCTGAGGGTTAGAAAGAGGTGGTTGAGTATATTATATCATAAGAAGGTATTTTATAGAGATATCAGAACAATTAATATAAGGATAATACGATTTTTACAATATTTTCTCTTACAAATAAATCATCTACATAGACTTTTTCCAAATATGTTGGAATTGTCTTCGAGCTTAGCCGGATGCAGCGGAGTACCAGTGTTTTATATGGAGTGACTGTCTATCAGATCTCATCAATCCAGTTACCCAAGCATAGCCCTGAAACCCCTTTGTGAGAATTGTTGTCAGACTGTTTGGCATTTGTCTGCCCATATAGTCTGCAATTTAGCGTGCCTTCCAAAACACGGAAGAACTCGTCATGACATGATGGCCACCCATCCACTTATAAACCGCTTCAACAGTTGCTTGACCTTATGAACTCTTCAACCTAAGGTGAACATCGCTTCCTTCTTAGTGAAGAACATTTCTTAAAATAAAACCCTTTAGAAGTTTATCTTCTATAAGGGTTTTTCTAAATTATCTCTATCTTACCTAGATCTCAGCAAGCTAGCCAGCTTACAGAACAGGGCAGCTACCATCTCTTTCTCCTTCAAACTGGCAGCTCCAACGTTATTGGTTGCCGTGGCAACGGCTATGAAGTAGTTGCGATGCGTCGAGAAATATTTCTCCATTAGAGGTAGCACCACCTGATGGAAATTGGACCTTATATTTTGTGTAATAGAGTTCATTTTCAGTAGTAGGAATATTATTCTTGTGTGTGTGAAATTGAGCTTTATCAAAAGTAAAAATAGAGTTGATTTTAGATTGCATGTGATAAGTTCGTGTGTCGGAAAGTGCCTTCAGAAAGTGTGTAGTTGTTGGGATTTCTTAAGAACACTTTTGTATTTTCAATTATTAAGTATTTGTGAGTGTGGATATTTTCTAAAACGACCATGATTATGATATTCTTCCCATGGTTTCTAAATGCGGGTGTTTCTGTGAAAAAGGTTTTTTGCCTTATATATTTTGTTTGGTATTACGACTAGCGATATTTCTACAAGGCCACAACATCAACATGCTCTAAAAACAGCACATTTTTTTAAGCACACCCTAGAAACGACAACAATAAAATGCCAGTTTCCAGTTGTCATATTTTTGAACTCGGGCCTCTTAAGACCATAAAGTAAATAACCACTAGAGAGCGCACTCGCCAATTTCTTCTAAGAACACGACTCACCACTGCGGGCGGGGGGAAGCGGGATAATCCGCGGCTACTATTGGTCAGTTCAAGGTCGCTACTAAAGGATCGTACTGATCGTAGCCTTATAGTACGCGCAAAATCACTAACTTTTGGCGAGCGTCGGGGCACTGTATGCGCAGTCAAGTGGTTTTATAGTCTTTGCTTAAGACCCATAAACAAAACTATAAATACAGTTAAGCCGGCAATACACGGACCGCTTGAAGCAGTCAGGGGCGACAGCTTCAAGCTGTCGACTGGACAGTGAACTGCAGAGTTCTATAGACACACATACACGAACTGCTCGAGCAGTTGCAACTGATTCGGGCGGTCGACAGCTTGAAGCTGTCGCCTCTGACTGCTTCAAGCGGTCCGTGTATTGCCGGCCTTAACCTTTTTGTTTAGTCAAGTTGACAGTTCCTGTCAAACTGAAACCATATATAATCTGTGACTTATGAAAACAGCCTTTAAAAAACATAACTTTCAAGCGCATTGGAACACATGTTTAATATATTTATTCCTGGATAGCAGTCCATTGATTTTCAGCATAAATAATAGTGCGAAACAAACAGCAATGATAATATGCGCATGAGTTTACGTGGTCACGCTCTAACACGTACTATGTACCTTCTTGAAGTACTTAAGTTCCGACTTGTGTTGCTTGGAAATTAATGAATAGTATTAAACACATATATTTAATGTCTATATCTATGTTATTAGTACAAAGTTTAAGATATACAAATATTGATTAAAATCAAATTAATATTGTTTTTATTATTTACAGATTTACTTTGGAGTCTAAATTCAATTTAAAATACCCTAAATTTCTCTATCATGCTTACCTTATCTTCAAATAATTAAGATTCATTTTATTAGCATACCCAGTTTACAAAATTTTCTAGACCTCTCTGAACCAAAATAGTTATACTATGACAAGTAGAAAATGTCAGTTTCACCACAATAATATTTCTTTAATCTGTACATTAAGCTCGACCTACCTAAGCTTAAAAACCAAGAGAATTATAGGTATATTAAAAAAAAAACTCACCTTAGAAAAGAACTTAATATCCCTGGTACTAGTCTTAAAGCTACTCCTTCTACTAAACGTAGTTGATGGCTTCAAAAGTTTCATATTAATAGTCGCCCTATCGATATACTGTATCAACTTCTCAAGTAGCGAGTATGCAAATCTCAACTCTATTGCTACCCCCGTAGTGGTCTGTTCTGTGTCACTCTGTGGTGCCTTGCTGGGCCGGTGCAGTTTGTACCCTTGGTATTGCAAGTATTTGAGAAACTCTTGAGAACGTTCTCGGTCTTTCTTCTTCTCTTTGTCGGTTAGGAGATCGTAGGGAACTAGTTGGGGGTGGATGCCGCCTGAAAAATATATTATAGGGTAAATGATAAAAAAACAGACTTTCTCTTAGAATCGTCTCTCTTGTTCTATCATGATCCTGCAATAATAAATTTACAACACTGTGTCATAACAGAAATACTGTGATTGGTTATGGTTTGATTGGTGTCAACAAAAGTTTTCTAGTGATGTTAATTTTCAATATTCGTTGAAGTATGTAAGACAAATGGCTAGTTTCACCGGTTAATGATAAAGTATCTGATACCATATCGGGAGTTTATCTTGCAGATAAACAATTACTTAAGTTCTCACCGATCTCGGCTAGCACTCTGCCAGAAATTGTTAGCAGCCTTTAACTGACAGATAGCATTATCTATATCAGATAACCAATTGACACCTGACTTGTGCCTTATAGACTTCATTAAATGCAGTAGTTTATATGCAAAAAAACATTTATTTTTCTCTCACTAAAATGGAAATTAGAATGGACTTCATATCCTTCCATACTTTACCCATTTAGCCAACTCCAAATACAAAATCACAATCACATCTCCTTCTCCTACTCACCTCCATTAGTAACAAGTTCCTCCTTCTTCTTCTTAGCCCAGATGTCGTGAGCGTTGTCAGCTAATCTCTCTGCCATGTTCTGCATCTCTCTTGAGAGAGTCAAGTTCGTCATGTCGACTGGATGAGGGTTGTAGTTGAAGGGAGTCGCTGAGTCCGACTGCTAGAGATAAGAGGGAATTGTTAGATAATACATATAAGAAAATAGTATTGATGTATTTTTCGTGATATCAAAATTCACAATTCAAAGTGTACAATACATAATAATCTGTGTAAAAATTTTGATTACATACTCAAAAGTCGATAAAAATGCTTTTAACGGACAAATCTGTAAATTAAAAATTGAATTGTTCGAAACTCTTCAAAATGGATTTTGCCAAAAATTCTTTATGAGTAAAATATCGATATATTACCACATCTCTAACCGAAATATTGATACAACTCCATCTTTTTCTTTACCATTTTTCTGTACCACATACCATTGATCAGAGTTATATAATTCCATGTAAGACTGTACATTAGAATTAAATTAAGATTAAAGTTAAAGGAAGAAAGCATTAGTAGATAAAAGCAGAAGCGAGTGAAATGAAATTTAGAACTTTAGAAAAAGGCGTTTTGTCAGAATTTAGTGCTTCTGTACACTAAAAATAATACCAAATAATTAGACAATTATGAAGAGATATTTAAGTTATTTTATTATATTTAATTAAGTTTTTATAGCACCAATATTTATTTAAAGATTTATCATTGTACATATTTAGATATACTTTTATTATTTAGTTCCATTCTATATTCATATTATGCATGCTCAATCCTTTTCAAACACGCATATATTAAGATATTTCTTAATCTAAACCTATCTATGTTTAGACTACCTATTCTATTTTAGTTTGAACTATTTATATTTATAAATAAATTAGTACTAAAACTCACCACAATATCGGGAGGGCGCTGTGCGTTGCGGGGATATGAAACACACAAGTCAGGGTGAAATAAGCTGTGTAGGTATCATTCATTCATTCGTTCACTGAACTATAGGTACATATTTCATTCGTAGTGGTGCAAAATTGAAGAAAAACTATAATTTTGTGTGGTTTAGCAGGTTTCCATTTTAAATTGCCCAAAATAAAATAAAATCATAATCACTGATTAAGCATTGAACTATCGATAACTGAATAAAACTGAATCGATATAATAATTTTAAGATTTTTTGATTAAATATAATCGCATTTTAAATGGAAGAATGCTTATCATGCCAATTGAGAAGTGCAAAAAAGGTGCCTATAAACAATTTGTGTATCATAGGTAGGTATATAATAAAAGCTTTACCGTATGTTCTTTCGCTATCTCATCCTTTGGCTGGCATGCACAACAAATGTACAAAATATATAACATTAACTTATTTTGTAATTACTTAGGCCCGAGTACACTGAAAACATCAACGACCGTTTTTCTTAAAATTACTGTTTACTATGAAAATTGAATGTGAAAAATCATAGTATACAGGTGTTTTAAGAAAAATTGACGATTATGTAGTCGGTGAACTAGGGCTTTAATGGATGTCATATTTATCTATCGTATTACATAGTAACTTTCAAAAAGTTTCTTCTCTTTACAAACATGAGTCAAAATCAATATTTTTCTTTTAAAAGCTTATTTAGATTATTTACCAAAATCTGACCCATTGTATATTCAAGAGTTTGATCTATCATTTTTTTAAACATTTTGATACTTTTTTTTCGTCGACATATTTACTTCCAATTTCACCATAATTACTTTGATCCCCAGTTCATCTATCAAAAAAACCTCATCCAACTTAAAAAAACTTTATAAACATTTATAAACAGGTGTAAAAGGGTTACACCTTACCCAACACACTACATACAAAAAATAAACAACTTACGCCTCCGGACTTGGACTGCCTTCTCATAGAGCTGCGGTTGTTACTGGGTATATCCACTTCGGAATGCTCTACCGACCAACCGATGGCTAAAAGTGCTTTCAGAGATTCACGCACTGGTTCCTTGTAACGCTCTTTTTCCTGTAAAATTAATTATGAAGAATTAGTTTTTAAATGTGTTAAAAGTGGAAAACTTTACTTTTCTCTAAAAATTAATCAAACTATAAAAAACCTTATATGGTCTGTATTTGTTTGTTTAATCGACATGCTGAGACGTTACTTAACTTTAAGTTCTACTTTAGGTACTTTTGTCAAATGAAAGTGGTGATTAATTTGCAAATCTAATGTTAAAACTTCAAGCTTTCAGTAGTCGGTAACTAATAAAGTTGAATTTTTCATTCATTTTTCTGAAGTCGACACAACAAGTTTGTAAATTGACAAAATCCTCAATGTATTACGCTGGTGTACGCGTTTTTATTATCGCGCAAAAACCTGGATCCAAGTCTAAGTCTATCGCTTTCTGCGGAATCTATAATCTATCCGTTGTTATGAGATTATTGAAATGAAACACATAATATGTGATATGTGCAATTTCACTCTCTAATCGCAAAAAAGTGAAAGTTACATAAACGTTTGACAGTGAAAATAGTATATAAGAATACTCACATAATCATTCAACATATTATACGGCTTCAACCTAGGATGCGTCTTCTGGCTATCAGACCAGCCCTCGCCGTAGACCCAGCCGTTCTCAATCTTCCTACTAGCCCAGGCGTCGTGGTAGTGTTCAGAGAACTTTTGTACGATGGTGTTTAAGTCATTGTTTAGTGCTACCGATGAGGTGTTTATTGGCTGGGGGTCGTATTGCGGGTTGTCGAGGTCACCTGTAAATGAGTAAAAAAATATATAATGACGCAAAAAATAATCTAGACGAAGTTGTCCAAGATTTCAGTACCGATAAAAAATCGTGTTGTGGAACATCTCTATTTATAAAATGGCAGTTTACTTCATCGTATTTAAAACTAGTTGCTGGCATATATGTAACTAAGCAAGAATTTGGACATGCCACAAGAACGAGGTAGCTTGAGGGGCTCGGGTTCTTTCTTCTTTTCTTTCTATTTGGAGAAATACGATTAGTTTCATCTCACTCTTCTTGCCAAGTTACGTGTCGGGAACTATCGATAAATATTTCATTGATATTTAATCATCGCAATTTTTATTAGAACCTTATTCATCCTGAGATCTGCCAGTTAGTGTATCTCACCTGCAGCTTGTTCCTTGCCGTAGAACTCGTCATCATAGTTCTTCGAGAGAGAGTAGTCAGGCGGTAGAGCACATCCTGGAAAAAAATATTTATCAGTAACAATATCTATAAAACGGTCAAATTAACCAAGTGTTTTGTATATAAAACATTTTACACTAATTTTCATTATTTGTTGTTATAGCGCCACCAGAATTTGAAATGTATAACCATCATATCAGCCCGGTAATAGATGGGTAATGAGGTCTTAGGGCCCTTTGGTACGAAAGCCTTAAAAACCAGTTTGAAAAATTCATATTGATAAATATTACTCAGATGGCATTTTTCCCCCTACTTGTGTTTGTTTTGTGGTTTTTCTTTCTTTTTCTTAGTATTACCTATAGCAATAAGACAAGGCAGCGCCTTCCCGAACAGTTCCGGCTCGTAGTCCATCTTGCTGAGGGAGTCGAAGATGTTGCTGAACAGCATCATGGTGAGGCGCTTCTCCTCGTCGGAGGAGGCGCCGAACACGCCCTGCCCGGCGCCCGTGCTGCCGTAGTACTTCGCGCAGCGCTCGTAGTGGAGGGTTAGTAGCTGTTGGTGCAGAAATATGGGTTAATTAAATATTCATGTACCTAAAATATGTATAAAAATTTATATACCTAGGTATCAAGTGACCTATGTAGAGAAAACTCATCGGAACGTCATGATGAAATTGATTTCGGTAAGTATTATTTCATCTCAGTTAAGTATATAGGTACTCTCATTTCTAAAGATCCTATATCTCTAAACTCAGGACAAATAAAACTTAACCTTATCGCACTCTATGTATATTTAACCAGTTTATAACCAGGTTTATCAAAGGCTGCTCTTGTAAATGGGTTGAGTAGGTCTGATAGGCTGTCGCTAAATGTGGCATACAAGTACTCATCTGTATCCAGATAGAGTGGAAGCCAACCCTAACATAGTTGGGAAGGGGCGAGGTAGATGACTAAATTCTAAAGATCAACTCCACACACAAAATTAAACCTTATCCCACTCACCCTAAGAGCGACAGTAGTATACTCAGACAGCTTGGACACGTCGACCGTCAATTTCCTCAAGAGTTTGAGCAGCATAGAAGGTTGCATCGCTGAAGTTAGCGCCACGAGGAAATCTGATACCGCTTCACGTTGACCCTTGGTTAACATGCGGTTCTTTGATAACCTGTGGTGAAAATATAGAGTTGTTTGTGAAATGCAACATACAAATTGATCATATACATTTATTTTATCTTAAGCTGCTTTATTTTGCTACAAAAAGGTACCTATAGTGTAAACAAATAAAGATATAATAAGGTAAACAGGTGGTGAAAAATAGCCATAGTAGTATTTTATATGCTTTGCACAAAGTAAATAATTTTATTATATTGTTCAAATAGACTTCAAGATCAATCGCGAAGATTTTTCCTTATACGTCCCATTAATAAATTCTTACCTTTTCTTGCATGATAGTTTACCTTGAATATTTTTTCTGTCATTCATTCACAACTTTCATTCATTGTAAATAATACATTCACAGCAAATCATTCATTACTTAAACCATTCATTCCAATGACCCATTCATTCACACTAAATCAATCATTCAATCAAACTTATTCAGTCAAACCATTTCACTACAATATTATTTAGAAAAACCTACCTATAAACAGTATGCAGCGTGGCGTCGAGCAGGCTGGCGTAGTTCTCGGCCTCGTTATAGAAGTACGCGTGTTTGATCAGCAGCGGCAGGATCGAGTTGCCGATGTAGCGGTTCATTCATATCATTCATTCAAAGTGATATCATTCATTCACAATGCGTCATTCATTCCCTGTGCATTATTCATTCACAGTTCATCATTCATTCACAATGCATCATTCATTCACAATGCACCATTCATTCACAATGCATCTTTCATTCCCTATGCATTATTCATTCACAATTGATCATTCATTCCAATGACCCATTCATTCACACTAAATCAATCATTCAATCAAACTTATTCAGTCAAACCATTTCACTACAATATTATTTAGAAAAACCTACCTATAAACAGTATGCAGCGTGGCGTCCAGCAGGCTGGCGTAGTTCTCGGCCTCGTTATAGAAGTACGCGTGTTTGATCAGCAGCGGCAGGATCGAGTTGCCGATGTAGCGGTTCATTCATATCATTCATTCAAAGTGATATCATTCATTCACAATGCGTCATTCATTCCCTGTGCATTATTCATTCACAGTTCATCATTCATTCACAATGCATCATTCATTCACAATGCACCATTCATTCACAATGCATCTTTCATTCCCTATGCATTATTCATTCACAATTGATCATTCATTCACAATGAAGCGTTCATTCACAGTGAATCATTCATTCAAACCGTTATTCATTCAATCAAAGCTCAACTTTATATATTAAGATTTATTTATATTTAAGATTTTATATATATCTATATATAAGAACCCACCTATAAACAGTATGCAGCGTGGCGTCGAGCAGGCTGGCGTAGTTCTCGGCCTCGTTATAGAAGTACGCGTGTTTGATCAGCAGCGGCAGGATCGAGTTGCCGATGTAACGGTTCATTGAGAGAGCCATGTCGGACTCGCAGCCGTCGTTCTGGGCAAAATAGAGAAGTTATTGGAAAACAAGTTCCGACAAAAAAAATACTTGAGTTTAAAAACGCTTATAGCACAAAATCTTCGGAAGATCTTTGTTTGAAGTCGAATATGAGATTTTTCTGACAATAAAACATATTCGAATTGAAAACCTCTTTTCCCCCTGAGAAGTCAGTTGAAAATCAAATAATTTTTTTTGAATATTTTTTTTATGTGACAAAAATAAATGCTACATAAGGTGCAAAGTAATACTCAGGTAGAAAATAGTTTTTTTTTTGGTCACAAAATATACATATCCGCATGTGTTATGTATTGTACATTAATATAATTTGTGCCAAAGTTGGCGTATTATGACAACCGCGTAGTAGGGTAAAATTGCACTGATCGCTGAGCTGAAAACATTTTCAGCTACCGATATACACGAAACGCCGAAACCTCACAACTCACCCTATCCAGCATGGTAGCAGCTCTCAGATCAGGCAGGAAGGCTTCCTCCAGCAGTTTGTAGAACAACTCCTGGGTTTCTATGCCGTACACTCTCTCTAAGAACAGGCCAACACTCTGCTTGTGTCCAGGGATCAGACCCGATGGCATATCTGTGGAGTTTTGGTAGATTATAACAAAAGTTTATGCAATATTCATTTGTTTTAGGAGATGATATAAAATAGGTGGACAAATGCGTGGGACACTGCATGTAATCTATACTAACATTATATGGTTATAAAATTTTTTCAGTGTCAGACGGCGCATTTATAGGGGTGGACTCTAGGCAACACTTTTCCCGGTTCGCGGATTAGTTTCTAAGGTATGAGATGAAATAAATTGGATCTCTGCTACCAAAGCTCAGTAATTCTATGTGTAATGTATCACCAATTTCAACGAAGTCTTAATACAACATCTGATTTTAAAGCCAATGGTTCGGTCTCACATTCTTCCAAAAATTCGGGACTCTATAGTTGTAAGGTCTGGTGGAGTAAGACCAGTTCTACTGACCAGACTTGGGCCGTTCCTCTCCGGCAGCAGGGTTGTTGAGCGTGAACCTCAAGCTCAGCACGCCCTGCAGGTCTTCCAGCGGCACCAGCGACCGCAGGATAGCGCGGGCGCGGAGAGACTCGTTCTTGCCCTGATTATATTGAATTTTATTTACTTATTACAGTGCACAATCAGTGAACAATGACTGTGTTTCGGATGGCACGTTAAACTGTAGGTCCCGGCTGTCATTGAACATCCTTGGCAGTCGTTACGGGTAGTCAGAAGCCAGTAAGTCTGACACCAGTCTAACCAAAGGGTATCGGGTTGCCCGGGTAACTGGGTTGAGGGGGTCAGATAGGGCAGTCGCTTCTTGTAAAGCACTGGTACTCAGCTACATCCGGTTAGACTGGAAGCCGACCCCAACGTAGTTTGGGAAAAAGGCTCGGAGGATGAGGATGATACAGTGCACAATCAATAACAGGTAAAGTTAGCATCCAAATGAAAGTTGGACCTGGAACTAGAATTGTATATGTCGGCGTCAGGATCCGACATCGTTAAATAAAACAAAGGGGTTCTCACACAATCACTTGGTTTATTCCAATTAACACAATATTAGTCACTACAATTATTTATCACGAATTTGTGGGAGGTGTGCACTCGGCAACGGTCGGCGAACGAATGACCCGAGTTTTTTTTTTTTTTTTTTTTTTTTTTTTTGAATGGCATCTCGCAGTTCAGCCTAGGAGGCTGTTTACTGCTTAACCGGTCGAATCCCTGTGGATGCCTAGAGTTTAAGGCCTCCAGCCAGGGGCAAATGACCCGAGTCGTGCCGCGCCGCTTTATATAAGGTCCACCGGTGACAGATCGACGGTTGACACATCGACGGTTGACAGATCGACGGTTGACAGATCGACGGTTGACACACCGACGGTGGCGCCGTCATATACTTTACTACATTATCATTGTAACTAAAAATACTGGGCTCTGAAATTTACGTTCGATTGCCAAGAAATAAGAAAATTGTGACTACACTGTGGAATAGGGTTTTTAGAGGCCGCCTGGGCGAGAGTTACAGTTTAGTATATAATAGTTTTCGGGAACCGCGACCCAAGAATTTCAAGATAATCTTAATGAAAAAAACCAGTTAATTCACAGGGCTAATATAAGAAAAAACTAGTAAACTCATGTTTAAGTCACAATAAGAGGAAGAAGCTCTTCGGCGCTCTGCTTTGATGGACTCTAGGCCCCACGACTTAATAAGGTCCTAATGTAATAAAAATGTTAAAAAATGTTCAAATAAATATTCTGATTCCCTGTTAAACTCCTATAAATTTAAATATCTTCTACTAACCAGAGCAATAACGCCCGCATCAGGAGCGCATCTGCCGAGCAGATCTACTAGTGTACAGTAGAAGTTCAAGATGGCGGCCCCCGTGTCGATGTAGTCCTCGTCCTCATCCGACTCCGGGAGCGGGTGGCTGAACTGGAAGTCAAGTGTGAAATTAATTGTGGTTAAACAAAAAAAATGTGTATTATTTTTTTCTTAATCAAGTTTTTTTGGAAAATTCGTAAAACCTTTAGAAATCTACAGTAGTGAATTGGAAAGAGGGATATTTTTTAGGGAAGACATTTTTTCGTATTTAGGGAAGAAATATTTGTTGATCCCAGTCATAAGCCCAGCGCAGCCCTTACCTTATTATCTAAAGATAGTAAATTGCCGTTATATTCTTACGTTTACTAATTTTAATGCAAAAGTATCTTCGTATGTGTGTTTCACACTTGGCACAGAGATAGCTACCTTGAAATCAGAAATGGACTGCTTTATAATGCCGGGTAATGTGAGTATGAATAGTTTTCCTTTGACGCGGGGGTAATTTAGAAATCTTTATATCCCCAATCCATGCATCCCCTATCTTTTAACTTCTACTCTAAGCACTCACGTTAATATCTCCCTCTTGCTCCATTTCTCTCAGCTTCCGTCTATCAGCGATCCTCTCGCTCATCTTGTTGGCGTCGACTATGGCCTTCAGTAGGCCTTCGCCCTCGCCCCTGAGAGCGGGCCCGAGGCACTCCGGACGACGGATGAGGAGACGGATAACCAGGTTTGCGTTTTCTTCGACGCTTTCGCCGTTTACCTGATGGGGGTGAGATGTTAGGTAAAGTTAGAGAATAAATAGATACTAATACTGTAAAGGTGGAACTTTGTTTATAAATTTTGCAGTGCTAGATAACTTATTTATTGAAGAAATCTATAGGCTACTTTTTATCAGGATCCATGAAAGATCAAGTGATACAAACGGGATGAGTGCAAAACTACTTTTAAAAAAATTGGGTAGGTCAGAAACCCAGTCTTGCAATGTACAAAAAATCTAATTTATATTCGGTTCACGGTCCGGTACATCTTCCTACTGATTGATTACACGATTTTTTTATTATGTGAGTCGTGTAACAAAGAGTTTTGATATTGAATAACAAAGATAACAAGACACCCGCGAAATATATAACATTAGCAGACTGGGTTCATTTAATTTCAAATACTTATTGTTTTTTAAATAAACCAGTACATCAAAAACTCACCCAAACGCAGAACCTCAGAAAGTCAAGATATCTCTCCCCCTCGACTGGATCCCAGCCGAGGTCAGGATACCCCTTCTCCACCAGCTCGGAGTTGCTTTGCAGGCCACAGCGAGAGAGGTATACCGCTATCTTCTCTAGGTAGTGCTCTCTGGAAGTAAGGGGTATTAAAAAAAAAAATTAATCAAAGCTTACAGACTAATTACAAACTATGAGTAAACAAATTAATATTAAACATTGCTAATAACAAGCCTCCACATATACATGTTATTATCTTAATTTTACGTAACCAACATGTAACGTTTTTTACATTATTGAACTATGTTTGGATATGAATTAATACAATAATAACACTACAGTTCAGTACAGGGTATTGAATTAATTTATATAAAATATGTATTAGTGTATGATTTAATGTATATTTATGTATTTTATTTTCTACAGGCCTTAGATGCCTGATTTAAATAAATATTTTTTTTAGATGAGGATCTTATTTCATGATTTTCTCTAGAAATTAAGATTAAGTTAATTTTAGCTCATTTCGGTCTGGCAAAGTATTTTTAACTTTTGTCAGTAATAAAATTGGGCCATTTATTAAAGTGCTTGCCTACATGTGCCTTCAAATCTGTAGGTAATTCCAGAGATAGTTTATGTGGTTCACACAGAATACATTTTATAAAGTTTGGAAATAAATTACAAATTGATTAGCAATGCCCAGTTTCTGATCATCAGCGGTTAATTCTTAAGAGAAATTAATAGGTGAATAAACAGTCGACAAACGTCACAAGAAACCAGCTATTAACCATCATTTTAAGAACTGGTGTTAATAATGTTGACTGGTTTTCTAAATAAAGATTTTAATGTCTGTCTATAGTCCAAAGATTCTTCTCACCTCAAAGCCAGAGCCAGTTCAGTATTCTCCATCAAACTGGAATACGCCACATCTAAAGGCGTGGATCCTCTCAGCGAGGGTCTGGACAGCAAGATATTGGAGTTCTCCAGAAGAAAGTCGAAGTGATCGAACATAGCCTTCTGGTTCTGTCGTCCAGTTCTGCAGAAGTAGCAGAGGAAACGGCAGCAAGCTACCACCATCTCGTGAGATGTGTCCTGGGAAGAAGGAACAAATAAAGTTATTCTATTGTTAAGTTTTTATATAGCTGTAAGTGTTCTATAGTGTATTAAATAAATAAAATGAAATAAATAAAAGATATAAAATAAGTCCTTTATATGTTTTGAGTTTCCTTTTTATGTAAAGTTTATTTTTAACAAAAAAATGAGTTGTAATCTTGTTTAAAAGTTCCAGATGACGTGTAACGTTAGTTCGACGTATCTTGCTATTCTCAAAAAGAATGTGTTGGTTCTTTGTAGACTGTGTTCTCAAAAAGCAAGAGAATTGGACAATGTAATTTTTTAAAACGTAATATAACTGCTCGTAGGAATAATACTACTACTACTAATACTTTAAACCATTTATTTAGCCATACACTAGAAGAAGATGTCCCCATTTCCCAAAACTATGTCCCTTATTCTCCACCTACCTTCTCCTTGTCGTCGGCGACGGGCGGCGAGGCGGGCGGCGCGTCGGACTGCGCCTGCGCGCGGCGCCCGAGCGTGTTCATCATCACCGCCATCACGTTCTCGTGCACGCGGAGCACTCTGTACAACGGACAAACGTTCTATAAATTGGCACTGAGCAGTACCGACAAGAGCTACCCTCTTAAATTAAGGCGCGTCCCCGAGCAAAACGCAGCGGAAGCCGTTTATTGTACTGTTTTTTGAAGTCAACTTCTCTTTGTCTAAAACAAATACCAACTAATAAAAAATACATAAAATTTGTAGACATTCTGGACTCTTGAAAGGTATTTTTTGTTTAATTTTAAGCAGATTAATGTCTAATTATAGGGTCACAACAAAACCACAGAAATGAGAAAAAATCACTAATAAGATGCATCTCTTCGTAAAGTAACTATTATTTTTATTTGCTACCTAAACTAAAAGATACGTAATTTAATGACAAACATTATGGTATTTTTTTTTTTTCAAAACACGAACATTTTATTTTATAAACATTTTCATCCAAAATATGAGCGTTCTCGCTACGTATTTCTTGCGCCAACTTTCTATGGCGCAGGGGCTCAAGGTCATTGGCTCAGGGTACCGTCTCAAATTAAGGAGAAGAGCCTGCGTCCCACTCCCCGCTCGGACCTATGGACTGTCACTAAAGAGCAGGTCTGGCTTTAGTAAAAAACATTGCATTTGACAAGTATGAAAATTGAGATGATGATACGTACCTGATTAAATCTGGATGCTGGAAGAACGTGTGATTGTTGACAAGTTTCCTGAAATCATAAGAAAAATAATGTGAGTCAACGGCAAATAAACTTGAAAGTGATGAGAGCGAAATAATTAATTAGCGAACAATGGTTAAAACAATTCAAACCTTATTATAAGTTTCTAAATAGGTTGCAATTTGACCGATTCGAATAAAGACGGATACGTAGGTTGCCTTTTTCTTCTATTTAGATTAACATGTCTTACCAGAGCCTCTTCCTCATGAGCTCCTCTTCCTCCTGGCTCATCTGCACGGGCAGTAACGCTCGGATCTGACTGAGCCCCACCCACATCTCTGCTACGTCGAGCTTGTGTATAAATATATCTTACCAGAGCCTCTTCCTCATGAGCTCCTCTTCCTCCTGGCTCATCTGCACGGGCAGTAACGCTCGGATCTGACTGAGCCCCACCCACATCTCTGCTACGTCGAGCTTGTGTATAAATATATCTTACCAGAGCCTCTTCCTCATGAGCTCCTCTTCCTCCTGGCTCATCTGCACGGGCAGTAACGCTCGGATCTGACTGAGCCCCACCCACATCTCTGCTACGTCGAGCTTGGTCTTCGCGTTGATGACATAAGTCTTCTCTAGAGCACGTATTAGTTCACCTACGGCGTCGTATTGGCGGACTAGGAGACTGGAAAAATAAATAAACATGAATAGGTACAATGATTTTGTTTAATATTGTCCGGTGTAAAACGGTTGGTGAAAGTGGTAGAATGTATTTTATTCGGTTACCAAATCCCATAAATCTTGTCCATTGTCCTTTAATTTTGTATACAGGGTTACTGGTAAGTAGACCGCATCCTTTCATGAGGTGATAGTATAGGTCAATACGGACAAATTTGACCATGGGATACACTGGGCAAAAGTTAACCCGTTTCAAGATAACCGAATTTCAATTGAAAACTGACTACTTGTGAGATATATGCGATATAAACCCATTTACATTTGAAAATAGGATCCACATAGCAATGGAATATTTATATTCAGAAATTATTCGATCAGGAGTTTGCAAAACTGTCTCTTCTCTTACTAGACATAAATCGATATTATCTAAGTCAAAAATCGATTAAATTTTATCGATAAAGTATTAATATTATTAATAATTACCTGAACATTTCTCTGACGAGTTTGGGTGTTTCTATCTGCGACTCTTCAGCCCAGTTCACTATCGTCTGTATGAGGACCTTACGGAATTTCTCTTCTGGCGTCTTTTTGGGAGGCTCTTCAATTGCCTACAAAAATTTATAGTGTTATTGATTTGTCAAAACTTGAAATTTGTTACGACAGAAACACATTAATTATACCCTATTCACGGAGCCATGAGCCAATTAATTAATGTGATAGTTAGTATACACACTCTGTATTGTCGCTCGTAGTATCTAAATTACCTTAGCTTCCTCTTCCAATTCCTTCACGGTGTTGATAATGTTGTATAGCTTGCCGAATGCACCCGGCTTTGCCTCTGGTTCTTGATTTTCCTATGACAAAAAAAGAAATTATAATTTCTAAGACGACCATCACTGAAATAGGAGTTTGGATACAGTACATGACAGACATACGATTTTGTGCTCGAGATGATTTTTTTAACCGACTTCCCAAAAAGGAGGAGGTTCTCAATTCGGCCGGTATGTTTTTTTACATGATATATAGGTACTATTTGCGTTTATTTTTAAATAACGACAGAGATAAACTCGCTGAGTAAGAGCCTTACAAATCATCTGATCAAAAGTTAAGCAACGCTCAGCGGCAATCGGTGCGTGGATGGGTGACCGTCGAAGTGTTTCATCCTAAGATACATTGTTAGTCAAAGCTAACTTCTGTATCTCTTATATACGTTATAGGTACCAGGGAGTAGTAGTAGTATTTTCCAGATTAAGAAGTCAGACTGGCAGCAAGGTTGACTAGACTGGATAGCTCTTCACCACGACAGTTCTCTTTGTCAAGCTCAACATAAGGAAAGGGCTAGGCGGATAGTTACCGATCCGTCAGGCTCCTGCAAGGCGTGTAGCGACACATGCGCCATCAGACTCTCGTGGAACTCGTTCATGCGAGCTATCAGCTCTTCACCACACGGACAGTTCTCCTTGTCTTCCTCTTCCAAGTGCTTGAAACCTGATGAAATAACCAAGTTCATTAATCATGTATTTTGATACAAAACTAGGAGTTTTTTTAGGGTTCCGTACCCAAAACGGGACCCTGTTGTTTTCGCTCCTCTGTCCGTCCGTCCGTCCGTCCGTCGGCCTGTTTTTTTTGTTATTCGATATATGTATGCAGTAGGTATCGTTAGAGACCACAAAGACTTTAATAATGAAAATAGTCGTGTTAGTTACACGACTTTTAATTCAAGAACTGTTGAACCGTTTTTGCTGAAAATTGGTGGAGAGAAATGTAGGTTAGAACCAGGGGAAGTTACATTTCTATTTCTGACTCGATGGTTACTGAAAAAAGTTAGTGAAACATAAAAACTTAGGCTGTAGACAATAATTATGTCAGTCTTTTTCTATAATAATTATGTCAAGTTATGTTTATACCATAAAATTAGAACCTATACTTACTCAAAATTGCATTCATCTGTTCTCTGGGCGGACAACGGAACTCCCTCGTCTTCTTAGCGGCCACCGCGCTTGGCAAGTCCGACTGCTTGATTTCCGTGTAACGTCTGCAAAATAACGATAAAGTAATATACCTATGTATCGAATATACCAAGGGCTAGATGAGTATTATTTTAATGTTGTAAATGTGAAAGCCGAAAATCGATCTCAGTGGCGTGCACTTGGAGAGGCCTATGTCCAGCAGTGGACTGCGATAGGCTGATGATGATGATGATGATGAAATGTGAAAGTAACGCCATCACTCTCTAAATTGCTGAACCAATTTTAGGTACACATTATAGTCTACAACACTTGAAACAGGACATAGGCTATTTCTTACCCGGTCGCTTAAATGATTGAAACCGTTACTTTCTATAAGTAAACTAGTATGTAGTTGAGATGCTGCAGTAGTTAACACATCTGTAGTTTACAATACCTACCTAAGCTGACCGGTTTGTAGGTCTCCGACGAAATCATAACGCAATGATAGCGACTGTGTGTAACTTCCCACCTGTCCCCTCGAAATACATATAGAGAGGTGCTACCTAATTGCTACCAGCTACCATTAGTTGCTACCTAATTGCTGCCCTCGTGGTTTTGAAGATAATCAGCATCTTAAGGTGACAGCTATGCTGTTATCAGGATGGCTGTGAACTCTGTAGGCACCTATTTATAAGATCTATATTTTTTATGCCTGTTTTACAAATAATAAAATCTTTACCTGAGCTGATCAGTCTGCAGATCACCGACGAAATCATGTGCAAACGCAATGATAGCTTCAACCCTGTGTCTCAGCTGTATGTCGTTGAGATGCTGCAGTAGGTAACACATCTGTAGCTTGGCACCTTCCGCCATCTTCATGTGGAGTAAACCTTTGCGGTGCTCGTCTTTGCCCTCTGGATAAATATAATAATTGATAGGTAAATAATGTATTGAGAAATGCACAGCCGTGGCCAAGTCGCCGACTCATAAACGTGTATAGATATTAACACACGCAAGTACATCTCATACTCAGGCACTTTCGTGAAATAAACATAAGGTAAATAACCTATAGATAAATTGAAAAAAAAGCTACAAAATAAAGTATAGAAAGTATGCTTTAGAAGGGGTTCTTAGGGTACAGGACCGCAGATGATTCAAAGGAACCAAAATTTACTACAAGTATAAAAATCAAACTCATGAAAATTCTGTATCAATATTTTGAGAAAATAACCTGAACATCTTCCGATAGAATAGGTAGTATAGTCTAACACCCCGTTCCCATCTTACTTTGAATTACAAAAGGTATCTGTGGAGATCTAAGGGGGAGGCCTATACTCAGCAGTGGACGTCCTATGCCTGAGATGATGATGAAGATGAATTTGAACGAATTACCTTTATCAAACGAGGGGTCCCAAGTCTCAGGGTTGGTCATGATGAGCAGTTTCTCCACATCTTCGTCGCGCATCATACCGACTAACAGTAGACGGTCTACCAGCTTTATTAGTGGCCTGTAATTAATTGATTGTAATTACTTACGGCAAAAACTTAGACATAAGTTGCGAGAATTTGATATAAGCAGGAAGAATCACACAGTTTTCTTTTGGTGGAATTAAGGAGCGTCAGTGTTTTAATCACCTTTCCAAAATTTTGGAGTGCTTTATTTTTCTTAATTATACAATATCCACGACGAAACATTTCTGTAAATAGTAACATGTTAGGTATCCCTACTATCCTTACCAATATTCTAAATGCCAAAGTAACTATATCGGGCCAGCTTTAACAACAAAACTACTGAACCTAATAAATTAACGCGGTACACAGATAGCATAGATAGACAGCATGAAAAAGGATAAATGCTTCTTTTTATTTACAAATGAGAAGTACTTTCCTGGGGACATTGCCGGAACCGCGGATATCAGCTAGTATGTTCATAAGTTTTTTAGTTGATGGTAAGTAAACAGACAGCTACATCAGACAGTTTTGTGTGATACCTTATAACAATACTTACAAGCAGTAAAGTAAAGAGGTCTACTGGTTAAAGTTGCAGTAGACATATTCTATCGACATACAAATCATACTTACAAGAACAGATTCTCATTACTCCCTCCGACTGGATCTCGGTTATGAACCTGGTTGGTCTCCACAGCTTCAGCCAGCGCCTGCATGACGAACTCGCGCACCACTTCTAGCGGGAAGTATGGAGAGTAGAGGTTGCTGATCTCTGTTATACTTTCACTGGAAGAAAGAAATATAAATATTTGAAAATTGTTATTCAATTGCAATGTTAGATAAAGAACTTTGAGTCAAACACTGTTATTGCAAAAAAAATATATGTTTTTCTGGTCATTTTCCGACTTATTCTTTGTTTTATTTCCATTCATGAGGCCAGAAAAAGACTACTAGATAAGAATTAAATCGTATGGGTTAGGGCCAATTTTTCAATCATCAGTTATTTTCTATCTAAGGAATAAATATAGCGGTTAGACATATTTTGCTATATAAAAGTTGTCAAAATGTCAAACATATGCTTTAGAAAAAGTTATCTGACGACTGAAAAATTGTCCATTAAAACTTGCTTTGAACCACATAGATTTTGTTAAAGATAGTTTTAAACTCATATTGGAGCTTCTGTTCCCATTGGATAATTCATTCAATTTTCAGATAGCGAACTTAGACGAATACTATGCATCGTTTTCTTCAGGAGTCCCGAACAAGAGGAAAACAGCACACAAAGCTAGTTTTGTTTAACAAATTCAATAAAAACATACGCAATATCAGTCATCTTCATCTGTGGCCTGACGCTCTCGGTCTGCAGCGAGCGCAGGCTGTGCCCCATGTCCGGCTCCTCGTATAGAGCTTTCAGTTCGGGACCCAGGGGGATCACGAACTCGTTCTTACACGCCTCCCTGGAATGGTACACAAGATTAGATGACGCGAAATCAAAATCAAAAATCATTTATTAAAAGTAGGCTGAAAAACAGCACTTTTCGAACATCAGAACTACATGAGACAGTGCCAAAAACGCCCACCCTTCACCGCTTCCTATCTATACTAATATTATAAAGCTGAAGAGTTTGTTTGTTTATTTGAACGCGCTAATCTCAGGAACTACTGGTCCGATTTGAAAATTTCTTTCAGTGTTAGATAGCCCATTTATCGAGGAAGGCTATAGGCTACTTTTTATCCCGCTACGGGAAGTAGTTCCCATGGGATCCGGGTGAAACCGCTGGCAGAAGCTAGTGTGTTATAACCGGGAAGACGAAGTGGCGCAATAAACTCCCCAGCAACACACGTCTGTCTCTCTTATAAAATGATGACAATACAAACTTATGCGTATTATGCGGAAATCATCAAATGTTCTGTTCAATTCCCGCTGTGGGTGCAGCGTGAAGGAGTGTCAGACGCTTACTGACTTAAACCCATCATGTTTCTTCTTGAGCCCTTTATATAACAACCCCGCAGCCCCACTGGGGAAGTATTATACTTACATGGTAGTAGCATGTGACTCCAGATGCAAAGCTATGAGCAGATCGTAGAAGCCCTGACGCAGTGGTCCAGACATGTACTGCGACTGTATCGCGTATAGCAGCTGCTTCTGATCCACGTGAGTGCACAGAGCGTGGGCGGCTCTGGAATAGCGAAATAGATTTTATTAGAGGTAGTAGACAATAAAAGCACTGACAAAATATTATTTTAGTGATTGATTTCGCGTTGTTTTTTAATTTGTGTAAAGATAGTCCACCTTATTAAAAAACGTGGTTTTAAATAGTACCAGCTTTAGTGGTAGTAGTTTAGACCATTAACTTTGTTCAAGTACTAAAGCCGGTACTTTTTTAAGATCATGTGTTATCGTTTTCAGTTGTCATTTATCCGCTATTGTGAAAGCACTGCTAAACATAGTTACCTAGGCACATGTTTCAGAATTACTTGTGTAATGCTATAGAACTCAGACATATTTTTCTCCAACCAGGGAACAAAACCTAAGACCCTGTTCACCTTAGTTAGGATAAATGAAGGTCAAGACTGGCTTACCTGTAGTTACTCTGGTAACATAAAGCAGCATATAACGTGAGTGTGTGAGAATGGAAACTTAGAAGTTTGTCCATTTCTATCAGCTCCAATATGTCTATGCAGCGATCTTCCTCTGTGGACAAAATTCATCATTATTATCAGTCTTATCTGACTGAATGAAGTATAGTTTTTGGTTTCACAGGTCCCGGTTAGCAATATCTGGTAGAAATTCCGTATATCACCGTAGTATTATTAACTTGCAGATAAATAACTGAAACTTTATCGGTTACCAGTGAAACCGGTGCTGAATGTTCTTAATATGTCATCAGCAGCTGTTAATAAGAATTTAAATGTCAGGGCAAATGATTCGTTACCAAACTTACCCGGTATATGCAAAGCTAGCATAGAAACAGCGTCTTCACACAGCATCGACCAACCGCGGATGTCAGACAACTTGAGAGCGTGGACTTGTAGAGATTGGTTTGGTACCTGAAAGTGGAGTTCAACAGTTTTATACAATTGAAGATTTTACACAATAATTTTTTGCAGAAGACAAGTACTCTTGATTGAGGGTTATGGGGTACTGATTTTTTTAGATGTAAAACTACTTTTACACTCCTAAAAACTTAAAAAACCGATCACCCATTATTGACCCATTTTTTTAAGTATGTTTGGTATGATACCGTGGGACTCGTAAGCTATGCGTAAAAGTTCCTTGATAAAATATATATGTACCTATACAGGGTGGCCCATCCATAGGCGTCCAAAATAAAAATTTAGAAGCTCTATGCTATGGGGTATCCGAATCACCGCCATGTATGTTCAGCAATTTTTTGTACTTTAGGAGCTAGAATTATTTTTATCTGACCTCAACCCAATACCCCTTGGTAAGCCTAGTTGCCATACTTTTTCGCTGGTAATGTGACAGTCAAAAAATTTGAAAATCTACTCACCCTAGCCCACTGATGTGGTTTCAGACACTGCACTTTCAACCTAGGCGGGAACTGAGGTATAACATGCTTGTCACTTGTAGGCAATACGGCGGCCGATAGAGGCAGACTAGTGGCTGATCTGCCGAGCTCTATCTGAAGGATTTCCTTGGAAGTCGCTTCTACGAAGATCGCGGGGAAGAGTTTGGTTTCTGGTTCCATCTGGGGAGAGAGAATGGTGATTTTAATTGGGAAATTAATGAGTACCTAGTTTTCAAAAAGACTCGATATGTATTTGGAATATGGTAGTTTTATTATATCGAATTAGGTTATTATATTTATCAAGATGCGTGACTTTTATATATATTTACATATGTGCACTATATCGCATTTCACTTCATAATGCTCGACACAGAAGTTTTTTGCCTAGTTTGAGGCTCATTGTAAAACATCCTTTAGCTACCTACTGAAAAGTTTTGGAAAATAAACAATTTTGCTTTTCTGATGATAGTAAAAGATATGACCTTGAACTTGAAGCTAGTGTCCTTGCCCTCGCAGGTGAAGGCCACGGTCCCGGTGGACGTGTCGACGGAGCAGCCGATGAACATGCCTTGCGAGGCGCCTTTGGCTGTCGCTTCCGCCATGACCTCGTTGTATAGTTCGTCTGCACGAACCATGTAGCAGGATTGGCGGTTGACGCTGAAAGGAGTTTGGCTTTTAGTATGTTATCAAGTCCTAATAATATTTATTTACCGCTAAAGCCTAACCAAACCCTTTATTAAAACAACCCCAAAAGAAAAGCAAATTAATCAGAATATGTATGCTGCCCGTCCATCTATACTAATATTATAAAGAGGAAAACTTTGTTTGTTTGGTTGTAATGGATAAACTCAAAAACTACTGGACCGATTTTAAATATTTTTTCACCATTAGAAAGCTACATTATCCACAAGTAACAGGCTATATTTATCCCGGTGCGGGCAGTACCTCCCACGGGACGCGGGTGGAACCGCGGGAAAACGGCTAGTGTTCAATAAATTGGTGACCGATTTTTTGTAAGAGAAAAATAGAACACACTGTTAGGCGTCGTCCTAATTGGCAGCGATCGCGCGATGGCGCGATGCGTTTTTCATCTCACGATCCCACTTGCGAGGTTCCGAGGTTCAAATAGGACACTGATGAAATCTGTATGTTTGAACTCATCGCATGACGAGAACGCATCGTGTCATCATGCGATCGCTGTCAATTGGGACGACGTTTTAGATGAAAATCGCATCGCGCCATCGCTGCCAATTAGGACGACGCCTTAGCAATAGGGCAACGTACACGTCCTATAAAAATTCGGTCAATTCGGGCACCCAAATATTTGAAGACTTTATTTGTTCGAATCGAACAGTATTACAGTATGTAGTACTTTTATGTCGGTGCGTGAAGTAGTTAACTAGTACTAAATTCTCCTATCACTGAAACTAAATCAACTAAATTTTTACTTACTTCTCAACAACCCTGTCGTAATCATCAGTGATGATGACGGAGGACTTGGTGACCTTGCTCTGGTTGAACTCCTTCGAGTGCAAGTGGTACTGGGTGGTCACCCAGCCGATGTACACGTGGGTTGGGTCCTGACCTGGGTAGATCCTGGGTGAAAGAGTAATGTGTGAACAAGTAGGTAATGGCGTCCACGGCCGATTTCGGCCGGTACCGTACAAGTAGGTACGGTATCCTCGTAGTTGTCAATAGATTTGTATTAGGGATGATAAAATGGGTTCTTAGGTGGACAACTGTAAAAATAAGTGTAATGTTATAAAATCTTCTATATCACATTTTTTTTTTGCGGTTTCTCGGCAACAATTCAACCTATTTACATTTTGAAGGGAAAACTTCTTTATTTAATTTTTTAACGAATAGCAGTCATACATGATTTTCATATGAGTTGATTTGGTCGTTTTAATAAAATATTAGGTATTTTTTTCTACAGAAAAGTTCGTAATATGTATAGTACAGTAAGAATCTTTATGTATATGTTTATTCTATGTATGAAGGTTGATATAATTCATTGGGAAAAAAAATTTACACCAAAAAATCCTTATGTCCACTAACCTGACACCATAAAAGTACTCATTAATGAGCTTCAAACACTCGCTATCGAAGATCTCATTGCCAACAGTCTCGGTAGCCGACTGCGCGAGAGTGCTCGTCGTCATCTGCTTCCTGTCTTGCGTGGGAGTCGCCATCTGAGCGTTCGACTGTGACGTCAGTAAGAGAGAGGAGAAAGAGTGAGATTAGAAGAGAAGAAGAATTAAAAGCCTATCTACTGTAAAGTAGACTAAAAAGCTGTAGGCCCGGTTTCACTTAAGAAGAAAGAAGTTTTAAACCAACCAATAGAATTTCATTATACAAGCATCAATTTTATTGGTTGGTAAAAAAGCTTCTCACTCCGTTCCGTTTATGTGAAGTGTGGGCCTTAAAGTATAGCAAGGAAACTACACGAAAAAAGTTTCAAGGGGTATTTTTAAGCCATTCAAAAGACATACACATAATATGTCAGTAGCTATTTGTAGTTGTCTACATCTGTATTGTTATCATTCTAATAAATAATTGAAGTAGAATCGAAGATAATTTGTAAAGCTTTCATCACAACATTTAATTTGATTTTTTATGTACTTATCGCTTGAATAAACCTAGGTATTATAATTTTGCTTCTTTTGTGTCTAATTTTCAAAATCAGCTAGATTTGACAAACAATTAGTTATAGGTACAATTAAAGCGTAGTTGGTACAAGAAATATTCGTCATTAGTAAGAAACCCAAAGACCATGAGTGGTTAGTAAAACCAGGGTTTATGTAAGGACTTACGTTCAAACCAACTTGGCTTCCATACAAGTTGGTCCGGCTAGGACGCGCGTTCATGCCGTTATATCTTTGATTAGCCTTGTCAGAAATTAACAGAATATCATGAAATGCAACATAAAATTATAAAGTAAATTAAAGGATAAAAGGATCAAAATTTGAATGCAAAATGACAAAAGGACCAAAAATATGAATACAAAATGACAAAAGGACTAAAAATATTAATACAAAATGACAGAAGTACCAAAATGTGCATACAAAATATGGAGTAGATAGGGTCGAAGGACCAAAAAATATGTATTGTATGGGTCTTTTTACTAATAGGTTGATTTGATGATTTGGTAAACAAATAATTATAATGCAATGATCCTTCTTTTGGGGATAAATTATATGAAAAATAAAATATACAAAAGGCCAATTTTTTCAATTTTTTTTGTAAATATCAAAACCGAGAAAACTTTTTTCAGTTTTAGCGCCCTGTTATTTACAACAGGGCGCTAAAACAAAGTTAATTTTGAAACAAAAAACCTTGGATTAGGTCTTGGTTTAGCCAAACAACAGTAATTTATACAGTTCAATAAAATCAGTAAAAAAGGTTAAAAACCGTACCGTTTAACAATGACAAAAATTTATCATCAAACCACAATGGAAAATGAACTTTATGCCTTTGACATAAGGTTGAACATACCTGTGACACTTTGATCTGAGGGTTTGGTCTTCTTGCACCACGTTCCGGTGATACTTCTGTGTCACTGAAGGGGTCTGGTGTTTTAGATTTACGGGATTTAGCACGATCACTGCTTTCACCGCGCTTGCTTCTGAAGAACCTGAGTTGTGACATAGGAATTGATGAATAAAGTAAAACTTCTAAATCCTACCAAAATAATAATAAACGCGAAAGCTTTTAAAATGTAGGTATAGATGTTTTTTATCTTTTACGCAAAACTGTTGCATTTTGATGAAACTTGGCAGTAATATTTTAAATCAATAGTTCCTTCAGGACGCAGCCGAAGCCGTGAAAGGAAACCAGTAGGTACAACATATCCTTTAACAAAGTCACTTACAAGTTTTGTATCATTAAGATTCGATGAAAACCCATTCAGCATGTAAAAGAAATTCGAAACAAATATCATGTTTTTTATTAACTACTAAGAAAACTAAGAAAATATATATTTTTAAGTAAGTATTAGAGCAAAAAACAATGGCTATTTTATACGACAGTAGTGAATTATAATCAGTTTTTAATTTAAACAACTTACTTGAAAGGCGATCGTCCCCTCTTGTCCTTCTTATCATCGGGCGCCAAACCTTGGGACCCCAGGTCATACTTGGCCATCTCTGCTTCACTGGTCGACCGATGCATGCCGTTGACTTGACCTGTGTTGATGATTAAATATAAGTATAAGGACCAACTTCAAAGTGCGTGTGTAAGGACCACTTTGTGTTGGAAACAGATTGTGGTAACTCTTAAAAATGTTTCTAACATATTATATATATTTTTATATTATGTAGGACTAGACATATTATGTAAGTATTGTGAGTTTCTTTTTTTCTATTCTTGGGCAAGAAAAGTGCTTAGTGTAAGGTTGAAATATTCATCTGGCATTTTATTTCTCATTCTAAGCATTATACCTACTACTAAACCTTATGTCAAGTTAAATCCCTGTTTTTTTTACCTATTAAGCTAGTTAGGTTACTTTCAGATTCTTGTTAGTGGAAAAGACAGTCAAAGCATTTTCTAAAAAATCTCACAGTGCCGAGGCGAAGAATGGTGTGTATAAGTTAAGCTCCTGGTATTTTTTTAGTCATGTATATAAAAACTTTGATACTGTGAAGTTCCGTGTATTTGAATTATGATATGCAGTAAAATGTTTATCTCAGTTAAATATACTTGAAAATCATTAGTTATATCCCTACATAATGTAATACATATGATATTAATAAGCTTCCTCGCATTTCAGTCTGCACAAAAATATACTGATTGCATAAAATTTTAATGTAACAAATTCACAGATACGTGATACGTGGATGACTTCATACTTTTTATACTTACCTCAGAACTTTAGATACTAAGAAGAAAGAAACAAATTCAACGACATCAAAACACCAAAAGCACGTACAGAAATATAAACAACAGCCAAAATCCTTTACAAAGCCCAACCTGGTTGCAAATTACTGTAAGTTTGTATAGTAACACCTCTTGTCACGGAGCCCTTACGTGGCGGTCTGGATGGCAGACGCTTCATCTTGGAGCTGGGTAACTCCTCCTGGTTATCTTCGTAGTGCAAACCTAGGGTGTGGTGAAGCGAAGTCAGGTGAGGGTGTATGCAATGTGCTTTTTTGAAGAATTATTTGAAGAGAAGAAGAATTTTTGGTGAGACCCTTTTAGGTCAACTACCCGTAAATGTGTTTAATTTTGTACGGGTGCTTAACTATTCCATTTTTTTTTCAAAAAACTGGCTAAGAGTATTTCAGCTCTTTAGTGACAATGGTCACTGAGATTTTTCGACAGACGGACGGACAGACAGTGACAGACATGGCGAAACTAAAGCCATCTTATTATAAAAATGTGCCCTTAATAAGTACCGGTTTTAGTGCTAGGTTAAGTCTATCTCTGTGCGAGTTTGAACCTAGAACTAGAGCTGGTATTTTCTTAAGACCATGTTTTATAATGAGATGGCTACATAGTTTAGCTTTGTTTATCTGTCCGTCCGTCCACGCCGCGCATAATCTCAGTGACCGTAGCACTAGACAGCTGAAATTCTCTTGGCCGGTATTTTGTAAAAAGGATGGTTCCTTAGCGTAGGGTCTTTTTGTGCAGATTTAAAGAATTTTGAAAAAAGTTAGTTCAGTGCAGAACATAGATAAAGTGTAACAGAAAACTATTTGTTGTATAGTGCACGATTATATTTTGTGTGACAGAGAATTGATTGTACACCAATTTAAGCTTTTTTACATTATATAATTTAATATATAGACCAATTATGTGTATTTACATATTGCATACATCCATCGGACAGGGAACAAAATGTGCAAACATAACATTAAAAACACAAATGGATAAAAAAAGCTAATTTATAAAAACCACTAGGGGTGCTATTCTATTGTTTATTTACTTGAAATTCTATAAGCCAAGATTTTCATTTTAAGTACTTTTTTAGTTTTGACTAAGTAATTCTTTTAATCCCAGTTTCAGTATGGGAAGATTTTTCAATCCTTATATAACTCTTAATAAATATATCAAACCGCTGTATTTATTCCTCAGACAGAAGTTAACTGATGATGAATAAAAAAACCTTCAAGGTGCTGTTAACTAAATTCCCATTTCTATTTGGAAAATGAAATCGCGGTGCATGTAGTGTGCATCAGTGTCGCGGGTGTACGCTTTAAGATTTGTTCAATTGAAACTTTATATTTAAAGAGTACACCCTTCACCCTGACGCACACCACAAATCTGTCAATTTCACTATCATAATTAACAAAAATCTGGCTCATAGAATCTTTCGGGGGACAAATAAAACTTTGGTGTAACATCAAGTAGGTACAAGAACAATAGGTCTTAAAGTGCAAAAGTACTGTAATATTTCATTCAAATTACCTTTGATATCGTTCATGGTGAAGCCACTTCTCATGATCTGGTCTATGTGGGCAGGCATCTGGGCTTCCACTGCTTCTTTCATTAAGATCTGCTGACGATCCTTGATTTCTACCCAACGGCGAGCTTTTTCTGCCTCACTGGGGCAAAGATGGTATATGTTTAGGGGATCTTTAAGAATGTCATCTACGTAAAATACTTTGTTATAAAGTAGAAGTTTGTTTATTTAAACGCGGTAATGTAAAAATAAACTAGGCTGATTCAAAAAATATTTTAGTGTTAAATAACCAATTTATAGAGGATAGCTTTAGGACTTCATATCCGGGTGCAGTTCCTTCAGGAAGCAAGAGAAATCGCGGACGGAAGCTAGTATTATACAAGCTGCTATATACGCATCTATTTTTATACAGCCAATGGCTGAACAGTTCATTGACATAGGTCCGTAAATTTTATATTTGTTCTTACATTTTATTTGGGTCATTACATTTCAACTAGGAGGTCGAAATAGATATTTCAGACGTTAATTTTTGATAACTCATAAAACTAACATTTAAAAAGACGTAGGTAACTTACTCAATAAACTCATTATGGCAGATAACAGGTAGTGAGAGACGTAAGAACTCCCAGTTCGCTTTCTCCATCGTCTCGAACGTGTTGTGGGAAATCTTGAGGCAGGGAGGTGTATCTGCGGAGAAATAAATAAAAGTATATAGGTATGTCTTGTGTTGTCCCGTACATTTCAAAAAGAAATGAATATTTGTGTGAAAGCTATATTTGTATGTTCAAACACACGGACTTTCAAAATAAAAACGTAATTTTCAGTGGTACAATATGAACCAAAGCTCGTTTTTACTGTCCCACTGAAAGAGATCTCTTGTCGACCGAGGAATTACAAGAGCTGATATCACTACCCTTACTCAAGGCGGATTGGCTAATTCAGACTTTTAGTCTATGTTTCCTGAAAATGTATAAATTCCTTCATCTTTACTTATTTCATTGGTGTGTAAAATTCACAGAAACTTTCTTGACCTACAATCGAACCCGCACGCTCCTACATAGATGTCTGGTGACCAAGTAGATCACCATGATGGTTAAATCATCATACTATTAACATTACCTGAACCAGCAGGTATCCTGGTAACATCAATCCTGGTGTCGATCATCTCGTCGGTGTTCTCGAAGATCGGCTGGTCTTTAGTGTACCAGTGAGTCACGTCTCTCTTCATGTTGCTGTAATAATACGTCATTAATTAATATGCCGACTGGTACATACTAAATTGAAAGTGTTCTCATTTATGTTTTTATCAACTAATAATTTTATCGAAGTAATGTTAATACATACTCTAAAATCCTATTAATATACCTAAACGCTAGAGTTATATGTATGCATGTATGCAAAAACTACGTGCGAGATTTTGATGAAACTTGGCTGTAATATAGCTTACACATAAAAATGACTTATAGGATATCCGGGATAGCTTCCCGGATATCATACTTATATGTTAACGAAATTCGTGTTAGTTACATTACTTCTAACTCAAGAGCTGTCTGAATTTGTTGGCTGAAAATGAGTGGATACTGTGGGGTGTGGCTTACTTATTGGATAATTTTTATACCAATCCGGGTATTGTAGGTAGGTATATCGAGAACAGTAGTTCTCGATATGTGGGAAACAGATAGTTATGTATAAAATTGTCTTAAATAAGTGAACTTCTGTACTAGATAATATTCTAAAAACAGTATTTACTTACACGCAGAATGGTTCATATCCCTCCTGCAGACCACATGTTGTGAAGTATTTCAGCGTGTTCACATCCTGACCGTATGTCAACCTGACGGTATACAAATGTTACGTAAATTGGCTGTGGTACTTTATGATTTGAAGGTTATAACAAATAACCGGTTCATTGCGAATCGGAGTGGTGCACAAAAGATTCCTTATCACTATATCTAAAACGGCCAATTCATCACGTTATCACTTAAAATAATTATTTTTATCCTAGTTTTCAGCATTTTGTCAAAGCTGCTGTCTTAGTAATAGGGTCCCATTTTCCCCGACGGACTTAACCCTAAAACAATATATTTTTAATACTCTCGTACCCATCTTCATCATCATCATCATCATCATCTCAGCCATAGGACGTCCACTGTTGAACATAGGCTTCCCCCTTAGATCTCCACAGACACCTGTTGGAAGCGACCTGCATTCAGCGTCTTCCGGCGACCTTTATAAGGTCGTCCGTCCACCTTGTTGGTGGACGTCCTACGCTGCGCTTAGTAGTCTCCGTGGTCTCCACTCCAGCACTTTTCGACCCCATCGGCCATCTGCTCTGCGAGCAATATGGACTGCCCATACCCATCTTAAAGCAGTATAAAAACAATCACCCTTACCTAGCTTTCTGCCCCACACCGAGGGTGCAAGCAGGTACGAAGTTGTCACCCTGGACATCAGCAAACGTAGTTTCTCCACCGAGGGCATCCATCAAGAGTTCACCATTCAGTGAGAAACCTGACATACAACGCATATATTAATATAGCATTCAAACAACTAATGAGACCTAAGGACCAATAGATAGATGAAGAAATTAAAAAGAAAATAAAATTGAATTTTCTAAGGAATTTAAATTGAGAAATGTACCTGATAAAACGAATACAAACAAGAATGGGGGGCTACTTTTAGATACTTTCTATTGAGGTCTCTATAAAATGGGGATTTGTAAGTAGTTATTCAAGATTTTAAAAATATCTAGTAGCATTGGAAGGTAAAGGTTAATTGGCACATACAAACAGACAATAACAGTACACACATGAATGTCATGGAATAATTTTAGTGGATTATAATTTACTGCTATATTCCTTAAAATTACATTCTTAAGGTTCAATGGTATTATTAACATGACCAAAAGCAGGTTAGGGAGTGTTAGTTACAAAGTTAAGGGATGAATTTTAATATTTTTGCTGGCTAATTTCTACGCTACTAAATTTTTGCGATGATTTAGCTACTTTTACCCGACTGTTACTAAGGGTTATGACAATGAAGTATTTATAGCTAGAACAGCTGATTTGTACCGCTCTTAGTACCAAGGATCATTTTAGAGAGACAATTTTGACATAAATAATAATTCTGATATGATCATGTAAAACAAGCCCATTATCATGGATGCTGAAGTTTTAATTTTACATTTAACATCCGTCCGGTCCTTACCATTTTTTAGATTAGAGCACGAGATCAGACCTTGCAATCTCCAAAGAGCAAATTCAAAACAAAAGAAGTCGTTTAACATTTTGCTCAAATGATGTATGTTAACTGTGAGTTAAAACAAACAGTGCTGAAGAGACCAAAGTGCTTTATTTCTTTTTATTTATACCACGCTCCTGTGTTTTAATACAATACTTGGTCAAAGTAACAAACAATGATCCTGGCAAAAGGGCAAGTGTGCAATCAATCAAATCAATCATTATCAATCTATCAATCGTTGAATTGTGCGACTCTATCAATCATAGCAAGCGAAGCGATGCAGTGGTAACTAATGTCGATATCATTTAAGCGTTTGGCGATTAAGCATTCAAAGTAATTGTAGTAACTTTACAATAGTGGCAGGAACATTTTTATATAAATAGTTAACACATATGTACAGAGGATTGAATATATAGTAATACTTTTCGGAAAGATAGATACAATATCTAAACTAGAATATAATAAAGAGGAAAAGAATACATATGGAGAAGCAACATTTAAGCAAGACTAGAGACTAAATTACAGCTAAGCATTGACATACAACAGAAATAAATAAATAATAGGAAGGGAGGTAAAACGTTTAAGTATTGCCAAATAAAAATGTTCCTGCCACTACCAAAGCTCTCACTCTGATATTTACTTATCGTCTTATCAATGAGATCTAGGAAGACGCCCACTACGTCACCAACAGCCCATTGCTTGCCGAAAGATTCAGTGTTACCGCTGTACACTTTTTCCTCCTTGAAAGTCGGGAAAAAATAGTTTTTTACCTTATTGCTAATGGCATAGAGATGATTTTTGCTGAATATTAGGTGCTGCGTATACCTTTTGTTTTGTGTAGAGCTTTTGATAAACATGAACACAGTAAATATGCACGTGAGAGATACCTACAGTATCCAAATCAGACGTGCACATGGTGGTTTTGTTTTAAAGTATACATAGTATATGTATATAGAACAGTTTTGACACCAAAACATCTTTCCTTTTTAACCAAAATATCTTTTACGCAAAGGTATACCTCTAGGACCAACCTCGGGTCCACCTTCATTTTTGATTATTCCCTCAAAACCACAATCTGTATGTCTACCAAAATCAAAATGACCAATGATTTTGACGAACACAATGACTACCATAATAAAAAACTACACAGAAGTCTTAACATTTAAACAACATATAATTAAAGGTACCATTTTAATAGAGATCGGGGCAAACATAACATTCAAATAGGACAGTTGGAGAGGTATTTATTTAACGGAAAGTTACCACGAGTTAACCACATAGTTACAGAAGGAAAATACCTGGTATATAAGGTGCTACTCTGACCAAAAACAAATATTAAAACTTTTGACATTTATTATGAAAAATCTTCAGACAAAATTATTTGTCTACTGTCAACTTGACAAAAATAATTTATCCTTGTAAAGCATTACTTCATCTGTAGCTCCATATTTGACTTTCTTCTATTTCTTTTGAAATTATTTCAATTGTATATTTTTCTTTGTGGATCTTAGGATCAAAGTCAGAGAAGCACCTCTACCCCCTTATTAATAAACAAGGAGTTAAGTTAATCCAAGTTTAACGTCATTTAGGCCTCTAAAAGCACTTATCAACATCAAAAAAGTTGGTTTCTAGTTGCCTATTCCAAAAGTAGCTTCCCATTGAGAAGAACGGGCAAGTTTTTTTTTTAATAGTAGGTACCTGCATATAACGACATACATACAATGGATGATGGAAATGTATGGTTATTCCTTTTTCTCGTTTCTTGGTCTTTAACTTCGGTCCTTGTTTATAAATAAGAGGGTTATTGCCTATCAGTGGTAACTCACTAATGGTCTGGTCTGTGACGTCGAGGAAGCAGCCGACTATATCGCCCACTTTGAGCTGCACCCCGAAAGTGTCGGTCGCGGCGCCGTGCACTTTTATCGACTGTGGTAATTGTAGGTTTAATTTGTGTTCTATTTTGAGAACTTATGGTCTAGTTTTGATTGGTATATGTAGTACCAATTTTTGTGGTCTAAATTGTACTAATCTGTGTGGTATATTTTATCCCACTGTGTGTTGTACCACTTTGTGGGTATATGTTGAACCACTTTGTGGTATAGGTTGTACCACCTTATTTAGTATGTTTTGTACCACTGTACATTCAATTCAGATATATTATTCACGTCATTGGGGAAAAACTACCTTATCCGCTTTTATGACGTTCGTAAGTAGAAATGATAAAATTGCAATTGACATTATTTCAGTAAAATATTTTAAAATACTTACGTTGTAACCATCGAATGCCCAAGAGTTTTCGTCTTGTCCAAGCATCATTCCTGGAGCCATGTCAGCGTGAGCCCAGCCGACCTATAAAACATTATAAAATATTAGTATTTACCTTAGGGACTTATTAAAAAAAAAAACGCTTATTCCATTTAAAGCTGTAGGTCAGACTCTGGCACTGTCCTTTTCAAATAACATACATATGTATTTAATATCAGGAATTTCATAGTTAAAATTATTGTTTTGTTTAATTGAAAATACCACATGTATTTGTTTAATATCTTTGGATTATATGTAGTAAATTACTTCCTATATGCAATCGCAATCCATATTTAGTCATTTGGGATTGATAATTATATCGATAGATCGCTAAGGTGATCCAATTTCATACACAATCTTAACTAAATAATAAGACTTACCCTCATAGGTCCAGCAGTTAAGATCTCGAACTCGAAGTACCACTTTCCGGAGCTGACCGCATAGTTCTTCTCGGCGCGGTATGTTCTGAAGTCTGCTTGCTTCTGTTTTGACGCTTCTAGTAATAGTGCTGTAGAAATATATAGACAAGTTGATTGTAAGTGCTTTCATGAACACCAGTTGCAATATTTATAGTATAGTAAGTTCAACTCAGTCTTGCGCGCGGCCTTATGTGTGGGTAACCCTTGTACATATACAGTGACTTTGTGTGCGTGACAAGAGGTACAGTCGGGTACAAATTAAGTTTAGGGGTTGTATACGGCTGTTTAAAGAAAAACAGTTATTACGTAATTTAATGTTTATTTATTTATAATTATTCTGAATCGCTACTTGAAAAATAAAATATGAATTTTCAGATTCGCTACTCTCACCAAGGTCAAATATAAATTTTGACTCCATGTCAAAATGTCTATAGTATTCTTCTTTTTTCTTTTGTACATGTCGACAAGTATTATGCAAGAAGTATTTAATTCATCTTAGATATTTCACCTCAATTATTTCTTAGATATCTACTGTCAATGTCAATTTGAAAAAACGTATGAGAAAGTAATGAAAAACACAAAACTGTAAAATGTAATAATAAAAAGCTTTGATGTTTAATTTTTTGAAACGCTACCTGACTCCTTAAACATTTTCTCCGTGAAGAACTAGACATTTTCGTAAACGACTGTATCCATAACAAAAAGCGATAAGAACACGTCATGCTCGGACGACGTCACTGTCACACGAATGAAAGTTGTATATTTACAAGCCGACGCACACATAGGGCGGCGCGCAAATCTGAGTTGAACTATCTATAATTGTATTCTTTTTCATTTGTGGCCCAGTAACAGCTGCACGGAACGATTGGAGATAAGGCAAAGCATCAAGATGGGCAACCATCTAACTCATAACGAGTTACTCCGTGCGCTCTTTAAATTGGTGAGTCCGTGCTGTCATTTGAACATCTTTGGCAGTCGTTACAGTAGTCAGAAACCAGAAATTCTGCCAACCAGTCTTACTAAGCGGCTTGTTCGTGTAACTAGGTTACGGAGGTCAGATAGGCAGCCGCTCCTTGTAAAACACTAGTACTCAGCCACTTTCGGTAAAACTGGACATTCGACCTCATTATAGTTGGGAAAATGCTAGGCAGATGGTGATTTCTAAGATATCCTCGATCGTTTAGATTTATAATTCGGACAAACAATTATTAAAATTCAAGATTAATTTGAGAAAATCCAAACTAATATTATAAATGCGAAAGTAACTCTGTCTGTCTGTCTGTCTGTCTTTCTGTCTGTCTGTCTGTCTTTTCTTCACGCCTAAACTACTGAACCGATTTGTGTGAAATTTGGTACAGACATAGTTTGAAACTTGAGAAAGGACATAGGATAGTTTTTATTACAAAAAAATAAAAATAAAATTATTCCAGACATATAGCGCCATCTATTGGTCAAATCAAAAATCTGCTGGTAGTCACTATTCCACGCGAACGAAGTTGCGGGCAAAAGCTAGTTCAAAATAAAAATAAACAACGTTATATTGTCTTCAAACTAAAAACTCACTTAACAGTCCTTACCTTCATGCTGTTCCCCAGTAGGCGGGTCTAACATATACCCATACACCAGCAGGGTCCTCACAGTTTCTGAAGCAGTATCCCTGTTGGCCTTCTTGATGGCATCGTCGACCTTCGGGTACGGCACCAAGTGAGGAGAGCGATGCATGTCCGAGTCCTAGAAGATTATGGGGAGATGAGTCAATGTTGTCATCATAACCGTAAAATGTCCACTGCTTGACAAAATTCTCCCCAAAGCGGGGAGATTTGCCCATTCAGGGCAGTATGGGATATTTTTAGTTTCACAGATGATACAAAATTTTCATACTAATATTTTTAAAGCTAATGTTTATATGTTCATAGCTTTGGTATGCAGTAAGCCGTCATCCTGGCAGTAGCCTATTTATCTAGATGTAGTTGGTCAGTTTAAACTTAAAGTAAAAGTATAGGTACTTTTTCGGTGTCTAAAATATTTCAGAAGCTGTCTGGTCACTTCATTCATTACCCCTTATTTTTTAAGTCATCATTTCAAGAATAAAACAAATATGCAACAAAAAATGTTCAAATATTACCTGAAATAAAAAATACATAAAAATAAATAACCAGCTAAATACAAAAGCAACAACATCTAAATTACAACATTTATAAGCACATACTTAATATACACATAAATATATAACATATACGCGGATAGAATAGATAGAATATCTGGAAGAACTCTTCTTTCTTGAATGTGGTATGACTCAGTCACATCATGCTGTGACCCTCACACCTAATAGATCAGCACATACTAAGTGTGAGAGTCACAGCCCATGTCACTGGTATTACTTCTTGCCTACTTCTGGACCACGGCAGCCTTTTACCCGATTGCGAAGCGAAAAATAGAAAAATGTGTTTATCAGTCCACTGCTTGTAGGTATGTAAAACTTTGTGGTACTATTTAGATCACAAGAAGATAAAAAATTTGGGTGGCCATATTGTAAAACCAAAAAAATAACACTATCAAGTGGGATATCGTACAACGCTATAGTTTAAAGTTCATTTTTAGGTTTCTCATGAAGTTATAAATTTTCAATTAGCGTTTAGAATATGTTGCTCAAAGCGGATTGGCGATTTCAGACTCGGCGTGCAATAGGCATTAAAGATCAGGTTTCCAACTTGGGCTTATAAGAAACTAAATAAAGATGCATATAAATATCGTCCTGATTCCGTCCATGTATTGTGGGTATCACTCAACCACATCATGCTGTGACCCTCACACCTAATAGATCAGCACATACTAAGTGTGAGAGTCACAGCCCATGTAGCTGGTAGTATCCTCAGGATTTACTTCTGCAGCAGCATATTTTACCTGACTGCACTAGGATAAGGCAGACTTTGTGGCACTATTTAGGTCGCATGGGCTGATTTTGATATACCAATGTTACCTATGTTGTTTGATTGTTAGATCAAGCGAATTGGAGTAGAAAAGGTGACCAAATCATCATGTGGGATACATAGAAGAAATGGAGATCTAACATTTGATTGGTGGATATGATTCATCAAAAAGAAAGAATGAGCGTTTGTCACCACGCTTGTTTCAAGCGGTTTGCGATTTCAGTCTTAAAGAGCATAATATATTTAAAGGAAAGTAAAGACGCTTATAATTAGATAATTATCGATGCTGTCCATGTATAGTGGCTATGCCTCAAAGACATCATGCTGTGACCCTCACACCTAATAAAACTTCACATACTAAGTGTGAGAGTCACAGCAGACATCTCTGGTATCCTCAGAAGATGATGTCAGGTTGTCGAAGATTAAAGATGTAATAGCCAGGTTCCACCAGAATTGTATGCAAAAAATTATAAAAACATAAAAAGCAATATACAAAATAGCAATAAAACCTTTAAATAGTACATAAATATAAAGATACAATTAAACTAGACACAAAATAAAGCTAAAATACATAATATGCATACAAAAAAAATATGTACTTCTACAAGATAAAGTAAAGATAAACCAAGCATTTATGAAGAGGTTCTGAAATCACACCGATACCAAATCAATACAAAAAAAATTATTGACATGTTTCATGGAGAAATGTCTTTAGAGCTACCGTCAAAACCGAAGCGACAAAAAGTTTGGCGAGACCTGTACTACATTTCTGGACCATCTTACCTCATTAAGTCCGTAAGTCCATCCCTGCTGTATCCTCTCCCTGGCCCAGAGGTTGTGGGTGTTCTCAGCTAGCTGGTCGACGAGCTCGTCCATCTTGGGTGTCAGGGTGACAGCACTCAGGTCGAGTGGTGCTGGCTTGTAGCCGTTGGACTGGGAAGAGTTAAGTGGAGTTACGGCATTTGCATAAGTAACTATGGAGACTGATAGAATCCTAATAGTGGAGTTGTATGTGAGAATTATAAGGCTGATTTTACAGTCACGCTGATCACGCGCTAACCATCAGCGCCGACGGCCGCAAATATATTAAACTCCATGAAGCGTTTTTGAATGACGCGTAGCTGTCAAGGCTGATGGTCAGAGTGACTGTCAAACCGCCCTAAGGGATAATCATTTATGGTGAGAAGCACCAATTAACTTTAACGATAGCGGAATCATTTTTAAGTTGCCAAATCGCGGAGGCTTTGATTTAGCAGGTTTGGTTATCGTTACAGATAAATGGTGCAACGGGGTCCTAAACATCTGAGTAATATTTTCTCATTTATTCTTGAGATCATCTCATTTATTCTCAAATGAGGTTGAAAATTTATAATATAGTATTCACCTGCATGAAAGGTTCATTGGGCAGTCGAACGTTACGGATGCGCGCTGGCGGCTTGTCCAAGCTGATGTAGTAGCCCAGAGCCAGGATAGTCCTGTAAAATATAGTCAATGTTAATATTAAATTATTGTATGGTGAATAAATCAGTGGAGAGTCCTCCGAAAACCTCGATCTGTTTATGTAAATGCTATGGAAATAAAAAAGAGTTTTGGCAATGTTGGTAATCAACAATCTCTGTTTGATAAGCAGAAGAGCTTCTTTTTTGCGAAAGGCCTTTCTAGAGCCCTCAGTATTTAAGGCACGTGGTAGCAATTCCAAACAATCTAAAAGAAGACATATTTCCCACAGCAGTAAAACAATGATCTCCAAATCAAGTTCGAAATCAAAATGATAATATGTAAGTACCTACATAGAAGAATCTCATAATAAAATAAAAACATAAAATACACGAAATACGAAATTAATTCTTTTTTTCACGTCAGAACTACATAACCGATTTGAATGAGACATTCTAGACTTTCTAGAGCTTGACAAAGGCCATACACTTTTTATCCGGGTGCGATAAGTAGTTCCTTTTAAACTCAAATCATACATACTTAAGTGTCTGAACAGCGAGCTGTATGTCGTATCGCTTCTCGGCGGGCGGCAGCCGCTCGAAGGGCACAAGGCACGGGTGGATCTTGTGCAAGTCTTCCCTTTGGTCGCCGTACATCCAGCCGGCTTCGATCTGTGAACAATATTACATGTTATTTAAGCTGTATAAAGCAATGAAAAGGAGGACCAAATCTAGAGGAATGAATCGTCCTTATTTTCAAAGAAAAATGTTCAAACTTCCTTAAAACTAGGAAATTTTCAATACGGATGATTTTAAATGCTGAAGATAAATTTTCGATCAATTTAGCAAAGCAAAATTAGGGAAACTCTTAAAATAAAATAAAATTCAAAAATAAAAAAAACGGTCAATTTACTGAAGTAAAAAGTATGGCAACTTGATTAGTAAAAAACCTTTTTTTTTCTCTAAAACATTATTATAGTAACGAAGAATATAAACAGAATTGAACCTTACCTTATTCATAGCCCACATTTCGTGGATATTTTCAGCGAGCTTGTCTCTGATTTGTTCCACGTACGAAGGAAGAGTAATCTGCAAACAACATTTCAAGTTTTATTATTTATTTTATACTGCAACACCAAGTTCAACTATATTTTTTTACAATGAACCTAACTGCATATATTATTCGCTACCGCTCTTATCCCAATTCAATAAAGAAGCGATAATAATGTTTGTTTATTCCATATTTCTTTATCAGACGAAAGTAATACCCTTTGCACCACTTCTCCAAAAGTACCTTTACCTAGCTTTCACGCCAACGTTTCTAGACCGATGTAGGAACCCAAATGAAAGGTACATAGATAGCTATCAGGGTGCGGGAAACGGTCAATTTAGTAACAGCACATCTTCAAACTCTAACTTACCTGTAAAGTATCAACGGGTGTAGGTACGAAGGCCGTATCGTCCTGTACTAGCGGGGGTCCAGCTAGAGCCCGTTTGGACAAGTTGCCGAAGTAGAAGCAAGGCTCCAAGCTGAGGATCTGCTGGGGGAGTAGTGATTCGACTAGCGGGGAGTAGCCTTCCGGAGCCGCGTAGCGAAGACGACCGTGTTCTCCGCCGAGGAGGAACCGACAACTGGAAGAAGGAAGAGAGTTATTGATAAATAGTGGAAAATATTTTTCCTTACGTTGTTTTTGACTTTATCAGAAGCCGACCCCAACATGATTGGGAAAAGGCTCGGAGGATGGATGTTTTTGACTTTATCATTATGATCATCAAACTTTATACTGTCGTTGCGTAGATCACTATGGTTGCTCTAGAGTAGTTACATTTAAAAGCCACTAAAATGGCAATTTAATGTCGAGAGAGACTCAATTGAGCTTTGTCTGGGTATTATTTTGAGTTACCGGTAAAGGTTTATTTAACAAAAATTTAAAATACCCCTAAAATAAAAATAAAACAGAATTAAAGATACAAATATTTTATGTTAATCTGAAGAGCACGTATGTTTGCTTGAACTCCTTAATATCGAAACTGCTGATCCAATTGGAAAAAAAAATGTTAGATAGCCCTTTATTGAGGAATATTATAAGCTACCATCTCTTTATGGCCGGGAAGGAGGGCCCACGACACGACACTCTCAAGTGAAACCGCTACCAAAAACGAATGCAAAAAATATAAATAATTTCAGACACTACTTTACAATAACAAATTTTACAAACAATTACCTCAATTTACTAGAGCAGCTGATGACCGGGAAGAACATGCCTTCCAAGTTGAAGTTAGTGAAGGAGCCCGTCACACGAACTCCGTTGAACATGAAGTTTATTATAGGCACTGTCAGGTCCAGGGCACAGCCGATCACGTCACCTGGGAAGAATAATTATTCTATTATGTAAAAACGTCTAAACTCTTCTTGAGAGTCGGGTAAAAAGAGTTCTCAGTTTCCTTAAACACTGAGCATCTGATTAAACCGAATTCCGAAACCAGTTGCCAAATCGTCTCTATAGTTTATACCTGAAATCTTTACCTAGGTACTAATATTATAAATTCGAAAGTAACTCTGTTTGTCTTTCACGTTTCACAAAAGTTTTTACAAACATAGTGTAGAACTTGAGAAATGGCTAGTCTTGTTGAGGGAAATAACTCCTTCAGGGCACTAGGGTAATCACTGTCAGAAGCTACCATTTTATATTTTGTGCATCGTCGAATATCACCATAACTACTTAAACTGGTCCATAACTTTTAACAGAAAAAAAAGCTTTGATTAATTTCCTTTCATCATTACTTCAATATTCATCAAAAACCTCCCACCCCTACCTTTCCTAATATAAGGCTCTTCAGCATGAGTCCTATTGACCGGAGTCTTCCTGCCCCCGGACCAGAGGTAGGCGCCGTCAAACCCGTACGAGTACAGGTCATCTCCCACGCCGTTACCTCCCCATTTCTCCCCACCGCCCGGGTAGGGGACGTAGCTGGAAGTATTGAAAACATTTTAGAAAATTATGTACAATAGTTGCATATCTCTGTCACTGAGAACTATAAGGAAAAATCGCATGAAAAATGAAAAAAAAAACTATCACTAAAAAGCCATAGTCGTTGACATAGAACTTAAACGTACATAGGTTCCAGTTTACTGACAACAAAAGTGTCAGTTTTTCTTAAAACCACTGTTCATCATGATTTTTTACGTTCATCTTTCAAAGTAAACAGTTGATTTAAGAAAACCTAGCGTTTATGTTACCAGAGAAAATGATCCCTGAAGTGTAATGCCCCATGTGGTGATTTGACAACTTGTCAAGGCTTAGTTCTAGTTATTGCAACTCAATTTTAAACTAATTAATTAATGCAAAACCACGACTGTGTCCACTAAACGCACCAAATAATCACAGTTAATACTAAATCAATCAAAATCAGTGATAAGTTCCAACGAGAAATACGAATAAATGAAAGTAACGAGTAATTATAAGGAAAAATCACAATAAATCTTACCCAATAGTATTAGCCCATCCGATGCGTAAATGTGGCATCATATGTGTAGTCTTCTCAATATGGTCCATGGTCACCTCAAAGTACCATTTGCGATACACCGCCGACCCTTCCACGCGACCCACGAAGATATTTGGACGGACACTGAGGAAAGAAGGAGCAAAATTAAGATATGTGTCTATAATAGTTAGGTATTTGTGTGTTATAGAAGAGTGAAAAGTTGCTTTAGAACCGCGGGCTCAATTTTGATGACCGAGCAAGCGAAGGATTCTAAAATTGAAACAATATCAATCTTAAAGAATAATTTAATCTAAAAAAATACTAATGTAATAATAATGAAGAATCATTTTTGTGCTTTTACCCTAAAAACTCTGAAACTACTGAACTGATTTTAAAAACTCTTTCACTTTTAGAAAGCTCCCCGAGAGAAGTATCCACGAGTAACATAGGCTATATTTTATCCAGGTAATTTCAACGGGACCCGGGTGGACTACGACCAACAGTCCACATTTGAAAAGTCTTTTTATATTATTATTCATTTTTAACCGACTTAAAAAAAAAAAACAATTTGACCACGTAGGTAGGTACACAGTTTTTTGCAAAACACCAACAAAATAAAACCACAGATATCACTCACCTAGATACGTGATCCACGAGCGCAGTTTGCAACAACAGATTCTTGCCGGGCAACAAATAGTCGCAGATATTGTTCTGTGACGAGCGCACCGCCACGCCGTTACCGACGCAGAGGGAACATAGCACATCTAGTACTTTAGGGTCACGCCCGTGCTTTTCTAGGAGGGAGATGATTACTTTTATGTGTTCATCCTGAAAAAGTAAATAGAAACGAAAAGTAAGTACAGAGTATAACGATCTCTTCAGCGTGTCTATTTTTTTGCTCTTTCGTGAGCTCTTCTGATGACTAACAAACTACTCTTACTCAATTGTAACTAACACATGAAATACATAAGTAAATATATAGAAGAGAACATACGAGTGGTAAATAAGGGAGAACATAATGAAGTTGATAAAGGGAGTACCTACTTAAGGGAGGACTTAAATGTAGTAGGCATATAAGAGAGTACAAAGCTAAGAAAGTAGGTAAAGTAAACCAGACATAAGAGGGTTAACAAGGAAAGTACATAACTGAATAAACAGGGAGCATACATACGAAAGTATATAAGAGAGTTTCTAAGTTTTTTACATAAGAGATACAAAGGAGTAGCATAAACGAGTTCTCAGGGAACAATAGAAGGAGTCATGTTGCAGGTCGCCTGCAAAAGGTATCTGTGGAGATCTAAGGGGGAGGCCTATGTTCAGCGGTGGACGTCCTATGGCTGAGATGATGATGATGATGATGAATAGAAGGAGTACAAAAGGGAGCATATAAGGAGAGTATATATCGGTGAACATAGGAGTACATAGAGGAAGTACGAAAGCTATACATCTGTGAAGGATATAAAAAAAACTTACCCTCATCATATTCAAAGCTTCAGGCGAGTCGATGAGCACGCAATGCAGTACATCCAACATGCCCGTCCCCTCCCCCGAGGCTTGCGAGCCGAGCCGCGAGAACAGCCAGTTCAGACGGTTCGAGTTCGCGAACTGCGCGCAATTTGTGTGGTTGCCTTTTATTATTGCCGCTGTGGAGTTAATGTGATTTATTTAGGAAACTATTAGACATATGAAGCACACTTATTACCTGAAACAATTTAATGCCATCAAAAAACTCCTCTTCATTTGGGAGCATACTCAAAAGGCTGGCAGCATTGCTACGTTGGATTGCAATGAAATTAACACAGCGAGTGTCCTAGTGGGTCTTCTAAGTTTTTATTACTTCTAAGTGCATATTGGACACCAATGACCGAGTTTCGGAGGGCACGTTAAACTGTAGGTACCGGCTGTCATTAAACATCTTTAGAAGTTGTTACTGGTAGTCAGAAGCTAGGAAATAGGAGATAGAGTACCAGAGCTTTACAAGAAGCGACTGCGTATCTGACCTCCTCAACCCAGTTAACCGGGCAACCCGATACCCCCTGGTTAGACTGGTGTCAGAATTACTAGATCACTGAGGCAGTTAACATATACTTACCAAGCAACTGATACAGATATCCAGAGATCATTTCCCAGCTCTGCCCCGACTCGTCTCCCGCCAGGAAGCCGGCGAGGAACCCTTGGGACGTGATGACGTTGATCTTGTCGATCGCTTCGAGGATGAGGTTCAGGATGCCTTCCTCTTGGAACAGGTCCTGACGGTTGCGGAGGGCGCGGAATTTGTTCTGTTTTTCTTCGTGTTCTGGAAGGGATTTTGGAGTTTATTGTGATGAGTATAAGGTTGAGATTGGTGTATTTTTTGTGTGAAATGTTGTGGTGATTAGATTTTTTTATGTATATGTTCAAGACATTTATGTTTTGAAGCTAGTGATTACGAAACTTACCCTCTCGTAACACTCTCTAAAAAATATCGTATCGTACCTAACTTTCAAAAGGAAACTTTTTTTATCATCTTTATTTGTCATCTATCTATTTTTTTCATCTATATATATATATATTATATTAATATTATGAAACTACAGAGTTTATTTGTTAGATTGCGCTGATATCAGGAAGTATTTCCAATAAACTCCAATAATGCATATGGTATTTTTTTCTAATTGATCCACACCTGACTATTGGAGTCCAAAAGATTAGAAATTTAAAAATTAATTTTAGACTCTTTCAGCTTTTTTTTTTTGGGAGCTAGTAATGATAACATCTTACCCATATCCTCATCGGGTTGTGCGAAGTAGTTGATGAGATCCTCGAGACACATCACCATCTCGCCGAGGTTGACGGACGCGAAGAACATCGAGTGACGTCTGTTCTCTTGAAGTGTTTCAAGACCGCTAAGGAAGTAGTAAAATTATATTTTTATGTTTTGGGACTTTGGGAGAAGTTAAGCTGTATGCTTGAGGCCAACGATGAAAAAAGCTTCTACGTGGAAAAAGATAAATGAATAAAAAGCGTTGTCTACGGCGCGTTTAAAAAACGAGGTGTGCATAGGACTGGATATATTCAAATTTAATTAATTTTAAGATTGCAATGGCTTTTGATCGCTTTGTATGTATAACCAAGCACACTTAAAACTGTGTTTTATATTAATAATAATTACTCAATATTTGATATCGACTTTTTCACCACTTAAATGCATCCAACTTACTTAATAAACTTGGTGAAAAGCGAAGAACATTTCCTAATAACTCGAGCGGTCCTAGATTCTTCCTCCTGTGACCTGGAGAAGTCTAGGCCATCGTCCATCTTGCCTTCTTCATGGAGAATAGCTTGCTTCTCTTCTACTTTACCCACGCCCTTCTTCTTCGTTTCGTAAGACTGAGAAGAGAAAGTGAGGAATCAAATAAATAATAGATATAATTACAGATTTATATAAATAATCGTATCGACTCCTGGCCTTATCTTATTACTTGGGGGTTCTTCTCTTAAAATAAATATACAATGGAACCGAAAATCCTAAATAAAAAATACTTATACTACAACTTACTAAGTTTATGTGATCTGAAACTTAATGATTGCCTTTTTCGAATGATTGTCTACTACTAACGGGTTACTACACAATTTATCCACGTATTCATAATTATTAAAGCCTAAGTATTCAAAATCCTCTGGACTGTCGTACAAGCAAGTTGTGGTCATACAAACAATTTTGTACCTTCACATCTGAGGCTTCAGATCCACATTAATTGCAAGTAAATGTATGTTTTTTGCGCTTTCACACTACAACTACTGGATAGATTTTGGTGAAACTTGGCAGTAATAAAGCATGTTTATTAGAATAACATATATGTTACTTTTTATCCACATGAGAGAAGTAGTTCCTTCAAGCAACCAGTTACCTTATAAGACAGCCACAAGCCAGTCTCCGAGTGCTGCACAATGACGGTAGAGTCACCATACTTGATGATGGGAGCTCCTATGACTTCCAAGTCCTTGTCTTCCAACACCTGCTTCTGATCATCCTTCTCTTGGCGAAGACAGAAAGCGCAGGATGCTGTTGTGGCTTCCTCTCTGAAAATCAAGATGAGAGGTTGAATAGAAAAAAGTATTGATAAGATTTGTAATGGAATAGAATAGGCATGATGACTGACAAAAAGTTATTACATATATTTTACATTTTTAAATGTATATGTAATGTATTGTAATATAAATGTAAAATATGTTTAAAAATAAATAAATGGAAATAAAAATAAGTCGTTTTATGTAAAAAAAGCAAAATGGTCATTTTGTTGGTTACGATAATATACGTAGGAGGTGTCGAAATATGTATTTAATGTTTTGTTAAAATAAAAAACACGTGTGTAATATTTTTCGCCAATCTAAAATGCGGACTAATTAGAATCACAATATTTTAACCCTGTCATCATTCCTATTGAATTGAATTTGCCACGGATGCAAATCAACAGCTTGTATTTCCGTTAAGTTGCAATTGTTCTTCATTAGAAAGCAGTAGACCAAGGGCTTGAAGAATATACCTCTAGAATATTGATGATTATAGGCATAAGTGGTCGGTTGCCATGACGACGATAAAAAGATCCCGGCTGTCATTTTAACATCTTTGGTAGTCGTTACGGGTAGTCAGAGAAAGCTTGGCAACCACACTTATCAAAAAGGTATCAGGTAACTGGGTCGAGAAAGTCTGATAGGCAGTCGCTCCTTGTAAAACACTGATACTCAGCTGCATAAACTCCACTTAGACTGGAAGTCTAACCCAATATATTTAAGGAAAGATGCAGGTTCGACAGAAAGCCTACCAACATAATTCGGTACTTGACCACTAGTCAAATTCAATACTTTGAATGAACTGTCAAAAAAAAATTACTTTCTATGCAATTTGTATGAAAATGTGAAATATGACGTCACAGATTTTTCACATCAAGTTATGTACTTATTTTGTTTAAAACAACTACAAACAGTTAATATATTTTTTTCCATTAAAACGATAAATGAATGTGGCATTATTTTAAGATGCTTTGCCAAATGAATATGATTAAGTATTTTATTTTGAACTTAGTCAAATACCCAATTAGGAAGGGGCTAGCCACATAATTGAATCAAACATACCTGCTAACTAAATACAGCTCATTCTGGTCGTTAACTCCTAAATATCTTCCAGTAGTGATGTGCCGAATTCTCATAGGATGGTACCAGTTGATGAAGCCTCCTGCCCATTTCGTTCTGGCCAGCTCGAGACGCCATAGAGAACGGGCTTGAGACATTACGGAACCACCTTCGTAAACTACGATGCTGGAAAAAATGGAAGTACAATTAGTTTTTAAAAGTAAACTTCAATAATATGCCTAAATCTGACAAATACTAGGCTGAAAACCGCATCTAAATCGGTTGAAACAAACGAGAGACAATCTCTCAAAAATATACATAGAGGTACATACAGGTTAAACTGGGAGTCTCCTCTTCTTTTGAAATCGGTTAAAAAGTGGAGATAAATTAGTGTCGTAAAAGCTAGAAAATGTGTTGATTTAATTCGATGGATTTTTCTATAAGAATCCCTGTCTCTTTCAATTTAAGGGTGTTACAAAAATTCTCATAAAGCCCAACAACATAATACACACACTCTTCTTTTCACATTCAAGCTATTCTTCTGTGGAATGCGCTGCCCTCAGAAACTTAATAATATTGTTGTATTTAATTAGTATTTAGTGTTTTATTCATCATTAAGTTTTCTTTTTATTTACTAATGCACCTACCATGTTTTTCTCTGCATCACACTAAGGTTGACTGGAAAGAATGCCTATGGCATTAAGTCCGCCTATGTAATATTTTTGTTGCATAAAGTTTAAATAAATAAATAATAAACCCCCATTCGGCTTTGCGGGAATCCCTATTCGCGCAAAATTAGTTAAAATATATTTGGATCTTACGTTTAAATTCCTTTCTTCTGCAGCAAATCTAAATCACACTGAAAAGAAAGGAATTTCAGTCCTAAAACTTAATAACTTAAGAAATAATATATCAAAATACTCACTTCTGCCCCCCATCCTTAGTCCAAGTGCTAGGTATAGTGAGACATTCATCACCCCCATGGAAGAACCTCAGAACATCTCCTCCAAACACATATCCCACGTACTTCATCCTCGATATACCGGTGCCATAGGGCTGCACCGACCAGTGAGTCACGTGGAATGACGCGTTCACTATCGATACTTCGTTCTCTTTTGTCGTGTGCTGGAAAAATATATCGATACCTATTTATTTTTGTGTGTTTTTTAGGGTTGGATGTTTAAAGTGAATGTGGGTACAAATAACAGATATATGTAACAAATACAATAATGACACAAGATGGTGTATGTATGTATACACATATTTAATAGCTTGAAAACAAAAGTGTTTTGTTTTCATAAACTTAAATGATTCTACACCGTTCTACACTAACATACTATTACATATAACATGGAGAAAGCTTAAAACTAATGTACCACTTTTAAATACTTCTCCATTTGAGTAAAGGTAAACAATTTTGATAGGACTTTTACACAAACACCTAGTTACATATTAAATACATAAACTATTGATTAAAATAATGATTCGATTGCGTAAGTAGATGTCATTATTGTATGCACAGTGATTTGTAGCTTTAATTTTAAAAGGGGGTTTAAAATAAAAAATCACATCAATATTGGTTACCTTTAGTTAAATGCGTACTCAAATGGGACTTTAGATACTTCCCGACTGATGGCAACACAGACACAATGAAATAGGTTGTTCGAAATACATTAACACAAGATAAACAAGAGTTATTTAGCTAGGCAGTGTATGACAAACAAACAAACAAGTTTGTTTACAAAACACTGCTTTTATGAGCCTTGAGAATTATCAAAATGAGGAAAATCCTGCTCTGAACTTTCAGCCACTTTATTTTTATTACGAATAGCTACATCGTAACCAAAATCAAATAAGGGATTTTGTGAGTTACAGCATTCGCTTGAAAATGTTGCTCGCCGTTTTAGGTCAATATTTTACCTCCATAATTTTCAGACACTTTCAGATAGTCTTTTATCAAAATTAATACTGCGCCTTCAAAAATATATTTTTTATATCTTATTTTTATCCTACAAGGAATAAATGGTCCGCTAACTAATTTCAATAGGCATGATTTACAAATGTAATCTCTAAGAAAAATACAATTGCATGGTGCAAAATGTGTATACGCAACAAAAATCACAATGTCCATTTATTACAACTTACACTATCTTATTTATGGAGTGATATCTACTTAACAAACAACATAAAAGACAAATGACACATATACGTATTGAACTGTGCTTTACTTTTATTTGTAAATATTTACAACAAAAAATAATGTACCGATGCAGAGACAGCACATCAACCTACCCCAACGAGTCAACTTCAATAGATTTTCAACCTTATCACAATAGTATAAGGTTAATGTCGGATTGGTAAAATTTGTCAAATGCGGGTAGGTTGACTAGCTGCCCAGCCAGCACAAACCTTTTGAGTAATTTTTGTTTAACAGCAGTCATAGAAGCTAATTGCAGAAAAAAACTACTGTAAATAGCTGATATGGCGCTTACTCAGACGTTATTCAAGCAATTTGGGCACAAAATATACTGCTATTAGCTGTGTAATAGCAACGTAAAAGATGAATAATTTTTGAATAATTGTACGACAAGCTGAATATCTTCTACATAAAAAGATTTTGTTCTTTAACACAAGTATTACAGCTCTTTTAGCCAGTTGATGAGTGAATGATGAATGAACATATTATAATTGACTGAGTCCTTCAAAGCTCAGATATTCAGATCATACACAGCGTTTAGCTTATTTCAGGTATATTTTAGCAAGAAGTTGATCAAATTAAATATTGACAAATCCGAACAGAGTATACATATGCGTAGTATAATATTTTACCTATCGTAAATTTTACCCTTATTTAGGCTTGATGAAAGAAATTGTAGATGCGCATGCAACTTTACCGTGTATATATATATATATTTCATGTAAATTTTTCACGCGCTTCCTGATAAGCCGGGTTTTGAAGAAATAAACAACATTTCTTCTAGTTATGTTTTTTACGTGTAAAATATTTTTTTAGTTTATTTCAATGTAAGGGTTCAAAAATAACCATGTAAAGCTTTTTTAAGAATATTATATTTATTTCGTTATTAAACTTGAGTATTTGAGTATAAAATTCCACATCATTATAATTAGGTTATGTTGTTCGATAATGGCGACGCACATTCTGAATAAAATCTGATTGCACAGCGGCTTACCGTCTAATGTATGCATAACAGACCATAAGTGTCCACTTATTAAGTTGTGCTCTGGTTAAAAGTGGACTGCATTAAACATTTTTCGACAACTGTTCTATAATAACACACATTCGTACTGTAAATCAAACAATTAGGATTCAGTCATATAATAATAAAAACCCACATTATAGGAAAGCTATATTATTTTTTCTTTTTAGTTCTTATCAAATTCAGATAATTATAGAAGATTCCGATGAATTGAGAACCTCATTCTTTTAGAAGTCGGTTAAAAAATATTACGATACGAAAAATTACATACTTAATTATAACTAATCATTGTAGTACAGAATTCATAAATAGTACGATACAAATAAATAAGCATAGTAGGTACTATATACCTACTACAAACGTGCGATGCATTTTCACGTAGTAACCCTACAAAACTGTCCGCCGGTTAAATGCTGACTAACTTCTAGCTCTAGAACAGCTCTTCTAGCTTAAAAATGTCTAAGTACTTCTCATGAATACGCAGCAAACTTCTGCATCAGAATCTGTTAATATTGCTTTAACTACAGTTAGCTGCACATGACGGTAATTTCGTACTCAAAGCGTCATAAAGTAGTTACAACAGCTATCTTTATTTCTGTTAAGTAACTATATGCTTCATAACAGAAACAACGCCTATTTTATACAGCAGCTGAATAACTGTCAGGGTGTAGTGTGTAATACAACTAAAAGAAAACAGAATACAGCTTATCCAGTATCATGCTTGATAATGGAATTTTATACCAATGTTATACAAAAGATTACTAGAACTCTTGAGTAGCAGGTCTTTTTATGATGATTATTCAGTTTGAAGAAATAAAATCCGCAAATTACTAAACTAATTCAGCTGATAGCATTATTATAGCAAGAAATAACTTTAATACATAATTTGGTAATACACTCAGCTTATATTCATATATAATAAAGCTTAACCCTGCATAGAGTTAAATTCTTGGCCAGTTATCTGACTTGTGTGCTGCCTGGGTGGCGTCTGTAGCTAATCTATATGCTTAAGTTACTAACGGTGAACTTCAATAACATATCTATTTGTCACTTTAATTACTAGAGATAAGAATTTTGATATTACTCCTATGGGGCTCAAAATTCTATCTCTATTAAGCATATCAAAAGATAGATATAATATTAAAATCTGCAGTGAAAGTGCTTCCAAATGTACGTGATATACAACAAAACATTGAATTACAAATGCTGAAATCAGTCTACATTTCTCGGTGACGTTTTGTGATACAAATAAATGTGACCTACACAAATAATCTACCTATCAAATGTGATGTATGGTGTCTTGTGATATACACCATAAGTTTGGCCTGTATTCTATAGACAAAAAAACACTTGAAAAAGTGAATGAGAAAATATATTAAAGGATTTTAGTGAGTGCCTCTTTGGGCTAAAGAGTCTTTATTCTTTTAAATTGTTCTGAAATTAACGTAGGATGTAGTGAAATGCGGTTAAAGGGGCAGCCTTTTGTAAAATTGAAGGCCAAAAAGTGCTGATTTTCAGCCCCCTTTGAATAAATGACGTTTTATCTTTTCAACCCATCGTGTCTGGTTAAGAACGGCCTAACAACTCTTCAAAAATATCTTCATTTATAGAATACAAGCCAAAAAACAATAAAAACAAAAACAAATGGCCACAAATGTGTAACAAATTGACAACTAAACACTTAGGCGTTTGGCCTCACCGATAATATAAATCTTAATCCTTTCGTGATGACCTTGGGAGCCCGTTCAGATGCCGACAATATGACCTTGCCCTGAGATTAAATAGGTACAGAAAGTGTCCTTGAATTATACATGATAGTTTGCAGAACTTCTTGGTTTTGAAGTCGGAGATATGGTGTCTGGTTGATACCAAAAATCGTTTCTGATCTTAGTACAAGTATAAGGGCCAATTTTTCAACCATCAGTCAACTTCTATCTGAGGAATAAATATGGCGGTTTGACATATTTTCGATACAAAAGCTATCAAAACGTCAAACATATTCTATAGATAAAAGATAACTTATCAGATAAAGTTATGAATAATGGGCCCTTCGTAATATACTTTGGGTTTTATTCGATTAGCTTTTCTTAAACAAATGTGTCGCATAGAAACCTGTTATACCAGATTTTAATTATCCAAGCTCTAATTTGATATCCAAAGACTAAAAACAGTTGCCCAAATGCTCAAGATTATAGTCTCAAAGTCACCCTACAATCTTGATACTTTTAACACTCTATAAACATCTAAAAGGCTCTAAAATAATAAGGTTAATATAAAGATAAATGTGGTTCACATACCAAGTATCTCTCAGTAGCCACGGAGACCAGAATCAAGTCATCTCCGACTCGGACCTTCTCACCCTCGGATCTGAAGAGTAACAAAGCATAATGATTGAGCATCAAGAATATTAGGTAGTTTTTTAAGCATTTTGATTGGTGCAACGTATAACGATGATCAAAAATAAGCCAGGTGTAAAATGGCCGCCTATTGGTCAATTTGGCGACTTGACAGCTGGTCATGGTTAAGTTATCGTTATAGTTAAATAGTGGAACCCACCCTTAAGTTTGTAACCAGAATCACAAAATGAATGCTTTAAGGCAGGGTAAAATTGCTGCAAAGGTTGTGAAGCCTGATATTATTACTGTAACATAATATACAGTGACTTTATATGCCGTCTATAGTATATTGTCTGTAACATACAGAGGAAATCTCATCATATTAAAAATATGAATCTACATCTCTTTCGAAGCAATAATAATGATTAATGCTGATTGATCTTAATAAACTACCTATATTTAGTGTTCAGACACAAATCATCCATCAAAGCACAGCCTTTTGTACTCCCCAAACATCAGAAGGCCATAAACACCATCTTAATGTGTTAAATGAATATCAACCTTGCTACCTAACAATAAGGTTGAGAATGTCTTGTCGTTACGGGTAGTCAGAAGCCAGAAAGTCTAACAACCAGTCTTATCAATCAGAAAGCCGTAAGCACCATCCCAATATGTTACACAAACATCAACCTTGCTGCTTTACAATAAGGTTGAGAACACCTTACCTCTGTTTGCTGGCAGGATGAAGAGTCCACCAGCAGGCTTCACCCTGGGAGTGTTGTTGCAGACCCACGTCGAAGGCCAGCTTATCCTGGGATGATGATGTCGACAGGCAGGCCAGGTACTGGAGAAAGGAGGATTTAAGCACATGAGTAAAAAGGTTTGACAAAATTAGAACTATTTTTTGCCTTTTTATTATAAGATGTATTGCTTTACAACCAAAATTAAGTTCAGGTAAGTTCACATAAGTAAAATCAGATTTTCTGTTTTGGTATAAATAGCCTTGTGGTCTTAAAAAGTCTTCAGGTCATTCATCATCATCATCATCAGCCTATCGCAGTCCACTGCTGGACATAGGCCTCTCCAAGTGCACGCCACTGAGATCTATTTTCAGGTCATTCACTTTGTCCAAAACTATGATTCAAATATAGAACAAAAGAGGGTAGTTTTAAATTACGTTTTATTAATGGTGGAATTGTGTAATTTTTGTGGATGCTTTGAACGGTACATTATAAGCCCATGGCCCATAATTTTATTTTTGTAGGAGAATTATAAAGTTTTCATACCATATCACTGTTAAGATGTCGCAAAAGGATAGCATTGCCGTACAACAGAGTACGATGTCCAGAACCTGTGCCTTTGCCCTGAAATAATAGAAAACAAATAGATTAGAACCATATAGAAAAAAAAACTAATTAAGAAAAAAAACATAGAAGAAGTAGGTACTAAAATATATTGTAGCCAGAAAAATTGCAATCAAAATTCTATGTAGGTCGATGACATAAGAATTACGATAGCCAGTCATAATTTAACCTTAACCAACCTAAGAACAGGCTAAAAATACTCATCGCACAATTTGACAGCTCCAATACATCACTGTCAAACAATTTTCATCAAATGACAATCAATTTGGCATAACGCGAATATTTGGCGCCAAATTATAGCAGCCATTTTAATAACCTCTAATATGCTAACGAGGTGTTATTTCGCACCTCGTGGATTAATTAATTGGGTAACGACAGTCTATTAAGACGTTCCAATATCGAATTTGGATAATTTTAGCTGGGGCGGGTAAATATCAAGGTTATAGTAAATGCAAATATATTGACTGGGAACTTTAAATGTCACTTACGACTTCAATTTTAGGTAGATCTAATTTAAAAAATACTAATGAGGTACTCTATGAACATAAGTTTAAACTTATATAGAGGTACCGAATGTTTTGTGCAGCTGACAGCTGTCACTTTTCAAGGAAAAATGCCGTGACAGCAACTGACAAATGTACCAAAAACCGGTCTGACCTTATGTATGTTTATCACCTAATTTTATTTTTAATTCAAATACTCTCGGTTAATTTTTAATCTTTGCATGTCTCAAAGCCAAATATTCCTTACAAATATTTAAATTATTTTGGTTAATAAGTAGGGAAGACCAAATACTATTCTAATCTAATAAAATTCACATGCGAAGGATTAGATAGAAGAGGAAACATTTTCTAAGTCATTAAGTAATTTACCATACCATCTCAAGGGAAGTATAATAAAAAGTTGATAGGTTCTTTGAAAAAATAAACTTGATTAAGGAAATTCATAGACATTTTTGTGGTAGGTACCCAATAAATAACTTTTTGAAACCAAAATTTAATTACCTGGGACTTATTTTGGAAATTATTTTAAGCTGCTCTTTATTTCTGATTTTTAAATTAATTATAAAAAGTTTAGACCCAATTTTTAAAATAGATGGTATTATTTAAAAAAACAAATACATTAGTAAGATTTATAAGCGATCACAGAAATGAATTTTGAAAGTTAAACCGTGTATTATTATTGAAAAAAAAATATGTTAAGCAATAAAATTTTGCCAGAAAATTTTGAAACGTCAATATTTTTAAGCCAGATGTTTTTAACCAATTAGCCAAAAATGTGAATGATACTGCATGCATTGTTTACCCATAGGCAGATATACTCACTAAGTTTTCTTTCCCCTGGAAAAAATTTAAACACCATCGCAATACGTAAAACGAAATTATTCACAAGAGGACAAAAAAATATTCAATTTTGGTTAACCACAACATTGTAATAAAGTATGGAATATGTATACAAAAGATTTGCTTTTAAAAATCTTTATAAGGATCATCAAGAATTTGTTTCACCATTTTCTTATTAACAAACAATACAAAAAAAAAGAAAAAAATCTATAAAAAAATATTAAAAAATCACTATTCACAAAAGTCAATAGTGAAACCAACCCTTTATAAAAACATATTTAAAGTGAAGTTTAGTCAAAAATATAATTGAAAATTATTCATAGGGTGGCATTATTATACTTCGGAAAGGTTTTCAAATGTTAATTTTACAGTTACATATAATTATGGTATAGTTGATATACAGTTAAATATAAAATTAAGCTTGGACTATAAACTTACAGTTTCCGATCCTGCGGCTGTCACTAACTCCTGTAACGCCCTTACTGAAAGCGCCTGAAAAATAGAAAACCTTATTAGTAAGTAAATGCTGTTTTAAGTTTAATTTGTGGTGTTTAATGGTGTAAAAATACTAAAATTTATGAAAGTAAAGCGTCTTTTTCATTATTTTTTAATTTTATTTTACCATATTTAGACTATGAATCGGAACGAGTACTCTGACTCAACTTTTTTTATTTCAAATAGGCCTTTGAAAGTTCCTTCGAAACGTCAAGCTAGTTACACGAATCCAAGGAGTAGGTCTCATGGAGAAGAACCGACAAGAAACTCCATGGAGCATGTGTTCACAATAGTTTTCTTACAGTGCAATAAAATTATACAGTACTACACAAAACGCACAGCTTTTTTGTATACCTGATTTTAAGATGGCAAGGATACCATTTTTTATTGTGTTTGACCTAAAATTGTTTACACGTTTGAACAATATTCACTCACCTGTTCGATAACAAACACACACTGCGAAAGATCCGGTGGTATATTCTTGTCGGCAATGTTCTCCAGAAAGCAGTGCCGGTTGCCGAACCCTTCGGCAGCCAAGCACACTCTCTCTCCTGTGGCCGTGCATGATAGGCACACCATGTCTTCCTGTGAACAAATACAAGGGATTATAGCCTTTATAGTGGTAGGGTTAAGGTCTTAAGTGGTGCTGCGGGTTGTTCGAAAGAGATACCGCGGCCCTGGTACATAAAAGGCCTATGACGGAACACGACGATTTTAGTCAGTAAGAGTCTGACACTCCCTCACCGCTGCTAACCCACAGCGGGAGGGGTCATTTGATGATTTTACGTCGATAAAAAAAAAAAAAGGTCTAAAGTGGTATTTGGGTTTTTGGGCACTTGTGACTGTTTGAAGAAATGTCTGGTCTACGAGATAATGGTTTTCTCATACATTTCAATATCGTATATCAATTTTCGTCAAGAATTAGGATAGTATGATTGTTCGCCGGAGCTGCGGGATTGTTCGCGCGAGTTACCGCGGCGCTGGTACATAAAGAGATTAAGAAGAAATATATTTAAATACCTAGGAAGATGTATCAGACATAATAACACTCTAGCTTAAGAGATACCAGTACGCATCGCAGGCGCTGCTGCAACTTTCGGATGACTCAATGATCGTGCTCCTCTCTGCTCCCATGACATAAAGCTGCAAACTAAAATTGACGTGTACACAGCACTAGTAATGCCTGAGTGCCTAGTGCGAGTTTTACAAGTTAACTTTCTCGATGCGTAAATAATCATACAACTTAATTACGTAGTATACATTTCTGACATGTTTATGTCATAAAGACTGTCATTGGCACTTGGTCGTATTATAAACGAGCTCACTTGCGAAATAGTAAATGTCATTATCCGGAAAAATGAATGAACGTGCTATATTTTAATCATGTCATGTAGCATACGACTCTTTACTTTAGCCAAGTTATAATTACGTATCAAGCGCGTAAACTTACAAAACTCGGAATCAGCACTCTGTTCTTATGTACGGGGCAGCGACGTACATAAGACGGTTTCGCCAGTCACATCAGGGCTCACGCTAGTAGGTGAATTTGTCATGGGTCGCCGTTATCGAAATCGATAAGGAGTAAAGAAGAAACATGGTGGGTCAGTAAGAGTCTGACACTCCCTCGCGCTGCATACAGAGCGCGCGGAGTCATTTGATGATTTCCCATAAAAAAAATATATGACATACATATATGACGTCAACCTACCTAAAAAATGGCATCGCGATATTTGATGGGGTCTCCGACATTTATATTTATTTCGTCGTAAACAGGTATATTTTCATTTCCTATTCGTCATCTTTCAGATGAAATAGTTGCGTCACGTTTTATGACGGTCAAACGGACATTTTTGAGAGTTGTGAACAGACAGCCACTCAAGTAGGAAGATTCTATTTTTCTGGCATCCCGTTTAATAATCCTACTAATATTATAAACGCGAAAGTTTGTATGTATGGATGTATGGATGTTTGTTACTCTTTCACGCAAAAACTACTGAATGGATTTTAATGAAACTTTACAATAATATAGCTTATACATCAGAATAACACATAGGCTACAATTTGTAAACATATTGTTCGAAATACTAAACCTGCGCAGACGAAGTCGCGGGCACCAGCTAGTACTTAAGATAAAAAAATAATTCAAGAAACGGGGTACAATGTTTTTGCCTCAAAAAAACTTTGATTATAACAATGCAATGCATAGCTTAATGAGTGGAAAAGATCACATGTAGCCTGTACTAGTTAACGAACTGTATTACAGAAGACATACCTATTAGTACCTAGAAACCTTAAAATGTCATAAAAAGTGAGTTTTTTTAAAGGAGTGCTCGCAACTTTGAAGCTGACTATACACAAAAGCTTTCATTCAATTTTCAGCCTTATACCTAACACAATAAGTGAGATATTAAATTAACAAAATTGTTTGACCCGGTTCCTTTATACGAGTTTACCTAAAGAAAGATCTAGTAATATTATTTCAATAGATATCTTATACTAGAATCCAAACAAGATTTTGTATTTGCAATACAAATGCTTTGATATTCTGTATTACAAAAGACATATTGTAGCAAACTGCATTTCATATAGTTTTCTGATGAAAGCCGTATAACAAAAGTATTCGATATAATACCTAATGTAATATTGTATTGCACAGCGAGCAAGTAAATGGAAATGCATTGAATTCTAAAAATCTTATCTATACAAGGACATATTTATAACTATTTATATGTCATGATAGTCAAGTAGTTAAAGCATTATCCTCAAGTATGAGATTGCGGGTTCGATTCCAGGTCAGGCAAGTACCAATGTACTTTTTAAGCATATCTTGGACAGAATGCAACAAAATAACTGGTACTGAAAATATCATGCTTCATCATCGTCATGCCTAGCTTTTTCCCAACTATGTTGGGGTCGGCTTTCATCATTCTAACCGGATGCAGTGTTTTATAAGAAGCGACTGCCTATATGACCTCCTCAACACAGTTACCAGGGCAACCCAACCCCTTGGCTAGACTGGTGTCAGACTTACTGGCTTCTGACAACCCGTAACAACTGCCAAGGATGTTAAATGACTGCCTTTTTTACGTAATAAAACACAGGAAAAGCGCCCAAAATATAGGACAGCAAAAGTTCGACTCGCCGTCGGGTCTTATAATATTCATGAGACCAGTAACTCTGGTCTTAATATCTCAAACTACGGAAGGCGTGCCAAGGTGTAAAGTTCATGAATATTATAAAGTAACTGGATTAAAGGGATAAGAAATTAATTTTCGCGGTTTGGGAATCGATAAATTCGTTAGTAATGGAATTCTGTGGGATGCGGTTAAAGGGAATATTGGAGCATTGTTTTATTTTTGTACATTATTTTGCCTTATGGGGCTGGTTCTTGAATTTTTAATTCGTGATCCATTTTTTATCGCAACAAAGTTCATACTTTTATAGTTGGTTAGGTACACCATTTAACTATAAAGGTAGAATTCCGTGGGTCGCGGCTTACGCAGCCGCGCGCGGCTTACGACAGTCGTCGGCCGCGCGCGACAATAGTCAACCTATGAAAATGTATGGCACCGCTGCCGAGGCTCGCGACAGTCGCGCGCGGCCGACGAATTTCGTAAGCCGGGCGCGGCATTGTGTTGAAATTAGTAGATTTTGTTCGTCCGTTCCCTCTAGTCGAAGTGCTAATTGATATCCTTGAAGAAGAAGAGGATGACGTATTGCTGTGGCTGTATTATGAAAATAGATTACCAATCGACCCTATTTTTAAAAAGTAGAAATGATGAAGGATACTACCCAATACTGATTCAAAAGCATTTGTATTGTAATGAAAACAAAAGGAAGTTTTGCCGACTAAATAAAAAACAATTTAATTCTGGTTTTACTAAAATTATATAGATGTTACTAAGCGCTAGACCATGTTGAGATGCATACGGCCGCGCGCGGCTTACGAAATTCGTCGGCCGCGCGCGACTGTCGCGGACCTCGGCAACGGTGCCATACATTTTCATAGGTTGACTATTGTCGCGCGCGGCCGACGACTGTCGTAAGCCGCGCGCGGCTGTCGTAGCCGCTATCCACGGAATTCTACCTTTACGAACCATTTTCAGTTTGCCGATTTGACAAATGGGTGGCGAATATGCGGTTGGTTGTGGTTTTCTTATCGTTATAGTTAATTAGTGCAACTCACATTAACGGCCTTTCGATATCCTATTTTCCTGTCGTATTGCTTACTACAGGGATAGGAATTTGACATTACTTTTATGGTACTAAACAAACCAGAAGATGATAAAATATTGGGAAGGGCAGTTAGGCTTTTGTCATTGCCACTTGTAGAAATAAGGGACTACAGAATAAAGATGACGACATGTGCAGGCGTTTTGACGTTTCTCGTTTCGTCACAAAAGACGGGAAAACAACTTTGAATGTAGCTAAAACTTCGAACTTCTTATAATTACAAAACAAATATTTAGTACTCTAAGGACCTATTTACATTAAGAACCAAATATAAACGAGTAAAATAAAGTTAATATTAAACTTGCAACACTTGGTACCCGGCACGAGTATCGTTGTTATTGTCACGTAATGATTCTAAGATATTTGCAAAGTTTAATTTTCGCCCCCATCTTTTAATATTTTATTTATTGTATTGACCTCATTGAAATAAATGGAATAATTATAATTTGCTTCATTAGAATAAAACTGGAGTTTTCTAGGTTGAGTAGGTTTTAAAAACATTTATAAAGTGCTGATAAGGTAGTGTAGTGGTTACAACTGGGTCAGACAGTTATTAAGAAAAATAAAATTAAAATAATTTTACTAATAAATGGCAGGCTGATATTTTTTACAGAGAAAACAGAGGTAATCTGTACTAAAATAATACAGAAGACCTTTTCTTTGTATGTTTGTTTGTACCCTAAAAGCTCCAAAATTACTGAACCGATCTGAAAAGTTCTTTCACTGTTGGAAAGCTACACTCTTCCCAAGTAACATAGGCTTTATTTTATCCCGGTACGGACAATAAATCCTACTAGAAGCTAGTGAAACCACGGGAACCTCATAAATCAGCTAACAATATCTGATATGATACATCCCCTTTCACAAAAGAAGCGATTACCTCGACAAATAAGTATTAGTTTTCTTTTCAATTTAGGCGTTTAGCACACAATAGCAGCTCTGTTCGCGCTCTGCGATTCCATTTGCAACAATCATTCTCTTCTGTTCAAGGTTGCCAGTTAATGGAAATATAAAATTTTGATGTGGGTTGATTATGGTAATTTTATGACAGAAAAATAGTGGTGGCTGGTGATGAAGGTACAGTGAAGAAAACATTTTTAAACTACATAACCAAATGCGAGATGCCTAATTTAGAATCTTCCTATTTAGGCCTGAGATCCATACGACTCACGAAACAGGTTAAAACTTTAAAAAGGCTGAGACGATTTTTATAAAACATGACTCAAAAAAATCAAAATCAAAAGTCATTTATTCAAATTAGGCTGCAAAACAGCACTTTTCAAACGTCAGAAATTTACAAAAGACAGCCCCAAAACGCCCACCCTTCACCACTTCCTATGTGTTTTTGCTGGGAAGAAGTGGCGCAACAAACTCTCCAGCAATCCCAGACTTTCAGTCTACCACAGTAGGAAAACTAGCTATCAACTAAAAAATACTAAATAATTTCTGAACAAAGAACAATTGTAATCCCAACCTATTTGCAATTTATGATAATTGGAGCTGCGTTACAATGCAATCAAAGCGCAATTTATCGCTGAAATTACAGCGTTTGCTTGCAATAATGCCTAATGAATCTAATTACTCATTGAGTTAGGTATTTACATAATTATCCTTACTGATAATGGCGTCCACGGCCGATTTCGGCCACGCCAGCTGTTCTCATTGAAGGAGATCAGCCAGCTGCGCAGGACATATTATAGTACACAAGCATTTGCGCAGACACAGGTGTACTCACTATTCCTTTACTCTCATAACCCGATGGGACGGCAATCCGACACGACCGGAGAGAGATCAGGCGTAGGACCGATATTTACGTGCTCTCCGATGCACGGGTGAATCAATCACCAACTTCCAGACTACGGGCTGCTTTGTGATAATATAAATTACTGGTAATATAAATGAGAAACTATGTCTATCTGTCTGTTGATTTCTGACGCAAAATATACTAAGCATATTTAACAGATAGGTTCTAACCTACAGAGTAAGGACAACTTTCACCATACAATTCAACTTTTTACCCGCTTGTGGAAAGTTGTTTTCCCGGGACGAGCGTGAGTGAAACAGCTAATAAACAATTTTTAAACGACTATAGACCCATAATTTCAGTTCTTAATAAACTAGCTTTAACAACTTATAAAATTCAATAGTTTCAGCTTTTCAGCTCTAAGAATTCAACTCTATAAACAACATTAAAAAAGGTATTAAAACATAATTTACTTTTATTATCTATCCACTTCAAAACAAGGCTAAATAAATAATCTCAAGCTTTTAAATAAAACAAGCAAGCCTTTAAACAGCAAAAGGCCCATAATACATTAATTTTATGTAGAATTTTAATTACTTTGAGAGCTTAGTATCAGGAATTTTATAACGGAGTAAAGTCATGAAAATATTTTAACTTGGCCTAAAAATGGCCGCGGTATGCTTTGAGTTTTGAGAATTTTGCAATATAAAAAGTTTAAGAACAAAATATACAGGTACAGGAGCATAAAATGATAAACCTTTTACGGCTTTGTTTCCTTGTTACTAGGTTGATTTTTAAACAATATAATTAGACTATATTGTACTAGCTTTTCCCCGTAGTTCCACCCGTATCGCGAGGAAACTACTTCCCACACTTCAGTAAAAAGTTACTTCGTCCTTTCGCAGACTTAAGACTAGATATATCTGTATGCCAAAAATATTAATCGGTTCATTAGTTTTAATATGAAAGCTAGACAAATAGAGAGTTTACTTTATTACTTTCGCATCTAAATATGATTAAGGATTATTCCACACTTGAATACATACTTGGACTATGAAGTGCTATAAAGCTCCGAAAAAGCTCCGTCTCAGTTTAGAGGCATATTTTCTGCTACAACCTTCACATTGCAGTTTGAATGCAAGGCTGCAAATATTGGTGTAGATTAGTCGTGCAATACCTATGTGTATTTAATATAATAATTATGGTAGTTTTTATTAATATTTGTTTTCTAGCTATAGGTAATAAGTATTTTTTTTTTCATTAATATTATTTACGAAGTGTGGCAACCCTGAAAAGGGGCCGGCGACCAATTACCGGTTCTTTTCACACGGAATTGCGTTTTCATTAAAAGCAATCTTTTTATGGAAAATTATGGCATTTTTGAAAAGTGATTATTCAAAAGATCAAAAGCTTAATTGATTGATGTTTTAAGTATCAATGGTAATTTCATTCAAGTCCAATCAAAATAATTTACATACTTAATCATATAATTGTGAAAAATATTTTACGGTCAATAAGTTATTGTTAGCTAGATCACTAGAAGAAATAAGAAGGTTTTTACTGACCTCCAAAGCCTAGTTTGCACTTTCATATTTATAAGAATAATATTTAAACGGTTTCACTTGCTTCCTGAGGGAAATACCGACTTCCCACACCCGGATAATATAGTACCTACCTAAGTAATAAGTAATAGTAGCTTAGACGCAGGTAAATCTATAGTAATAGCATTCACATTAACATAAATTAGCAGTGTATGAAGGGCACGCACGCATGAATCAATTTTATTTAGACGTAACGATGAATTATTATGTACCAACTGACATTAATGATGATCATTTGTATCATAGCTCAAACTTGTTATTCTTTTACGAGCTATTTTCCCGCGGTTTCACCCGCGTCCCGTGAAAACTACTACCCATACCTGGATAAAATATAGCCTATGTTACTCAGGAAGAGTGTAGCTTTCCAACAGTGAAAGACTTTTTCAAATCGGTTCAGTAGTTTCGGAGCCTTTTCAACAACCAAAAAAACTGTTTCCTCTCTAATATATTAGTAGTTATAAGTAGATTACTTTCTCCAGAAACAACTTATCATTCGTTAGTAGAAGTTGATAGCAAGAGACTATTGCAAGAAACTCTAGCAATTTAGGGGTTCACAAAAACGGCAATAATGACTATACTTTGTCTAACTCCGAACTTTAGTTAGAAAGAATCGTTCGACCTAGAATTGATGCCTAGAAAAGTATACTCCGTAAGTTCTCCATAACAAATTGGTAGCCATTTATTTTGGCACAGAAAAGGATAATTTAGTAGAAGTAAGTTAATCTTGCATAGAAATACAGCCTCTTCTTCCACCCGCGGTTTCACCCACGAACATTGGGGAATGCTCTACGCATCCAGTTAAAGCCTGTAGCCTTCTTTGATATCTGGATGCTAACTGTTTCCACCGATTTTGAACAGATCTTGAGATACCAACTTCGCACACTTGGGTAAATGTCATCCCAAATAGTTCAGCAGTTTTATTATGTAGATAGAGTGAAAGCTAAACATTTAAGCCATTAACACTTTTATATGTTAGAGTAAAGTAGCTTCATATTATGTTTTATTCTTAGATTATTTACCTACTGACGTACGTATTATGATGATTCACAAATTAATAGATCATTATACATAAACACTGCAGCCAAGTAATGCCATCAGGAAACCACGCAAATAGTAAAGCGATTACACGCCACTGACAAATTGTATGAACGATATTAATAGTTTTGAACGCAGACAAATCGTAAAATGTGTGCAACATGCTGAACTTCAGCAAACAAATCATACGTTTCGGTAAAACTAGCTTTAGTCTACGATTTCACCGCATGCCTAGGAAACGACTTTTACCACCTGGATAAAAAAAAGCTTAGGTATGTCCGTATAGAGTGTGATAACTTCCTTTTTGTCCTCCTTAATCGGTTCAGCGGTATTGTGAAAGTGAGACAGATAGACACAGTTACTTTCAGATGAATACTATTGGAATTACTGAGTAGGTACAGGTTTTCACTTCAGGGCTATTTTTATAACGCAAAATGCTTCATATACCTACTACATTGTAAATAATTTTAACACCCCAACTTGGTAGGTATTTTAAATAAAACCAACTTTTGTAATATTTTCATTAAAGCCTCCTTTGGGAGCAATGCCGAAGCTAATAAAAATGAATTTATTGATTCACATTAATACAACTTCGATTCAACGCAAAATAATTTGTATACAGTTTCAGTAAAAGTAAATGTACTGTTACAGCCTATCGTCCCACTGCTGGACTGCGGCCTCCTCTCACACGGAGAAGGATTGAGCGTTAATCACCACGCTTGCTCAATGCGGGTTGGCGATTTCAGACTTTATAGCCCAGGTTTCCGCAAGATGTTTTCCTTCACCTTTTTATCAGCCATTGGTGTTCAAGATATACTTAGAAAGTACATACAAACTTAGAAAAGTTGCATTGGTACTTGCCTGACCTGGAATCGAACCCACACCCTCATACTCGAGAGGTTGGTTCTTTACCCACTAGGCCGCCACGACTTTCGACGAAAAGTAAATGTACATCTATATTATTATTTTAAGTATCTACGAATTCGTTTGACCTTCACAGAAGACACGAGAAGGCGCTTGGCAAGAATAAGTACTTTTCTTTGTGAAATCAATTCTTAATAGTATTGAGAGTCACTGCGCCAGGCGTTCTAACATTTTATTTCTCTGTTCTTGCTACAGATGTAGTCTTAAATTCATTTAATTGGATATAAGATCTTCGTTATTCTTAATATTGCAAGTGATTTATTGTTTTTCGCAGTTAAAACTCACGTTCTGATTACTTCTTCACTCCGATAAAATCTTAAATAGACTTTTAAGCGCCATTTATAAGTTCAATTTCAAACTTTTGTTTTTCGTAGTTTTAACTTGCATTCTGAGACCTTCTCCATATCATATCTCAAGTATACCACAATTCTTTCAGTCTTCATCATTGGAAGTCGTTACGGGTAGTCAGAAGCCAGAAAGTCTGCCTACTAGTCTTACCAAGAGGTATCAGGTTGCCTATTAACATAGGCTCTATGTAAAACACTGGTCCTCTGCCGCTAGTTAGACTGGAAGCCGTCCCCAAAATAGTTGGGAAAAGGCTAGAATAGAATCTGATTCTAACTGGCTTTCACTTGTAACCCCAGAGTAGTCAATACATTAATATTCTGCCGAGCACAGGTCTAGCCAGATCCATCAATTATTTAGACACAGACAAAATAGGCACGTTTCAATACAGTCGCAGATTGTGTGGGCGCCGCCGCCGCTCAGGCGTGGCTATAATATTTATTGCTTTGTGAATTTTTGCTAACACCAATCCTGGGGTACAAAGATTACTCTTTTGAAAAGAGAGTATATGGTCTTCTTTAAGCTGTGCCCTATAGGGTCCATATTGTCACTAATCTAAATGTACCACCTGTTATAACATATGGAATACTAATAAAGAATTGAGTATTGAGGTTTATATTTTACCCGCATCCGAGATAAATGCTTCCCGTAGCCGCCAGCCGGCTAATGACGAAACTATCCTATGTCCTTCTCCCGGGTCTAAGCTATCTCCCCTCTAATTTTCAGATTAAATGGTTCAGCCATTCTTGAGTTATAAAATGTGTAACTACCACGACTTTCTTTTTATATATATTTAGATTACAGGTTTTTACGAAACGTCAATAGCTATGTCCAATGGAAGATAGGTAGTCTAGAAAAGACTGGAAATATACTTCTTTTTAGACGATCGCGGGACGTGGGTGAAACCGCAGGGTGCAGCTAGTACTTGTCATAAAATTTAATAATTCCAAGCAAGCTTTAGTGCATTGCAGTAACTTTTATCACCTTGAACGTCGTGAAAATGCATTCAGTTTTGTGAATGTCAAGGTCTGGTAGTAAACGGGTACCTTGAAGGATGAATAAAATAGGTCTATCTTATTTTTTATATTATAGATTTATATAGAAACTTCCACGAAAGATAGGAACACTCGAAAAATATATTTTTTTAATTAGTAGAATAGTTCCTGAAATTAGTGCGAGTAACAACAAACTCTTCCGCCCTATAATATTGGAATAGATGACTGTTTTGTAAACTCACTTCCCGAAAAGGAGAGGTAGGGGGATACACAGACAAACCTTATTAGATACACCTTTTTTCAAATAACTATACCTTCAAATAACTACCAGAACTTTTGAAGTGATGTTAGTTCTAAACTAATATTACAGTCTACAGTTGACGAATTGATGTATGCCTAAAGACGGCAAGTTAATACTGATGAATTCACTCTGAGTACCGTTTCGGAAGTAGGTATACAGATTATTTGCTTGTCGTCTGTTTGTTCCTAGTATTTGTGTAGCCAATGGCATTGGAGTACACACGAAACCCTATCTATTCGTAAAGCGTACTGTCAACAATGAAAGCTGAGTTTAATTGGTATATTGTAGTGGGAGCTTTTTTTGTATTAGGTTCATATAGTGTTTCCCGATGTGTCTTAGTTGATTAAGGAATTAAATAATTAATCATTACAAGGGTTGTATGACCAGGCTATTTCAAATTAGTAACTTGACCTGTTCAAATTGTGAGGAAGGCTACCTACGTCAGGCCAAAAATGAGGTTGACATGGTTTAAATAAAAAAATGTGGTCTATCTTGCATACTTGTCCTACTAGCAGCAACACAATTAGGACAGGATATTCTCAAGTAGCTGTACCACCAGCGTCTCGAGGGAACTACTTACAGCACCCGGATAAAAAGTAGCCCGAGTCATTACTCAGATACTGTGTCTGTGAATGTCTTAGTCCATTTAAATCGCTTCAACAGTTTTGGCACGAAATCACAACAAGAAGACAAACAGACAGAGCTTCTATACAATTATCATATTAGTAAAGACTACAAATTCCTTCCACCTTTTAGTCCATTGTCATTCCTATTACATAATACCATTAGTCCAAATTTCGTCACTGTCATACAGGTTAGCCCATACTCAGATTTCCGGCAGATCTCAGCTCTAGAGGTAAAAATAGCTATGATTTTGACAAAACCGTTTGTCTAGACGACTGCCAAGTCCCGGGCTGACTCACCAGGTTGAATTAAGCCGGGTATTATTAGATTTAGGGTTCTTGTCAACCGGTTAATGTGACTGGTAAAGGTTATGCCAACCTTTTGGAGTACATACTGCTTACTTTAAGGCGGCCGATAGTTTGTTTGTTCTTGTAAATCAGTGTGAAATTGAATGGTAGTACACACATTACACAGATCGGGTATTTAGCCGGTATCGGATCGACTGAAAACCAGTTGGAGTCAAGATTTTCATTAAAAAATTGCTCAACCATAAGGCCAACTGTCGGCCGACTGTTTAGTCTGCATTGTGTTGGCACCTACTGTAGGTAGCGGAATTGTTTAGGAAGAGTTTACTGGTCTTGGAAAGCAAAGGTCTGAAATATGTAGTTGGTAAGTCTGATACTCTGTTCTACTAAACCTAGAGCAAAGTAATTCATTTAACTTACAAATACTGTCGAGCTTTTGCTAGTCCAAAGTTAACTGCTATTCAATAAATACTTGACAATACACAACACTGAGGTGAGGTGTCAAATAGCTTATTTTAGAAATGCAAAATTATTTGACGCGAACTAGGGAACCATATCATTGGGTATTGAGGATTTACGTGTCCTTAAGTGGATCTAGAAAATTACCTATGTGGTACCTTTTATCTGGTAAACACAGTCCATAAGATGAGTCACAAGGACTGAATCCACGGGTAAAATACTAGGCATAATACAAACCAGATAGCAATTTTGAATGGGGTTAAACCATAAATAACATGAAACGGTGTAATTCGGCCACGGCTGGTCATAGTCCTTTAATTATAAATATAGGCGTGCCACGGCGTTCCCTAATTTATGCTAGTAAGTGTACGTTTTGTTGCTACGACGGAACGAATGTAATTATTATTATTTGCATGACCTAATTTTAGTTTTAGAAAGTACTTACAGGAAATTATTTTGTAATGTGGTTTGGTGTTGAATTGGGTAGTATTAGTTTTAACTATAGGTCATAGTGGAAATTTCTATGTTATAGGTAAGCGTGAAAGTTTTGTTTGCTTTGATAAGTTAGTCTGGAGAACTACTGAACTGATTTATAAAAGTTGTTTTAGTGTAAGTCGCGAAAAGAAAGCTATTATAGGCTACTATTTATCCAGCTGTGTAGAATAATTCTCACGGGATACGGTTGAAACCACCAGCAGAACATAGTTTTACAATACGCAGAAAAAGCGCTTAACTGACAACACCAAGGGTAGAAAAACTTGTAAAACTATGAAAATATAATGTGATATTTCAAAACCCATAATCATAACTTTCATAACACAATACTTTCCTATTTTAAGAAGCGATTATCTAACAAACAGACAACCCAATGAATAAAATTTGCAAGTTGATAAATAACGAAAAAATATTATGAATATAAATAACCATTGATTACTATATCAAGGACATTAGGTATTTAATTAAGAAGTGAAGTTCGTTGGCTATTTTCATGGAGAACGTGATTACTAACGGAGATGCCATAACAGAAAATCTCCTAAGAAAGTAGCGCGACAACATGCGAGTGAGCGGGGGACGAGGAACGTTACTGTCTCCGCCTTTGTAAGCCTTATTTGGAACCCACCGAATTTACGTAATATCAAAAATCGTTAACAGATGTCTCAAAGAACCATCTGTTAGTTCACCCATAACTGATCGTTTTGGTCATGCCCGCCGTACGTATTTGACCTAGAAGAAGGAGCTTCACCTATCTGCATTGTAGCATCTCCGTTCATCTTTCCTTACTCTATGGTTATTTTGCTTGACGCCATTATGACTTAGCTTTAGGAGTAAAGTTTATTAAAGAGGCCAGATTTATGAACTGTAGTTTATTATTTAGAAGTTAAGGTCTTAAGTATTTGAAGATTATGGGTGCTTACTTATGGTTTACGGTTGTTGTTATTTTAACGGCTTATTACCTATGTATAGATGTTATTACTGTTTTATTTAATTTGAAAAGTTTTTATTCATTTTTTATACAAACACTAGCTTCTGCCAGTGATTTCACCCGTGTTCCATGGGAACTACTCCAATCTGCTAGTTTCTAGAACGCGTATTTAGTGTTGAGCTACTTTAGCCTCAATAAGTTGATTAATTAATACTGAAAGTATTTTTCGGTCTACCAATTCCTGAGATTAGCGCGTTTATGCGCAAACAAACATACTGTTGAGTTTATTTTTTAATGAATACTTACTAAGTAAAGATAGTTCTATTATACTTCTATAACAACATTATACACCAACACGTTTCATATAAACTGTACTACATTACATCAGAACGGCCGGTAGCTTTGCCTATAACTGTCAAGCGTGATTGACTGTCTTTGCTGTGAGAGAATATGGACATAGTACACTATATACATACAATATGTACATTGAAATATTGATGGGCAGTTTCATTGACGCTATGTATGTCGTGTTTTTATTTTTTTTCTTTTTGTTTCATAGCTGTTCCCCGTGATCCCACCCACTTCAGTCTTTCATCCCACACCAAGATAAAATATGGCCTATCCCCTTTCTCGGGCTCTAGCTAGCTAAACTATCTCAGTAACTTTAAAAAGAAACCTTCTTTACCTTCCTTAAAACGGCTTAGTAGCTTTTGCTTGCAAGCGCAACAGAGAGACAGTTACTTTCGTATTTTTATAATATTAATAAGGATAAGGATTTAATTTTGATTCGATTTGAAATTGTGAGACAGAACTCAATAAATAGTGCACTGCAGAACACTAAAAACACCCCAGTGCCAACTACTCATTGCTAACCTATCAAATATGTAGGTAGGTACTACCAATATAAATTATATCGTAGATTAACCAAGACATTATAATTCTAAAACCCTATACTCTTCATCACGAAACCGTTAGTTAATGTAACAGCCAGCCGTGTCGGCAAACAGCACCCAAACTGTCGGCAATGTCGGCTCCGCGAGAACATTATCGACAAAGTGCCGGATAAGTGTCTGTTAACCTTAAAATAGCGAGCCACCAAATTGTTAAATAAATTGTCTTGATAGTGGCAAAGTTTTACCCAATCTATCTGCAATAATATGATGAAATCATTTTTTTGTTTGTTTGTACCCTAAAAGCTGCGAATCTACTGAACCCATTTGAAAACTTATGTCACTGTTAAAATGCTACACTCATCCGAAGTAACACGGGCTATATTTTATCCAGATATCCTCATCCTCCGAGCCTTTTTTTCCCAATCATGTTGGGGTCGGCTTCCAGTCTAACCGGATTCAGCTGAGTACCAGTGCTTTACAAGAAGCGACTGCCTATCTGACCTCCTCAACCCAGTTACCCGGGGAACCCGATACCCCTTGGTTAGACTGGTGTCAGACTTACTGGCTTCTGACTACCCGTAACGACTGCCAAGGATGTTCACTGACAGCCGGGACCTACAGTTTAACGTGCCATCCGAAACACAGTCAATGGTGTCTAAGATATACTTAGAAAGTACATACAAACTTAGAAAAGTTGCATTGGTACTTGCCTGACCTGGGATCGAACCCGCGCCCTCATACTTGAGGTTGGTCTTTTACCCACTAGGCCACCACGACCACCCCACTAGGCCACCATTATTATATTTTATCCAGATAATCTCTCTATTATAATATCGATTAAGTATCAAATAACCAAAATGTAATAATCCCGATAGAAACTGGTCTTCATCACGAACCGTTACTTAATGTAATAGGCGCCCGTGTCGGCAAACAGTGCCCAAACTGTCGGCAATGTCGGCTTCACGAGAACATTATCGACGAAGTGTCGGATAAGTGTCTGTTAACCTTAAATAACCGGGTTCCGGAAAAAATAGCGTGCTTGCGAACTATTAAATAGATAGTTTCGTGGGTGGCAAAGTTTTACCTGATATAGAATATTTTTCACACCTGCTCACAATATCATTTAGTTACAATTGAAAGATTTTCTTTTATATTTTCAAGTTTTTGATTTATATTCTTTTCATCATTAGCCGTTTTGTAGTCCCACTGCATAGGCCTCCTCTTACACAGAGATTGAGTCTTTTATTCTTAAAGGATTATTCTTCTGGAAGATGCTGATGGAATCTCTACTGTTCATAGACATTTTAAAGAACGTTTACTAGTATTGGATCGTTAGAAATCTACTAAAAGCGGCCAAATATGTATGTCCATGTAAAACAGTCATAAGGAGGTAGGCAAAGAAATAAGTACTAGAGTAGACCATATAAAAATATTCTTTGTCAGAAACTATTAAACACTAAGTACACATATTACTAAAATAGTTTGTGGACACAGACACGTAATAAATGAGAAACTACAGAATACATATTCTGTTAATTAAATGTAAATATTCTTGAAACTAACAATTTGAAATAATGAAAACTGCTACAAAAGAAGGCACAAAACTACTATCACAGAATAAAGATTTACCTACTACTATTTTTCAGGCAGTTCCCTACGTATACTGATGATAACGTATATTTTTTAAGTCTGATATACATAGATAGGGCCCAAAAATGTATTAGTAATCTAGTTCTTAATTCTGTACATTTTACTCTATAAAATAACAAGGTGTCTGTTCGCTGATAACCATCTTCTTTAACGCATAATTTTGGACCATTTTTAACCAAGTAAATAAGCCATATTTTTCTAATATGTAATATAATTTTATCAATGTTTGACTTACCGTACGCAAGAATGAAACATCATCCTGCTCGCTTGCTCCCCCCTCCGCTTCCGCCATCTTGGATTCTCAGTAGACTGTCAGTGCGTTACTGATGCGTTGCCATAACACGAGAAATGCATCACTGTGGACAAAATGATTTACATTTTAGTATAATTTATCAATGATAAAGTATTTTAAGACTAGGTTTTTAAGGGCCGGTTGATTCTTAAATTAAATAAGTGAAGTTTCTTGCCGGCTCTTCTCAATGAGACCAACTTTTTGCAACCGTGCAACTCGTGTGACATTTCATAAGAGCCTGCAAAGACCTAGTTGAAACCAATACATTTGACTTTAATGTAAAGAAGGACAAAATGGCTGAGCGCATACGTAGACGTAGGGTTTAGAATAAACTTTTTAAAGGACTCCAAAAAATAAGGTTTTTATATTTGGTTACGGTCACTTTTATACTTAGGAGTATATTAACATTTTAAGCGCATTTTTTAAATAACTATGTATCTACCGGTATTTCGGGGTGTTATATTATCTTTAAACAGCTTTACACCTAAGATTATACCTATATGTGAATTCGCACATACCGAGTTCTAAAAATAACCAACAGTATTTACAAACTATGGTGCAAATACGCCATAAGTTGCTCTTATAAATACGCAGTACTTAACAACATTACTTCCTAGAACTTTCAATTTAGCGAAGTTCTGTTTAATAACATTTACAGTAATTGAGGATGTTGTTAGTATATCTTTAAGAAACATTTGTGGTAGGTACTCAGAAGTTAGATTTGGCAACCACTATTATGAAGAGGTATCGGGTTATCTGAATAACTGGATTGAGGAGGTCAGATAGGCAGTCGCTTCATGTAAAACACTGGTACTCAGATGCATCCAGTCAAACTAAGAGCAGACTCCTACATATTTTGGGAAAAAATAACTAACAAGCTTTTACCTCACCAAAGTTATATGGTATTTTACGTAAGGCTTTAGCACAGACGCTTTTATGTAAATACCTAATACTTAACTCCTTTTCACACGCCTTTTTAACATAGGCCTAAATAGTTATTCTTTTTCACACGTCATTGTCAAACCTTTTTTATTCAGTAAAAATGTCAGTCACCCTTTAGGCTGTCCGCCCACGTCAGACATCTTGTAGGACAGATAATCGGGCCGATTTTTTGTACGACTTTCTGACCAGTATTTGTAGAACGTGTGACCGACATTTTGTAGGACGGGTGTTGCACTGTTGCTATCCGCATGTATGTACTATTTTTAACCGACTTCCCAAAAAGAAGGAGGTTATTCTCCAGCAAAAAATCGGTCACTGATTCATCGGACGGACCCTTAGGATACAATTTGAATGTCAAACGCCACGACTGCTTTAAATTGTCACAGATACACTACTGGTTTGTATGTATTACATGAAACCGTTTTCAGCAGTTGCAGTCGGCAGCTAGCTTTCAAACGCACCTTAAAGGTTGTGTTCAAACCAAACTGACTGTCAGCCGCCGAATGTGAGCGATACGCAGTTTATTGTATTTCCATACAGGGGCCCGATTCTCCTAATTTTACTTAAGCGACATACGATTCACATTCGACTGAGATCCAATCACGACTCAATTACGATTGAAGCGTGTGGCATTCCGCTATTTTTTCTTTTAAATAAACGTTTTTATCCTTTTCTGTCATTCGATAATGAATCATTTTGTCTGCAAATGATTTACGATTGCAATACGAGACCAAAATCACCAAAATAGCAGACCAGTCGCAAACCAATCGAATGTCGTTGGAATACGATTGGTCTTATATTAGTAGCAGAATGCCCGATATGGTTAAAACTGCTATTGCGATTCAATTTCTATTCGATTTTGACATTATTAACTTATGAGAATCGGGCCCCAGGTCACATAGTTTAGGTCTAACCGACGATAAGTCATTACGGTAGATGCTGACATTCGGCGGTTACTCTCAGTTTGGTTTGAACGCAGCCTTATACTTCTAACCCCCACACACAGTCGATTCACTATCCCTTACAAAGCCCTAACCTGTTGTACCCTGCCACTCAAATAATAATGCCTTCGTGGAGCAAGGGGGTTAAACTTTTACCGCGCCACTTGTAGGGTTAACTACCTGAAACTTACGTGTGTAAGTAACAAGCTTTTATTACGGAAAGTGAGGATTATAGGAAAAAGGTAAAGTGCTTAAGTAATTAAGTTTAGCTTAGCTTGGTTATGTTACATATAGATTTTGCTATCGGTTTCACCCGCGTCTCAGAGGAAATACTTCACAAACCCAGATAAAAAGTAGCATATAGTCTCGCTCGATATAATATTGTCTTTTTAACAATGAAATAACACGAAAAATTAAAAGACTGAGTCATTTCGGAGATTAGAGCGTTCAAGCAAACAAGCAAATAAACTCTTCTGCAACATATAATGCCTAGTTATTTATTTCTATTATATGTATAGGTATTTGTTATGATTATAATGTCCCCAAGGTTGGCAACCTTGACCTACATCAGCACGTTACATATGTAACAAGAACCTTATAATAGTTTCAGTAAAATTACTAAATAATTGTGTAATTGACTACAACCAGTTTATTGAATAAAACCTTTAAATTCCAAACACAAATAATGTAGGTGTATTAGACGTAGACAAAGTTTGCAAAGTGTGAAACCGCGTTTCAAAATGGGACATGAAATTTATGGTAAAGTATTAAACCAGTAAAACCTATTTAAAGTCCTTACACAGTATAAAACAAAGTCGTTTTTTCTGTCCCTATACCCCTATATCGCTATGTCCCTTTGTACGCTTAAATCTTCAAAACTACGCAACGGATTTTAATGCAGTTTTTTTTAAATAGTTAGAATATATAGAGAGGAAGGTTAGGGCTAATGTATAGTAAAGTAAAGTGTAGTAAAGTGCGCTAGTATATAATAAATTGCAGTATAAAAAACTGCACCAACCATAAATTGAATTTGAAATAGACGTAACGTTACTACAAGCTGGCATTGAACCGTTTATAAATACTGAATAGTACAAACACAAGGCCAGGTATTATTGCTCGTTCAAGGGTTATTCGCAGGGCAACGCCTTGCCTTGAAAATGGCAAACGTCTAGTTTATTTTGCCAAACTTTTGTTTTGGTTCGAGGTTATTTGGCTAGACAGAATGAAAGAATGAAAGTTTGGTGTGTTAAGTTAGGGGATATCAGATTTTATTACCGGGAATAATAGATAGATTTTGAAGAAAACAAAAGTCGTCAACCTCGTATTGGAGCGGAGCAATCAAACAAATTGACATTAGTTTTTCAATATTAGCTATATTTCTAGACTATTTCTAGAATCGAAACAAGTATCAAATTGAGGTGTAACAATCAATCAACTAAAATTCGTTTTTCAATATTAGCTGTAGGACGACTATTTCTAGAATTGAAGCCAGTATAATATGATTAGTTTCGGCCCGCAGTTAGACCCGCGTGCCGTAGAAACTACTACGCGAATCCGGATAAAAAGTGAACGCACGAACACTGAAAGTTTTCGCATTGGTCCTGTATTTACTGAGAATATTTATTGAAAATCTGCGAACTCGAAGAGGAAGATGTCCAGGATAGAGCAAAGTAGAAGAAGAAGATACGGAAAGCGGACCCCGTCACAAGACGAAGAAGAAGAAGAACGGATTCAAGAAAACAAACTCTTCAACTTTATAATATTAGTATAGATAAAGTGAAGTATAATAATAAACAAATTTTTCAGCCGTTTAATATTAATAGATAAGGTTAACTATTCGAAACTGAACATAGGCCTTGCTTTGCAGTATCATAATTCTATGCACGTAGGTAAAAACGTTCTGCCAAAAGGTCAGACATATTATTCATATTCATATTATTTATTTGCATTCCACAATGTTTAAAGTAGGTGTTACAGTTAGGCTTAGAGCTAGGTACAATTGTGGACCCTGTAGGGCACAGCAAAATAAAATAAAACTTACAACTAAAATTATTATTATTAAATCTATAGAAAAAAAATATATATGAAAAATACAACAATTGACTTATATTCTATAGACTGCAGTTGCATGCGTTCTGCAACTAGCTATGCAACGGTTAAAGTGATTTATATTGCACAGTCATAAATAAAGAATTTTGTTTCTATTGCCGGTACATTGCGGACTTTCTTGTACAAAGACTTTTGTGTTTTAGTACTTTTGTTAGAAATGGTACCGATTTTTGGTTTTTCGATCTTTGTCTATTAATGAGAATGAGAATTCCGTTGCTGAAAGGTTTGATCTACAATTTCTTCTTCCCAGCAAAAACAAATAGGAAGTGACGAAGAGCGGGCATTTTTTGGGGCTTTTTATAAATTGCTCTAAACTGCTCGTATTTTGAAGACAGAAACTTAGCAGTAACAAATCATCTGCCTAGCCTTGTCCCGACTATGTTGGGGTCGGCTTTCAGTCAAACCAGACCTAGCTGAGAATAAAGAATAAGAAATTTTTTATCCGTTTACGGAAGAAGCCTTTGGGACGCGGGCAAAACCGCGGGCGGTCTACTAAATATTAGCAAGTTACTAGCGTGACTGAGTACTCACTGCCGGACATAGTCAAGCATCGTAGTTTCATTAATAAATAACGACCACATTCCATAGTTTTTTAACGCGGAATTTAAGCTTATGCATGATAATAATCCATTTAGCCGACTTTTCACGTGAAATATTATATCTCTTTTGGTACAGTTCTGGCTCATTTTTTAATGTTTTATAACATGCACTTTATTAATACGTTAAGTTAAGATAGCAAAGGATAACAAAATCTAAACTAATATTACGAAAAAAATAATAGTCGTTTCTTTTTATCTAAATTGCTCAAATTCCTGAACGAATTTGAAAAAAAACTTTCGCTGTTGTGAAGCTACATTATCACTGGGGCACATGGGCTATATTTTATCCCGATACGAAAAGAAATTAATACTGGACACGAGTAAAACCATGAAAAACAACTAGTAATCAATAAGCGTTATGACCTTTCAAAAGCCAAATATTACAAAAGCAATAATTTATTCTGTGTTATGTAAAAACACAATGTAAGCATATAACGAGTACATGTCGGTTTTTGTTCGCGTCAGACTGAAAACCGCGCTGTCATGATCAATTGAAACTGGATATTGTGTTCATGTTCACGTGAAAGGTAGAAAGTAGTCAATACTTGTACTTTCTAATAGACGAACACATGAGTGAATAACGTACAGAGGCAAAGCTTCATATAACTGTAGAATATGTGTAATGTTTCTTTGTAAACATTTTAAATAAAAAGATGATATGGTAGTTGTCTATATTTATATTATAGAATACACCAAGTACTCAAAGATTGGATAGTACCCAATTATGCCATGGGACCAACTGGCAGCTATTTCGCGTCGAACGAAAAAAGAATAACGTAAATCGGTCTATAAGCCTCGGCGTAATCGATGCACATACATAGAAAAAAAAAATTAAGAACCTCCTCCTTTTTGGGAAGTCGGTTAACAACCAATTTAAAAATGATTTGTTTCGCATAAAATAAGCCGAAAAACACACTGTTTTAACTCAATCTGATGATGGGAAGAGGCTAGGCAGATGACAAAAATTTGTCGACACCGATGTATAAAAAAACCCTAACATAAAATTATCTTTAGCATTATTACTAAACGTCTACAAAAATCATTAGAAAGACCACACTTTCACCCAATTCTCACTTCACCAGCAACATAACATGTACAAAATCGACAGTAATATTTAGTACACAGGTACAGCAGCCCCGAGGCTCCCATTCATCATCATCAGAACGTATTCAACTCACGGCTGCATGAATAAACAGATCGCAAAAACCAGAAAATATTCGTTATTTCTAGATTTTATTCAGGTGCTGAAAAGAAGGGAGTTTTTGTTGGTTGTAGGGTTGTAAGAATTTGTGAGAACTGAATAATATGGGAAACGATGTTACTTGTCGTAGTAAAAAAAAATACAATTTACAGTTAAGTTCTTCATTTATTATCGTTATTTTTTAAACAAAATGTAAGCATATTTAAAAAATGTGTTTAAAGATAGTGGAAAAAGGGTCTAACTAATTTTGAAAATGGGCTACAAATTATATAGTAGGTATGATGTTTTTATCAAAAGGTTCATGCTATAATTTTTGGTACCTGTACAAGCGTCGTATTAAAATGTACAATATGTTTACACGTATTAAATATCCCATTTATAAAGAGAAATGAAAATTACCACGACAATGTGAACAAAAACATATATTTCTTAGATATTATTTAATAAATCAGCCAATAACAAATTCTAACTAAAAAATAAGCTATATCTTAGAACAATGCTTCATAAATTGTGTCGGCAAGTATTTAGCAGAAGGTGTTGCCAGCCTATTGTTACAGTTCTCTTTGTTATGCCGAGCTCATTAGCAGGCACGGCTAGTTTCCTCAATTAATGTAATGATCCTGGATTTCATCAAGTAAATATATTTTAGTAGTTACATTTAAAAATGAGATTCATTAGAATCCTAAATATACCTTAGTACCTAGAAATATCAGTAAAGTCACAGGACCGTCGGTAAATCTAATAGATTTATTATTATTTTTAAAACTTTGGTGTGTTTTGAAATATTGTATCATTGTTAGATAACCCATATCGAAGAAGGGAAGAATCGCTAGCAAAACCTCTTGCAAAGCTACATTAGGACATATATTGTAACATGTCGTCAAAACAATACCTATTAAAACTATAAGATGAAATAGAGTAAAAAATCCAATTAAATTCATGTCCTCGACCTTCCATTCCAATATATTTTCACGATTCTATTCCAATTGAAAAAGTGATTGGGAGTTTTTGCTGTGATATAGAAAAACTTTGGAAAAGTCAATTTAGCAAATGGGTAACCACTCTTATGAAGTGTATGTACCCAAGATGAGATTTACGTAACTTAGGACGTGTGCGTTAAGACTCAAAAACATAAAATCCAAACTAAAAAAAAAAAATTACAAGTAAGTACATTTTAGTAGAAAATGAAATGATTAAAATTGAATTCTCGTAGCATTCGTAGAGCCTTCGTAGCAAATGACTACGAGCTACGACGCGACGTAGCGATTTCTCGTAGCCAGTAAAACTGGCTACAGTCCTCGAATAAATTACTGAATCAAATTAAACGTATTCATTTTGGTGTAAAGTAAAAATTTTGTTTTCATAAACTGCTTGATATGGGCTTTAAATCTCTCTAATTGTGCCCTTTATCTTATTTTAAGCAGTGTTGAAAATTTAATTGTACTAGAAAATCTCACATTTTCGTAGAAATACAACTTTCACACCCTACAAAGCTTCATAAATTCAGTTGTTTCCGGGTTCCTTGAAACATTTCGCAATTTCACACTAGAGCGTCAAGGTTAACCACCTGCACCGACACCGACCTTGTATTATATTATTTTTTCCGCACGAATTGTTTCTAGACAAAAATGTTTTGGTACGAGTAGCCGAGTATTTTTTTTGCAATACTGTCATCATCTGGGTTGGAGTCGGCTTCCAGTCTAACCGCATGCAGCTGAGTACCTACTAGTGTTTTACAAGGAGCGACTGCCTATATCTCTCGGGCAACCCAATACCCCTAGGTTAGACTGGTTGTCAGACTTACTGGCTTCTGACTAGCTGTAACGACTGCCAAAAAAACACATTGATGTCTAAGATATACTTAGAAAGTACATACAAACTTCAAAATCAAACCCACACTCATACATCAAGAGCTTAGTTCTTAAACCAATAGGCCACCACGACTTTTCCAATATTGTATGAAAAATAAAATAAATATAGATACGTGATAGGTGTTTACCCAAACCAACAGAACCTTGTTATCTTTTTAAATTGAAAGCAATCAAAAAATATTGAAACGAACCAAAATATTGCGTAATACGTGGTATGAAAACCTCTACCAATATTGAACTTTTTATTTTTGTTCACAAATAATTGGAAACCAGATATATTAAAATAAAACGTTATTATATTAATTTTCAATCAGCACTAATTGGTTTCCCGCGGTTTCTTCCGAGTCCCGTGGGAACTACTGCCCGTACCGGGATAAACATAGCCTATGTTACTCGGGAATAGTGTAGCTTTCCAACAGCGTATGATTTTTTTTAATTATTTCAGTATTTTCGAAGCCAAACTTTTTAGGGAATACATTTTAGGGAAACAAAAAATTTTGGGTGCAAAACAATACAATAAAATCCTCTTACAGAATAATATGCTCAGATTTTTTTATAATATTTGTTTTAGTAAAACGCATATGCATAATTGCATAATGCATACATTAACAGCGTTTGTACAGAGCACAAAAAACTGCAAACCTTGGCGAAATTTAAACCAAGGCGAGTTTACGAAAGCAATTTACTTGCCAGCCAAAATTAAATGTGTAATTACGCTTATAAAGTCGGTGTTGCCATACACAAAGTAATTACACTCCTGATTAGGTGGGTATCTCTAACGCAAAGAAGGTAAAGTGTATATGTATAATTCTTAGAGAAAGCTTACGCTGGAGGGAGAAAATTTTGGGGACCGGTAATTTAACCGAAATATATTTTTGAAGGAATTTTGGTTTACGAAACTTAAAATGACATTTTAATTGCAGATTAGAAAAGCTTATTTTGATATAATTAACTGAAGTTTTTAATTACTGAGGTATTCATTTATGTCGGTAGATGACCCTGCTTCAAAGCGGTATTTTTTAAAGGAAAGAGTCAAAAGATATTAAATTCTTTAACCTGATTAATCAAATATTCAATTGAGAACGGATTTAATCAAGAATAATACGAATTCTGCATTCATAACTTAAGATACATACAGTCAGGTAAGTATTCGTAACTGTCCCACATTATTTTATCTTAAGTATATTTCAAGATTCTGTTTCGTCTGTCACTCTCATGAAACCGCTCTCGTATGAAAAGATACGATGTTTCCTTATGATTTCAGTTAAGATCTGACCCAGATAAATTGAATTGTCAAGTTGGCCCGAATTGTATGCATTGGTGTGTTTTCTGCTTCGGCTGTTGTGACAAGTTCAATGATGTCAGGTAGGTTATATAATACAAGCTTATGAAAATTAATTGGTTTCAATTGAATGATGTTTGATGAAGAAGTTATGTATTTCTATTAAAGATTTTTTTTACAAAGAAATAAAACCTGCTAAAATAATATACCTGAAACAAAACCTTGTCTCTTCTCTAACGAATACTACGCTGAAAACCGCATCAAAATAGGTTCAGCCAAAGGTGAGATATACGCGCACAAACATACACACATATAAGCCAAACTGAAAACCTCGTTGGTCAAACTAGACACCTCCTTTTTCAAACTCGGTTTGAAGGAAAAGATTGGCCTATGCTATTACGCAAAAAACTTTTTTACAAAAAAATTAAACCGACTTCCCAAAACACTAAAAAGCAAAAAAAAACTAATTTTAGGTGCATCGGCCTAAAAGTCGGTGTCTAATGGATGTTACTAAGTTAATTTTGCCACCGACTTCTAGGCCGATGCACCTAAAATTAGTTTTTTTTTGCTTTTTAGTGTTTTGGGAAGTCGGTTTAATTTTTTTGTAAAAAAGTTTTTTATTTACTGTTTTTCAGTGATACGAATAGTTGTCAATATCCATATAAGTGGGAAGTTCTCATCAATACAAAGAATATAGGTTCAAATACGAGGTATTTTAGATATTCAGTTGTCGAGTTCCCTCGACTTTCTCTGGTCTCCATCATCAGGTCAGCTCCAAACCTTCACTGTTGCAAAGGTCTTGTCAATACAAATAATTTAAGCCCAAACACGAGGTAGTTTACATATTCAGTTGTCGAGTTCCCTCGGCCCTCTCTGGTCTCCATCATTAGGTCAGCTCCAAATCTTCACTGTTGAATAGTGCTTTTAAGCATACACCTGAGTATCAAGTTTTTACCCTATGTATGCCTACAACTTTCGAAGGTTGCCCTCGATTTCTCAGGGTTTCCATCATCAGATCCTGACCTGATGACTATGGGACCAACTGGCAGCTATTCCGAGTCGAACAAAAAAAGAATCACGTAAATCGGTCTATAAACCTCGGAGTAATCGATGTACATACATAGAAAAAAAAAAAAACATACCGGCCGAATTGATAACCTCCTCCTTTTTGGGAAGTCGGTTAAAAACTGACTCACATATAGCCAGAAATATTCATCACTAATATTAAAAAGTTACTTAAAAATACATACAAAAGTTATTAAACCCTATCATCTTACTTCACAAGTCAAATGTAACAAGTTATCACGTTCAAACGAGGTATATTTAGCCACTTAAATAAGTTATCACGCGAAGCTGCAGCAGAATACAGTTTGAATATTTATGAGACCGACTGTACAAGTTTCTAGGTGTCATGCAACGGAGTAAGGAAAGAGCGGAGATGCCATAATGCAGGTAGGTCAGGCGCCTTCTTCTAGGTCAAATACTTACGGTGGACATGACTAAAACGATCAGTTATGAGTGAACAAGAGGTGTTCGGGTACTTTGAGACATCATTTTTTTTGAAATCATCAAATAACCACTCACGCTGTGGGTGCTACGTGATGGAGTGTCAGACTCTTACTGACTAAAACCCACCAACCCACCATGTTCCTTTTGAAGCCCTTTATGTACCAGCGCCGCGGTAACTCTTTCAAACAATCCCACAACCTCGGCAAGTTCTTTGAGACATCAACGATTTTTGGTATTAAAAAATGGGCCGGTTACAAGAAGAAGAGAGTATAAGGCTGAAGACAGTAACGTTCCTCGTCCCCCGAACACCCGCATGTTGTCGCGCTACTTTCTTAGGAGATTTTCCGTTATGACACCTCCGATAGTCATTTGTTCTCCATGGTGTACATACAACTTTACTGTAGAATTATGGAGTTAAATGAGGATAGAATATGTACAGGAAAATACTTTAAAAGTTTCAAGATTATGAGAAAAGTTTGGATATGTTTATTTATTTTATTGCTTTTGCAGTCTGCTCCGGCGTAAATAATTGAGGTATGAAAAATGTCTTTCACATATTTTTTTATATTCTCAAAATTGTACACGTAAAACCCTTTCTTAAGTATGACAGATATTATGTTCAAAAACACATAAGAATCGGTCCAGCCAAACGAGATAATCGGGCACAATCATACATCTCCCGAGCCTTTTCCCAACTATGTACTTACGTTGAGGTCGGCTTCCAGTCTAACCGAATGCAGCTGAGTACCAGCATTTTATAAGGAGCGACTGCCCCTCAACCCAGTTACCCGGGCACAATATGTACATACCAGGTCAAATTACACATTAACCTCTCTTTTTAAAGTCGGTCAAAAAAAGATAATTTATCATCCAGTCTAGCTACCATGAACCAGGGTATCGATCGATATGTTTACCATAGCTCTCAGTTCCCCTGGGTCATGGTTATTGATTACAACAGTTACGTATGACACTCGGGCTGTCTAGACCGCCATAGTTTTTAGTTGGTAAGGTCAAAGAACTACGGGTTTTAAAGTAATAAGTTTTATTTGAATGGAAAGTTACTCAGGCGTTTTAAGTTGAACGTGTGTGTATGTATGTATGTTAGTGCATAGCTTGGTTGGTTTTATTTTGTTTTTGATTATGAACTGCTGCCGATCATTTACGGAACTACTTCACGCACCCGGAAAAAAGTTGCCTATGTCTTTCCTAGATAAACGGGCTACCTAACACAAAATTTAAGATCTTTTCCAACCAGTCCAGTACCTAGTTCCTGAGATCGGCGCGTTCAAAAAACTATTCATCATCTTCTTTTCCCAAACTATGTTGGGGTCGGCTTCCAGTCTCACCGGATGCAGCTGAGTACCAGTGTTTGCAAAAAAAAAACTCTTCATCTTATTAATGTTAGTAGATATACCTAGATACAGATGTCCCAGACATAATCTAAGATATCCCAGCATTCCTGGTACTGACAGGTTCAAGATAACGTGAATTGGAGCAGACGCGACATCAGCTATCAAATTAGGTTCATTTCGAGGCCGACTGGTATAAGGATAATAGGACCAGAATAAGATTTATGGAATGCTACAGGTTACTGAGAAAAATAACTATGGAATAGTTATTTATTTCTTCTGGATATCGCAAACTAGTATAACTACCCAGGGAACAACTTCGCGCACCCGGATAAAAATGGCTTTGACAACGTGCTATCTAGTACTGAATCGATCTTTTCTAAATTGTAATTGCTGTATTTAAATATACTAATTTTAGATTGATAATAATAGGTTACTTTATATTCCCGATGCTGCTTGCACATTATTTATATATTTTTAAATGTTTTTTTTTTACAATTAATATTTAAATCATTTATTTATGATTAATAAATAAGTCACTTAATTTTGTCCTTTGAGCACGATTCATATAAACATGTATCCATCAAAGTAGATGCTTTGACGGGCAGGTGAAAACTAATCTATCATTGTCAACATATCAATGTTACAATATCTAACATCAAACAAAACACAAACAACTCAATTATTTTTGTTAAATAAAGACAAAATAAACAATGCTGTAGAAACATTGTTATGTACTCTAGAGGAGTAAGTATCTAATACATTAAATGCGAAAGTTTTAGCAAAAACCGGCCAAGTGCGAGACGGACTCGCGCACGAAGGGACCATTATTTATAAAACGGACAAAAAAACACGTTTGTTGTATAAATAATACATCATCTGTGAAAATTTCAGCTCTCTAACTGTAACGGTTCATGAGATACACTCTGGTGACATACCGACGGACGGACGAACGGACAGAAGAGCAAAAACACTATAAAAACTACTGAACCTATTTAAATTTAATTTGGTACAAAAATAGTAAGACAATTTTCAAACGTAACATTAGTGCTTTTCATAACCTGGCTAGTTTCTAGTTATATGTATTTCTAGTACATGGGGTTCCAACTCAGCTCGACAGTCAAGTTATACACATTTGGATGAAACCTGTAAAATAACGCGGACAAAAAAAATCACATTTTCCTTTACATTCGAATACGGCGAGAAATATTCTATTTGTCCAAAAGATAAGGAAAAGATTCGCAAAGAAATGACGGGAACACGAAAATACATATATTTTTACTACGAGGGTCGCCCCGAGTTATTTTCTTTGATAGTACTTGACAAACGTGGGTAAGAATCGTATTATATGATACTAGCTTCTGCCGTCGGTTTCACTCGCGTCACATGGAAGCTACTTAGTTAACATGGATAAAAAGTAAGCCTATATTCTGCCTCGATAAGTGAGCTATCTAACGGTGAAATAATTTTATAAATTGGACCAGGAGTTTTTGAGATTAACACGGTCAAACAATCAGACTTCAGCTTAATATATTCTTCGATAATAAAATAAAGGTATTTTTTTTAGTTTGTTTTCGTACCCTAAAGACTTCGAAACTACTGAACCGATTTGAAAAACTCTTTCACTGTTGGAAAGCTACTCTTCCCGAGTAACATAGGCTATATTTACCCCATACGGGCAGTAGTTCCCACAGGACGCGGGTGATACCGCGGGCAAAGCTAGTACATAATATTAGTATAGATGCTAGGTATACAGCACTTTGGCCTCTGTAAAAACAAAATAAAGTATGTTGTTCGTAAAACCTTCCATTATCCCAGGTGTGTGTAACTTACCAGGGTAAACGGTAAGTGGTTTCGTAAATGATGAGAGTTAATACGAAATTATCTGTAGTCCAACTGGGTAAAAAAATATATAACAAAAAACTTATAACTAGCCTTTGCTTCTTATATTTTACTCATCCATCATCTGCCTAGCCTTTTCCCAACTATATTGGGGTCGGCTTCCAGTCTAACCGGGTGTAGCTGAGTACCAGCGTTTTATATGGAGCAACTGTCTAAGATGATGATAAGTTGACTGCCTTTCTGACCTCCTCAACCCAGTTATTCAACCTGATACTAATAGGACTGGTTTAAATACTCTTAACGACAACCAAAGATGTTCAAATGACAGCCAGGACCCACAAAAACGAACCTTCCAAAACAAGAAAGAACTCATCATGACAAGATGATCACCCATCCACGGACCGACCGCGCCAAGCGTTGCTTAACTTTACATTAATCGATCTGCACGGATGTTATTTATCTACGAGCTTTTGTTATGTAGAAAGTTTCTGCTTATCCCTGTGGGTATAATTTGTGTTTATGTTAGTAGTATATTAGGGTTCCGTACCCAGAGGGTAAAACGGGAAGCTATTGTTTTCACTTCTCTGTCCGTCCGTCCGTCTGTCACCAGGCTACTCATGAACCGTAATAGTTAGAGAAATGAAATTTTCACAGATGATGTAATATTGTTGCCGCTATAACAACAAATGCTGAAAACTAGAATAAAATAAATATTTTGGGGGACTCCCATACAACAAACGTGATTTTTTTGCTCATTTTCTAAACAATGGTACGGAACCCTTCGTGTGCGATTCCGACTCGCACTTGATCGGTTTTTATAGTATAGTATGTTTGTCAAGCGTGGTTGTCGACCCAACCTAAGTTCAATGGCCTGTGAATTACTGACAGTGACAGACAGTCGTATACTTTCTCATTCCAAGAAACTCTTATACCTACCTTACATAAGATGATTGTCAATTTCAGGAAAAATAATCTTGATTTGTCTCAATATTATAGATATTTTCCAATTGGTTTTTCCGATGTTATATGGGTAACAAACAATTGAAAATTATCATTACCTATACAAGTTTTTTGTCCCTCGGAAAGTGTCGCGCGCAAAAAAATCGACTGGAAAATTCGCTAGTGTGAAAGTTCTGTTACGATGATTGGACTCCGAAAAAAATTGACATTGTCACATCGTGTAAGTTTTTAAAAGTAATAATATTATAAATAATTGCGTGCATATCATAGGTTTTTTTACAATACATACAAGATATAAAAAAATAAGGTGCCTACTCGTATGTCATTTTCTCACCTCAACTTTTATCTCTATACAAAACGTATTACCCAAAGCTACATAACCAAATTGTATGCAGGTTAGAGTTTGGCTTTTGTGACACACATTGTCATCTCCAAAATGTGAATTGTTCTCGTCTCTAACGTGGTTTCTGTACATTCGTATGTGATGCCGCAGTGACCGCAGACAGTTACTGCCTTTTTTGTTAATCTGTATGTTGAGTAGGATAACGTGATGTAGGTATAGTCTGTGACAAAAGTGAAAAACCTAATCAAAATTAAAAAATAGCTGAAATACCGCCTGAAATATCTGAAATAGTATAATTAATGAGAAAGGACAATGCTATTCTTTGTATGGAAGTTGGGCTCAAGAGTTGCCCACAGTAACTGCATAGTGTATTATGTTCCATAGGCTTATAATAGGTCCCAGACCGAAATATTTCGAAATCTATCCCAGGAGTCCTGAGAAAAACTGGTTTGACTCTTTTTCAATATTACGAAAAATATACTTACGAACTCTTAACTATTCCACTTTTATTACCTTAATTGAAATGTATTATAATATTAATCGACAAATACGAGGTATTGAACGAGATTTTTTTTTACCGACTTCAAAAAATGGAGGACTTTCTCAGTTCGTTTGTATTCTTTTTACGTAAGTACGTGCATAACTCCGTCTCTTACCAACCGATTTAAACAATCATTTTATTGTTTGAAAGGATTTACTTCCCAAATGGTTCCTTTGTTATTCGGTCCAGGGTCTGGTGATAGAAACCTTAAAACAATAGGGAACTCTCGGAAATTGTAAGCACATATCGAATAAAAACTTGTCATTCGGGTATATATCTCCGACACCACAAAACAGTGGAGGTTCAGACCTGACCTGACGATGGAGACGAAAGTAAGACGAGGGAACTCCTCAAAGGTATCTATTTACTACCTCGTGTTCGAACCTATTTTATTCGTCTTGATAAGATTTTTCCATTGCCATTACGGATATTAATTGCATGACGCTACACGAACTTAGGACTGATTGTGGTAGAGAGAGACTGAAAATCAAGAGAAACAACAATTACCTTTAAACGTCTATTTCTGTTTTTTTATCCTGTTAAAAGTGAAAGAAACCACTAACTATCTGAATGTTATTTCAAGAAAAGAGGTTGTTAGGTTTGTGGCTACTTAAAATGGCTTGCTAACAATTGCTGGCTAACATTAGAACCAGTTTTTCTCGGGACCTCTGGGACAGATTTCAAAAATATTTGGATTTCGTGTAAACAGTGCAGTAAAGAACCTATTCTAACCATTCCCATTACTGGGCAAATGACTTGGGCTTTATAAAGTGACTGTTCAAGTTTAATATTAGAACTGGTTTTTCTGGGGACCTCTGATACCGATTTCCAAAATATTTGAATTTCGTGTAAACAGTGCAGTAAAGAACCTATTTCGACCACTTTCACTGCTGGGCAAATGGCTCAAGCTTTGTTAAGTGACTATCTATGGAGAACATTTGAACCGGTTTTTCTCGGGACCTCTGGGACCGATTTCAAAAATATTTGGATTCCGTCTTGAGAGTGAAGTAAAGAACCTATTCTAACCATTCCCACTTCTGGGCAAATGGCTTGGGCTTCATAAAGTGACTGTTCAAGTTTGACATTAGAACCAGTTTTTCTCGGGACCTCTGGGACCGATTTCCAAAATATTTGGATTTCGTGATAATAGTGAAGTAAAGAACCTATTCTAACCATTCCCATTACTGGGCAAATGACTTGGACTTTATAAAGTGACTGTTCAAGTTTAATATTAGAACTGGTTTTTCTCGGGACCTCTGGCACCGATTTCCAAAATATTTGGATTTCGTGTAAACAGTGCAGTAAAGAACCTATTCTAACCATTCCCACTACTGGGCAAATGACTTGGGCTTTATAAAGTGATTGTTCAAGTTTAATATTAGAACTGGTTTTTCTCGGGACCTCTGAGACCGATTTCCAAAATATTTGGATTTCGTGTAAACAGTGCACTAAAGAACCTATTTCGACCACTTTCACTGCTGGGCAAATGGCTCAGGCTTTCTTAAGTGACTAACTATGGAGAACATTTGAACCGGTTTTTCTCGGGACCTCTGGGACCGATTTCAAAAATATTTGGATTTCGTGTTCAGAGTGCACTATGGAACCAGCTGGAACTACTCCCACTGCTGGGCAAACTTTGAGCCCAGACCCTGGCATTGTCCTTTGCATGTGTGTATGCGTGTAAGGATGGATGTATAATGTTTGTTCCGCTTTCGCACAAATATTATTGAATGGTATAGTAAAACTTGGCATTAATATAGCTTAGCTTCCAGAATATCATAAAAGTTACTTTCTATCTAGGTGAGGGAAGTAGTTCTGTCAGGAAGCTGGTAATACCACTAGCGAGAGCTAATAGGATACTAGGTATCTGTCACAACTTTAAAATAAAATTACCTGGATATCAAAAATTCTAAATTAGGTAAATAAGGGTCATTAAGGATTTCATTAATATCGATATAGGTAGTGATATCGATAATTAACTCCAAAAAAAATATATTCACTAGTCATCACTTTGGTACAGCAAAGCTTTTAAGGTGAGTAAGTAATACCGGCTATGTACTTATAGAGTATGTACGTAAGTAGCTATGCATCACATTTTTCTTTGTAATATAAACCGTGAAGCAACGTTATCCGGACACCGGATAAGTCTTAGTCCGCCTGAAATTTGTCCGGAAACTACGTGACCTCGAGGAGAAAATAATAAAATAGCTCCAATAAAATAAGGGACAAAAGTGATCAAAATAGACTTTTTGCTACTTGAGATTTACTTAAATTCATTCTAGAAATAATCTAGAAACAGCAATTATCCCAAAAATATAAAAATAGATTAAAACTACGGAAGGCTAAGAGTCATTGACCTTTAGAACAAATTGCGAGCGAGAAAATTTTGCGTTGGTTGAATAATATTATAATCCGTACTAGCTTCTGCCAGCTTTTTCACCCACATATTTTGGGAACTACTTTCTGGGATAGAATATAGCCTATGGTACTCGGGAAGAGTGTAGCTTTCCAACAGTGAGAAATTTCCTTAAAGTCAAAGTCAAATAATTTTATTTCATTCAGGCCTTTACAAGCACTTATGAACGTCAAAAATATAAATAAGTTTGATTGTACCTTCCCATTTCAGATCAGTTATATAGTTTCGGAGCCTTTAGTATACAAACAAACATAAAAATATTTCATCTAGTTACTAGACTAGTTCTAGATGAAATATTCTGACTAATTAATTTTGGCATGAGGTCAATATCTTTATTTATTTTTGCATTTATTTATATTTTTACTAGATTCTAGTAGATAAGTATGGATAACTCAGAATCTGTGGCTGCAAAAATAAATAAAGATATTGACCTCATGCCAAAATTAATTAGATTTTAGCTAAGATACAAGACTGGTTAGATTTATATAACAATTCAATTACATACATATGTATAGCTAGTGTCTCCACAAGAGGCAAAATAATAGACCGCTTAATTAGGTAGGTATATTGTCTTTGCGAAAACATGATAATGAAGTTGCTAAGAGCTATGAATTCCTAGTTATATGATTGTAAAGGCTTAATTAAAGGCAAACGAAAATACATAATAATATACCTTAATCTATAAATAAATAAAAGAAAAAAAAATTGTTTGTTCACAAAAAAAACTAGTGAACCGATTTGAAAAATTCTGTCACTGTTGGAAAGCTACACTCTTCCCGAATAACATAGGCTATAACTAGGATATATTTTATCCGATTACGGGAAGAAGTTGTCACGGAATGCGGGTGAAACTGCGGGAAAAAGCTGTATTTATTAAAAGCTAAACAATTTACGCGGCCACCATTAATTGAATTTATTAAAATGAAATGGATAGCCGTCAAAAATAATGACAGTGTAATATTTCAGCGGCGTTGCTACGGCATACTATTAATCTTTGGCCGAAGCTTGACTTAAGAATATTTGTTTGCAACAAGAAATATTGGAGAAAATATCCATTTTTACAAGTTCATTTTTCCTAGTTCATAAGTTTTTATGCTTTTGCGAATTGTTTACATACCTATTTGTCATTAATCGGGACTTCAGGAGGAATGAGTACATATTTATAACAGTGTATTTTGGAAGTAAGGCAAGTGGCAGAACTACTAATAAGTCAACAATTAGTGATATTTTTAATATTTGTATACGGTTCTTCAAACCATACAGACAGAATTGTGTTGCTGGGGAGTTTGTTCCACCACTTCTTCTTCCCAGCAAAAACATGTAGGAAGTGGTGAAGGGCGGGCGTTTTGGGGGCTGTCTTTTGTAAATTTGACGTTCGAAAGTGCTGATTTTCAGCCTACTTTGAATAAATGACTTTTTATTATTGATTGGGATTATAGCAGGAAACAAAAAAATACGCTTTCATTTGTGAAACAGCTGAAAAGGTGTTTGAATTTTCATCCGAATATGTAAAAATTAAATTATAAATTTAAAAAAACCCCCGACCCAAAAAAAGTACGCAATAATTATGACAAAAGGTTAAAAACGCTAAACCCTATAAAAAGCAAAAAATAACTTTTAACACTACGTAAACTAAATTTTGTCGTGTCGGGGGACCGCTCTAATTCATTACTTTAGATACGTGTTTTTTTTTAAACGAATGTTGTAATTAGGTAGGTATCATTTGATTTATGTAAGTATTTATGAAGGTAAAAAGCGGTCCCCCGACACGTCAAAATTTAGTTTACGTAGTGTTAAAAGTTATTTTTTGCTTTTTATAGGGTTTAGCGTTTTTAACCTTTTGTCATAATTATTGCGTACTTTTTTTGGGTCGGGGGTTTTTTTAAATTTATAATTTAATTTTATTTCATGCTTTTTAAAGGAGCTCCTCAATTTTTCCTTCTTTCATTTAATTTATTTTATCTTAAGATGGGCCAAAGGAAGCTGTTTAACAATCCTCATGACAAACTGGCTCTGGGAGAATTGCACAGATTGAGAAACAATAAAAATTAACCTTTGGACATTCTAGATTTTCAGCAAAAATATAAATCGGTTTATCCGTTTCATTCCGGCATTCCAGGGTTTCATCCGCCACATCCCATTTCCAGCATCAGGTTCTCGTCAATCAGAAACATGAAGAGAACTCGTCAAGACAAATTCAACGAGCCCAAACTCGATGGGTTTACTAAGAGGCAGTTCAGGGTTACGTCTCCTACCTTCGTGCCCTAACAGAAGACCAGCTCAGTGGTTCCAAAAGACATTAGTGTTACAAATTTCAGATCCCACATATACTTGCAAGTAAACTGAGCGTGTAACATTCCTATCACATCTAGCAAACGAGCTGATGACCTTGAAGACCTGAACCGATTTCCACCAAACATAGCTAAGAACACTCCTGACTGACATACCTTTTAAACAAAAAAAACCGCATTACAATCGGATCATCCGTTTGGGAGCTACGATGCCACATACACACACACACACACACACACACACACACACACACACACACACAGACACGTCAAACTTATAACACCCCGTCGTTTTTGCGTCGGGGGTTAAAAAGGAGATAGGATAGGCATTAAACAGTAAGGCACCTTTATTAATGACTTCTTAGAAAGTCAGATACCAATCCATTATTCGCAATGAGTAGCCGAACACCATTTTACCGACTACCTACAGAAAGCCCGTGACTCGGCAGTCCTCATAACGACTCCTACCATACTTGAAATACTTGCACACATCTTAGGTATGTATGTCCTCGTAAATTCTCCTTATCATCTACGAATATTCCACATTTTTTTTTTTTTACACCAATGAGAATTGTAAATGTACATTGTACACGTTTAAAAATAAGAGTAGTCATAAAGGGTGCTAGAAAGAATGTATCTTTTATTAATATTTGGCACATATCATTACTAGAGTTAAGTTGAAGTGGCAATGGGCAGGCCATATTCCTCGCAGAGCAGTTGTCCGATGGGGTTTTAAAAGGCTGGAGTGGAGACCACGGACTAGCAAGCCCAGCGTAAGACGTAAATCAACGAGGTGGACAGACGACCTTATAAAGATCGCCGTCGACGCTGGATGCAGGTCGCCTCCAACAGGTATCTGTGGAGATCTAAGGGGAAGGCCTACATTCAGCAGTGGACGTCCTATGGCTGAGATGATACAGGCAAGAACAAAATATCAAAAAGTGTTTCCAAACAGTCAAAAACTGATACTTTCTATGCAATTCACGATGAGTAGCCTAACACCATTTTATATACCTTTTATTCCTTACAGGTCTCATAACGACTCCCACATAACTTCACATACAAACATACTTGAAATACTTGCACACATCTGAGGTATGTATGTCGTCGTAAATTCTCCTTATCATCTACGTATGTTGCTTGAGAGTTCTATAACTTTGCTGTACAGTTTTGGTCGTGTTTTCAAGTGAATTTGGGGCAGAGTTAAAGGTGTAATGATTGGTATAAAATACAATATTATATAGTTCTTTCATCCTCACAAACTTATCTGTGGAAGCAAGCAAGAAGAAGGAATAATGAGTAAGATTCTTTTACTAAGAATGAAACTTGGTCAGTGGTAGATTTAATGGCACGTAAAAGAGCCTTAAATGAGTAGTAATGCCTTGTAAGTGAGTGGTAATAAAAGTAAGACAAATGACAAAAGTAAGATTATATGGGCCTTACTACAAAAACTTTAAACCCTGTTTTACACTTGTCTAATAAAATTTTGGCTGCAAAATGAACCATATGTCAACGTCATAATTTGACATTTTTTTAGACAAGGCATAAACTGACGTTCAAAAGTTTTTGTGGTAAGACGGAATATGTTTTAAAGCAGGACTAGTCATAAAAGGGGATGCTAAGAAGATGTAAGTCCTACCAGTATTTGGCACATATACCAGTTATACTAGGACAGAAAATTAACAAAACCTGTTTACGTATCTAGATGAAATGCCTAGAATTAGATCCCTTCTCAAACGCTAAGCTATACCTACTGTAAACCACAAACGTAAACACAGTAAAACATCTTGTCTCCTGAATATTTAACCGCACTTCGGCTGAGAGATTTACGAGTCTTAACTACGTTCAGTCTTACTATACCAACGTATATAGATTCGTTAGTTGATCACTCTTCTACTAATGGAAGAGAAAATGAAGGTTATTTACCTTCATTACCTTCATAACTAGAACCGTGTGGTTCTTCTATTACAAGTTAATTGACAAAAAAAACTTAAATCCTTAAGGTAATTTCGAGAAACGATAAGTCAGAGGCAGAAGGAAGACTGACCTATTTTTGTTGCATACGGTTTTGGCAAATTAAGTAAAAGTCTGACAACTAGTCTTACTAAAGGGTTGCCCGGGTAGCTGGGTTGGAGAGGTCAGATAGGCAGTCGCTCTTTGTAAAACACTGGTACTCAGATGCATCTGGTAAGACCGGAAGCCGATCGCAACATAGTTGGGAAAAGCCTAGGCAGATGATTACGATGATGAATTATGAAAGCAAAATATCGGGCTTTATTTTATTCATATCACGTGAGATGAGAGTAAATTCCAGTACATTTGGTGTAGCATATTTTTAGGATCGTATATGGCGCCCATTTTTGTGGCCTCACGTGTAACTAATGGAGTAATTTATTTTTACCGTGGTCTTACGGCCGAAAGTTGAAACGCCACTTAATTTTAAGGACTGCTCAAACATCATTCTATCGTTCACATTTGCGACGGAGAAACTTCTAAATATAGCTTACAGTTAAGCAAGTTCGAAGTTAGCCTCTTTGACTGGGAACAAGTATTTTTAAACAAAAAATTATCAACGATGGTCTCAATTCTCTTTCCTCCTACAAATATGTATTTAAAACGCAAAGTATCTACGGATATTTGTTGCTCTTACACGCAATGACTAGTAGATAGATCTTTATACAACTTTATTGAACATGTAGCTTATACATATATCAAAATAACATATAAAATACTTTTATCTATATGCGGGAAGTAGGTCCCACGAGAGCGAGAAGCAAGTATCATTTCATTTAATATTTCACGAGTGTACATTTCACAGAATCAGCAAATGGAGAGCAATTAAATCAAAAACTAGTTCAGTTTCCATTTTAAGCTGGAAGTTTGCAAAATATTTGCCTCTGAAGAGCTTTGAACGAGCAAACGTAAGTAGGTACTTCTCACAAGTATGTGAACATTTGCTTGCACGCTCACTTTGTATGTCGACAATATCGCAAATGGCAATTGTAAGAATGTTTTTTACACAGTGAAAACTTTTGCGTAGGAATCGCTTGGTTACTAGAGATAACATTTTGAAATTAGCTCCTTACAAATAATGTCAAATATATGGGTCTATTTCCAATCTAGAGAAAGTATTAGAACAGTTAGATAGCCGTTAGTGGGCCGATGGTTTGTTTGGGCTCATAATTATAAAGAACACACTACAAAGATCAGGTATCCGGCTGGTAACTGAAGGACTTAAGTTTGATGGGAAATTGATATACAGCAATTTCACTGTTACCTATGTACATTAAAAGTCGGTCAACGTCTTTGTAATATTCATCACGTTTGATATCTTTGTGTAAGCTAACATAAGTCCCAAAGAATAAGCGATTAAACTAAAACAGCTCCACATATTTAAAACAAGACCTACATACCATACATATAATCGTTACATATCTATATCCGAATAAAACACCAAAAGGGATCGTAACTAAAGTGACAAGTAAAGCCTTTTCGAAGCTTCGAGAAACAAGTAATATGGCCGCGTTAGAGTGGCTTGTGGTGTCGAACAATTTTAGGACTGAAACAGACCAAAAGCTAGTTTATTGCGATTGCATTTTACACTAGAAATCCGGCACACAAAATGTTAAGTTGAAGATAATGTCGTGTTCGGAGAATATCTGGACTTTTTGCAGTCTTTATACGAATAAGAATCAGAGTTAACGTTGTTTTAATACTTTACTGGGAACCTGGTATGCTCAATAAAATGATAAAGCTGTTTTTATATCAATGTATGGAATTTTGGATGTTTGCCTGAACGCTCTAAGAGTTAGATTCTTAAATGGAATTACTAGTTTGATTTGAAAAATGCCTTTGGGTTAAATATAAAGTCAGTTTACCGAGAATGACTAGATATAAGCTTTATTTTTCATCCGAATACACAGAGTAATTCTCGTTTGTCGCGGGTGAAACCGCTAGCACAAGCTAGTACAGATTAAACATATTACAGTGCCACCGTCAAAGCCTTTTCTTACAAAGAGAGGACACGATTGTCATCGATATTATTCAGGTTCCAAAATGTTCATTCTTAAAGTCCATTGTCCACCACATACTCCCTATATCTTCCAAAACATAGGTGCCTACAGATCTGACATTCTATTAAGCCCAAAACTAAACTACACCACTCCCATGGGATCGCCCAACACATACAAGTTGTGATTAAGGGAACAAGGCGATATGAGTTATGGGCGTGCCAGTCAAATGGATATTGTTAGTAGACCGGCTTTTGTTTCTGGAATATTCTTAAATGAAATAGAAGTTAAGGAATGTTTTAAAATAATGTCGATATAGTGTCACTTGAAATCATTCTATGTACCTACCTATATACGAAAGCCAATCTTCTTAAATAAAGATGAACTATGTTTTATTCTACATGCCTCAGAATCAAGACAGAGATTTAGTTAATCATCATCATCATTATCAATGTTTGTTTTGGCCTACTACAGAGCACAGGCCTTTTCTAGGCAAAAAGGAATGCGTGTTAATCACCACGCTTGCTCAAGGCGTGTTGGATATTCCTAACTCAGTCATTGGTGTTACACTTAAAGAGTACATAAATATTATAACTTTAACAATTGCCATTGGTTATGATATTTTATTTTAAATTAAAGGCCTTTACAAAACACAATCAGGAAATAGAGTTGGAAAAACTTCGATCACGCCACGCAATAAAACAAAGCAGAAGTTTTTAAAACTTTTAGCTCTGTTTGCTCCAACTTGTTTAACAAGAACAAAAACAAGAAAGTTTATTTCAAATCAATTCGTTCATGACACGCGGTCTTACAGCTAAACGAATAATAAATGCGAAAAACTTATAAACAAAAATGAGTAATAATACTAAATATCTTTGGGTTATTACTTTTATGTTCTTGTTTTTATACATAACGTAAACTTATTTTCACCGAACCCCAAGAAAGTAGCACTATTTTATTTTTCGCGCTTTCGTGCCAGAACTACGGATCATCATCATCCTAAGAGCCTTTTTCCCAACTATCTTGGGGTCGGATTCCAGTCTAACCGGATGTGGCTGAGTACTAGCGCTTTAAAACTACGGATCCAATTAAAAAACAGTGACTATAATGATTCAAGATATTTTGCACGTAAAAAATATATGTAATGTTCCACCGTGGCCATATGTAGGTCTGTTTTATGGCATAAATTCTAATTATCAAAACAAATTAAACTACTAGTTTACAAGGCAGTACAATGTGAAGGCAAACCGCACTATCTAGCATAGACAAACGGTCTGCTGGGAGATCAACGTGTTCAAGACTAGTGATGTATGGAGAGAAGACAGAATCGTATAGTCGATAAACTGAATGAATGGTATGACACAACAGACATAATACGCACACTTATTTACTTAGAGGATTATAAAAAAATGAAAGATGTATTTACATTAAAACTGTTGCAGCATTTAATTGTAACGATAACGAAACCATTTTCAGTTGTAAATCGCCGATTTGTCTAGTGGTGGGCAAGTATACGGCTGATTATAGTTTGGTTATCGTTAAATGGTTCAGCTCAACTTAAGAGTTACGTACTCTCCTGAAAAAGACCGGGCACTGCCGTTGATATAAAAATTGCCCTTGAATTATTCAAATCACATAGCAGGAGATACGGCAAACAATAAAATAGATATGCGACGTTTTATGTCACACATATATTTCTTTAGAAAAAGGCATAAATGTGTATAATCAACATCATACCCACCCGTTCTGGAACCCTCATATTCCAGAAAAAACATATTGTAACCATAAATAAATACTTCAAATAATTCAACGATAATATAATCTTAAGATTCCGACGCAACGGATATGCGAAAATAACTCTTAATTCTTGGAACTCGCGTGTTTAAATAATTTGCATGTTAAAACCGCCTACTCTAATATACAAAACGAGAATTTTCGCCATCATTCCTAGTGCACAATTTGAGCTCTAAAAATCTTTCTTGAACGCATCTGGATAAAAAACTTTCTACAAAGAAAACGACTACAATAATATACCAAAAGCCTGACAAATACTATGCTAAAACCACTTCAAAATTGGTTCAGCCAAACGTGAGACAATCGCGCACAAACATTCCTGCATACATAGCTACAAGTCAAACTGAGAATTTTCTTTTTTGAAGTAGATTAAAAATGGCAGAAGCTTATTGAATCCAGTCCGTGAAGATTCAATGTCATTTACATTCGCGGCAGACGCGAAGTTTTTGCAAATCACTGATGCATGGTCTGAAATGCCTCTTTAGGTAATGGTGGCTTGCAATCGCTCCGGAATATATTTATGTCTTTGCCTATATTTGATGAATTTCAGAAATCATATTTCTTTTAAAATACTTCAAAACATTCATGTCAGCTTTTACATTCAGTCTACTGAAAACAATTATTTTCTAGACGGTATCGCCATTTCCCCACATATATTTTTTAGGTGTTTACGTCCACAGAACTTTCAGCCTATATTATTTAGGTAACCTATGAGACCAGCATTTAATATTTATTTGTCATCGACTAACAGAATAAACCGTTAAGCACCACTGCGTCAACCAAATAATATTCCCGAATGACCCTCAAAAAGTAGTTCAGTTTTACGACAGATCGTAACCAAACCGAGACGTATATCGATATTCGACAATCGATATAGCACCTATAATCAAGGTCGAATTCGGCTACGGCGGCTGTTCTCATATAAGCAGATAAGCCAGCTACGAAGAATATTATAGTGCACAAGCATTTGCGCAGGCACAGGTGCACTCACTATTCTTTCACTCTCAGCGCGATGGGACGGTAATCCGACACGACCGGAGAGAGATCTGGCGCAGGACCGACATTAACGTGCCCTCCGATGCATGGGTGTATCAATCACCAACTTCCAGGCTACGGGCTGTTTTGTGGAAGTTTCTAAAACCCACAAAGCGATTTCAACCAGGGAATTGAACTCGAGACTTCGTGCACAGCCGTAGTGCTTGCGACCACTAGACCAACGAGGCATCACACTCGATATAGTAACTATGTATATCGAATGTTTACCGCACTAGTGGCCACTTGGGAAATAAGTTTGCAGATGTACATGGGTCAGTCAGAACTATCCACCAACTGGTTTTGGGAAATTATAATCATTTAACGATTCGTATATAAGCTAACGTAACTTGGTCAGCAAGCGGAAAACTCTTCTAAAAGAAAATTCTGTAACTGAAGTAGACGAAACACTTTATAGGATGCATCCTAGCTTCTATTCAGACTGGAAGGATAAAAAGTCGATAACTATTTAGTTTCTCAGAGGCGAGGGGACACTTGAACATTAGGGTGTGTCACCATTGTATGGAGAAAAAAAAAGTTTGTTATTTCTTTGCGTAATACCTCTCAAAAGTTGAAGGGCAACAAACGTAAATAGAAAATGTCAAAAAAGTTCAGACTTTAATATACTTTTGGCTCGCTCAAGCGACATCAATGACTGAAAAAAAAATATTTTGCTGTAAAGTTCTAAGTCGGTTCTTATGTAAATTTTTTCACATACCTTTATACCATATCACGTGTATCTTTAAATACATATATGAATAAGGAAATAAAATGATAAAAAGTAAAAATAATTAAGTTTATATTATAAAAATACGTTACTTAAAATCTGTTTCTGAGTTGAATTTTGGCATTATTTGCCTAGAATTTTGCTTGCCAGCAAAAATACAAAAAAAAAAATATTTGAAACATTTAGATGAAGGAAATCTTGACGAATTTGACTTTCCATAGCTTCCCTGTCACACTCAGTCTGTCGAAAGATGTGTTAAGCCGACAACGGAGGAGGAGTTGACAGGGAAACTATGGAAACTCGAATTTCTCGATATTTCTTTCATCTAAGTACAATTTTTTTTAGATTATCAGTCTCCTAATTATGCATTAGCGGAGGTTCTGCTAAAACCAGAAACTTGCCTTGCCAATCAATCATGTTGTAATAATTTTGGCATTCAAAGTAAATTTTTGGAACAACAGAAGATCTCAAATATCGTTGCTTGTCGCAAAGTGCGAGCTTTTATAATTCTTTTGCAACCAAGTTCTCTTATATGCTCGTTGTTATCGGTTAGCATTAGCAATAAGTTTTCTTGGTGATCGAAATATGCGTTCCGCTCTATTACTGGATCCAATAAAGCCTTTATGTCTTCAGATAGATATCTTGAGCTTTTAATAAGAAACCACAAATTTCTAGCTCCGTCTTGACATGAGCTGTTTATTTTAATGTGAAATCAAGTTGGACTACATGTTTTGCAGATATAATTGCCATTAAAATCAGTCCATTTGTCGTCAGTTCTGTAGAAACATACAGTCGTAATATCCTATTAGCAGTCATGCATGAGCCATTTTACCAGGAAACCGTTTTGCTAAATCGTAGCTAACCGATCCGGTTGACACTGCCACACACAATATTGTTGATCTGAGCTTAATTTTATCATTGATAGGTCTAGTAAACAAACGGCGATTAATTCAAATTTAGTGATTTCTCTATTTTCACAAGTTTTTAGCAATTTACCAATAGGTCCTGAAAACGCTCTCGCGTATAAGTAGGTATTAAAAACAATGGACTGTCAAAATTTGTATTTTTTTCACTCGGTCGTATTACTAACGATGCAGTTATCATAAAATAACTGTTTAAGTGCATAGAAGTAAGAAATATAACCTGCCAATGCCGAACCAAATTTCACTATGTTTATAAAACTTCAAGGTCGTTGAGCGAGCCATAAGTAGGTATGTATAAAAAAAATATAAATGCCACTTCTAACGACACTCAAGATAGCAACTTTTGAGAGGTATTAAATGTAAAAATTCCAAAGTTGAAAAAAATGACACACCCTATTGAACATTAACCCTGAAAATCGACCATGTTTTGTTTTAAACACAATTCTAGCGTGTTTAGCGCTTATCACACTTCGAAGTTATAAAAACAAATTGAGCAAATGTAGATAGCACACAAATAGCTTACAACAACTAACTCTGGTATTCACTATTTACTAGAATTTATATGTTTACTAGCTGTTCCCAGCATTTCGGAGGGCACGTCAAGCTGTAGGTCCCGGCTGTCATTGAACATCCTTGGCAGTCGTTACGGGTAGTCAGAAGCCAGCAAGTCTAACAACCAGTACCAGGGTGTATTGGGTTGCCCGAGTGACGAGATTGAAGAGGTTGAGTGGACAATCGCTCCTTGTAAAACACTGATAGGTACTCAGCTGCATTTATTTGGATTGGAAGCCGAGGCCAACATAGTTGGGAAAAGTCTAGGCAGCTGATGATAAAATACTGGATTAAAAATCCTTCTTAAACTCAACTGACATTAATACTTTAGGAATTGCCAAGTCCTTGAACTTAAAGGTAATAAATGAGTGAAGAAGGAGGACAAACAAGATTATAGCCTCATTTTATCTGAAGTTAAAGTTTTTAGGATCCCTTTACAGCTCAAATACAGTTGATAAAGTTCTTTTAACAACTACGTGACTAAATTTTTAAGAATAACGGCCAATTTTCAAAGTTCTTTCTCCCAGCAGAAAACATTAGCCATTTTCGCGAGTATTTTGTAGTGCAAAAGCATTGACTGTGATTAATTAAAGAGGAAACATTTTTTTGCTAGTTTGTACCCTAAAGGTTCCGATAGTACTGAATCAATTTCAAAAGATCTTTGAAAGTTGGAAAGCTACACTCTTCCGGAATAACATAGGCTATATTTTATCCCGGTACGACAACAGAAGTGAGATAATCGCGCACAAACATACACACATAAACAAGTCAAACTGAGGACCTCTTTTGGTTGAAGTCGGTTAAAATAACATTGACTTTATAGTATTGATCTACATAAGCTTGCGTGTTTGTTGCAATTATATAAAACTTGAAACTTTATAATTGTTTTGTTATTGATACATATCATTTACACATGTCATGAAAATGTTTCTAAATTAAATTAATTAAATAACTTTTGAACAATTATCGCATTGACAGAGCAATTGCGCATAGAAAATAATGAAAAAATGTCTGTAGCGTTCGTTTCTATACTAACACAGTAAAGAGGGAACATACAAAAGGCTTCGAAACTACTAAAACTTATTTTTTTATTACTATTTTTAGAATGGCTCTTTCAACCGTTATCTTTGCTGGAAAGAATATATTATAACTAATTCACTATATAGATACAGATATTGAAAAAAAAATATTTCCGACCGTAACAGAATTAGCTTTCACTACACGATCTCTCACAGAGAGAATATAAAATAACTTTGATGAATATGAGTTCTGCAGTCAAAGAACCCACACATGGGAATAACCGCAGAAGCGAAATAACTTTCGAACATATCTAAAAGTTTTTCTTTGACGAAACGTAAAATCTAGTTCTGTTAATATTATAGACTGACCGTTTTCCCGCGGTTTCAGGGAAATTTTTCCCTCTTTTTCTACTCGGATAAAGTCTATCCGAGGATACATGGCTGTGAAAGAATTATTCAAATGGGTTCAGTAGTTTCGGAGTCTTTGAAATACCTATGTACTTGTACTCAGCTGCACCCTGTTAGATTGGAAGCCGAACCAAACATAGTAGGGAAAAGGCTAGGCAGATAATGAGTTTCAGAGTCTTTCACAAAGCAGTCTGGTGTATTTGCCGGTTATCCGGTTGCAAACATAACGAGACATTTAACCTTGAGGAAGGACGTATAATATTCATTTTTTTAATCAGATTGCATCGAGATTCCAATATGTACGAACTAAGAGACTCGGCTCATAATAAAAAGTCGGCTCGAATTTTCTAGAACACCAATAGGTAGATACAACAATGGCCGTCCTATTTGAGTTTTTTAATAAACGCCTTAACGTCGAGTCGAATTTTCCGAGGAATTCAATAAGAAGAAAAACAATTCGGAAGCATTCCAGCTTTCCATTAGAATACCCGCAGACTGCAGATTAAATAGTCGGCTGACAATTGGTCCGATGCATCATCTCTCGAGCCTTTTCCCAACTATGTTGGGGTCGGCTTTGAGTCTAATTGGATGCAGCTGAGAACCAGTGTGCCACAAGGAGCGACTGCCTATCTGACCTCCTCAACCGTGTTACCCGAGCAACCCACCACACCTCTTGGCAAGACTGGTTATCAGACTTACTGGCAAAAATAAATGGAGAACCGCTCGACCGATTTTGTGCAAACTTCACATAAACCATCTACAAACTAAATAGTCCGAACAAAGCCTAAACACTGGATAGGTGAGCAAGTTCTTGAGTTAAGTATAAAATTACAGCGAAAAGTGTTTATTTTATACAAACAGACAAAAATGATGGAAATGGGTTCTGTTAGTTATCCTTTAACATGCTGGCTATTTTTACTTTTTCTCAATTTCTGCAATGTACAAAAATTACTCCTCTACAGATTTATTATATGTATAGAAGAAGAAGATGATACCGGCCAAATACCTGATCGTTGTAATGTGCGTACTACCATTCATCTTCATACTGATTTATGAGCCCAAACAAACTGTCGGCCAAATAAAAGTTTGCAGTTTGCTGGTCCTCTTAGAGAGGGACCCCGAATATCGATAATGTCGAGATTAGCGTAGGTACTTGTGGTAGTTATGTACGGCAATGCTAAAGTTTTGGCTGAATGCGGGATATTGGTCGCTTAACAAAAGTTTTGTGGATTGTAATTAAGTAAGTGGTCACTCAGCTGGTTACTTGCTTAAGTATATTGATAACTTTCTTTGTATTGATTTGTCAATATTCAATACTCACTACAAATAAATACATATGTACAATGTTATAGTCACTATGGTTAGATAGAAAGGATGATACTTGTGAGATAACGTCAGATTAGGAGTATGGAAGGAGAAAACATGCCCGCCGACCCCAAATAAAATTGGGATAAGGGCAGGAGGACGATGCTCATAGGTTTAAATTAATATTACTTAAACAAAGCTCCCATCCGAAAAATAGCCAACCTCACAAAATTACCAGCTGTTTAACGAATTGGAGAACCTTAAGCAACAAGCACTTAACAATCCTTAACTCAAAGTTCAAACAAAATCAAACTTTCACGTGCAAAATGCTGGCATAAAACAAAAACCGGCCAAGTGCGAGTCGGACTCGTGCACGAAGGGTTCCGTAAATTACAGTTAAATCAACCTATCTCAAAAACTATAAGAGATACTTTGATCAAACCAAAAATCGTTGAAAGAGTTAATTAGCATGCATCACCTCTATTTTTTTTAGAATTTTATACCCCGTAGTTATAAAAATAGAGGGGGGGGGACATACTTTTTACGACTTCGAGAGCTGATATCTCAAAAACCGTTCACTTTAAGAAAAATGTTTTTTAGAAAACTTTATATCATTTTAAAAGACCTTTCCATTGATACCCCACACGGGTATGTACATCGAAAAAAAAAATTTCATCCCTCAGTTACATGTATGGGGGGCCCCACCCCCAATTCTTTTTTTTACTATTTAGTGTCATATTTTTGTAGCGGTTCATACAACACATATTCCCATCAAATTTCATCACTGTAGTACTTATAGTTTCCGAGTAAATCGGCTGTGACAGACGGACAGACGGACAGACGGACATGACGAAACTATAAGGGTTCCGTTTTTGCCATTTTGGCTACGGAACCCTAAAAATCTAGCCTGCAAACTCTTTCGTTCAGAAATTGAAAGCAGTTCTTTGACTGTGAAGGTTTTATTTACAACCAGCTGCAGTAAATTGCGCCCAAGACCTAGATGTTCACGCCAAGGCTTTAAATCTTTGGAAGCAGAAAGAGAAATCGCTTTTAGAAATGCTTTTACGAAACTAGCAATTATGGTACTGGTACACAATTAGGCTGTCTTAAAGAGAAGCTACTGCTACTATGGAAATAGGGAAGAAATCATCCCAAATATCAAATACTAGCCGTTTTCCCGCGGTTCCACCCGCGTGCCGTGGGAGCTACTGCCCGTACCGGGATCAAATATAGCCTATGTTACTCGCAGATAACATAGCTTTCTAATGGTGAAAGAATATTTAAAATCGGTCCAGTAGTTTTTGAGTTTATCCAGTATAACCAAACAAGCAAACAAAGTTTTCCTCTTTATAATATTAGTATAACTTTAGTACTTAATTTATTCACAAAATATTTACATTAATTGAAAAAAAATACTCATATACCTCTATATATACAACTTAAAACTAATACAGTACATCAAAAATACTTAATAGAAAACCACATTAAAGATTTTGAACCCTGGGCTGGGGTAAGAAGAAAATGTGTTAATTTTCAACCAAAAAAGCACCAAAGTAGAGAGTGAAAATTAAAGTTAGTGAATACAAATTTCCTTTCTAGGCTCTTGGAAATTTTAAAGTATAATGACGTTCTGCAGTTTATGCTAGTTTCCTGTGTTGTTTTCTTTGAGGTCAAGGTCAGGTTTGCTCATTAGTACGAAGTGTGGCACACAAAGAAGGTTCCTAGTTTTCTAGGTTCCAAGAAAAAGTATCTACAAACGCTCTTTCGACAACTATGTTCAATTCTTTTTAATTTTACTTCTCGTATCTGCAAAATAGTTCGAATAGATGCTGAATTATTGTGAATTAATAATTTTGTAGTCAAACATTGAAAGGGATTTCGTTTCACAATGTATTTTTACCTATCTGTTTAATCTAAGGACATCTGGCAGACAGGAGAGGTCAGGCAGAGGTCGTGTCTTTTTCACTTACTACAAAAAAGGAAGCCAAATATCCCTAAAGTTTGCCTAAAAATCCCATATTTACATATTTTCCTGCTTTTGAATGAGTTCATAAAGACTACTTACTACGTATTTATGATATAGTGAAAGATGATCTTCTATATAAATAAAAATGAATTGTTGTTCGTTAGTCTGATTAAATCTCGAGAACGGCTGGGCCGATTTTGGTTTTAAAATGTTTGTAGAGGTCCAGGGAAGGTTTGAACGATACGAAGTTCGCGGGATCAGCTAATATAAAATAAATATATAATATATACATACAATAGTTACCGCACTACATAGCTGTGTTTCTGATAAAATAAATAAGTAAACTTTTGGTAACTATGTACTTACATATTTTCCCTTAAGTTTATATTTCGGGCTTTATGTAGATGGCACTGAAACTCATTTGGACCCTTCCATGGAGCGTCCAATATGTTGGTAATGATGCCTCGGAGCCTCTTAACGGCACAAAAGGAAAAGATATTAAGCGTTATCTTTGTGAAGCACAACTCGTTCACTTTATAGTTTTATAGTAGGGGAGGCCTAGAAGGGATTTCGGGATTTACTCAAGCGCGGCAGATTAGTATATAGGGAGGTACCTATTACCCCATTTAACACCTCCACCAAATATAAGCCCTGTATATGCAGCCGCGCGTCTAGAATAAAGGATCAGATTAGTAAAAAAAAAATTATCATCTGACATTCTCCAGCGCGTCAGATTAAGATAGGGTAGGTTAGTTATATGCTAAAAAGTGTATATTCCACTAATCTGACAATTTGCGATTGACGATAAGAAGTAGGAAGGTTACAAACATGTAAAAAAAAAACGTCATCTTGACTTTCTCGAGCGCGGCTATTTTTTTTTTATTTTGAAGGGAGTAATTCAACGTTCACGAAAAATATAAAATCTGACGATTCCCGTAAGCCGAAGTAAGGAAAATTAATCCATAAAGTTTAAAGCGTGCAGCTACGTGATGCCGGTATTCTCCTCCCAAGTTTCTATTCCTCTCTCTCTTTTTTCAATTCAATTCATTTGCAATAAGTGTTAGTACATTCTGGGTCTTAAATAATCTACACTAATATTATAAAGCTGAAGAGTTTTTTTGTTTGATCTCGCTAATCTCAGGAAGTTACTGGTCATGGTATGCAGATATATTGTTTTTAACGAAGACGATTCATTTTATTAGATACTTTTGTTAAATACGTGTGCCTTCCAGTTGCATTGTTTGTCTATCGTGATACCGAGAAATGCCGTTTCGTATACTTCGCCTTTTTTATACAGGTCGTGGTGGCCTAGTCATCCGGTTAACATTGGCTCTACTCTGCATAACGTGGTTCACAAATTACGCGCGTAGTGTCGCTTCATCAATGAAAGCAACTGCTATCTCTTTCTATCTGTTCTGCAAGAGTGGCAACGCGCAACTCTACTGGATGGTTTTAAACTAATAAATTAAGTCAAATTTATACGTATTTTTTTTTGTATGAAATAGCTGGGAAAAAGGCTAGGCAGATTATTTAGATTTTAGATTTATCTATGTGTATTAAATTGAATAAAATTAGTTTTTGTAAGATTTACGCGTAGATTATTTCCGTCAAGCCATGTTATTATAGATTCTATTGTATTGTTTATGACACATGTATATTTATCAATGTCATTATAATTAAATGTAATTATTATAGAAATGTATGTAATGTATGAGCAGATTGGTACACTCCGCTAATAGCAATGTCATATATATCATTGTATGTGCCTTCTTATCGAGAACAACCTTTATTATAACAGCTTTTATGAAATGTTTGTCCGTTCTGAGATATAGATCAAAAAGTGTGTAAAACTTGATAGTACTTAGAAGACATACTCGTAGTAGCACTTAGATATTCCTTTAAAAACTTGAGATATCAATGGATTATTTAGTTTTAACTTTTACACACTTTTTGATCTATATCTCAGGACGGGCAAACGTCAACAAAGCTGTCTAGATAAAAAGGCCTATACAATGATATGTATGACATTGCTATTGGTGGAGTGTACGAGGTTCCGTATATTTGTGTCCATTGTCCTTTATGTTTTTCATACTTATTTGCTTATAAATAAAAGTTTTGTACTTCAAAGAATAGGTACATACTGGTTTATTTACTTGCAATTTTTCCAGTTCTTCAATTTGTTAAAAGGTTTGCAAAAAAACTTTCCATTGTCAGATTAAGCGAATTCCTCCAGATAATCGTCAGATTATAAGATGATTACGTTCAGGGTACATAAATGAACCATATATATCTTAATCTGACGCGCTCGAGTATTTCAAAATGGCGATTTTTTTTTGCAATTTCAAGTAATGGCCACGAATTTAGGTCACGTCTAAATCGTCAGATTATTGCATAAGAGCCTTCGTTTTGGTTCACTTAACACCCCTTTTGATAATCTGACGCGCTCGATAAAATTATTTTTTTTCCCATTTTTAACCCTTACCTACTGCCACCCCCACCATGGAAACAGTCAGATTAATATACGTATGTTTTCAAAATGACGTAGGACGTGCATGCTATTAATATCTGACGCGCTCGAGTATGTCCATGCAACTGTTTTTTTTTACATTTTTGAAAGTTTATAGCCGCTCCACCCACCGATGAAAGTGTGTGTATGTCAGGACATTTTTTTCTTCTTATCATCTAAGCTTCGCAATCTAATAGGTCTCATTGACGCTCGAGTCACTCCCGATTTAGCACTCTCGCCTCCCCTACGTTACGATACTTAAATTTAGAGCATTTGGAATTTATTTTCTGAAGATTTCAATTATTTATTTTATTTTTCTCAAGACCATGCTAAGATGAAAACTGAATAAAGATTAGAAACTTTTACAAGAATAGGTACTTTGCTGGATGGTTTTTTTACTTGTTATAATAATATCTTCATAAGAAACACAATATTAAATTCAGTGATGGATCATAGCTGCGTGCCTTTGTATTTATTGTTCTGTTTTTTTTCTTGTCTCATCAACTGTGTGATGTTAAATAATTAAATAATTTTGCCAATTGCAAGTGTGCTCTAAAATAATTTCAGAAACCTCAAGGCGAAAACAAAATGACATCAGCAAATAATATTTTAAAAAACGTACGTTTTATAGCGTAAATAAAAAATATCTACTGCGATGGACACCAATGGATAATAAAAAGGTGAAGGAACACATCTTGAGGAAACCTGCATTGAGCAAGCGTGGTGATTAATGCTCAATCCTTCTCCGTGTGAGAAGAGGCCGCAGCCCAGCGGTGGCGGTGGGACGATAAAAAGGCTGTAACAGTACTACGTTACAATAACAGGGTAGTCTGCCCAATACAAAGTTGTCAGCTCAGAAAACGTGACTATAGAACCACAAGTTTGTAAGCGTCAAACGTAACTAAAACTCAGTTACCCACAGGGATAAGCAATAATCTCTAATCCTTAAAGGCCGGTTATTTAATCGTGATCTCCTAAACTTAGTTAACAGTTTCCAGTTTAGTTTTCGATCAGCGATTGATTTAATTAACTGAATTTCTAAACCGAAGTTATTTGGTCAATTAAACTTTGAATCCTGAATATCTATTCGTGAGCTAGCTGTTTTTAACTCCTGGCTATGCTCGACTCTCGAGAGATAATCAGAACTTTTTAGCTGATAAGCTAATATTCCATACTAGCTTCCGCCCGTGGCTTCGTCCGCGTCTGGTTCGGTTATATCGCGTTTCCAAGAGAAATTCTCAAAAGTTCGGGATAAGTACTATCCTATGTTCTTTCTCAAGGTCATCTCTATCTCTGTACCAAATTTTATTAAAATCAGTTCAGTGGTTTAGACGTGAAAGCGTAACAGACGCAACTTAAGAATACTTGCACTGCCTTACCGTAAGCCAATGTAACAACAACAAGAAAATAGATATCTTCAAAACGCAAATATAATAGGCGTTTACATATGTATAGTCAAGAAAATCACAATCACTTGCAAACATCCATGGGGGGTGTTTTCCCCTATTCATGAGTGATTGTTTCTCTCACTTTTCTCGTGACATGCAATCTCTTCAATGGTTTCCAATCCATCAAAGGATGTTACAGAAAAATACTTCGAAAGTACTCGTACAAAGAATATTTTTGGGTATGTAACATTGTACTACAAATCTTTCAACTAACAAGACATCAAAAAAGGATTCAAAATAAGTTTATTTCACAATTAATAACAGAATTAGATCCTCAATTTACCAACATCAGGCAATAATTGAGGACCTTTCAGAAAAACTTACTTAATTTATACAAATTTCCTTTTTATACTTCCTCTAAAATCTGTCTACATCTCTGTATTCTCATACGAGATGCATTACAAATAATCTGTACTATTTTATGTTTTACTTCTTCTATCATGTATTTACTGTGGTCATAAATGGCTAAATAATTAATGAAACCTTGCTGAAACTAGAATATTGTAACCAAATCGCGAAAAATTGTAATGACCCTACTATTCTTTTCCTCTTAAATAAAATTACTAACTACACCAGATCCGATCCAAAACCGTAACTGAACCCCCAATAAAGACAGCGACCATTAAAACAAGCCATAAACTTTCCGAGCCAAACTACGACTACTTTATGTCGAACAAAAGTTGACCCAATTTACTGAACGTTAAAAATAGTCTCCACAAGACAGGAGTAGAAAACAGAATCTAATATTGGATACACGATTCGTTTGTAAAAGTTCCTGTAAATTTTAGAAGTAGTTCGTTCAGCTATTAATAGTTTGGAAAGATGAAAATACTCTTTCGAGTGAGCCTGCAGCAGTGGATTCATTTGTGCATATATTTCATGTCCTATTGTATATGGGATACATGATCACACTATAACACTAATATTATAAAAATCAAAGTTCGGACCTTTATTGCACGTTAACGCATAAAAACTACTGACGGGATTTTGATGTTTGGCAGTATAAATCAGAATAACATATTGGCGAAAGGAAAACTGTGGGTGAAAGCAAGTACATAGTAGTATTTTTGTGCCAAACTTTTTTCACTCGGCTTTCAGCTTCGTTACGCAAGTTTTAACCACTTCAATAGCACACATTTGTAAGTTTCAAATAGTTTCATAACTATAACAAAATACTTAATGGCATTGTAGCCGGTTAAAAGAACGAAAAAAAGCCATTTGGGTCCTAACTACCAAAAACTGTAAGTTTCAAAGACATGTAACTCACGACAGATGTTAAGGATAGCCTAATCATCACAACATAAGAAATAAAAAGGTAGAATAGGGCTAGTGTTCAGAAAAAATACATCAGTAAGCATTTATCCTGAAATGTCTTTGTATGATCCATCTAAAGGTTGTCTGCAAGAAATCGCTTTTTGCGATTCTTGCTAAATACGATGAGAATATTTTATTTCATGATATATCCAATTTCTTATACTTTTATTGTAAACTAGCCGTTTTAACGAGTTTTTACTGCCCGTCTGGGATCAAATATAGCCTATGTTACTCGGGAAGAGTGTAGCTTTCCAACAGTGAAAGAATTTTTTAAATTGGTTCATTAGTTCCGAAGACGTTCGGGTATAAACAACAAAAAATGGTTCTATTTATTATATTGGTATAGATTTCAATAAGCCTAGCACCAAAATTTTAAATTAGATAAACTTCCTTATATAAACTCAGCTTTGTACATATTTGGAGTGCGAAATACAACCCAAATCGGTTTACCCTTCAACAATAATTGAATTCTCTCAAATTGAATCTGCCTCTCTCTTCAATATTAGTTTTCTAAGGGACTATGGATTTAGGATTCAGTTTGTAAGGGTTTTTAAAGGATATTCCTGTTGACCTTTTCCAAAAAGGTAGTATAGATATGTAATGTGCTTATCAGGGTCCATAATTGTTAAAACTGTGTTATATATATTTCCGCCTTTTCTATTACATATCTAATCCTCCTGATCTAATCCCAATTTTTATTTGGGGTCGACTTTATGGAATAAACGAAAAGTTTTATTTTTGACCAAAGTACATACATATATTTTTTGTTACCAAATACATAGAGCATATTTAGGTTAAGTATATTTAGTAAAACGACGCGTTTCTTTCTCAATGTAAAGTTCTTGTCATAAATCAACCAAGTTACTTAATTAGATAAATGTAATTGCACAAGTTTCCTCAAGATTTTCCAGTTTCAGACTTTTTAATTTTCTTTTTTTTTTAATTAGCCTATGCTGTCCCACTGCTGGGCAAAGGCCTCCCCCAAAGCCTTCCACAAGACTTGGACAGCTTCCTCTCGGACTGGCCTCAAGCAGCGATGGATAAAGAAAAGTGGAAGACTTTTTAATTATGATACTAAAATACGAATTCAAAGATAGTTTTGTGCCACCATATTTCTGGCCAGTGAAAGATTTATTTATATTTATTTTCTTACAAGGATTATTCATAGTATTTTGTCTTGAGTTCAGGACATAATTTTAGCCTATAAGATACCGAAAGCACCTTCAAGGAACTAAAGAAAAGACTGTGACAAGGAAAGCTTACCAAAGCCACTTACAAAACCAAATACTTAGTCATACACTTAATACCAGCCTGAAACTCCTCATTCTTACTGAAAGTTTCATGAATATGCAAGTACCCTACAATAGCTCCTAATTATATGCCTACGGGATATTATGAAACCGCATGAATATTTATAACATGGTTAATATGTAGCTTTAAGGTTGCAATAACCCTGGGTGCTGACTTGCACAAAATCACGGTTATTTTCCACAGAAGGGTAAGCAAAATTATAGGTATGATTAACATCAAAGGTAGCTGAAAAAAACTCAATTTTCAAAAGTGCCTCACCAAGGTAAAGGGTTATAATTTCTCATCAACACAAATGCAATTTATTTATGACGATTGACAGAGAGGAATGGAGACGGAAAACATTTTCCGACGACCTCGATGGCGCAATAGTCACCATGCCGGACTGCCGAACCTGAGGTCCCGGGTTCGATTCCCGGTTCGGTCGACATGTGTGTGATGAGCATGTTTGTTGGCCGTGGTCTGGGTGTTACAATATGTATTTATCAATATGTATATATGTAGCTATATGTAGTTTATCAGTTGTGTTAGCACCCATAACACAAGTTAATTAATAACTTACCATGGGGCTAACCGACCGTGTGTGAAAATGTGTCCAGACATTATATTATATTATATTTTGACTTCAAATAGCAATGGGAACAGGACAGGAAGAAGACAATTTATCATTGGAAATCAATAGCATTCTTAATTCTGTTCTCGTTAAGATGACAAAACTGTCTTCTCCATCACATAAAATATTCAATTGATTATCCATATTTTTTCATGCCATACGCGTTTGCCCAACCCTGATACCAGTATGACATCACGATCGTAATGAAACAGAAATCAAATTATATCGCTCCATCGACTTTCTCTTTGGCAACAAAGTTCGATTTAAAAATAGTTCCATATCAATCTAAAAATATAGGTATATTATGTCATACTCCCACGCAATCATGGTATAGGAAATAGCATATTAAGTAGTTAGCAACGGTAGGCCGATGCACCTTGCTGTAAATTATTCAACAAGTGAGCATCGAACGAGGTAGAAATTATAGCATAGACCGCATATCAACCCAATGACTTTTAACATCATCTACGTAAATGTTAAAAAAAGTCCGTCTGTTGACGATAAACGAAAACTACCCGTAAATATATACTAGTATGTAACATATATACCTACATACAGTGAATATATACTATCCCAAAATTCTATAGATATATGTATCTGTTAATTCGCTTATTAGATACAGAATTTTGAAAGCAGCCCCATCAGGTTATGTCAAATTCCTATTCGTAGTAACCAACAGATAAGTAACATATTGTAAATAGCCGTAAAAGGATAAGGATACCTACTGGCAGTTTCTCATGCAGTTTTCCACAAAGTAATGTCTGCAGTATATATAATATCAAGATTTGGGGTATACGTGATGATAAACCTTGGAGATTGACGTGATGATAAAACAAAAGAATTCCTCTATCATTTACTTTGCCAGTCAATATCCTTAAATCACCACAACTAATCCCGAATTTTGTCAGTGTTTGTCATATCCATAATGTTCCTATATCTATGAATGTTATTCATAGCTTTGGGGAAAATTCTCGATTCCAAATAAATTAGGATAAGGTCAAACCAGGTTAATATTAGTAATTCCCATAAAATTTCACACAGATCATCACGTCTAGTTTTATCTTATTGTCTATTTTCGAATCAAACTCAAACCCAATTTTACTTATGTCAAAGAGGCCTATAAAAGCTGTTTTAAAACGTTAAGCTAGTTTCACGGTTCCAAGGACGGGTCTCATGGAGAAGAACCAGCAAGAAACTCGATAGACATACTTTTCAATCAATACCTAATTATGTCAAGCATCATCATCATCATCTGCCGAGCCTTTTCCCAACTATGTTGGGGTCGGCTTCCAGTCTAACCGGATGTAGCTGAGTACCAGTATTTTACTAGAAGCGACTGCCTATCTGACCTCCTCAACCCAGCTACCAGGGCAACCCAGTACCCCTTGGTTAGACTGGTGTCAGACTTACTGGCTTCTGACTACCCGTAACGACTGCCAAGGATGTCAATAGCACGCATCCTGCAGTAATTATTATCAATGAAAAATACATCTGCAGTAAAAATGTTTCACTTAACAATTCATATAACAAACTTTCAAAGGATGAACGGCCCCATTATAAAAGAAGGCGTTAAAAGGCAAACCCTCAGTTATCTCCGAGGTATAAAATGTTTAAACTTACAAATTCACAGACATAAATACTGAATAAACTGCCATTTACGACCTATAGTAACTGCTAAAGGATTTTCAGCCTTTCTCGTTGAAAAATAGAGTCCAAAATAGTTGACGCAAGAATAAATTTGCTTATGCAAATAACTTTGTTACCAGTCCTTTGTTTCAGAGAATACTTAAATGCAGTTTTCCAACTTATAGGAAAAGAAAATTTTGTAGTGGAAAGTTTCCTTAAAAATATGGCAATTTTAAAACAACTTTGCATAAATAAATAAAATAGTTTGAAAGTAAACCAAGCGTATGTGACCTAAAACACGAAAAACTACAATTAGCACTAATTTTAAAACTAACATTACAATATAAACAAAACCAAACTAACCTTTTCAACATCACTTCTCACTAATACATACACAAAACACACACATACACACGCACAAATATTGTAGATACACGACACAAAACTACGAACAAGTAATGGTTATTTATTGTTAGGACTTTGGACGCAAAATTCAGAACGTCAGACGCACGTCAGACCGCGGCCTTATGCCGCAGGAAACTGAAATCTGCAAAGCGATAAAGCTTTCGCTGTAACCGGTGTTGCTAGCGTTGAGAAATTACCTCGGAATGTGGGTAATTGAAGGTATAAAATTTTCCACGCTTATTAATTTTTTATTAATTTTATTATTTATGTACACACTGTAAACGATAATAAGAAATAGCATTGTACAGTTAGGTACAAAGGTACTGCTTATTTCTAAAGAAATTTCTGACAAAGACAAGACAAGACTAACTGCGAAAAGAGGTGTAATTTATTGAGTGTTTTTTATTTTATTTTAAAAGGTCAAGTGAAATTCTATACTTAGTGATGATACCTAGGAGACGCGTGATAGGCTACTTTTTCCCGGATGCGAGTTAACTAGTTATTTGTTGAGCTTTTAGTATTTTTTATTCCAAGCATCGGAAGCAATCTTCAATGCCGTCGCTGTTGACAGAAATGAGTTTGGACCATGTGTGTCAGAAATATATTCGCCAAACTAGGTAGGCAAAGTATAAATCATGAAAATTAAGCAAATTGCATTTTGTGATTATTTTTTACGCGGCGACGACAAAGCTATTTTAAAACCTGCAGCTAGCAACCTTGATTAACTCGATTGAACAGTTGCATCGTGTATGCACCTTTTAAACTGCACCCAATATTTTGGATATACCAGAACGGGGTCAAATGCTTTTATAACTGCAGGTCACTGTGCTCTCATCATCTCCCGAGCCTTTTCCTAACTATGTTGGGGTCGGCTTCCAGTCTAACTGGATGTAGCTGAGTACCAGTGTCTTGCAAGGAGCGACGGCCTATCTGGCCTCCTCAACATAATTACCCGGGCAACCCAATACCTCGAGGTAAGAGTGATTGGTTGATGTTAGACTAAATGGCTTTCTACCCGTAACGACTGCCAATGATGTTCAATGACAGCCGGGACCTACAGTTTAACGTGCCCCCCGAAATCTCCAAAAACCTAGCGAGCAACATGATGTAAACATTCCAAGTGCTATGTAAACTTTTCTGATAGCAGCATAAAAACTCTTCGTAAAAATACAATTTCTTCATAAAAAAGTGCTCAAAATTCAACTTTTTCTAGAAACAAATATCTCCCTGTCAAACTATTCTATTGATTTTCGTACCATTTACAAGTCTAATGATAGAAATTGTAAATTGTATTTTATAATTATCATTTAGCCGAACCTGATAAACTCGCATTAAATAACTATTTATATATAATTAATATAAATTATTTATAATAGAAAATGCTTCGCCGAGTATTCAGACATGATGTGCTATCGAGATTGGAGAGACCTTTGCCGGTAAGGAAACCACCTCATGCTACTTCTCCTATTCTCAGTTGTCCTTGAGTTAGTGAGTAGTGTAATTGACATTTTCTTATCGAGTGGGCTGCAGGTCTAATCACCTAGCATGACCTGGTGTCAGAGTTTTGTCAAATCCGCCTGACGGCCTCTGACGTGGAATTGTAACAACCACTGCTACTGAGTACTATTCGGGGACGCCGGCGCCACGTGACCTCTCAGGCACTAGTGTAAAACCGCCAATAAGACGAACCACTGACCCAACTTCCAGACTCCGGGCTTTGTACAAGTTTCTAAAACCCAGAAAGTGATTTCGGCCCGTCCCGGGAATCGAACTCGAGATCTCGTGCACAGCAGCCACGCTATCGACGATTAGACCAACGAGGCAGTGTAATTCACATGACTTTGTTTTATATTTACAGGTCCTATATGTGCCGCATCGCAGAAAATCAAAGGGCTTGAAGTTAGAAGACAAAGTAGTCGTGATCACAGGGGCTGGCGTGGGCATCGGCGCAGCTACCGCCATCGCATATTCTTACGAAGGCTCCAAAATAGTTCTAGCCGATTTAAAAGAAAAAGAAGAAGATCTTAAAAAGATACAAGGGATTTGCGAAGACAACTGCGCCAAAACGCTGGTTGTTAAAACCGACGTGTCCAATGAAGACAATTTGTGTTGCTTGGTAGAGAAGACTATCGACAAATTCGGCAGAATAGATGTCCTTGTCAACAATGCCGGTATACTAACATTTGGCTCTCTGATCAAGGGAGATCTAATGCCACAGTATGACAGAGTGTTAGCTATTAATCTACGAGCTTGCGTCATGCTTACTATGCTTTATGCGAAATATCTAGTTAAGTCCAAAGGCAATGTGATCAACATATCCAGTATTCTAGGAAAAACGTACGCAGGCAACTCAAAGTATATGCCGTATTGTATAGCTAAGGCCGGTCTCGACCACTTCATGTTCGGCGCTGCTTTAGAATTCGCGCCTCATGGCGTGAGAGTGAACAATGTTTGCCCAGGACCAACGAAAACAGAAATATTCGAAAAAGCTGGTGTCAAAGGAGATTGGAAAGCGATCGCTAATTCCTTCAAACTTGGACAGATGTCAGAGCCGTCTGAAGTGGCAGATCTGATTGTATATTTGTCGAGTTACAAAGCGAGAAGTATAACAGGAATCAGGGTATATATAGATAGAGGCCATTTACTTATGGGTTGATATTTACATTGCCATTTTAGGGGTATAGTTCGCGTCATGTTTTGGCGAAACCACCTCTTCTTTAAGGTTGGTTTTCTCTACCATCTGCTGGACAAAGGCTGTTCCTACAGTCTTTCATAGTGTTCCTAAGTCTTCTTAAGTTAGAGGTGGTTCCACCACGATCATGACGTTAGTTAAACCAGTGTGCTTTCATATACCAAGTGGTAAAATTAACTATAATTCATAGCGACATTGCGGTTGATCCGGTTCGGCAAATGATTTATTTTGTTACAATTGCTATTGCATTGTTTAACTTTGCTATGTTGACTGTATTCTTTTATGATTATAGTTTTATTTTGTATGCTATTTTTGCCTTTAAATTAAAGGTTATTTAAATAATATCGTTGTTTTTTCACATTTATTTGATGGAATGGGATCTCTTTTGCTTGATTTTTTAACTCTCAGAAGTAAATTCAGGTTCCTTATAAGGATCCAAGGGCCAAAGGGTCTCACTATGATCCAAGCAGTTGGTGGGTGTCTTCCTATAACTAAAATGCTTAACGATCACTCACGTTCGCCCTACAGTCAGTTTGCTTTGAACAGAGCCTAAAATTCATTCGGCTGATACTTGTTTTTAGAGGTTTTAAGGAGATATCAACATGGATGTTTCTATACTTCAATTATAATATTCCTCTTTATAATATTTCTGTAGATTATGGATCTCCACAAAAGTGATTCCATGTCCACAACCATTCCATAGACGATACTGCGATCTGTAACCGCGATCTAGTACATACGAATGAGATCAACCAAAGCGAGCAAAAAAAATTCAACTGTGCAACTTGGCATGTACTTACAGTGTTGAAAACATAACCTACTTTTGGCACAATTGGGTGAAACAGGTCAGGGACTTGTAGACAATAGCTTAGTTCAATTACGTCGGGCATTAAACAGACTAACCGGATATCTCAAAGCTGAGATTTTACGAACCGAGATCCTTGAAGAGTAGATTAAAAGCTCTATACTTGAACATCGTAAAATGTGATAAAGGTGTGTTATGTTCGGCAGATATTAATATTTTATGATGGCAGGTAGAAGAGTAAGGAAAAGGAAAACATGCTGCGCCGACCCCAGGTAAGATTGGCATAGGAACATCATCATCTGCCGAGCCTCTTCCCAACTAACCAGATGCAGCTGTACAAGTTTTTTACAAGAAGTGACTGCCTATCTGACCTCTTCAACCTAATAACCCGAGCAATTGGGATAAGGGCGGAAGAACGATAATTTAAAACTTTTAGCAATTCAGTCGTATTTGTTCAGGTACACTTTCGTCTCGAAAACCAATTATTTATAAAGTCGTCTCGTTTAAACTGGGTGACTAATATTAATCAGATACTGCTGGATTTACCCCAAATAAAATAAAAATAAATAAATTCTTAAAAAAACATAAAACTAGTACAAACGCCAGCAGGTCAACCCACCTGAATCTATCTTTTACCAATCGAACATTAACCTTCCACTATTGTGAAACGGTTGAAACTCTATTGAAGAAATTTGACAGATTGAGGTAGGTTGATGTGCTGTCGTCTATAATTTTTTTTGTTAGAGTCCACAGCCAGATACAATACTATGAGACCGGAACAGACATGGCCAACATTTCTTTATTATCTAGGTTATCAAGGGACAAAATATTGAATCCCGGGCTCAAATCTAGCTATACAATTTAAGACTCATGTAACCTTTATAGTGATTCAACGAATAACACGAAGGGTTTGGCAACAATCCATAGTTATTAGTGCCTAAATTACTAATTAGCCGAACTCTACTACATTTTTGTTTGTAAAGGCTCCGAAGCTATTGAACCGATTTGAGAATATCTTTCACTACCTAAGGTAAAATGTAGCTTATTGATGCTCTTTCTAAGCAGTAGGTACAGGCTGTATTTTATCCCGGTATGGGTTGTAGTTTGCAAGAGCACATAGCTTTTTAAATAAAAAAAAACTATAGGCATTATTTTATAAGATATAGGCGATCCAATTAAATAATACAAACCTCTGAATTGAAAACCAATTTTTAAGTCCGCACACATCTATACTAGTATTATAAAGCTGAAGAGTTTGTTCGTTTGTTTGAACGCGCTAATCTCAGGAACTACTTTGAAAGTTTCTTTCAGTGTTAGATAGCCCATTTATCGAGGAAGGCTATAGGCTACTTTTTATCCCGGTATGAGAAGTAGTTCCCACGGGATGCGGGTGAAACCGCTGGCAGAAGCTAGCATAAGATAAGAATGTAACATGTTAATATACTTCAGTTTCAGTTTTTTTTTTTAATATGTAATAAGTATAGATTTAATAAAACTAAACTAGGTAATAATGATAAGTACTGCAAACCTCTCCTACCTCTTTATGCTGTGCCCTGCCGGGTCCATATTGTTTCTAGTATATTATTTAAACTTTATAAAAATACCACTTGTATTACATATCGAACGCAAATAAAGAATTGAATTGAATTAAGTAAGTTTAATAAAGTTCGTGTTTGAACAATAAAGCAACATAAATTTATTATTCCAACACAAAATAAAAGCCTCAACAAATTTTTCTTCGTACTTCAAAAGTTTACACGCTGCCTCCCTAGATGGCGTTGTACAATCCAGGCGTATTTCTACATCGCGCTATGGTTTCGTTACCGACGGACATACGGTACCGAGGGCCGACTCGCTTCAAGCTGACAGACGGATAGACGGATAGACCTTATACCAAGGGTTCCGTACTATTTTCGTGAGATAAGTATTTTTGAACGGTCTCATACTACTGCTTAGTAGTTGAAACCTAATATAGGAAAAACTCTGAATAAGTGAAACCTAGTACATAAGTATTGGCCAATAGATGGCGCTGTATGTCCGGAATTTTTATTTTTGTAATAAAAACTATCTCATGTCCTTTCTCAAGTTCTAAACTATGTCTATACCAAATTTCCCACAAATTCGTTCAGTAGTTTAGGCGTGAAGAAAATACAGACAGGATTACTTTCGCATTTATAATATTGGTCTGGATTGAGATTTTTCTAATATCAATAAGCAGATATTAAAATACGGCTTAGCGGTGAATTTTCATAATCGATCCATGGTTCTCAAATCAAATCAAATCAAATACCTTTATTTCCAGGCTGCATTGGCCCATAGATATATACCTTAATGACTCACATACATATTAAATTATGCAAAATTGCTTATTATACAAAATTATTTGTTCTGCGATGAGAGGTAGATTTTTGACATTAGATCCATTTAAATTGTGCCAAACATTTTGCAATGGCAAAACAAAAGATAGATCGGTAATAGAAATGCGATATCATTAGCTTTCCTTTTTTACCCGACTGCAAAGGAGTGTTATTAACAAATACACCTACTTACGTACCAAAGAAATTCATTGATTACTTACCTAGTGAAATTTTTGCTTTTGCCAAAATATACTTGGTTAAAAAAATCTCTTTCTTAGGGTTCCGTCGCCAAAGGGTAAAACGGGACTCTATTGTTTTCGCTCCTCTGTCCGTCCGTCCGTCCGTAAGTCTGTCACCAGGCTGTATCTCATGAACCGTGACAGATAGAGAGTTGAAATTTTCACAGATGATGTATTTTTGTTGCTGCTATAACAACAAATACTGAAAACTATAATAAAATAAATATTTTGATACAACAAACGTGATTTTCTTGCTCATTTTCTAAATAATGGTACGGAACCCTTCGTGCGCGAGTCCGACTCGTACAGTAGACCGCACATCAGTGGTAACTGTCATGCACCTTAACTCAATAGTAATAAGTACGATTTTCCTATAAAACTGTTACCACTGACCTGAAGTTGACTGTACTTGGCCAGTTTTTTCTGTACATATACCATATTGGCAGTTATCCGGTTAGACTGGAAGCCGACCCCAACGTAGTTGGGAAAAAAGCTCGGAAAATGATGATGATGACTCCATATTGGCAGTCAAGACTATTCTAAATTGTACAGATCAAGTGTCAAAGCACTTTAATATATGCTATCAATACATTAATTAGTTGACCTACAGGTTAGCATTGTAAGCCGGCGCTCAGCCAAATTACCGAATTAAATATATTGCCTGGGCAACGAAACATTTATAGTTATGTAACGAGCTTTTATCCTAGATATTTTGAGTCACATAGTTAAATAGGATATCTTTTTTTTAATAATTTTGTATTTTTTGTCGTCAATATTTAACTTAAAAATGAAAATAACTGAAAAATTGTACTCACCACATGCGCCAAAACGCACAAATAAATCCTTTTTTCTGGAATCAACGCTGCACGCACTGTTCACACATTTTTCACCGTTCACAACACTAAAGATTCTAAATTCGAATAATCACACGTACTAAAAACGAAACGTACCAACCGGTGGCCTTTCCAGTCGAATTCGGGATAGAAATTTCGAAATTTGGATTTTAAAATCCGATTTTCGAACGTCCGGGCTGCTCGAGCGCCGGACTATTTGAATTTAGAACAGATCGAGAACGCGCATGCGTGCCGGTGGCGTTCTATTTATATTTTTGCTGGGCTGTATACCGACCGTTTTACTAAGACCTTTTTTCTGGTGGTATCCAACACAAAATGGCGGGCGTCTATACCTAGCCGGAGCTCTATAGATTTTGGTCAGTTGTCTTTATTTTGACTGAGAAACACTTGATCGAACCCGGGAGTTTATTGCTAACATACAATTTAAATGTCATTGCTTTAATTATGCAATGCTTTGAAATATTTCTTCGACTATTTTATATACACAGATATATTATGTAAATAATTTAATATAGGAGACAAATTGCAATAATTCCAGTTGGCACACATGTGATCAGTATGAGAGGTTAGACATGAAAAATTTTACGTTGGTTTACAAATTTTCCGAATTTTCCATTCAATATTAAAGTGGGTGGCTTTATCAAAACAAGCGACTGTGAAAATTTTAGTAGATAGTCTCAGAAAGCGATGCAAAATATTTTTGTGGACCATAGCTAATCAAAGTAAAATATTTGGTTCGGATTTTAGAACTAATGTGCAGGTCTTTTAAAGCCAAAATTAAAGAAATCCTTGTAAAATAAAGGCTTTAATATTTCAATGAATTGAAATTAACAATAATAACATTGTAATTGAATATTTTAATTGTACCTAATGGACATGTGTGTTGCTGGGAAGCTTATTCATCACCACTTCTTTACAGCTATAACACTAGGAAGAGGTGAAAGGAAGAAGTTTTTGGAGGCAATTTGACGTAAAAAAGTGCTAAATAAGCACCTAATTTGACGTTCGATGTTTAACTCATGGATAAAATAAAACAGTTCATAGAGACTTGAAATAAATATTTAATTATAACAACAGCCGATTATGAAAGACGCAGTACAAGTAGAGTATCCAATATATATTTACAATTTACATACATTTTTACAAGACATTACACATAGGCACGATGTACCTAAATACGAATTATTTCGTTATTTCGACAAAACTTAACTTCAGTGGCGTTCACGGGATAAAGAAAACTAACATAAAATTAAATTTCTTAAATCTATCCTCATTATAATAAAGAGTGAAAAAATATTTCACTGTTGAAAAGCTACACTCTTCCCGAGTAACATAGGCTATATTCTATCCCGGTGCTGGTTGTAGTTCCCACGGGAAACGGTTAAAACCGCGGGAAATAACCTTCAAAATTATCCAGCCTTTAATTCAGCAAAATCCGGATAAAAATGTAATTTTCATTTAAGTAAGAATTATCCTGTAACCTTAGATTATAAATTATTGCTGAAAGTTTTATTTTTTAATCTACATCACTGAAGTTAAGTTTTAAAACCAAGTCCAAGATATAGATGGGTCACTTTATATTGAGGAATCCGCAAAAAGTTTTTCTAAAAAATCTTCTTATTTTTGGATTCTGGCAAACCATCACTTTTTATTTTATTTCGATTCATCAATGAACAATGAACACAAAATGATTCTTATTAATATTTTTATTGCATTAATCATTCATCTACCAGATAAATCAGACCAGTAAGTCTGTCACCAGTCTAACCAAGGGGTATTGTGTTGCCCAGGTAACTGGGTTGAGGAGGTCAGATAGGCAGTCGCTTCTTGTAAAGCACTGGTACTCAGCTGAATCCGGTTAGACTGGAAGCCGATCCCAACATAGTTGGGAAAAGGCTACGCAGATGATGACGATCATCATCTAGTGTTTGACACGGTCTAGCACCGATATCGATACTTTTATCGATGAATATTTTAATTGTGACATAACCGATTTTCAGTCCCGATTGTGTATTATGAACGAGTTCATATGTTCATGAGTTCATATTAAAAAATATAAATAATCACTAGCGTCTGTAAACTAGGCTTAAGATATATCCCGGTTTCCATATATTTGTGTAAGGAAATAAAATAGAGACATTACAAATGTAAGTGAATGTGGCTAACATACTTGATTTCATCGTTCACCCATATTTGAATTAATTTGATTTATCGATATATGTTATCGACTTAAACAAACACAAAACTTATGCCAGGCTTACAGTAACTTATCGACATAAGAAAAGATACAAATGGACATCACTATTAAAAGCGAGTGTGTACATATACTAGTTTAAATTAAAACTTTGAAGGGAAAAACACTGCTCTATAGATACGTAAAAGCTGTTTATACCAAAAAAACGGAAATTATTCTATAGATAAATACAATGAAAGGAAAATTAATCTTTAATCAAAATTGGCCAGTTTTCAATTACGATACAAAACATCGACACGTTTTATCGACATCGATATTTTATACATACTTCACTGGGCTTGTTATAAATGGCAGTATAATTGATCATGGATCATCAATGGAGAATCTTTAGTATGTTTTTGTATTACTACATTTTTATTTTGAAACAAATACTCCGAAAAAAAAAAGGTAAAGCATGCAGTTTTTAACGAAAAATAAATTGATTCTTGAAGGAGTGTTGAACTAAATAATGCTGATTACAAATCAGACTTTTTTCTAATAGACTTGAGTCTATCAGAATATTTGTCTAGGTATCTTAAAAATACATTATATAGCTTCACTAGCTTCCGCCCGCGGCTTCGCCCGCGTAGTGTTCGGTTATATCGCGTTTCCAAGAAAATTCTTCAAAAGTCCGGGATAAAAACTATCCTATGTTCTTTCTCAAGGACAACTCTATTTTTGTACCATCGGTACAGTGGTTTAGACGTGAAAGCATAACAGACAGACAGACAGTTACTTTCGCATTTATAATATTAGTAGGGATGTAATAAAATAATCTTGCAAATTTAACCATGTGAAAATAAGTTAAGGTATTTAACAAATATTTTTCAATACAAAACCTACTTAAATAACATCATGGCCGCCATATTGGTCAAAATTGAAATTACTTTTTCAATTCATTATAATATTGTCATTTGCATAGGAAATTCTATCACATACTTGACAACCATATATTTTTAACAAAACGAAAAATGACCCAAAAATCCTTGTTTTGGACGAATTCTGTCATAAATTTGGCTTTTCAAATATCGATTTTATTTCTTTCAATATTTCCATACTCATTATATTGATATTATCCTTTTAGTAAATATAGAAAAATCTATGTATTTATCGATGTTAGTATTTCTATTTAAATTGCTTTTACATGACTTTTCATATACAAGAAAGTCCAAGATTAACACTTTAGGACAAGATCAAAATAATGAGATAATAATATAACCATATATTTCAAATAAACAATTTTTTCAATCAGAAAAAAACTTTCAGACTATTTTGCATCATTTTGAACAGTATCGACTTCTAAAATACTAGTTTGCCCTGTATCCAATATAGCTTCGGCACTCGGTATAACAATAACATCTACTACTTCCGCACAAGTTTCATCACAAACGGTCGAGTCTTCCGTACTTGCTTTTTTCTCTAAATACTCCGCTATATCGATATCTTCAACACTTTTTGCTATATCTAATTCTAAATGCTTAGCAATGTCTAAACCTTCATGTATTTTGTCTGCTGAGCAAAAATCTGTAATTTCCGTACATATTTTTTTAACATTTTCTCCAACTAGTGATGTGATGAACTCATCTTGGTTGTTTGTCGATAATCTTACAAGTTGCTGGCTAACATCGATAGTTGAATTATCGCCTAAGGTAAACACTACTTTGGTCTGACTTTGTTCGTTTTCGTTCAGTCTGAGTATTTCTGAGTCAGAATTGTGAGACTTGAGGCTTTTGGTCAAGTCCGAGTTGTCGACTTGCGTTAGTTTCATGTTGTATATGTTGGATTCGCTGCCCATTATCGATGTGGTTGAATCTTCTAGTGTTGGGAGCTCCTGTAAGTAAAATATCGAATACATTTATAAAAAAAACTATATCGATTGAAAGCAACCTCCACCTAATTAAAGTATACTGAAATCATTTCTGATCTCTTAAATGAGTGTTTACGGTACATACTACCAGATAACTAATTAATGAAATAATGCGATCTAAATCCGTATATCTAAAAAGATAATATATTTGTCTATATAGTGTGATAAATCGGAATTCCGAGGCTATTTAGCAATTTTTTAGTAAAATTCTACAAAACTATTGACATGACTAACTACAGAAATGTAACAAAAAAATGACTTACACTGAAAAATTAGACGAAAAAAACACAAAATAATAAAAAGTTATGAATTACGGTGATTGTTATTTGTGAATTACGGTGATCACTCTAATATTCAAATTAACACGGATTAAATTACCGAAAAACTATTGATAAAACATACAACATATTTATAATTTTAATATTTATTAGACCAGATACCCAGCATAAAACAATAATTTTAACAGTTTAGACTTTTTTATACTGTCAACTATGGCCAGATTGAATACGTATTTTTCTGTAAAAATATCCTTTCACATCACAACCGATACAAAAAACTTCATATTGTAAGCTATTTAAAAATTAAATCTTACCTGATCATCATGATAGCTCCCCACACTGCGAGAATGTCTGTGCTTTTTATTCATAGCCGACTGCGGGGATTGGCCGTCTACGGCGTCCTGGGAAATAATAGTCGATTATAAACATAACAAAGCGGAATGGGAAAGATTTTTTTAAAATAAATAACCTTTTATGCACTATTTTTCTAAGTTTGTATATACTTTCTAAGTATATCTTGGACACCAATGACTGTGTTTCGGATGGCACGTTAAACTGGCAGTCGTTACGGGTAGTCAGAGCCAGTAACTCTGACACCAGTCTAACCAAGGGGTATTGGATTGCCCGGGTAACTGGGTTGAGGAGGTCAGATAGGCAGTCGCTCCTTGTAAAGCATAAGTACTCAGCTGCATCCGGTTAGACTGGAAGCCGACCCCAACATAGTTGGGAAAAAGGCTCAGAGGATAAGCTGGGACTTATTGTAAATCGATCAATCTTAAAGTTAAGCAACGCTTGGCGCAGTCAGTCTGTGGATGGGTGACCATTTTGTCATAACGAGTTCTTCCATGTGTCAGAATACATGATAAACTGAGTTGACAGAGACTGTTAAGACTGGAAGCCGACCCTAACATAGTTGGGAAAAGGCTAGGCAGATGAATTGAAGTTTTTTAGTCATTTATTTATTAAGAAAGAGTATATGTACGTATATGTACTTATTTGTTTATTAATACATACCTTAAACCTATTGAACTGTCGATACTTGCAGCGTTCGGACGCGACGAGACTTCTCAGCGACTGCGTTCGAGGACACTGACTGTCGACCAGCCATCGGTATGAGCCGAACAATTTTGTGGTGTCCGACCTGTGGTATAGAGTATATTTTAGAATGATATACATTTATAATATAATATTAGCCTATTTTTTATTCTAATACATAACCAGTAATATCTTACTGCCAAGTTTCAACAAAATCTATGCGACAGTTTTTGCGTCAAAATAACATACATAACATAACACATATAATGATTAGTATACATAACCCAAACTAATATGTATTATAAATGCGAAAGTAACTCTGTCTATCTGTCTTTTCTTTTGTGAACTGATTTGTGTGAAATTTGGTACAGACATAGTTTGGTACTTGAGAAAAAACATAGGATAGTTTTATTACAAAAAAATAAAGATTTAAAAAAAAATCCGGACATACAGCGCCATCTATCCCGTGAGATCGGAAACTATGTGGGTAAAACTAAAAATCTGCCGAAAGTCACTATTACACGCGAACGAAGTCGCGGGCTAAAGCTAGTAATGGCGTCCACGGCCGATTTCGGCCACGGCGGCTGTTCTCAACTAAGGAGATCAGCCAGCTGCGCAGGACATATTATAGTGCACGAGCATTTGCGCAGACACAGGTGCACTCACTATTCCTTCACTCTCATAGCCGTATGAGGCGGCAATCCGACACCACCGGAGAGAGATCAGGCGCAGGACCGACATTTACGTGCTAAAGCTAGTACTTACATATTAGCAGAACTATTAAGCAGCCTCTGTAGATTAGCTAGTGTCGGCCTAATATCGCTCAGCGGCAAGCCTCGGCCGACGACCAGCTGCCCGATACACTTGTTGAGCAGGAATAATGCGTAGCGAAATAGTGTGATGTCGCCGCCGCGAGCGAATAGTGGTATACTGAAATTGAAAGAAAAATATATGAAGTTAATATTATATAAAACTTCTATGGTAAAAAGGTTTACTTGGGTGAAGATTTTAAACGTAAATGCAAGTGGTAAGTCTCTCCGGTCGTGTCGGATTGTCGTCCCATCGCGCTATGAGAGTGAAGAAATAGTGAGTGCACCGCAGTCCAAGCAAATGCTCGTGCACTATAGTAAAATATTTCCTGTGCAGCTGACTGATTTCCTTGTATGAATAAATTTTGACAAGTGAGAAACATTATAGAAAAAAAACATCGACTTCTAGGGCGATAATTTGGTTATATCGAATTAAATCAATAAATATGCAGTTATACATCCCTACTAATATTATAAATGCGAAAATAACTCTGTCTGTCTGTTAGGGTTTCACGTCTAAACCACTGAACTGATTTTAATAAAATTCGGTACAGAGATAGAGTTGACCTTGAGAAAGAAGATAGGATAGTTTTTATCCCGGACTTTGAAGAGTTCCCTTGGAAACGCGATATAACCGAACTAGACGCGGGCGAAGCCGTGAGCGGAAGCTAGTGCGTTATAAATACAACAACAAAACTTACTTCGGATCAGGCAAATCGGGCGTTATATCCAAGATCTTGCTAGCAGACCCCAGCAGTGTTATCTTATATCTCAAGGGCTGATGTAACAACGAAGCGGCTAGGCAGGTCGCTTGAGCCGCGAAGCCGGCAGCCACGGAGTCGGAGATAGGGTTCGTACCACGGGGAGACTCGTCACCACAAACGGGAAGAGGTACCCCTATTATAGTCCATGTTGTTGCGTCTCTCTGTTAAAAAAGGAGATTTTAATAATTTTAATATCGTCGCCCAGCAGTGAAAACCACGTAAACACACAATTTTACAGGAGAAAGACAAACTTTCTACTGACAAAAAAATATATGAGTGGGGAAGATATTACCTTTTGCTGTTTTTAGATTTTTATTAAATAAATAAATACATAACTTATTTTTTAATCCTGAATAACGCTATTATCAATCGCTCTGGCAAGTTATTTAGACGAAAATGGCGGATAGTATTTTGCTACACGTCATAAATGATTCGAAAGTTTGCTAGAGTAATCTGTGCTTACCGAGTTTATCAATCCAAAGAACAAACATAATTTTTTTGACTAATTGAGACATCCTAGGTTTTCACTGCTGGGCGACGATATGTAGGTTTTAGAAAAAAAGTCGGTTATAGAAGAGTCACACTGAATTTTTTCCAGAATCATCATAAAATGCGTTATATCTACCGCTGATTTCTAAAACCTATTTATCTGTTGATTTGAGATTACAAATTGATACTTGAGATAATTTATTTCACGATGTCATTGCATTTTCAACATACCCGTTTAAATTCTCAATTTTTCGACTTACCAGTTCTATATTCACCATTTTTTCGCCTTATCAGTTCTATATTCACAATTTTTTATCAGTTCTATATTCACAATTTTTTTACTTACCTGTTCTATATTCACCAATTTTTTGACTCACCTGTTCTATATAGAATATCTCATGCAACTGCCTCAGCAGCTCAGTCCTCTGTGCGGAGAGCGAGTGGTGTGAGGAGGCGGCTAGCTCTCGCACGGCGGAGCACGACTGTCGAGTCTCTTTTACGCTGTCATTGCGACGGGAAAGTGTCAGTCTGACACTCAGACTGTCTGACACCCACAGCGGGAGGGGTTATTTGATAACACCCCACCGAGACCAAATTATTTCACTTACCTGTTCTAAATTCACCAATTTTTTGACTTACCTGTTTTATATTCACCATTTTCTTGACTTACCTGTTCTATATTTTCCATTTTTTGGACTTACCTGTTGTATCTTCTCCATTTTTTTGACTCACCTGTTCTATATAGAATATCTGATGCAACTGCCTAAGCAATTCAGTCCTCTGTGCGGAGAGTGAATGGTGTGAGGAGGCGGCTAGCTCTCGCACGGCGGAGCATGACTGTCGGGTCTCCTTCACGCTGTCATTGCGACGGGAAAGCGTCAGTCTGACACTCAGACTGTCTGACACCCACAGCGGGATGAGTTATTTGATTAGACCCACCAAGACACCACCAAATTTTTTGACGGTTCTATATTCTCCATTTTTTCGACTAACCTGTTCAATATTCACCATTTTTCGACTTACCTGTTCTATATAAAATATCTGATGCAACTGCCTCAGCAGCTCAGTCCTCTGGGCGGATAATGAGTGATGTGAGGAGGCGGCTAGCTCTCGCACGGCGGAGCATGACTGTCGAGTCTCTTTTACGCTGTCATTGCGACGGGAGAGAGAGTGGTAGTTCTGCATTAGTTCTGTGCCTGAAATATTTGGGGCAGTTTAGATGTTTTGGCTAATTATATCTAGTAATTACCATATTTAAGGGAATAACTAGATTTCACCAGCTTCCTGGAGGAAGTGTCTTTTCCGCATCCGGATAAAACATACACATTAGTCTTTGTATAAGCTAAAATACTGATAAGTTTTATAAAAATCCGTTTGCGGGACCAAAAATGGCGGTAAACGTAGTTGTCAACAAAAAAATTGAGCAAAATTAAATGTTTTATTTTAGCTTGATTATAATTTTGTCTCGTTCATGGATACACAGAAAATACATTGAAATTTATTTGGTCTCTAGATTATGTTTTACCATGTAACCTGAAAATCATTATCCCCAACAACAAATATTAGAACACAAGCCCCGCCATTATACCCGCATCACAAGGAACCCGCTTTCCACACCCGGAAAAAATCTAGCGTATCCTTTCTCAGGCTCAGACTATTGGTGTATCAAATACATATTTTAATTCGGTTCAGTAGTTTAGCGTGAAAGCGGTACAGACGGACAAGTTACAATAAACACAGAAAAGCCTCCAATACTTAGCAGACATATTACAAAAGACCATCATCTCCCATCTAATCGTCCCAACTATGTTGGGGTCGGCTTCCAGTCTAACCGGATGCAGCTGAGAGTACCAGTGCGTCACAAGGAGCGACTGCCTATCTGACCTCCTCAACCCTGTTACCCGGGCAACCCAATACATACAAAAGACTAACAACCCATAACGGCTCATACAATGACCCATAAGACCATAAAAAATGCATCCTTACACTCACCAACATCCTGATTCTCTTCGAACAGTTTAGCATGCCTTTCCTTCAGTTTTCTTATATTTGTAAGTTTACTATCTCTTTCATCTGATAATATAATTCGCTTGAACCTCAAGATTTCCAATTGTTTTGTTAGCCTTACGTGTTCTGCTCGTTGAAAAGGCGAAGGTTTTGACTGAAAAAATAAGGACTTACGTAAGAAGAGAAAAATACATAATGTACTTTATTATAAGGCCAATAAGGTCGGAAATGGATTGTAAGACACCTTTTTTTGGTGGGCAATCATCAAATGATTCCTGTTGTGGGCGAAGCGTGGGGGAGTGTCAGACTCTTACTGACTAAAACCCATCATGTTCCTTCGTAGACCTTTTATGTACCAGGGCCTTATGATAAGATACATATTTACTTTGTATATTATTAAGTAATTTTCCTGTTCAAATTTTGGGAAATTCATCATCGAATCGAAATTGATAAATAAATTGTGCAATTTTTTATCAATTGACGCAGCTCATCGATAGTACAGTAATTCAAAATCATTAAATAGTCCCTTTCTAAATCGCAGATTATTGCATTTCTAAGTATAGAATAAGCTTATAAATAAAACATATATTTTCCTACATACCTTAAAAGATAAGAGATCATTCAATTTTAGAGTGAGTCTCGGCCCATTCGACACGACGGGCCGGTCTTCCTTTACCCTTCCATTCTTCACACTCAAATCAGTTTGTGACGAAGACTTATCTTTATCTAAACTATCCCCATCATCAGGGGAGAACAAATTCCTCTGCGATTTACTCTTGAACTTCATCCTGACATCACCAGCCTCGTCCTGAGACGGCCAATCATCACTTGTCAATGCAGACTTCTTATATATCCTCTCCTTAATTTCTTGCACAGCCTCCTGTCTTTTCTTAATAGAGTATTGAAGCAAATGCAATTTTTGCAACTTCGTCGCGTTGTAACTCGGCCTTATTTCCGATTTAAGGAAATTCAGGGCCATATACCTGTATTTTGGGACCCCGTCCGCCTCATTTCTCAAGTCATAACTCTCTGCCGTTTCACTTAAGTCTACGTTACAAGATAAATCTTCTTTCGTCGTGTTTTTATAAACATTATCACAGTTTACGCTTGATGTGTATTCTTTAACGTCTAAATTTTCTGGCGAATGTTCGTATATATGGTTTGAGGCGTTTGGATCGCCTTTACCATATTCCGAACTTTCCTCTCTTCTCCTAAAGTAATCTCGTTGACTTTGACCGATGTTTAAGCTAGCTGACGTCCTTAAAGTTGGGAAGTTCTGCTGAAAACCCCTTTCAACAGGACTGTGGCTTTTCGAATACTCCTTATCCGACTTCCTACTAAACTTACTAGGGGAAATGGACCTCGATTCTTTACCTAACTTATGATTCAATATATGTTTAGGTTCTAAATTGATTTTGGATAAATTGGTCCTACCAGAAGAATCTGAAGATAAAGAACCAGGATCCAACTCATTTTCTGGTGGCATAACGTCTAGTTTGAGGCTTTTATATGAGCAGAAGTAGCCACCATGCATTTGTAGAACTAATGTGTTGCTTTTGAAACAGTCTGAGGTGAAATTTGAAGCTAGATTTGCCCCTATGTATCTGAGACCACTGAAGTAAACGCCCCATGTCTGTATAACAGTGTCTTGGGGTAGTTTCGTATTTTCGTCATTCGGGTGTAATATGTGGCACCAGATACGAATAACGACATTGGTTGAAGACATACGATGCGTCGATTCTGTAACAAGTTAATAATAAATAAATATTGAGACACCTTCAAACACGGGCGGTTAGCCCCATGGTAAGCTTTTTATTAGCTTGTGTTATGGGTGCTAACACAATTGATTAATTACATTACTACTAATATTATAAAGAGGAAAACTTTTTTTTTTGTAATGGATAAACTCAAAAACTAATAAAACCGATTTTAAAAAATCTTTCACCATCAAAAACCTACATTATCTTCGAATAACATAGATAAAACTAGCTTTTGCCCGCGGCTTCGCTCGCGTTAAGAAGTATTATTATGCAGAACTTCTCAACATTTAGAACTAAACATTATTTTGTTCGTTCCATTATTTTATCACCCGTGGGGGTTGAATGGGGGTTGAATTAATCAAAATCGTATTTAAGCGAACGTCATCATAAAATTCTGATTCGTCATCAGGACTTCTTCATAAAATCTAAGAAGATGTATACAAACTTTCATCCCCTATTTTATCCCCTTAGGGATGGAATTTATCAAAATCCTTTCTTAAGGGTTGCCTACGCCATGGTAGCTTTATGCATGCAAAGTCTCAGTCCGATCGGTTTAAAATTGACAAAGTTTCATACAAACTTTCATCCCCTATTTTATCCCCTTGGGGGTAGAATTGATCAAAATCCTTTCTTAGCGGATGCCTACGTCATAACATCTACCTGCATGCCAAATTTCAGCCCGATCCGTCCAGTGGTTTCAGCTGAGCGTTGATAGATCACTATGTCAGTCAGTCAGTCAGTCACCTTTGAGTTTTATATATTTAGATATATTTATCCCGATACAGGCAGTAGTTTCCACGAGACGTGAGTGAAAAACTAGCATATTTTATACTTATAAATACATATTATAACACCCAGACCACAGTCAACAAGCATGCTCATCACACAAACATTAACCGAACCGGGAATCGAACCCGGGACCATTAGTTGGACATTCCGGCATGGTGTCCATTGCGCCATTGCGTCTGACTGAATTGATGAGTCAATGGTGACGCGATAGAATTTCCTAATAGCTAGTTGATAAGACTGGTAAATAATATATTTGTTGTGCGTGGATGCGGTACTGTTATAATATAGTACAGGGTTTTATTTGTACTGACGTGTGTTTTTGAGAAATTAGATAAAAAATAAGCGGTTTATTTTGTTACTAGACGTTTAAGCCCGTTCCATGGGAACTACTGCCCGTACCGGAATAAAATACAGCCTATAAGAGAGAAGCTTTTCAAGAGTGAAACCATTTTGTCGTGTCAACTTCAATTATATTCAATAGCACCAATTCAGTCAACCGGCTTTTTGGCAAAGACCAACGAGGTGACATTTTTTTTTTTCTGAGTATCAAACATTGCTCACAAAACATTTTTGTATGTTGCAATATTTTATCACGAAGTAGATTAGTTTAATTACAGGAAACTGATGAAATTAAGGCATGTAACCGATATACAAGTGTATGACCTATGCGGGCTACGCAACCCTGATCACAAATTGATATAGTCATGTTAATTTGTATGTGTCATTTACCTTAAAAATATTAACAAAGTAACAATCTCCCTTTTTGTATATAATGTGTGAAACTACTGGAAAAGTATTTATTTTTGTTTGTTTGTAATGGATAAACTAAAAATGTTCTGGACCTGAAAATCTACACTGCTCTTGAGTAACATAGGCCATATTTTATCCCGGTACGGGCTTTAATTCCCACGGTATGCGGATGAAACGGCTAGAATTTTTCATAAAATAATGCACGAACTATGAACACCCTCCTATTAAACTTTACACCAAGTTTTGAATAACAGAACATTAATTCAGCATTTCGCATGATAAGGATTGACACACATTTAGTCAGTTGTAATAGTGAAATGAGTCACTCTATCAACAATATTAACTGTTTTGTTTAATCTCCATGTTTTGTTTATTGTTTTACTAATATCTATGACAAGCCAATTTCCCGCGGTTTCACCCGCGTGCCGTATAAGTAAACTACTGCCCGCACCGAGATAAAATATAGCCTATGTTACTCAGGAAGAGTGTAGCTTTCCAACAGTGAAAGAATGTTTAAATCAGTTCGGTAGTTTCGGAGCCTTTAGGGTACAAACAAACTAAAAAATGTTTTCTCTTTAATATATTAGTACATTATATACATATACATATATGAACTATGTATTTAACTGTTACGATTAATATCCATGTTTTGTTTATTGTTTTACTAATATCTGTTATGTTGGAGATAAAGGTTAAATATGTGTTTAATCAAATTTTTGATCTGACTCATGAATGTTAGTCATTCGATGAGAAAAGGCCTATTTATAGAGACTGGACTTTAACTTCTCTACTACTTAAAATATAACTTGACAGATTGAGAACTATTTTGAAAAGACTCGAAAAAATAACACCCTTTAAATTCAGATGTTATTTTTTTTGTGTATTATGTAAGGAGGTACTTTTACTAAATAGAGTTATTCTTGTACAACACAAGATTCAATTCAGTCAACCAAGTATGAAACTTGTGTGTCCCGACATAACAGTAATTTAAAAAAAAAAATACTTTTGTTCACCTTATACATAGTTTAAGAGATATTTATTTTTGTACCTGAGTCAATCTCCTTCCACTTCGGGTGCGGAGAACAAATTCTCTCACTGGTATAGAACGGTGCCGACATAGTAGTGTGATGCAGTGTCAGATAGAAGCTGCATGGAGAAGTACACCATTCAGGTGGTCTTATGTTGTAGCCCACTATCTGGAAATTATTAAAAAAATACTTAGATAGAAAAATATTGTTAATATGTATCTAGTTGAAGGTCGCTTCCAACTGGTACCTGTGGGGATCTAAAGAGTAGGTCTATGTTCAGCAGTGGATGTCCTACGGCTGAGATGATAATGATGATGATGTATAGATAGACAGATAGATATATACTTTTTTATGGACACCAATTAAAAATTAAAAGCAACCTCTTACAGACAACTCTGATGTATCTGGATTGGAAGCCGACCCCAACATAGTTGGGAAAAGGCTCAGGAGATGGTGTAAATAAGGAAATCAGCTTCTCTTGGGGTAGGTCAGTGATTGAATCATCTTATGTATCAGAATCTACAAATGCTAACGATGTTCTATATGAACTCTGTACTCATAATTCTTATTATTAGTATGAAATACCAAATATGAATTAAACCATGACATGTACAAAATTTAATTTAAAAGATTGTATATAGAGTTTCTTACTGATTGTGTGTGTAACAAGAAATACCTGCAAACAAACATACTTTTTACTTTACTTTAGTATGTATGTGATGATTTGCCATAAACAAAACAGTCAAGCGGTATTTCTTATTCAATACTGATTTAAATAGTCTGACTAATTAATTATCAACTGACAAAACACTGGGTATAAAACCCTATTTACATAGTTATTGTATACAGTGTGACTTTACCCTAATGCAAATAGCTTATTGTTAATCAAGACACAAAACATTGTAGATGCATCTAATTTATCTGCTTGATATGCAAGCAACAGTATCTGAATCAAAACTTTGATTTCAATCATATAAGGACTGAATGCATTGATGGTAAAGCTACTTATTATATGCAAGTTTATAAGTATGTGTATCTTTCATGCTAAAACTACTTAATTTTGATACAACTTTGCAGTCACAGTAACTTAAAGAAACAGTAACCTCGGAATGCAGGTGATGAATGAATTCGCAACAATGCAATAAACTATACCAATTGTTATTGATTACACACTTACTTCACAATATTGACAAAACAATTTTATATCACTGTATTTCTTATCTAAAGCCAATTTTTAAGTGTATAAATTGCACCTGCTATTTTTAATTTTTGACCTTGAACGGATGGACTTATCTATGCATTCTCTTAATTAAAATATTTTAACAACTTGATGTCATTTTAAGACATCAACATCTGCCTTTTATCGTCCCACTGCTGGGCACAGGCCTCTTCTCACACACAGAAGAATTGAGTGTTAATCAGCATGTGAGCTCAATACATGCATGCATCATCAATACATATTGAATAATATATGCAGATCCTACTAATACATTTAACTTTCAAATTACTATAATATCTTATTAGAACATTCAGTTAGAAGTACACAGGAGATTTACAAGGTAGGTACTCAAAATTAATTTTTAGTACTTACATAGTTCTATTTTTTTGTAATCTTTCATATTCATCATATTTTTTAAAGACTTACTTAATATGTGGCCTAAAAGTTAACTTTAACTAATTTGGGTACCAGGAAAACTACGAAAAAAACTAATTTTAAAGCCATTGGTGTTAAGATAACATCTATATATGGACAAAAGTTGAAATACGAGTGTTCCAAATGATATTTACTGCTCAACAACAATGAATTAATAGTTTAATAATGTCAGTGATGACAATAAAAATATTGTCACGCATTCATGCCGTGAGAGCGTAGGCGTCTGTGAGTAAACCTTCGAGAAATCCTTATAGGAGAATTCTTAGTACATTTAAGTGATAAATACCTGTATCAAGCTACGTAGTCGCAGCTGCTGGGTGGCCAGCGGAGTCCATTCCCTACACCTAGGTCTGCCAAACATTCCTCAACCAATCTTAGTGACAAAAAAATAACAAAGGTTTACAAGCACTGTATTACCACAAACCACGGTAATAATCACAATTTAAATATAAAACGTAACATTTTCAGTACTGATCAGCGAAGCGATTCTATTAAGATGAGTTAATTTCCTTTTTTTTACAAAGAAAAATAAATAAAATGCATTGTTCAGCTGACTTGAGTACTCGAAAACGTCAAATTAATTATTTTCGTGGGCCACATCAATGGTGATTCGAAACTACTGTACGGGAGTAGTAGGATTTCGATTTTAACTGTTTATTTAATTTATTGATTTATTTTCGCAACGATAATGACTTCAATCAATTTAAGATTTTACGGTGAACATAGGTGGATGTAGATAAATATTAAATTAAAAAATGTCTCTTTCCGAAGCACAATTTTCTACCAACTACTACTGACAAATGTTGTTTATTGCAACCCAGAGCAAAACGTTTCGTTACGTGCAGATATCTGAAACTTTTGATGTAGATAAAAAAAAGAATTATCCATCTTATTACATAGGTATGTCGAAAGTGTGAGATTTCTCAATGTTTACGAATTTCAAATGTGATATTGTAATATGTGATAATGTGATAATGTGATATTGTGATAATGTGATATATATATGCGTCAAACATGACTGCGCTTTTATTTTTAGATATCAACGTAAAGCAGAAGTGAGGTAGTGGTGATGAGCACTCTGATAATATAATAGCAAACTTCCTTCTACTAAGTAGGTATGGTCCTTGCGTGTTCTTGAAAGTATCCACCAAATAGCAGTAGTCAGGGACCGGGGACTATCTACCTATAACTACCTAGGAAGTCTCTACCATCTGCCAATACAATAAATAACTAAGTAGAAATAAATAATACCTATCTATCCAGTTTATATTATACTTACGCATTATGCATACCTACGTGTTTTACGTCCTGAGAAAGCTACATAGTTTTATAATGCCGTATATCTAACAGCCTACAAAATATAGCCCTAGGTAATTCCAAAAAAGGCCCAGCTTCGTTTCTCATACAGTAATGTTGTTCAGTAAACGAACACGAAGTGGCTTTATTTATTTAATAATTCTGCTCATTTCTTACAAGGCGGACTTAACGCCATAGGCGTTTTCTCCCAGTCTACCTTAACCTAAACCCTACCTTTAAATGATAACGCTACTGAAACCAACTTACAGCTTATGATCAACATAAAAACAACTTCAATTAACGTTTTCTAATCGAAAATTGCATTAAAATTTTATGGCTCTTCGACTGCATATAGCAGTTTCCTTTAGGTGTCATGCGGTGTTTTCTCGTTATTTTTATACTTTGTTTCATAAGAAGATTTACTGATGGGGTAAGTCCCTTTCCTAACAGGTACCTAAACTATCTATATCTCGCGTTTACACCCACTTCCGTTAGGAACTTACTACTCTCTACACCTGTCTATTAAAACTATCCAGCTTGCAGCCGAGTATTAATCTAGACTGTCAGCTACCTCTTACCAAATAGATAAGGTTCATTCATTAGCGCGAAGAAGTAACAAAAACAAATTCCCACCCATGTCCTTTTTTTTAACGACGTCAAAATTCATCAAATGAAGGGGTCATTTGATGAATGTTGAACCCCGCTGTGGGTTAGCAGAGCGGTGAGGGAGTGTCAGACTCTTACCGACTGAAAACCGTCGTGTTCCGTCGGCCTTTTATTTACCAGGGCCGCGGTAACTACATATTTCGAACAATCCCGCACCCACCTTCATAGAATCACGATTCCTCTTCATTAAGTACCTACCTGACACCTATGGCACCAATCAGAAAATATTTAAGTACAATTAAGATAACCATTTTTTTGAAAATGCATTCTTTTTAATATAGCAATACCTCTTGGAAGGCCGTGCTGACGACTCTGATAACAATGACATAGTCGTTCTAGAAGAGAAAGTTAACGATTCAGGGGACGGGACAAACGATGCAACATTCCGAGGAGACGAAGAAGATGATGATGAGAAAGATGAGAAAGATGTGACGCAAGCTAAGGACTCGTCTTTGGAAGCTAACACAGAGGCTCCACAATCAGACGAAGAGGGCAAAGGAGCTGTGCTTGAAAAGGATAAGAAAGTATTTACGGTAAGTAGGTGTAGACTAGAGTTAAAGATCTTTTAACTAGCTTCGCGACGTCAACTGATTCCTGAAGACTATAAACATACCTCTAGTAATTGCCCAAGACGTTAAAAAAGAGCACAATGGATAACATAGGCTTGCTCTTAAATCGTGTGCGGTGTTGTTTTAAACAAGTTAGTAAAGAAATCACCGTCATCATCGGCCTTTGTATCGACATAAGGAGTAAGCGACTTTGGTTAAAGAAAGAACAAACCTTAAAACAACTCATTTTTTTACAGTATTTTGAAATATTCTAAAGAAAGACTACCTTTATCCATAGCCATAATATTCTTTTCTCAGGATACAGTACAGAGGTATGCAAGCGAGATGGCAGCAGGCGACAACCATGATCTTATTGGTCAGAACATACATATTAAACAATCAAATGCCTATAACGACCTCGGCAGAAGATTTGTTCCACAATACCAGTATACGGGAGTAAGTTTATATCTTATCTACTAGCGACTCGCTCTGGGCTTCGCACGGGAATAGCAGTATTTACCCACTATTTAAGTCGCCCCCACTTGTCGTGGACGCGGTTGTAGCGAGTAGGACGACTCAACAACCCTATCTATTTAAATAAAAAATCGGTAAAAAAAAACTTTTAAGTTAAACGGTTTTATCTTATGTGCACTGAAAACTAGAAAATAAAAAAATTGTTCCTTACCTGTCAACCTACATAGGTGGCCCCGGTTATATTAGACTAAAATAAAAACGTGGGGCCCCTCTGAAATCCTATCTATGGCAAAGGATATCTAAGTGATTAATTAATTATCTTTCAAATAATTTCAACGAGTGTACAAGGTGCGTTTTGAAAACTAGCTGCCTATTGCAACTGGCGACCGCACTTGCAGCGACTGCATGACATCGGTTGATATCTGAGGGCGACTGCACGTGCTGCTGCCGCTTCGATCCAAAACTATTTCAAGTAAAAATACAGACATAAACCAATGCAGCTGTGGCCGATTTAATAGAGTCGCAGAATGTGCGATCGGCAGTTGCAGTTACCTATTTTTTTCCTCTGTGCGAGATGATAATTCGTTCAAAATAACGGATTGTGTTCGGTAAACTTGTGACCATATTTATTAATCACCCAATCAAATAATTTTCAACAGCCATCCAAAGCCGCTGCTGCTGAACATAACGAAGATCTTGTACCCGAAAAGGTGGGCATTGAATATTTATTTAATCCGTTAGTAGTACTACTAGATTCCACGTCCAAAATCACGATATGTGCATCGGAAAGTATGTTAAGCTGACGATTCCAGCCCCCGTTTGTACATCTTCGGTAGTCTTTCATCATCCTCCGAGCCCTTTTCCCAACTATGTTGGGGTCGGCTTCCAGTCTAACCGCATGTAGCTGTGTACCAGAGCTTTAGGTACAAGGAGCGACTGCCCTATCTGACCTCCTCAACACAGTTACCCAGGCAATCCAATACCCCTTGGTTAGACTGGTGTCAGACTTACTGGCTTCTGACTACCCGTAACGACTGCCACAGATGTTCAATCTTCGGTAGTCTTTTGGGATTTTTATTATTCTTCGGGTTCATGTGGTTGCATTTACAATGATTCGTGGTTTTGTTGGGGAGAACTACGTTCAGCAGTGGATATAGCGATATGCTGATTATAATTTTGCGAATTCTTTTATTTTCCCAGGCTCCCCCAGAACTAGTATTAGTGGTTGCAAAAGAGTCGGCCTTGTTGGGACCCGATAAAGATGTGGATAATGATCTCGATCAGAAAAAGATATTAAGATCTGGGGTAAGTCGTTAACTTCTGATGTAGGTACCTATTCAAACAACCACCGAGCCATCTGCGCACTTACCCAAAATCAGAACTAAAGCTTGGTAAACATTTAAATGAGTTGATGATGATCAGTGATTTTTTGATTTTATGAGTAAGAGAATTTATAGGAAGCATACCTACATGAGGGAGTACAGGTGTTCATTTGGGAGTAGTTGGGTAGGTAAGTAGTACATAAAAAGAAGAGAAGTGCAAAGTCACCAGTAAATTGGGTTGTATTGACGCCATTGGCTAGCAACGCTGATCTGAAAAGATTTCTCAGTGGGCCTGTCAATGTTGACCAAAGTTGTAGAATTTTAAGTAATGCACGCTTATTCAGTGCCTCAATGGGTGAACGTTTTTTTAAGGATTACTGGGATGGAGTATGGAAGGAGGAAATCGCTCCGAAGTCTGCATTACGGTCGGGAACAGAGAAAAACACAGAGAAAAAAGTTCTTGTAAGTCTTTATTTTTATTACTTCTTTTACTGTGTCTGTTAACAATAAGTGAACATAAGAACTGTTGAACAGATTTAAATGCAGTTTACTGATTGATGGAGAATGATTTAGTTTCATGAAGAAAGTACCTTAGTCTATCCTAGACTGAAATAATAATTAACTGAATTATGTAATTTTCCAGGGATCAATAAAAGCAAAAGTGAAACCAGGAACGGAATTTTACAAAGTGGTGTCCAGAATGAAGAAAATATCTCCACGATTACTTTATATTATAAATAAAAAACAGCTTTAAATTCATTAATCAATCCCGTACCAGGTATCCACATATGACCCTAACTAAAGATACCTAGTTGGATTCGACAGACTTTCGATACTTAGCCAGAAAGTCTGACAACCAGTCTTACCAAGTGGTATTGGGTTGTCCGGGTAACTGAGTTGAGGAGATCAGATAGGCAGTCAATCCTTATAAAACACTAGTACTCAGCTGCATCCGGCCGGTTAGACTGGAAGCCGACATCAACATAGTTGGTACAAGGCTACGCAGATGACATGATGTCAAGTCGACTCGTGTCTGATACACTCTTTTACCGTTGCTTAATTAATAGGATTTACTGAGGAAAAGATGCGATTGATTGCCTAAAAGAGGACATGAATAAGAAGGGAGTGGATGTTAGTATGACGTCTGAAAGAGAGGAATGGAAGAAAAATACATATTGCGCCGACCCCAAATGACTTGGGATCAAGACAGGAAGTAGTTAAAGGTCTCTGCACACAGCGGGCGCGGCGCGGCGGGACGGGACGGCGACGCGACACAATGTACTAGATCGTCGCGTCACGTCGCGCCGAGCGGGACGGCTCTGTGTGGCGTCGTCCGTAATATCTAGTACATTACAACAGCTCAGTATCGCGTCGCCGTCCCGTCCCGCCGCGCCACGCCCGCTGTGTGCAGAGACCTTTATAGGTTGGTAATAAAAAATCCACAATAATTTACAACACCATCATTAATGGGATCCTTTACAAAATGAATGACAAGATTATTAGTTTTATACCCCTGCATTGGGTTGCGTGTTTCAACCGGCTTAACATATCCACATTTCAGTACTTTCTCTTTTAAACTCTCATATTTTGCTTGTTGTATATCTATTGCCATTATTCTTAGTTCGTCTAAGACCTTTCCAGTATCGGAGATTCTTTTTGTTTCATTGTACAAGTAATATGTTGAGGTAACATACTTGTTCATGTGTGTTATGATCTCTTTCATTCGTCTTTCGTGGCCGCTTGCCCTTGCAGCTGCCCGCGCCCTATTTACTGTAGGTCCTACAGATTTTTGAGATCTTTTTCTAGTTGTCAAACTTCCTTTTCTGAGATAACGATTTTCATTTTCAGCTTCGATAGAATCTGTCCCTGCTTGTAGAATTTCGTCTGATAAATTAGTGTCGTTTATAAGCCTTTGCAATTCGTCGTCTTTTATACTGAAGTCGTTTTCGGTTGTTTTATTAGGAACTGCAGTAAATAAGGACTCATTTGTGAATTCTTTTGAATGTTCTTCAGTTGTGTTATTTGGATCTTTTGTGGCGTTTTTGAAGTCTTGCAAGTTTGATGAGGACACGAAATTCTTGTGCACTAATATTACGACCATGGTACACTGAAAATGAAGTACTCTAAGTTGGAAAGAAAGCATGCCAACAAGGCAGAATGTACACGGATCCTACTGTATTATTTACCATCCCATTTTGTATGTACCTACATTCTAAGCAAATAAAGACCTATTCTATTCTATTCTTATTAGTAAGAAACTAATGACATGTATGACCCCTTATAAGCAAGTTTTTGTAGAGACAAATATTGACGACGCCAGCACATCAACCTACCCCAATCTGTTAAATTCCTTCAACAGATTTTCAACCTTATCACAATAGTGGAAAGTTAATGTTCGATTAGTAAGATTTTACAGATTCGCGGAGGTTGATCTGCTGGCATCTGTACAATAAGGTTTGGGCAAAAATAATCGACGAAGTGGGATACATGTCATTGATTGATGCCGTACATAAGAAGGCCTACGACGGAACACGACGGTTTTAGTCAGTAAGAGTCTGACACTCCCTCACCGCTGCTAACCCACAGCGGGAGCCGTCATTTGATGATTTTTGAAGTCGTTAAAAAAATGATATTGGTTGATAGTAGGTACCTACATACATGCAACAATTTCGAAAAATATTATCAAACAATGGTAAAATTACTTACAAATATCCAAAATATCAAAGAATTAATGGTATCCATTGTTGCTGCAGTGTTCATGCACAATGAGAAAATTAATTGATATAACTTTAATTAGGGTCTGACCGTACCGTACCTATGTCATAAGAAATCACAGAATTTGTCTAGTATAGCGGGTGAAACCACGGGTAACAGCTAGGTTTCCAATAACATGATACATAATTTATAATTTTACAATTTATTGGCCTTGTTAGTTATTTGTACAAAAACTAAAACAGACGGTGAAATTTTTTTTATTTTATTTATCTGCCAAGATCACAATGTTCTTTTAATATTAATAATAAAAATCTTTTATTCAAAGTAGGCTGAAAAACAGCACTCTACGAACGTCAGAATTACATGAGACAGTCAAAATTTCCTTTACCACTTTCTACGTGTTATTTCTGGGAAGAAACTTCCCAATTCTTCAAAATAGAATATGTAAGGGGGAATATGTGTAAAGAGATGAAACGAAACCCACAATACCAAAATAATAACAAATGTTTATTAACTAGTCTTTACACATACACACAAGAAATGGCATAATAGCTGCGGCAAGTTGAGTACGATTCCCGCATCTTGAATAAAATCTTCTCCTAGAACTTCGATTATCGTGTGATTCAGGCAACACTATAAAGTTTGTGGGGATCTCCCGACCACATAATGATACAGGTATAGTTATCGGCACGAATCTTGATCTCTGACCTTCACCTGCGCAGAAGTAATTTATTGGGTCCCTTGTTGTATGAAGTGAGGCGCGGGGGCGGGCTAAAGCAGTGATTGGCCCGCAGTGCATCGCTTCATAGCCGTCACTCAGGATTGGTTCTTTGCTAATAAATCACTTCTGCGCAGATGTAGGTCAGAGCTCACGATTCGTGCCGATAACTATATGGTGGCCGTCTTGACAGACTGCCTGCAGCGCAAACCAACAGCAAGGGTAACCGTTGCTTTTTCTGTTTTAAATTCGACTCCTTTCCGTCTGAGCAAGTCGTGCAATGACGTGGATGCGACGCTAACTTGGCCCCAGAGTCTATGTGAGCTTGACCGTTGACGCCAGCAATGTTAATCTTGACGGCTGGTCTAAGTCGTGCTGCTGACGCCGAGTTGCAGTTGAGCGAATAAAATCCAATGTCCACAGCGCCAACTTTACCCTTGTTGCACTTTGGACATTTACTCCTGACTACACCAGATTCGCCACAACTGTAGCTGGTGATTTTGTGCCCAGGCGTCGGCTTAGAGGCAGCTGGAGTTGCCGTAACATTTGTCGATGCAGTCTTATCCTTGCCTTGCGGTTTTCTTACGACACTCCTGTTCGTTGTGGCCATAAGCACGCCAGAAGGTACATCTGGGTCGTCTCCCTGCTGACGAAGCAGAAATATTGCTCGACATTGATCGTGCGGCGACAGTCTCTTCAAGTTGACGTACCTTCGACAAAAATTCTTCAAACGTCGCAATGGAATCTCTTGGTATTCTGTCTCTAATACTTATATGCAAAGACGTATACAAGAGATCCAGGCCTTGGGATGGAGTGAGCTAAGGTTTGGGCAACTCTGCCATAAGTGCACTTTTCTTGGCAACGAAGTTCCGTACCCACAGGACTCTGGTTGCTTATCGCAGACAATTTCGTCATATACCAGTACCAGATAAGCTGGTCTCTTCGGTGCAAACGTTGACCTTATCAGGGACACGGCTTCCTGCCAGCTCGAAATTGTGTCTTTCACGCCTAACCACCAGATATATGCCTCTCCAATCAGTAGCAATGTAAGGCCTTCAGTGGCGTTGTCATTGCTTATTGCCTCAATCTTATTTTTATTTAATAGTTTATGTACACACACAGAATACAGAGAAGAAGAAAAATAAAACAAATAGTACAAAGGCACAGCTTTTTTCATTAGAAATCTCTTCCAGGCCCGTTGTAAGAGAGTTAGAATAGAAAGAGATGCAGATAGGGTGCGTAAAAAGAAAAGAAGCTATAACTAAAATACAATAATCACTAACTTAACCTAAATATGTACTGATGAGAATGCTTCAACCACTGCAGTATTCCGAGATCCAACGAAGCGAGCAGTGCATGACGGCTGGCCAACTCGCGAAACTGGTCGTAAGAGAAGATAAAGTTTGCCATTTTGCTACCTAACTTCCTACGGCTACGCCTACGTAATATTTTAAATAGGTCAATATTGTTAACTATTCTCAAATACTAAGTATAATACTGCCTACCCCTAAGGATGCTGGCGTGAAGATAACGACAGTGAAATAATCAAAACAATAACGCTCATTAAAGTGCTGGAGTGGAGACCACGGACTAGCAAGTGCAGCGTAGGACGTCCACCAATGAGGTGGACAGACGACCTTATAAAGGCCGCCGGAAGACGCTGGATGCAGGTCGCCTCCAACAGGTATCTGTGGAGATCAAAGGGGGAGGCCTATGTTCAGCAGTGGACGTCCTATGGCTGAGATGATAATGATGATGAAGTAACTAGTAAAATATAGTGGGTAGATGGACCAAAACAACAATTTTATTTAACACCACCATTCATCGGATCTTTGAGAGAATGTATAACTAAATTATTAGTGCCACCCCAAACATTACGACCTAAAGTTTTCTTCCCATCTCTGTAACATTTCAGAACTTTTTCCTTCAAATCTTTATTATGACGTGATGATTCTAACGTTTGTATGAGAGCTCTTATATCATCGACAATTTCCCCCGTTGTTAGGATCCTCCTTAATTCACCATAGAGGTATAGAGTTGTCCAGTAATTATCTTTCATGACGGAAGTGACGTAAGCAATGCGTTCTGCATGGAGGTCTTTCGCTCTCTGCTTAGCGCGTTCCAATCTTTCTCGAGCCCGTTTTTCGTCATCACGAGCCTTACTAAATTTGGGGTCCCGCTTTTTTTTTGGAAGCCATCGGAGTATATTTTTTTGGCCTGGAAGTGGCTCGTTATCTATAACTCCAGAGTTGTCTGATTCTTCACAATCTGAGGTATTGTTGGTATAATTATTGGTAGTTGATGATGAATTAGTTAAAATGGTAATATTCTTGTCTTCAAATGGTTTTTGTACCTCTTCTAGTGAGGGAAAAATATCTGTGGCATTTTCTTTGATAGTGATATTCTGTGTGGCTTTCTGTAATGAATAAAAAATAGATGTTAATAATTTGAATTGGTAACATTTTTTTATAGATTTTGTCGGCGGTTACACCCTATCCTGGGGATCTTGTCTCACGTATCCGTGTAAAGAGAAAATTAAAACTAGCTTCCTAACTCTAAAAGAACTTCCCGAAAATAAAACTCCAGGCCAAACATTTTAGAAGCTCAGACTCTACTCAAACTCAAAGATATAAATAAATCTAAATATAATAATATCAAACTGAGGACCTCCTTTTGTAGGAAGTCGGTTAAAAATCCATCCTCCGAGACGTTTTCCTAATTATGTTGGGGTCGGCTTCCAGTCTAATCGGATTCAGCTGAGTATCAGTGCTTTTTTTTTAAGTCGGTTAAAAATAACACTTACAGACACAGTAAATAATATGCAGAATAGCAATATCAATGTCATAGTCACGAATATAAAATTTTCTTATCGGAATTAAGTTTCATGCATCATTACATATTAATTTAAAAACTCCCAGTTTTTTTTTTGTTTTCACCAAGGCTCCGAAACTCTTGAACCGATTTGAAAAAATCCTTTCACTATTGGAAAGCTACACTCTTCGCAAGTAACATAGGCTATATTTTATCCCGGTATGGGCAGAAGTTCTCACGCTGATGAAGCCGCGAAAAACAGCTAGTGCCTACTATAAGGGCGTCCACGGCCGCTATTTTCATTTAAAGAGATCAGCCAACTGCGCAGGACATATTATATAGTGCACGAGCATTTGCGCAGACACAAGTGCACTCACTATATCCATCACTCTCATAACCCGATGGGACGGCAATCCGACACGATCGGAAAGAGATTAGGCGCAGGACCGACATTTACGTGCTCTGCGATGCACGGGTGAATCAATCACCAACTTCCAGACTACAGGCTGCTTTGTGAAAGTTTAAGAAAACCCAGCCCAACCCAACCCTTATGTACTCCCCTTATGTTTTTTCTTATGTACTCCACTTATGAACTTCCTTATGTACTCCTATAATGTAATCCCTTATCTTCTCTAATCTACAAACCTCCTTATGTACTCCCCTTATATACTTCCTTATCTACTGCCCTTATGAACTTTATTCTTTACTTCCTTATGTGCTTTATTATGTACTCCCCTTATGTAGGTACTTCTTAAGTGTAATCCCTTCTCTAATCTATAAACATCCTTATGTACTCTCCTTATTTACTTTCTTATGTAATTTCTTATATATTGCCTTATATATATCCCTTATGTACTAGCCTTATGTACTTTCTTATATATTTCTTCATATACTCCCCTTATGTACTTCCTTATATACTGCCCTTATGTACTTGTTGTATCACAATAGCGTTTGATTGAATTCTTATTTATTTTTAAGAATTTAAATATTAGGTACTACGTAATTCTTGCAATAGGAAACAGTGCTACGTAATTCGATGAGACATAAAATGTTATTACCCAAACGAATAGGCCCAGAACTAATAGATCAATAAATCAATATAAATTGATTTTAACAATAAATGTCGCATAGAAAATGGCGTAACTGAAGCAATTCGATTAGTTTACGCAAAACCTAAGATGTTATATATAAATGTATTATTTTGTTTCGTTTTATTTGCTTGTATAAATCAGGTAAGTATCTATTTCTGTCTAACCTTTTCCCAACTATATTGGGGTCGGCTTCCAGTCTAACAGGATGCAGCTTAGTACCAGTGTTTTACAAGTAGCGACTGCCTATCTGATCTCCTCAACCCAGTTACCCGGGCAACCTAATACCCCTTGGTAAAACTAGTTGTCAGACATTGCGAGAGCTATACTCATCATCCCCCGAGCCTTTTTCCCAACTATGTTGGGATCGGCTTCCAGTCTAACGGGGTGCAGCCGAGTATCAGTATGCCACATTGAGCCACAAGTATGCCACAAGGAGCCACAAGTATGCCACAAGGAGCTATGTAGGTAAATGTATGGTTATTCCTGATAGAACTTTAATCTGGGTTAAACAACAGAGTAACGGCCGATCCCAATATTCTATCCATCTATGGCTTTGCTCATTAGAGATAGAATTTTGACCCTGGTCTAGCTTGTCCTTGTACATTATACAAAAAGTCTATGTATTTTAAATAGTGTGTTCAATAACGGATAATAATAAGTACCTCGCCTATATAATATATATACAAGTAATGTAAAATTCAAAACCAAAACAGCAGATAGCTTGAATACTGAGAATGGATGTAAGTGCATATTTCTTGTTTCAGATTGAGCCGATGCGTCACGAAATAGCACCAGAATTCAGATTCATTCATTACCCGTCGATAGCTTACCATGCGAGGCACAGGAGACTGTTAGATATGGGAAAACCTAGGAAGACTACTAAAAAACCTATAAAGCGAATAAAACTGTGAAAAAGCGAATAATTCGTGAAAACTATTTTTATTTATTTATAATGCAATGGTATTGGAATTTGAATTAATTTGTAATTTATACAATAATAAAAAAAAGAGTTTTGTTTCAACCCTAAAGGCTCGAAACTACTGAACTGAAAATTCGCTATTTCTGTCGCTCTAGCAAAGCTACACTATCCCCAAGTAACTGGAACTATATTTTATCCAGGTAAGAAACGCGGGAACGCAGCTACTTTATGATACAATGAAATTGGATTTTTAAAGCAATTTACCTATTATGGACACATTAAACAAAAGGTTTTCAATTCAAGAATAACTTGTACTGTTACCTAAACTTTCATACAATATATGAAACTAGCCGTTTTTCGCGGTTTCACCCGCGTCCCGTGGGAGCTTCTGCCGGCACCGGGATAAAATATAGCCTATGTTACTCGCAGATAATATAGCTTTCTAATGGTGAAAGAATATTTAAAATCGGTCCAGTAGTTTTTGAGTTTATCCATTACAACCAAACAAAGAAAATTTTCCTCTTTATAAAATTATCATAGATGTATGATCCAATATGAAATGGTTTTTAAGATAGGAGTTATCATATGGTACTATATACAAGTCCATAAACATAAATGTAATTTTGAAGAATTTTTGTTTTAAATACTCACCTCAATCAACCCCAAGACTCAATTCTAGCACCAGCAAAATCTTCAATCCTCATTCTCTTAACACTGGGAGGTAGATTATCCCCATAGCTATCTAGAACACCATTGTAAGTCCACGGGAAGACATGGGTAACACCATTACCGTCATACATTATGGTATTCTCATTGTTGTCCTGTGGTCTATTGGATCTCTCGTCTAGAAGTTTGTTGAATAACTCTTCGAATGACGGAAATATTACATCTTTGGGCATGTTTTTTGATGCAACTGAAATGAGGAAAAGATGGTTTTAGTATTAAATAATTTTTGCTGAAGTGCTTTACATAGGTTCAGCAGCAGTGGCGGCCCTAGGGGTGTGCGAACTGTGCCTTCGCACAGGGCCTCGCGCCTGGGGGGGCCTCGCGCTACAACCCACACTAATATAAAAAAATTATAATTAAAAAATATATATCTGGTCCAAGAAAAAAAAATGCATTTTTTCTTTATTTCTAATTCATTCTGCGTTTACTTTTTGAGTTCTCAATTTAACAAAAAGTTGGAAAACCAAAGTAACAAAAACAACTGGCTCTCGATCCAGTCTCGGATTCTTTTTATTTGTGCTTAATTCCGAGTTTAATTTGAGAGTCCTTAAACAAAAAATTAAAAAAAAAATTCACGCTCGCTACGCTCGCGGCTGTTCACTTGTCAGTATCTACCGTTCATTCTAACATGATTAGAGTACTTTTATGTCCCAAAACTCAAAAATTTTCGCGCTCGCTACGCTCGCGGCTGTTCACTTGTCAGTACACTTCATTCTAACATGATTAGAGTACTTGTAGGTATGTCCCAAAACTCAAAAATTTTCGAGCTCGCTAAGCTCGCGGCTGTTCACTTGTCAGTATCTACCGTTCATTCTAACATGATTAGAGTACTTTTATGTCCCAAAACTCAAAAATTTTCGCGCTCGCTACGCTCGCGGCTGTTCACTTGTCAGTACAGTTCATTCTAACATGATTAGAGTACTTGTAGGTATGTCCCAAAACTCAAAAATTTTCGAGCTCGCTAAGCTCGCGGCTGTTCACTTGTAAGTATCTACCGTTCATTCTAACATGATTAGAGTACTTTTATGTCCCAAAACTCAAAAATTTTCGCGCTCGCTACGCTCGCGGCTGTTCACTTCTCAGTACAGTTCATTCTAACATGATTAGAGTACTTGTATGTCCCAAAACTCAAAAGTTTTCGCGCTCGCTACGCTCGCGACTTCACCTTGCACTGTTGTTTACTATTCAAGTTTAGGTTCTTTAGTGACCCAAAGCTCAAAACATTTTGCGCTCGATTCGCTCGCGGGTGCTTTATTTTACACTTCTATTTTTTTTTCATCCTTTTTTAGCCAAACCTAGAAGGTAGCGCCGCTTGTAAGTCCTTTTATTAACAAGAAAATAACTCCTAGCTCGCAACACAGACTTTTCACGTAGGACAAAGGGCCTCGCATAGATCTGCCGCACGTAGCCTCGCAATGGCTAGGGCCGCCGCTGTTCAGCAGTTACTTAAATTAAAAAAATAAAAATCCCTAAGGTTGACTGGAAAGAATGCCTATGGCATTAAGTCCGCCTATGTAATATTTTTGTTGCATAAAGTTTAAATAAATAAATAAATAATAGATTTTTTTTTTCTAAAGCAAATATGCTTGTGCTAGGTAGTGCTCTTCCATTTTACATAAATGAGTACTAATAATGAAGTCAAAATAGTACACAAGAATATATGAATGTATTTTAATTAAACTTGGCAATAATATAACTTTTATCTATTTGCAGAAAGGAATTTTTGTGGAACGTGGATGAAAAGTAGGTGGCTAATTCAATAAAATAATACAATGAATTATTTCTACTGAATTGTGATCTAAAAAACTGAGGATAAAATAATGATTACTCAAAGTAAATTACTATACCATATTCTCTGAGTGTTTGCAACTGTTCTGCAGTATAATGTGAAAATCGACAAACGCCACCAAAATTACACTCCCCATTGCTGAATCTTAAACATGGTTTCTTTTTGCTCTCTTCTGCCAATATTGTTTCTGGGTCTGAAAATATCACATTAAATTTTATAATGTCGGGACACCTTATAATGTCGGGACACCTTTTCACACACAGTCGGTTAGCCCCATGGTAAGTTATTACTTAACTTGTGTTATGGGTGCTAACACAACTGATAAACTACATATAGCTACACATATACATGTTTATAAATACATATTGTAACACCCAGACCACGGCCAACAAGCATGCTCATCACACAAATGTCGACCGCACCGGGAATCGAACCCGGGACCTCAGTTTCGGCAGTCCGGCATGGCGACCATTGCGCCATCGAGGTCGTCAAAATAAATTAATTTAAAAAATATGCAGCTTCTAAAACCTTTTTTTGGAATTGATGTGGAAACCAGTCCCTACAGTATTCAGTTGCAAAGATAACAGGGTTTTAGCGGCCAGTTAGGCAATCACCCCATGTATGTTTTAGAACTCTGTAGGACTCGGGTACTCAACTGCTTCCATTTAGACTAGCCAGTTCAGCAGTTTTGGAGCATGTTCCTTTGAAAGAAGTGTTTCCTCTTTATTATATTAATTTAAATAGTAAGATTTACCGTATTATAGTTATATATTTATATATATATTTATAGTATTTAGTAAGATTTAGTAATATTTACCCTTGAATTGTTGATAATGTTCTTGAACAAGTTTCTGATGAATTAGTCCATTGTTATGTGTCCTTACTATAGCGGGGGCAGCTACCATTGTCTTGTCACAACAATCACAAATATATCTCTTACCCATGGCTTCTTTTATTAGTGATGCTGAAAAATAACAATTTATTTAAATGGAGTAAGAGTTTATACTATATTTATGTACAAATAGTTCACTATCTGATTTAAAAAGCTAGATCAAATAAAAAATAAAAGTATAAAAAAAAATGTTGTGTTTTTGTAGCTCTTAGAGGTTACTTACCAATTGAATGTTATGAATCTATAAACAAAGCAAGTTTCATAACAGAATACGATTGTTATACCAACCAGTCTGTTTAAAGATTTTATCGAGGGTCGAAAATAATACGAATTTCAGGCTTTACCTGGTTTTCATTCAAGTCCCACAACAAGTTTATTATTATTTGTCAAACAAATGTCATCCATGTAAATCTGTAAAAATTAGGGATGTCCAATGGAGATATATTGATCGAATCGTCAACTTCTCGCATCGATTAGGTTGCAAATTAGTGAATGATTCTACATTTACATACAAAATTATGTATGACTAATAGATTGACAAGCCTGAAATCACACGAAATCCAGGAACAGGCCTTAGAGCCGTAAGTGGTTCATCACGAACTCTTAAGTTATACAAGTATCAGTACTATTTATATAGCAATGAATATACCTTTCTACAAAAGTATAAAAACTAGTGCCAAAACATAGCATCATTTTAAAAATATCTAAGTAAAAGTCACCATGACGATAAAGCGAACAGATTGACGCTCGCCCATTAAACCTGGCAAAGGTTTCAAGACAAATAGGAAAAATTTGAAAAAAATATTTGTGAGGTTTAAGTGTATTAGTGTTCATTTAAAAAGTAGCAGTGATTGTTTTTTTTTCAACATAAAAATGAGTTAATTTGAATCGATTAATGAGTGAAATCGAGACAAATTGTGTAACGTCCCCATCACTATGTATTATGGTAAACTGTCAGTGTCAAACGCTATGTTTGTTTACATAAATTATATGTAAGATTTATTTAAAATTGTTTTGCTCTTCCTTTAATAAAAACACTGGGAATTAAAACAGATAAAAGATGTCAAAAAAATGTTTTGTGTGTAAAAAGGAACCAGGTCCTGAAAACAGTCTTCACAAGTATGTACCTACCTACTATTGTACAAAAAATTATATTGAATTAAAAATAAATGCCAGTATCTCATAATCATTGCTTGATCCACAGATTTCCAAGCAACAATATAATGAAACAAAAATGGATAACCGCTCTTGGACTGCCGAAAACTCCGTTTTTCAAAACTACTCTTATCTGCGGAAATCATTTTAAGCCAAAAGACTTTTTTCCTAACACGGGTAACAGGCAAAGACCGAGATTATTGCCTAATGCTGTACCTAGTTGGAGCCCACTGACCCCGGCTCCTGTTAATCAGAAGAGCATGATAATTTTACATCCTATAGTGTTCATAAAAAAAGAGGCTTCTACGCCCTTTGTCAACAGTAAAACTGGTGCCATTAAAGAGAGCAAGCCAGATCTAGAATTTCTTAAGAAATCCTTTAAGAAAAGTAAACCAGATATGTCCTTTGAAGAAAGAGAACATTATGTCCCTGGAATTAGCGAAAGCATCCCTTCTGAATATATAGTTCCTGACCTTCTTGGCAATGTAAATATAAAACAAGAACCTTTAAAAGGCAATTCAGATGAGGATATTTCAAATTTCAGTGAAAATAGTAATGTTGAAGACTCCAGTGATTGCAAGAGGTATGTTTATTAAAAGAACTTATACTCCATTTGAGTGGGGACCTAACTAAAGGTTCTTCAAACCTAATACACAAAATATTGTTTTCGCTCCTCTGTCCGTCCATCCGTCAGTCACCAGGCTGTATCTCATGAACCGTGATAGTTAGAGACTTGAAATTTTCACACATGATTCTGTTGCTGCTATAACAATAAATACTGAACAACAAATACTATAATAAAATAAATATTTTGGGGGGCTCGGAGTAAACGTTTTGACGTGACAACGTCTTATAAATTGGTTTGCCGGGTGACACTTCAAGAAACTGCGTTACGCTCCGCTCACGTTATGCGGTCACAATGAGAGCGAGTGAGAGGCACGCGTCCCTTCCACTCGGGCATGGTTAGCCCGCCTAAGAGCGAGAGAGACAGACATAAAAAGTGAAAGGCACGTGTCCCTTCCACTCGAGCACAGTTAGCCTGCCTAAGAGCGAGAAATTTATTAATAACTTATAACAACTGATTGATTTAACATAAACCAATTTTGTGAATTCATGAATTTGTTATTTATATTAATAACTGTTTCAACAAAGTTCAATTTATGCAAAAATTTGAAATAAAAAATGAATTTAACATATACAAATTTTGTGAAATTTCAAATTAATTATTTAAATTAGTAACTTTTTAAAACTACTTTTATTTATTAAAAAATCTTGAAACAAAAAGTTTATTCAACAAAAACAAATTTTGTTAATTTTCCAAATTATTATTAATTCATAACATGAACCAAATCAGGTATTTAACACAAACAAATTTTGTTCATTTTAAATTGAATATTCATATTCATAAGTACAGTGTAAACTCTTTATAACGTAACTCAAGGGACCGATCTTTTTTTATCGTTATAGAGAGTTATTGTTATATGGAGTGAAGAAAGAAAAACAACCAAAATAACTATAATCTTTAATATGTTTTTGATAAAATTAATACATATAGTCAGTTAACTTTGCCTGACGTTTTGACGTGACAACGTCTTATAAATCGATGGAGCCGGCTGCAAGCATGAAAAAACATGACTCATGCGGCGTTATCTCGCTTTGAGGCGTTCCGTTTAAGTGCAAGCGAGACCACGCAACGAGCGACAAAGAGGCACAGTCAGTACTCACGTTGTCACGTTCAACTATCGTCAGTAAACCGAATTTACAGACCACCGTTTTTTTGCTTTGCCAGTACTTCTGGTAATAGGTACGATTCGTAGATGTTTAGTTCGAGACCATGATTTTCAAGCAAACCAAGCACGTGTTCAAGGCAATTAACAATAACAAAAGCGAAACGGCTGTTTACGACCTCAGCAGTTTCGGGACCTCAAAGGTTAAGTCGGCGTCTTTTGTAACTTGGTAAGATAACATAAACAATAACACCGATAATGACGGTTTTCTGTGTCTAAATATAAACACATTTCTTCGTAATAGAGAATGGCTGCTGCGCTATAAGGAGTGTATCAATGTATGGGTAAAACCCATTAGGTAAACCAACCAAATTGTGATCTTTTCTATGTTATAGAGAGTTTATCTTTATAAAGAATGATGTTATAAAGAGTTTAAACTGTATTTGAAAACATTTAAAAATATGAGAAACAATAATTTCTAATTTGTTCAATTTTAGTACAATGGAGCCAGATGTACAAATTCCTTCAACGTCCAGTACACCGATGGAGACTGATGATATCGTGCCACCAACGTCTGCCATAGCTTTCGCTGTGCCACACACACCCCGTAACGGCAAAGCGCGACGACAAAGTATGTATAGAAAACGTAAGGCCGCGGAAAGAACTCCAGCAGAGGCAGCAGCTTTTGCAAAAGCAGCCGCCGAAAGACAACGTAGATGCAAGCAACGTAGACTCGCCAAGTCAGCTCTTGACACCGGCACGCTAGAGTCAGCCACAGTGTCTGCTCCTGTGGTAGTGGAAAGAACAGTCACTGCCCAGACCAGCGCTCAGCGACAACGTGCTTACAGACAGCGTAGAGCTGCTCAAATTGTTTCACAAATAAGTACTCCACCGACTCACACAGCAGTGCAACCGGAACAATCAACCTGGAATATCAAATGGTCGTCGTCAATAAAGAGGTTTAAAACTACATTTCTGGACAACGAATTTGGCCACGCTTGCTCTGTTTGCGACCGATTGTGGTTCAAGAATGACCTTAAAATCATCACTGCTGCACAACTACAGGTCATATCGGATTGGTTCGTTAAGGAAAATAGGCAACTACGCGAGGAGGATTATACGCATATTTGCAACACCTGTAGACTTTCGCTGAACAAACATAAGCTTCCTACCCTTGCAAAAGTGAATGGCTTCTCATATCCAGAAATACCTCCTGGCTTACCGCCACTGGATCCAATTAGTGAACGATTAATCTCACCACGTCTGCCATTCATGCAAGTGCGTCGTCTGCGGCATGACTTCTCTTATGGAATTATTGGTCAAGTGATCAACGTTCCAGTCAACGTAGAAGACATGGTAAAATGCTTGCCCCGGCATTTAGATGAGGACGACGTCATTAATGTCAACATCAAACGGAATCTCGCACACAAAACAAATTACATCAGCGGCTACATGTCCAAAAGGACAATCAAAGAATGGTTGGATGTACTTCAAAATTCAAGTCTATATCGCTTGTACGATATCAAAGTAGATTTGTCAAGGCTGCAAACTGTCGTGCCACCAGAGGAAGATTTGCAGGATGACTCGGCTCATCGAATCGAAACAATCGCCGCCGAGTGTACTCCGGAGTCAGAAATTCTTGCTTCCAGGCAGCATACACTACTGTGGAACGAAGAGGATTGCCTCGACATCGCACTAGGACATCGGGCCATGCCTCTGAACATCATTTACGACCGTCATGCTGAAGAACTATCATTTCCTGCAATATACTACGGCCAGCCTCGTCGCTTCCACATGGGAGTTTCAGCGACACCTTACATGATGGCAACCAGTGAATTACGACGAAGTGACAGACGCGGAGCCACGCCTCAAAAAGTCTTGTACGTTGCTATGAAGATTCTACGTCTCCGCATGGTAGATGGCATTTACAGCACATTTCGGAATGTGTCAACCACGGAAAACGTAACTCGACGCATGTCGGAGGACCTGGAATTTCTTAAAGAATTTGTCGTTCAAGATCTTGCCTTCATGAAGTCAGTACCCAATTCCGTCCAGTATTGGGCCTCTCGCAAACGAGACCTGTTTGCGATGCTCCGTCAACTAGGTAAACCGACCATATTTCTCACTTTAAGTGCAAACGAAGTACGCTGGTTGATATTACTGAACTTACTCCTCAAATTGAGTAACAAGTATCCTGGAAAAGTTGCTGAAGATCTAAACACGTCAGAGCGGTGCAGCTTAGTGAGCGACGATCCAGTTACGTGCTGCATATATTTCCACAAACTCGTCGGTACAATGATGAATATGCTGAAGGCAAAACAATCATATAATCCATTTGGCCAGTACTTTGTTAAAGATTATTTCTTTTGCATTGAGTTCCAGCATCGAGGAAGCCCCCACGCACACATTTTGGTGTGGTTGAATAATGATCCACACGAGGCCGTGTCAGAAAATATGCCAATGACCATCGAGCTCGTGGAGAAGCTGAGTTCTGTCGCTAAAGAAGATATGCCCAACGAGACCATCTACGCCAATCAAATTCACAAGCACACTTTCACCTGCACGAAGCGAGGTGAGACGACTTGCAGATTTGGGATCCCGTACTGGCCAATGCCTGCTACTCGAGTCTTGGTTCCAATGCCTCAGACTGATGGACGCCGGTCAACATTCCAAAAAAAATCCAAGGAGCTACGAACGTGTCTCAGCGAACGTACATACCCTAGCATGGATGACTTTCTGAGGGAACATGGTCTGACATTTGATGCATATCTTGATATAGTACGTTCAACCCTTCGCAGGCCAACTTTGTTGTTTAAACGTAACTTCGATCAACTTATGACAAACACGTTCAACCCTTACCTTGCTGGTCAAATTAATTCCAACATCGATATTCAGTTTATCTTAGATGAATACAGCTGCGCACAGTACGTCGTGGAATACGTGAACAAATCAGCTCGTGGAATGGGTAACTTGAATCGAGAGTTGACTAAAATGATGGAAGAACATCCTGACCGCGATTACACTGGTCAATTAAAAGCATTGAGTGTCAAACTTCTCAATGCAGTTGAAATGTCGGCGCAAGAAGCAGCATGGTATTTGTTACGACAGCCGATGAGCGAAGCAAGCCGTCAAATTGTGTACATACCAACAGTGTGGCCCTCAGAGAGACAACGTTGCCGCAAACGTCGGAAACAATTGGATCGCGAAGGAATCGCAGAGGACAGCACAGACGTGTGGACCAAAAACATCATTCAGCGGTATGAAGAAAGACCTCCATCTTTGCAAGATGTATATTTGGCCGAGTTTGCGTCGTGGTATGCTAACTCTCGTGATTTCATTGACAATGAAGACGACTTGAACGTGCATGAAGATGACGATCCTGAACCGCCGACCGGAAAAAGAACGACATCGAGAGGATATTGCAAACGTCTGATCGGTCGAATCATACGATACAGATGCTACGACATAGATGAAACTGTCAATTATCAACGTGAGATGGTACTGCTGTTCTTGCCCTTTCGCAACGAAGTCGCTGACATTATTGATTGTAATAAATTTATACAATTATTCAATGACAACAAGGAAACTATCATGGAACGCAGAAAACTTTATGAGAACAATATTGACATCGACAAAGTGATGCAAGAGCTAGAAGCAATGATGATTTTGCAAAATTCAGACACCACAGAACCAACGGAAACAGAGTCAGAGAACAGAAGAGTGTTTGTAGAACAGCTGTTAGGAGGAAAGGGATGATAATGAAATCGTGCCGCAAAACGGATTGTCAGTTGTAAAAAAACGGAGCAACGTGATGCCAAAACAACAATATTATGAGCTGCTACGAACTACAAATGCTGAACAACGTGAGGTGGTTCTTGAGGCTATACATCGTTTACATGGCTGCGGAGATGAGCTCCAACGAGTATCAACGGATTGCATATCATCACGGAGAAGGACTCTCCTTTGATTTTCAAACATGGGCGCGAAGGAAACGACTCACAAACTACACGAGATATTCGCACTGAATATATTCGACTCCAAGGACACACTTTGCAAACCACCACTAAAAAGGCAGTCACATTCTGTGACGATGCTACCAGTGCTGGACAAACCTTCGTGACGAACATCAATTGTCAAAGTTTGAGTGCTCATGCCACAGACATTGAAACAGATACAGTGATTCATAGATCTGACTATTTAGTACTGACCTGACTTGTGAACCACATCCAATCAAGAATTATGAGTGCATATCAAGGAAGAATAATCGAACAAACTCAGACACCAACGCAGCAGGTGGAGTAGCCATCTATCGTAGGTTATCATCAATATCAACAGGAAAAGTGATCGATGTTGCGGTCACAGACACTGCTCGAGTTATCAAAACCTGCGGTTACTTGTGCTTGGCTGAAGTTTCTTGCTTTACCGCTGATACTAGTGATACTACCTTCAAATTTGTGCTCGGTGCTGTTTATATTCATCCAGGATCAAGTGTACAGGACATCGGAATGTTGCTACACCAGGCACTTCTTCCATACGTGCATAACAGCCAGTACGTGCCACCACTGCAAGTTGATCCTAATATGCCGATTCTTCTATGCGGTGACTTCAACCAAAATGTGAAGTCTGATGACAAGTTTCTCAAATTCATTAAAGATACGTTTAATCTTGATTGCGTATCAGATATGTCTAAGTTACGTTAAAAGGAACAACCATTGACTTGACATTTTCTAGGCACATTACAGCAGAAACACTTCCTTTCATTTCATATTTCTCCTATCATCGCCCTATCCTCAACAAAATCACTCATATAGGAACAAGTTGTAGTAAAGGCTGTTTCATTGTATATTGCAAGTTATTGTATGTATATTTGTATATAAATACGTATGTATGTGTAAAGGTAAAAATAAAATTTTGTTAATACGAAATTCAGTGCGAGATTCTTTGTATAAATTAATGTTTTACATATAATTCTTTGTATAAATAAATGTTTTAAATTGTTACTATTATTTCATCCTTCTTCCTACTATACGAATGAATATTCACATTAAAATTATTTTACCACTCAAAGTCGTTGTCACGTAAAACTTTCGCCCGTATACCGACTTTACAGGCAACCAATTTTTGAGTTTGAGTATATCATTCTTATGATCTGTTTTATAATCTATTGAAAAAGTAATAATTTCAGGATAACCCAGTCAGAAGAAGAACCTTCCATTCCTTCCTTTCATCGCAGCAACGATTCAACGTAGGAATGATAAGACATGATTGCCGTTTTGAGGTTTGTTACTCTTTTCACTATTTTTAAAGCGTATACAAATTTATTGATTTTGGTACTGAGATTATCTACGTGACCTTTCCAGTTTATATTTTTATCTATTATAACGCCTAAGAACCGAGTATGTGTAACTTCTTTGATAGTAGGAATGTTGAGATAGATGTTATTTTTGTAATTGTTAGTTGGTGGTTAAATAAACAAATAAGATTAACTGATGGTGTTCAAACAGAACTATTTTCTAGAAAAGACTTCTCGTCTGATGCAGCTTGAGATCGATTTTTCCGAATTATTAAAGCAATAAGGCATAATCAAGCTATTACTCAACAGAAAAGAATGAGAAATCGTATAAAATGGTTAAGAGGTTCTAAGTGGACAGAAATTTAATACTGTAAGTATTTATTTAGTATTAACTATTTATTCGTAATTTTATCTTAATCATAGATAAATAATATCTAAAAATCTTGTCAAATATAAGTACAGGCGACAGCCCATCGAGCTACCTCAATCTGTCAAATGTCTTAAATAGATTTTCAATCTTATCACAATAGAGGAAAGTTGATGTTTTGATTGGTAAAATTTGACAGATTATGTAGGTTGTCCTGCTAGTGACTGTACAATAACTTGTGTCAACTATTATTTTCCGTGCAATATCTAGATCCGATAAGTAAGGTATATAAAGTTACCGTCGGTATGTAAGGTATCAAAATAAACATTACGTTTTTGTTTGAAAAATTCTTTCACTGTTTTGGAAGCAACATGATCCCCGAGCAACATAGGCTATATTTTATCCCGGTACGGGCAGTAGTTCCCGCGGGTAGCGAGTGAAACCGCGGGAAAACGGCTGGTAAAGTATAAATAAATGAGTTCTGGCGTTATGGGGGAGGCAAGATGCGAAGCTGTAAATTGGGGAATTTGCAATAAATTCATTGATACTAATAACAATCACGACCCACAATAAAAAAACGATACGTACTAATATTTTATTATAAAGTCTTAAATATCTGTTAAAGGCAGTTCATCCGTAACTTTCAGGAAACGATCTTTGATGTAAATCACTAAACGTTCGCTTTTGTGACTTTGGGTGGTTAGATGCTTCTACTAGCTTTTGGAACACATCGAATTTAGTAGGCGTAGGAACTTGCTGGAGCGTCCTAGGGGTCGTAGCTCTTCTATTAGGCATATAGGAATAAGTATTTGATCCGTAGTCGTTATAATCATCAATCATTTTCGTTTCTTCGAACTGGGGAGCACTGACGGCGAGTCCTCTCGGTCTTGAAATAGGATACATTTCTTCGGGACTGTAGTGGTTTCTGCTTGGCCAGTGACCTGCTAGTCGGTCTAGAAGAGGCGATCTGGATTGCATAGAGAGTAAGGTGGGTGTGTAAACTATGCCGCTTCTAGTTAAAACTGGCCGGTAGCGCGGTACTACTACTTCTGTGAATGTTCTTATAGGACCGGAATCTGAAAGAGGGAAATAATTTGGAGTATCTATTATGTATTTTAATAATTTCCAATTAGTAAGTATGTGAATAATAATATTACTGGCCATGTTTACTAACGATCAGTACTAATAAACATACTAATTACTAACTAAAAACGGAAACATTTTGTATGGCTCCGAAACTGCTCAACCAATTTCAAAAGTTTTCACTGTTCGGGCTACAGCAAATATTTGCGGGGATAGCCGCAAATATTTTATCCGGGTGCGGGAAGAAGTTCACTAAATAAATTCACATAAACATTACCTAATAATCCACGCTCTTCACGTGGCTCCATATACCTCGGAGCCGTTGGTCTTGTATATTTTGGCTTTTTTTCTTGAGCTCTACTATCCATTCGGCTTTTCAACTCAATATCTATGTGCGTGTCTATATATTCATCACTACTATCTTCGGAACCTGATTCATCACCTGGTTCAGTTGCATATTTCTTTACTTCATCATCATGTTCAGCACTTCTCCAATCCTTTGCATCTTTTTCAACTGCCGAAACACTTATCCTTTTTGCTTCGATTTCGACTGCTTTTGAAGTTGAAGCTGGTTCTACAATAACTTCTATTTGTTCTTGGTTCTTGCTCAAGTCCTCATTAACTTCAATCGTCCGCGCAGTTATTGCTAATTCTTCTTCATCGCCTTGACTTTCTAATTGGGGATCAGAATCGTTTTTTAAGTCTTCAGAGTTAGCTGAAGTTACAGCAGGAGCTATATTTGTATCAGCATTTCTCGGGGCTACAGTAAAGTTCTCTTCTTGTGAACTATCCACACTGACTGACTGAGTTCCGTCTTCATCTACACTATCATTAATTGTAGCTGTAGTTGTTATATCAATAGGGTCTCTGTTAACGTTTACCACTTGAATAGAGTCAGATTCTTCTTCTTCGTCATCTATTTGGATCTGGTCTGCAGCTTTAGTGGTTTCAGTGATTTCATCTTCATTTGTTTCAGTAGTTGCCTATCAATTGAATAAAAGTTAGAAAACTTCTTTTGTTCATGTAAATGAAAGGGGAGGTCATTTGTGGTTGTTGTCAGAGCTGATTATACATCCATTGCTGGACAAAAGCCTCCCCCAAGATGTTGGGATTTGCCAATACTCACAGTCAAAGAGTAGGTAAAATAATACTATGGAAACTCACAGTGCTGGGCAAGCATGTTGGTGAGCGTCGTGTGAGATATTTTTGGCTTCGATAATACTGTTTAATACCAGTTTATTATCAAAATAGTTTTTTCGTAATAAATCTCTTCAACAAAGTAATAAAGTGGGATCACGGATTTTTTCAAAGTATTCACCTGAACTAATTTATTATTGTTTGTTCTAAGTAAGGTTTCGAAACTACTGAACTGATTATATTTTAATTTCTATATTAGGAAGCTACACTATGACCTGTGTACCTGAAAGAGCTTTAAATATTAGCCAAATTACCTTTCCATTGTATATTGAACCAAATAACAATAAAATAAGCAAAACTACTCTTATTTTTGTCATCATAACATATCTACGTACTAACTAGTCGAACACTACTTTTTGAACTAAATTTACTTAAAGTGAATGCATCAATTTTTCACGATACGATGTATGAAATCAATTTGGTAAGTATACGGGTTTTACGACAGCCGATCAATCTCAATTCTTCTTTGTTAACTTGATTAATTTTTACGCCTATTTATGTACCTAGGTTTATGTGAATATTGAAAACAATACGCAAATAAATATATTAGAGTATTTTCAGACGGGCTGCTTTGTGAGTTTCTTAAACCCACACAGCACTCGAACCTGAGGCCTTAGCTCGGGTCGCGGTCCTGCTTGTGATCTCTCTCCGGTGGTGTCGAATTGCCGTCCCATCGGGCTATGAGAGTGAAGGAATAGGGAGTGCACCTGTGTCCAAGCAAATGATTGTGCACTATAATATGTCCCGCGCAGTTGGCTGATCTCCTTATATGAGAACAGCTGGCGTTGCCGGAATCGGCCTTGCACGCCTTTATATTGGAGTATGTATAGAATGATTTCTTTTCCTATTGACTGAGTTGCAGGATTAATCAGAACCTTTGTGCCATTGTGTCAGAGTTTTCTCCAATCCGCCTGAGTAGTATTCAGGGACATCGCTTCCCCGTGCTCTTCCAAGCAAGGATGTGTAAGGGTACGTCTACACGGTGCATGTAGCTAGAGCAAGTTAACATGCGCAAGTAACAAGAGCACGCGGGTGGGTATTTTGCTTTGGTACATGCGCGAGTCGCTGGACCCGCACGTTTTTAAAATGCATGCGCATGTGCCTCAACATGCGCGAGCTACTTGCACCGTGTAGATGCACCCTAACATCAAATCACCAACTTTCATACAAAAAGCTGCTTTTTCGATCGTGAGTTTCCTACTGTTGGTTTCACTGGGTCAAAAAACGGATGTCTTACCTCCTCCTGTTTTGGAAGTTAGTTGAAATATAATGAGACCCTTTTTATAAAATGAAAAACAGTTTTCTAAAAAAAAATTAGGTGTATTTACAAATAATAGGTAATTGTTTAATGTAGGTAAAACAATATCCTCAAAAAAAATTTATTACATTTACAAGTCTATTTCATTGTAGGTAGTTTGAGAATAATATATCCTAAGGAAGGGTAATACGTCAAAAAAGGTACGGTAGGCGGGGCTTATTCTAGGTGCCCTTCGGTAACCATGGCAACTGTCAGTTAGCTGTCACTAGCTGTCATTTTAACCGCACATGCCGCGACTATAATGAAAACAATTGATATCTAAGCGCGTCTGCACGTGCTGCTGCCGCTTCGATCCAAAACGGTTTCATTTAAATACATACATATAGTTACCGGCACGGATATTGAGCTCTCGGCGGAAGAGTGGGGATCGCTTTGCGCACTATACACATAAGGCAATAAACCAATAAATCGCTTCTGCGCAGGTGAAGGTCAGGGCTCAATATCCCTGCCGATTACCAGAAGTGCAGCTGTGCCCGATTGAGTGCAGTGGCGGCATGTGCGGTCGGCAGTTGGCATTCAAAACGTACTTTTATTATATTTTCGCGATAATTGTATTGCCCTACGTACATGACAAATGCTGGAATATCTTTCCAGAAGCGAGTAAATAGTCATTTAAAAAACGTACATGCAACTTTGCAAAGCTTTATGCAACATGCGCATTCATCCCAAAATTAATTAAATGCTTATTTATTGTAGTTTACAGTTACATGTCTATAGGATACATTATTCGTAGGTCGTAAACAACAATCCTTTGGCATTTGAGTAAGTGCCCGCTACAAAGAGCATAAATCCCGCTATAAGAATTACCACATTCTTCCATAATCGCCATTGAAGCGTTCCTAAGCCAGGGTTCTCCCATACCACGAGTAGATCGATCAAGGCCGGGAATATGAAGCCCATGTTGGATAAACAAAAGGCTCCGAGCTGGAAAAAAACAAGACATGTAATCCTCCGAGCCTTTTTCCGAATCATGTTGGGGTCGGCTTCCAGCCTAACCGGATTCAGCTGAGTACCAGTGCTTTACAAGAAGCGAGTGCCTATCTGACATCCTCAACCCAGTTACCCGGGCAACCTTCTTCTGACTACCCGTAACGACTACCAAGGATGTTCAATGACAGCCGGGACCTACAGTTTAACGTGCCATCCGAAACACAGTCATTGGTGTCTACTTACTTAGAAAGTATGTACATACAAACTTAGGGTGATTCTACACGGTGCATGTAGAGTAAGTACCTAACATGCGCACGTGACAAGAGCACGCGGGTGGGTATATTGCTGGACCCGCACGTTTTAAAAATGCATGTAACCTGCGCATGTGCCTCAACATGCGCAAGCTACTTGCACCGTGTAGATGCACCCTTACTTACTAGCTTCTGCCAGCGGTTTCACCCGCTTCCTGAAGGAACTAATTCCCTAAGGGACGATTTCTGAATCGCCAGATAACTTTTGTCTGAGGAATAAATATGGCGGTTTAACGACTAGTCCAATTTCACCGATTTGAACAAGTATTTCAAGTAGTTAATAATGTCTATTAAGTACCTAATTCTCGGACCAATAATTAGAAATAACACGTTAAAACGAATAGACACGGTTCAAGTAACTACTTAGGGTCCATTCAGACAGACCGGCTCGGAGAGGAGAGCATATTCTTAACACGTTGAAAATTGAGTACTTCGTATTTGAAGTAAGGTTTATTTTTGCACGCGCACTGCTTTTGTCATGCTCGAAATGCCAATGCTCGAAGGCGCTCGGTGTGAAATAATAAGAGGAGCTGACCGGCTCCGATCGTGTACTTTTCTCGGTCTTGCTGACGTTTGGCTCCAATTGCATCTCACGCAGCCGATCGGAGCCGATGGTCTCCAAGCCGGTCTATCTGAACGGACCCCTAATGTGTAATACAGTTCGCGGCTCAAAAATAAAATAAAAAACAACAGAAAAAATCTTACCAGCCCCATCAAATTTCCTATATTAGGAAATATAACCGATATAATAGTGATAATGATGATGAAGACAGCTCGGTACACTCTCTCCCAAATCCAGTGCTTTGAGGAATCGTGTCTCTTCGCTAGATAATACCACACTAGGTTGAAAGGAGCCCAGTAGTTCAGAGCGAACGTCACGAATATCATTAGGGCGATTAAAACCTTCAGGATTGTGGGAAAGCTGAAAAAAAGGAGAAAATCTTAAATATGAATCAGAGTACCAAAAAAAAAGGTGAAGGAAAACATCATGAGGAAACCTGGACTATAAAGTCTGAAATCACCAACACGCATTGAGCAAGCGATAACAAATATATCTTAACGTAAAACTTGTAAAAATACAATGTCTAAGGGGGTCTGAATAAGAGCTAAAGTTTGTAAGGAAACAAGAGTCCCTAACCGCCGTTCTGTTAACTGAACCATTCTCTATTCGATGTTATTATTATGTAACGATATAGCATACAAATAGCTATACTTTTGCCCAAAAAACCGTTTACACAGTTTGACTAAGGGGTCTTGTAAGAGTTTCTATACCTATAAGTTTTATATTTCTATTGACGACATGTTTTACGCTGGCGATTCGACCATATAATTCAGGAAAGTAGACCAAACTTACATTTCCGACGGAAAATTTAATGTCACTGGTGATATACACTTTTCTCCGAAGCCCCAGTAACCAAAGAATCCCACGAGAAGCACGAATGTCACTACCACCGACATCCCTGTGGAAAATAATAATATGTAATCATAATGATGATGTCCTCCAAGCCGATAATCGGCTACGGCGGCTGTTCTCATATAAGGAGATCAGCCAACTTCACAGGACATAGAGCACAAGCATTTGCGCAGACACAAGTGCCCTCACTATTCCTTCACTCTCATAGCGCGATGGGACGGTAATCGGACACCACCGGAGAGAGACCTACATTTACAGCTCTGGAAAATGATATAATAGGACCAGGGTGCCAGCCATTTTTACGTGCATTCATTACATTCGTATCGGCTCAAGTAGTTTTCCCATTTCTAGTCCATTACAATAGCCAAAGTAGTTTTCTTCCATACAAAACAAATAAATACCATAGAATACGAACTTACCTGCACACAGTACCACTATGAATCGTTTGGGTTCCTTCATATTGTTTTCTATTGGCAAAGCGACGCCTACTCCTTCCATACTGAATACCACGACGCCGGAAAATTCAAAAAATCCCATCGCATTTTTCCACCCTGGCACCTCGTCGATCGGTGGAGCGATTTTCAAACTGTATGCTATTGTGGCTATTACACACGCCACTGAAAAAAAGAAGAAAAAAAGAAAATTTAAATATGTTCATACCGTTACTTTTATAAAATTTTATTCCCGAATTTTTCATAATAGGTGTCATGAGTAAAGTTCGTTTAGCATGTTTAGCACAAAACAAGCGAAAAAAGAACAAAATTAGCTGTTTCATACAAAATAGAATTATATCGGGCAATAATGTATGGAACGGCAATTTTTTTTTCACTTTGTTGATCTAACATGCTAAATGGGGTTTACTAATGAATGATATCTATTGCGAGGTCTTCGGGATAAAACGATAAAAAAATAACGGTGCAGATATAGAAAAAATCGACATGCTTACCAATAAAAAAATCTGCAACCAAACTGAAGGGTGCCAAATACTTGAGTGTGGTGATCATACAGAGCAATAATATGGGAACCAATAATGCTATGATGAACAGTCTCAAGTATGATATACTTGTTGAATCTTGTCCAGACAATGTCAACTGTTGTATTGTTTTCGCGATTATGATCTGGTAGACACAGCACGCTCCAAATAAGTCTATGCATATTATTACGTCTACTGCATACCTGGAATATAAAAAACGGTAGGTACAATTTATATAATATTGTTGTTGGCTGGTGGATAATACTGCCTAAGGCCTGCTAAGGCCGATTTCCACCACGGCAGCTGTTTTCATATAAGGAGATCAGCCAGCTGCGCAGAATATATTATAGTGCACAAGCATTTGCGCAGACACAGGTGCACTCACTTTTCCTTCACTCTCATAGCCCGATAGGACGGCAATCCGACACGATCAGAGAGAGATCAGGCGCAGGACCGACATTAACGTACGATGCACGGGTGTATCAATCACCTGCACGGGTGTAGGTGTATAACATCTAGACTATCTATAGCAATAAGATCTTAAAGTATTGCATTCTTACTAACCTGAACATTTTACTATATTTCCTCAGTTTAGGAAACGGGCCTATTGCTAACGCAGCCTCCGCAACGTCAGGGTAAGACAGGGTCGCTAAGTGTAGCCTCCCATACAATTTATGTGCCGAGGAAACTAGGATCTGAAACACAAATATTCGCGATATTTTACAAGATATACTCTCGGATAGATATGTCCTCGGAAGTTAGTAACAAGTCGCCATTAAGTTTGACGAGAACTCAGAGCTCTCATCAAGTAATTTTGCCGCTCTGAAGTTTGTCATTGAGCAACAGTCAAAATGTATTAATAATTAAACGTAGCCCAGGCTTGAAAGCCGGACTGTTTTTCAGCTAGTTGAGGTGACAAGGCAAACATTTTATTAGTCACTAGCTTCTGCCAGCGGTTTCACCCGTATCCCGTGGGAACTACTTCCCGTACCGGGATAAAAAGTAGCCTATAGCCTTCCTCGATAAATGGGCTATCTAACACTGAAAGAAATTTTCAAATCGGACCAGTAGTTCCTGAGATTAGCGCGTTCAAACAAACAAACAAACAAACTCTTCAGCTTTATAATATTAGTATAGATTTCTTATAGTTAATGCAGCATGTGTACGCACTCAGATATCGATGCCACATCGATATCACATGCTGCTGTTTATCGATGTGGCAGTTGCAATTGGCAGAGAGCATTCAAAACGTACATTTTGATAGAAAATCATGAAATGACGCCTCCTGCTGTGGGTTAGCAGCCCGAGGAACTATCAGACATCATGTTCCTTCTTAAGCCCGTGTCAGACTCTTACTGACTAAAACCCATCATGTGCCTTCTTAAGCCCTTTATGTAGGTACCAGGGCCGCTTTATCCTCATTTGTCTTTGCGATTCTACATGATCTTCGCATGCTTTTACTGTATGTATCAATACATACAAACTGTAATACTATATTATTTTTAAAAAGAGTAACCATGGAGTTTCTTGCCCGTTCTTCTCCATAGGAAGCTACTTTTGGAATGGGCAACTAGAATCAAACTTAGTTATAATTTTGACGTTCATAAGTGCTTGTAAAGGCCTAAATGAAATAAATGATTTGACTTTGACTTTGACTTTGACTTTGCGCATCATGTAGGCAACTCTTTCGAACAATTCCGCAGCTCCGGCAGGATACAAAAAGGTATGTCCGGGGCATGATACCTGCATAGTATAGGAACATAGTTAAAACTACTTACGTGAACACAATAAGAGATATAGAAACCAAACATGATGGTCATGAAAAAAGATGTCCAAAGTCCACATTTCATATACGCTTCATGAATGCCCAAAATACCGCCGCCGAGGCAGCCTTTTATCAGGTGACCAGTTGACTCCAAGACGCTGAAAATAAGTTGAAATAATCGTTTGAAATCAAGTCTTCAAGACCTTAATCCTGGTAATCTTGAGTATATCGAAATCAACTCAAGAGTAACATTCTCATTTAGAGCAATTAGAGATTATAAATAAACGATTAATAAGGTGGGGAGATAAAATGTTAGGATCGACGAGTCAACGCATTAGACACCAATGGCTGATAAAAAGGTGAAGGAAAACATCTTGAGGAAACCTGGAATATATTCTGAAATCACCAACCCGCATTGAGCAAACGTGGTGATTAATGCTCAATCCTTCTCCGTGTGAGAGGAGGTCGCAGCCCAGCAGTGGGACGATAAAAGGCTGTAACAGTAACGAGTCAACATCTTCCGAAGATGGAAGGGCGACACACGTGTCGAGAGAGCAGTAGATTTATTGGCCCGCGAAATTAACGCTTAAATTTCACTGACATTTTGACTCCTTAACTAGCTAGGTACAAAGTAAAGTAAATCCCTACTTCCCTGCTAATATTATAAATGCGAAAGTAACTCTGTCTGTCTGTGACGTTTTCACCTCTAAACCACTGAACTAATTTCAATAAAATTTGGTACAGAGATAGAGTTGACCTTGAGAAAGAACATAGGATAGTTTTTATCCCTGACTTTGAAGAATTCTCTTGGAAACGCGATATAACCGAACACTACGCGTGCGAAGCCGCGGGCCGAAGCTAGTGTGCTATAAAATAAACCAAAAGGCCTTTCAAGATTTGTCCTAAATTCTGACTAATGATAATAATGAAATGGCAAAAGTAAATAATAGTACTTATTATTTGTATGTCTCTACCAGACCTCGGGACTATAGAGTCCCAGATTTTTGGGAGGCGAACGTGGGGCCGAAGCCAACACGCTGAAGCCCTTTCGAGACAACTTTAATGAAATGGTGACACAAAACCGACGATTATCCCTGTAAACATATGTAGTAGGTACTTATTATTATTAGTTGTTTAACTTCAGAACTGAAGTATATAGTAATAAGTGTAAAGTGCACTGTACTGTCTTGTAAGTTAGAGTATCGAATTCCCACTGAAGGTTGAATCATTTAAGGATGAATTGCGTATAGATGCAAGAAACAAATTGATGGTAATACGACACGTTCAATAATGAGCTGAAATGGTGTGACTTACAAACATTGAAGAACTATTTAATATGGGCCTTAGTGTTGACATAAAAATATCTGCGTTTTGCGGGAACTGGATACTTATTAAAATACTAATCTTCTATCATTCAACAGATTGCCGTAAACCAGGTTAAGGCGATTAATACACGGCGCCGCGCACCGCCGCGGTAGGCGGTGAAGCGGATGTCATATCGCATTAAATCACACACATACACCGCCTGACCGCGCGTTCTAGCGGTGCTCTTTTGTTCGAGTGCCACCGCCCTCTGCGGCGGCGCGCGGTGCCGTGTGTTAATCGCCTAAGATTGTCGGTGGGCGATCTAAACCATAGGTACAGTTCAAGCTGCATCAGACCGCTTTAATTAGACCATCATTTGCCTACCGTTTTTCTTATTTATTACAATGGTGAAAGATTTTTTTAATCAGTTCAGAGTGTTTGAGTTTACAAAAATACAAACAAAAATTTCCTCTTTATAACATTTGAATAGATATAGAGGAAGCTGTAGTATTTTTGCAGGTACTTACTTCGTAGGTTTAGCATTATTCCTTGCGGCGACATAGTTATACTCCCCTTCTGCACTTCGATCTACAAATCTTCGTTCCGGTGTTGTATGATGCCGCACATGTGTCGAATGTGTAGTGTGTCCCGGGCGACCCTGCAAGCATTATATGGTCAAATAAAATCGATAGGAAACAGACAGGAACTCACAACATAACAAAACTATTTTACCATAAGTGGTTATTTGTATTTTGTTCAATAATTCACGAAAATGTTCACAGTTAAGCCGTCTTTAGAAGCAGTCTTACACACCTTGAAGAAAAATAGGAATAGAAGGATCACAATGTATGTATGTATTTATGGAGGTATCTTACAAATAAACTACTAAATCATCTGCCTATATTATCTACATTAGGTATTATTCTAACCGAGTCTCAGAGTGACTGTATTTCCCCTCAACCCAGCTACCTGGACAACACTGGTGGTGAGGCTTCAAGACTTCTGACTGCCCCTTACATTGCCAAAATTGTGCGGATGATGAAGAGTCTTTAATACTGTTGAGCAAAAGTCCGATGCCCAGCAGTGGGTCGAAAAAGGCTGATGATTCAACACTATAGGCAACTATGGGCCTCATCGTCTACCTACCGAGAACAGTCTCGTTAAACGGCTGGATCGAACGCTTGATACAGAATGCATGCAACCACTCGACACGGCATGCATATTTAGGTTTCCCTCTATGGAGCCCTGACACGGTAGCTTCGACCATGTTCCCAATGCCAAAGACACACAATTTAATATTTAAATCAATAAAAGAGAATGTTAGGTACAAGTTTATTACAAGTGTACCTCGGTGAAAAAGTTTCCTATGGCAAAGAGCACAAATTTAATTTCTTTTGTAATTGGTTTCACGAGTCAAAAATGTACCTGCTAGGTTTTACAATCCATTGTCTGAAATCTTATTCCGTTTATTTACAAAGGATATACATATAGGTAGACTGCCGTATGCCATAAATACATATGTAAAAAACTGATGGCTGTCCTGTCCATGTCACTACTGATAGTCTTATTAGGTGTTGCTAGATTAATTTCTATTTAAGATTCAAGAAGATTTAAATAAAAAGTTCTTTTCACATCCAAAGTTCAAATCAGTCTTGAAACATCTGTTGCTTTTTGCACATTACCCATGCGTCGAACCATATGAGAATACAGTAATATGGTATTGTCAAACTGGTCTGATCAAGGAGCCGGAAGATATGAACTGGAACTTCATGATGAAACATCGCATCATAGCTGTATTTGAAGTTTTTAGAAAAGTCTTGTTGATGAACTTTGACCACCATTTGATCTAATGATGTTTTTTTATTTTTTAAATGCATTTATAAACCTGGATAATTGGGTTGAGGAGGTCAGATAGGCAGTCGCTCCTTGTAAGACACTGGTACTCAGCTGCATCCGGTTATACTGGATAACGACCCCAACATAGTTGGGAAAAAGGCTCGACAAAATGATGATTATAAACAGCGGATTTTTCCGTGATTTTGAACAACTTAATAATTTATTATTTACTCATTGTAAAAGACAAATATAAGCCTAAATTGTGCATTTACCTAAGAATAAATAGTTTGTGAAAAAAATTAACTTACCTCGTTTGGTTTCAGTTCCATATTTCAGGCACAATATTATTGAAACACAGCACACAACCGTTCCATTTAGGAGTTTGATCTGTCATCCATTAAATATTGTTCGAGATGAGTTTGTTACGCGGCCTTGTCTTACACTTCAGTGCAAAAAAACCTACCACTTATTTTCTGGTTTATTTAGATATTAGTTTATTATTAAATGGTTTATGTACACAGAACACGGGCGAGAAGAAGAATTATAACCAATACTTTCTCTTAAAAAGAATATTTGTCACTTAAGCTATGCGAAAAATAGATGATTTTTATAAAAGAAAACGAGCACACGCAGGCACTTAGAAAAATAATTAAATACCTATGTATATTTTTTAATCGATTTTTTATATCAAATAAATATATTTTTAAAATTATTTAAATTCCTCAATTAACGTGTGCATGAAAGTAAGGTAAACTATTAATTGAGAGTCACGTGTTTCCTTTCCTTATCACACTGTATTTCACGGAGTTTTTCGTAATTAAAGCAAAATATTATGATGTGTCTGAATCACTGTTCTGATATAACCATGCTTAGCTTCTTTTTCGTTATGCAAATCAGTTATTTCCCAAACAATAGGTATGGTTTCTTAAAAGTTTCCATCTTTTCAACTCAATTTTAGAAATAAAAAGGTTATGCCTAGTACTCTGATTGGAAATAGTTAAGTTACCATTATAACTTATGACCAAGTTCACCTACAGCCAGTATGAATTTTCACGTCCAAGTTTCAACGTTAAAAATTGTTAACCGACTTCCCAAAAAGGAGGGGATTCTCAATTCGTCGGGACCTTTACTACACTTTCATATTTATTTCTGCAACCAAGTGTATCTCATTTATGAGCGGTAACATTTCAACTTCTAGCACTTAAGTTGTGGCCTGTCAATTACAGAAATGTCGACAAGTTGTTCAGAAGTAATAAATATTCAAATGTAAGTAGAATACTGTTTTTGAACTGGATTCAGATTGTCGTTTCTTTATTTTTACTTATGCCTCGTTGCTCGTCTACAGTCTCAAAGCATGACTGATGTGTATACAAGTACTCGGATTCGATTCCCGGGTCGGGCCGAAATCGCGTTGTGGCTTTTAGAAACTATTCAAAGCAACCCGTTGTATGGAAGTTGGCGGTGTTCACCGCCGTGCCGGGTAGGGCCTTGATCACAAAGTCGTGCTCAGTTGACGCGAATTGAACACGGGATCGTAGGATTCCGAAGTCAAACAAAAGCGTGTGGATTTCGCAAGACCGGTGTCGCCAGTTGAACACGGAAAGGGAAATACGGCCTTTACGCCAAAATGTCTGCACCGATTCAAATGAAATTTGGCTCACAGATAGTGTAGAACCTAAAATACCACATAGGTGATTTTTATATAGGTGCAAGAAATACTTCATTAGGGACAAGGGTGGAACCGCAGGGAACAAAATATAATAGCTAAATAACTTAGACCGTTACTCTTTTATCTTGCACTGTAGTGTAATAAATAGTTCTTTTTGTGAAATCTATTAAGTAAATTGCATAATTATCTCAAAGTATTATCATTTTATCTTCATTACAGAACATATTTACACTTGCCTTATCTAACCTGTGGTTTGTTTGAATGAGACAAAACCGGTAAAATTTTACGACCAGTCTACTTGACACGAAACCATATTTTTTATCTTAGGTATGCATAGAGAAATACCTAATTACAATTACTATATATTTAAAAATATTTGCAACTGGCTTTTCCTCGCGTTTCCACCCGTGTCCCAAGGGAACTACTTCCCGCATACGGATAAAAAGTAGCCTAGCTCCTCTCTCGGGCATAAGAGGCCAAAGTTGCTTAAATCGTTATTCATTTGTTGATGAAAAGAAAACGCAAGTTTACTTTAAAACTGTTTTAATATTAAATAGTATTTAATAACTATACATTCCTATACACATATTTATAAACAACAAATTAACATCTATTTTCATACTTTTCAGTCTTTTTAATCAATTCCACGTCAGAGGCCGTCAGGCGGATTTGAGAAAACTCTGACACTAGGGCTTGTTAGGTGATTACCTGCAGCTCACTCGATAAGAAAAATATTGTGAGATCAGTAGGTATAATTTCTTTGTCTTCTAAGTATCCATTACTGAATACAATGTAGATAGGCTTAGCATCAATCCCATGGTTATGAGAGTAAAATTTTTGACGTGTTGACATAATCGTACCCTGTAAATAAAAAAAGGATACCTATAGTCCTTATTCCTCTCTGAAATGTTACTATAAGCTGTTTCACCCGCGTCCCGTGGAGACCACTGTCCGTACCGGGATCAAAATAAAGCCTATGTTACTCGGGAAGAGTGTAGATATCCGACAGTGACGGAATTTTTCAAATCGGTTCAGTAGTTTCGAAGCCTTTACAGTACAAACAAACAAACGAAAACTTCCTCACAGTTTCGCCCCCGTCTCCCATTTTCCATAAACGGGTATCTAGAAAATTAGCGTCTGTTCCCAGGCTCTATCTGTGAATCAAATTCCTTTTCAATCGAATGATTACTTCTGGTGTGAAAACGCAACAAACAAACGAGTTCGCATTTATAATTGAAACCCGCTTTCCGTTGTCACGACATAACATGAAAACGGCTTGACCGATTTGGCTGAAAATTAGAGGGGAAGTAACTTAGACCCGGGAGAAGGTTTTAGGATAGTTTTTGTCACCGCCCGGCTACGGGTCGCGGGTAAAACCGCGGGCGAAAGCTAGTAAACAATTGTTACCTGGCTCTGTGACTGTATGCCTCTTCCCAATCAACCATAATTTCTATGGTAGCTGGAAATACAAGTGCCACGAGACCCATGAAGAATTGGCCAAGCTGAAAATTACCAAAAAGAATAACCAGAAGGTATTATATATACATGTACTTTCGAAGTGTATCTTGGACACAAATGACTGAGGAAAACATCTTGTAAAAGTCAGTCTAGGTGGATCCTAGAGAAATCATGTAAACGCTCATTCCTACTCTCTATGAGGAAAGAAAGACACAGGGCCCTGCAGTGGGACGATGAACTACATATTATAAAGTATAGTACTTACAAAAATCATGACAGATATTACATTCGGGAATAGCATAGTAAATGCCATTACTATTAGTCCCATGATCAAACGGTGAACCCTTTCCCATATAGCTTGCTTTCTGAAAATGTATTTAAAATAACTTTAAATTTGCATTTTGCCGTTTTAAGTGAAGGATCCGCAAAATAATGGTGAGAATAATTGATTCAGCGTACCATTCAGATACTAATTAAAACAAAATCGCTTGAATATAACAAATAATATATTAAAATTAATCACGTAAGATACCTTTTATATCTTCTTACAAGGTAGTGCCATATTATTCGGAAGGGTACCCAAAACTGAACAGCGAACGATGTGCTCAGCATCATTATCAATGGAAATTGTAGGATTGTTGTGAATCTGAAATATTATAATTGTTTTAACATACTCTAATAGGTACTCTAAATATTTAACTATCCGTTCATAATCCCAGTTTTTATGGAAACTAAAACTTCATAGATAAACACTAGTAAGTAGGTAACTATTTAGTAATCTGTGCTAAGGTGCAGATTTAATTATGTTTTTAAACAAGCCTTTAATGCTCTGTTCGTTTCTTAGTATTATATTAAAAGAACTAACTATATTATTAAACTCTGCAAAGTTTAGAATCTATGCTCCTAAGCGTTGAGGAGTTCCATCATGAGAAGTCAGCGAGACAACCACTAGTAAGTAATAATAAACGATACATTATGTACTTTGATGACTTACATATTAAGGGGCATATGCACTGTGATAGGACTCTTGCAACTTTCACCCCAAGCCCAGTAGCCGAATACTCCAGTCGTCACCGTCAAAGTTAACACAACTATCGTAGCTGAAACAAATACCAACAAATGAAACCATGAAAATCAACCCATGTGACTTCTACTCCTTATATCTATACGCAAGCTAAGAAAAACAGCCCGGAGTCCGCAAGTTACACCCGTGCTCAGAGAGCACGTTAACCGGTCCTGCACCTGATCTTTCTCCGGTGGTGTCGGATTGTCGTCCCATCGCGCTATGAGAGTGAAGGAATAGTGAGTGCACCTGTGTCTGTGCTAATGCTTGTGCACTAGTCTTGTGTAGCGGGCTGATCTCCTTACATGAGAAGGCTATTATTATTATTCTGTAAAAGAACTAAGCTAAAACTTACCTAATCGAACAGCTTGAGGAAAATACCTCGGTCTTTTCATGTTATTCTCAACAGGTAGAGCCACGCAGATACCTGATGTAGTATACATACATATACCAGCTATTCTGAAGAAACCGTGGATGTTTTTCCATGCATACCGGTCGGTAATATTCGCGTTTAAGGTTATTAGACTATAGTATAGGGTTGTCAGGACACATAAGGCTGGAATAAGGGAAATTATTTTCGCCTTTATTTTTGTAGTAAAGAAAATATAGCTTTAGTAAGTATGAGATCAGTACAATGCATGGTCGATTTAGAGGCCCGGTGAATGGATTAAAAATACTCCTTAGAAGTGTTTTCAGATCGGTATGAGTAATTTTTGAAATTCAGTTTACAGCCTTTTGAAGTCAGTTTAAGGAGGAACACATTGTAAGGAGTATGATATAGAGAAAGATGATGAAACGATGGATAGCTTCTGTAAAACCCGATATGTCTGCAAACAGTTATTTTGGAGCTGAAGTCAGATAGGAACGTATGGAAGAAGTTAAGCTACGCCGACCTCAAATAAAAATTGGGATAAGGGCAGGGATGGAGATGATCAGTCGCTATATAGGTACATACAAAAAAAATATTACATATGTAAAATAACTTACCAACAAATACATCGGCCAACATGGAAAACGGCGCCAAAAACTTCAAACTTCTAATCTGACACAGCGGCAGTAGTATAGGAGCACTTATGAGTATGTAAAGTCGGATACCCATCACCCTTTTAGCAAATTCATAGTCAATGCCTTCAAACATCTGAGAAAACACACTTATATTAAAAAGAACACGTTAATATCGGTCCTGCGCCTGATCTCTCTCCGGTCGTGTCGGATGGTCGCTTCATCAGGCTATGAGAGTAAAGGAATAGTGAGTGCACCAGTGTCCAAGCAAATGCTTGTGCACTATAATTCCTGCGCAGTTGGCTAATCTCCTTACTTGAGAACAGCCGCCGTAGCCGATATAATCGACTAGGAGGACATCATCGACTAATTTTGATAAAATATTCATAGACGTTGTGTTAACAGTTAAATAGCTTCTTTAATTCAACCATATTGCTGATTGAAAAACTTTAGGGCTTTAGAGAATAGGCTAACAGTTAAAGTTTGTTCCAAATAATTCATATTATTTGGAATACCTGTTTTATCGAAGAGCCGATCATGATTTGGTAAATACAGCAAGTACCACACATTTCAAAAATTATGCACGCATCTACTAAATACCTGAAAAAGAAAACAAATGAACAAACGTGATTAATTTGGAATACTATTGTGATAAGTCCCATCAGTAACCTGGCCATTTTCCAAGTTCTTTCCCAACTATGTAGGAGTCGGCTTCCAGCCTAACTGTTTGCAGCTGAGTACCAGTGTTTTACCTGGAGCGGCTACCTATCTGACCTCCTCAACCCAGTTACCTAGGCACCCCAATAAGTCTTTGAAAGACTGGTTGTCAGACTTTCTGTCTGGCAATTTACCCGTAATGACTGCCAAAGATTTACGTCCCGACAATTTAACGTGCCTTTCTTTACACACTGAGAAATTCCTCATGACATAAATGGGTCACTTATGCACGAACTGATTGCGTCAATCGTTGCTCACTGTTTGATTGACCCGTGTTAATAGAGAGTTCGTGTTACTAGGAGTTTGTTGCGCCACTTCATCTTCCCAGAAAACACACATAAGAAGTGAAGGGTGGGCGTTTTGAGAGCTGTCTTTTGTTTTGGATGTTTAAGAAGTGCTGTTTTGTAGCCAAGTTTGAATAAGTTATTTTTAAGTCTGTCTATTACTTAGCCACAATATCTTTTCATGAACTCTTCACTACATAGGACCAATAAAACGAAGTCGCTTTTTGATGTGTTTTTTTTTAATAGATTAAGATAATTGAGTAATTGAAGAGGAAGGTGTATATGTATAACAACATCCATTAACTAGTGAGGTAATGTTATCCCGCTTGAAGCCGGAGCGGGTCGCTAGTACAATATAATTTAAAGTACCTACATATGGTGAGTCGTTGAGTAAGATATCCTTACCTAAAAGGTTTACTAAGTTTTCTGACAAACTGCCAAGGGGACGTCGCACACGCAGCTTCAGCTAAATCAGGGTACGACAGCTTCGATATCCTTAACCTACGATACACTTTTTGAGCTGATCTTATTAACATCTGCGAATAAAGGGAATCCTAGGAAAACAAGGTATTAGGAACATTGTGGGATGATGAGAAGGAAACTGGTTCGTTAAAATCCTGAAATTGATGTAGGTACCTAGATCTGGAAAATATAAGCAATGTGAGAAGAAGCTGTGTATACTTAGTCATTACGTTCGGTCCATTTTACGAATTCTTATAGCCATGGTAGTTCGAAGTAAACAAGGTGGCGCCACTAGTGCACCAGCTAGGAGGTTGTTCTGACTATATGGCCAAGCATATATACTTACAGCTTCTTCATTTCATTGCTGTACGTTCTCCCTTTCAGCACATAAGACTATACCGATTTACTAATGTCGTAAGTAAATCGGTTTTATTTTTATGTAAAATCGTTACGTGAAAATATTTTAGTTAATACAGAACTAAAGCAAGGCGCATCATTTTTTCTGCCGAAGATTTTAAACTTTTCTAAAGCCGGTAAAATCAAAATATCAAGTCTATTCTTCAACCAAAAAATATCTTCTCTTTGGGAAGAAAAACAGTACGCTAGGTTTATCTGGAGCGGTTCTTACAAGCATGGTGTACGATATGGTTATTCCTATGACGATAGTGACAACTAACGAAGTCCATAGTCCCCCATACATGTAAGCTTCGTGCATGCTCAACGCTCCAGCGCCGAGACTGCCCTTGATGAGGTGAGCGGTGGACTCGATCAGACTGCGAAAAGGTAGGTAAGACTTAAGGCATATAGTGTTAGGTTGTGTTCAAACCAAACTGACTGTTAGCCGCCGAATGTGAGCGAACGTTATGTACTTTATTGTATGTCATACAAATATGTACATATTCACTTTTACGTTCACATGCTTTGCTTACATTGCTGGGGAGTTTGTTGCGCCACTTCTTCTTCCCAGCAAACACACATAGGAAGTGGTGAAGGATGGGGCTCGGTCTTTAGTAAATTTCTGACGTTCGAAAACTGCTGTTTTGCAGCCAAGTTTGAATAAATGATTTTTTATTTTAATTGATTTGATTTTTGATTTTGACACCGATGGTGCATTATTACGCTATGCATAGACGCGGACATTTAGCGGGAGACAGTCAGCTTGGTTTGAACGCAGCCTTATTTAAAACTGAGCGGTTTTCCCGTGATTTCACCAACGTCCCGAGGGAACTACTGCCAATATCGGGATAAAATATAGCCTATGTTACTCGGGAAGAGTGTAGCTTTCAAAGAGTGAAATAATTTACATCGTTTCAGTAATTTCCGAGCCATTAGGGTACACACAAAATGTGTCCTCTTTTATATTAGTATAGATTATAATATTGTAATATTCTATAAATAATGTACCTATTGTTAACTGTTACTATTATGCATGCTGTGTTAGCCTTTAAGTGATTATTATACTCGCACATGTGTTTTATCTTTTAGTTATAGTGATGAAAAAGTGTAATAATTGTTGGTTAACCTATTTAAATAAATAAATAAATAAATTATATTTAAGCCTTACTTAGTATTATACATATCGTTCCTCTCTTCAATGTAATCGTAAACCGTTCTCTCAGTCCCAGGATAGTATTCGTATGAATGGCTTTCTCTCTTATGAATATAGTTCTTTATATCTCTGTCTAAAGTATATAAACTTGGAGTAGGACTTCTCTGAAAACAGAATAGAGAAAAGGATAGCACATTTAAAAGACCATAAGCCAAGGCCAAATATAGTGTTTGAGAATAGCTTAACGGCGATTCCCAATATTCGATAAATCTGTGGATTCGCTTACTAGAGTTCTCAACATCTCAACGTTCTCAACAAAATTCTATCTCTATTTATTAAAACTACAGATGGATAGAATATTGGAAAAGACCGTGAGTAACGTAAAGCCATTTATATAATCAGAGCGTAGTCTTACCCTTCGTTCATAATAAACATCACCACTGTCTGTCAAACTCTGAAAAACAAAAGATGAAATAAATTAAACTCGGCGCGTGTGTTACCTACTATAGCCTTCCGCGCTCTACGCAAACGCAAACACAAAGCGCACGCAACGAACATTCAAAAAATTATTTTTAAAAATACTATTAAATTACAAGAACAAAAAAGCAGCACATATCAGCTAAGCTATATCCCGTATACCGAACTTTCAATTGATAATTTACGTATTTTATGTCAACCTTCTGAAATTTGACATGGATGCAAATCAACAGCTTGTATAATACTTATAATAGTAAATCACAGTAGTTTAACTTACATCAAAATCAACCCCCGGATCAGGATTCGCAGAAATATGAGCCAAATGCCTGAAAGTAGGCCGGTTTGTTTGCGACGACGGCAAACTAGCTCCCGTTGTTGACGGCTCCCTGTATGGCCTCGAAGGAGCTGCCAACGCACGTGACGTCGAACCAATGAACATTTCTATGTCGGTGTCTGAATATATTCTAATTGATGGTGGTAATGGTGCTTGGTGAGGAGGTAATTGCCGGCTAGGGGGTCGGGAAGGAGGCCCTGACTGGCTAGGAGTCAGTGATTGGTTAGGAGAGGATGGTTGGTTAGGAGAAGTTCGTTGATTAGGAGAAGATGGTTGATTGGGAGAACTTGGTTGACTAGGAGATGTTGGTTGACTAAGATTCGTCGGCTGGTCAGTCGAAGGTTGGCCAGTTCTCTCTGGTTGACCAGAAGTGACAGTTTGATCTTGATCCGTGGTCGGTGAGGCATCAAGTATAGCTTGATTTGCATTTGCCGAAGTACTGGCATCTGGAGGACCGCTACTCTGAAAAAGTAGGTAAATGGTAGAAAAATATAAGTACGTACTTATTTCATGAATTGGGTAATTGACTAGGTTAAAAATAATTACGTTGTCGTATTTATTTGGTAAATGCTCAAAAAATAATGTCACTTTCGTTTAATTTAGTATTTTTAATAAAGTTTTTATATGTTACTATATCATCCTTTTTTTTTCTTATCTGTATTAAAAATTTTTTTTCTAAATAATGATTAGTAAATTGTGTAATTTGAAAATATGTGAAATAGGTGAACTTAGCTGAAATAAGTGACATTTTTTTTTATTTGTGGTTTTGATGGAATCATTGTTTATTTTTTTTATTCATTATAGTATTTAAGCTAAACAAGTATATAGTTTGACATTTCCATACATTATTGCATAGAGAGAAACCGTTTGTTACTATAGTTCTAAAAAAGTAATGAATTTGACTCGTTGGAAAGTACCGTATTGTGTAAAGAAAACCTTTACAAAAAATGCTAAAGAATAAAATTTAAAATTATGTAAACACATTGCTAGATTTCGCCTAGCTAATAAAGTCGCAGTCAAATTGCACTTCCGGACGAGCCACACTCGCGTTCCCGCCATTTTACGGAATACGCATACGCGCATGCGCGCCATCGCTCTACCGACGCGCAGCGACTGGCGCGGCGACCATATTGTTTTTAGTAGACGCAGGAGCCGCGCGCGAAAAGCATCGATCATAATAATATATTACTCGAATCGTCGCGCTTTGTAAGCTCCTAAAGATGACGTGAGGGCCTATTGGCCACAGTTGGAGATAGTGTAACTGTGACAAACACAGGGTAAAAGTTTATTTAACTTTCGTATTAGTGCACCAGTGTTGTTAAAAATGGCGGGAACACGCCATCGGCAACACATACCACGTCACCATCGGCGTTCTCGAGACCGGCATGGCGGCAATTTTGTGTTTTGCAGTTTTGCAGAAGATTCGGACACCGAAGGGGACAGTGCCGTAAGTCAGCAGACAAAGGTGAGTCAGCTGCTCAGACTAATAATGAATTTATTTATTTGAAGGCTGACACAGGTGAATCAGCTCAGACTCATAATGTGTTTATTTATTTGAAGGCTTCTTGCACATAAATACAATGGTGGACTGGACACCTTAGGCGTTTTCTACCATTCTACCTTTGGGTGGTGAAGAGAAAGCATTGGTAGGTGCAAAGAAATTTAAAAATACAGTACCTATGGGTCAGTGGGTCGTCTTAGGGGCGGATGGCATGTATTTTACAATATAAATATGTCGGTACATGTGTATATTACTTCCTTACATGTCAAGAAAAATAAATTGAAAACGAAATAAGTACAGTTATCGGCACGGATATCGAGCCATGACCTTCACCTGCGCAGAAGCGATTTAATGCCTTATTGCCTTATGCTCCTGCTCCACCTGCGTTAGCGTTAACGTTAATGTCAATGGCCAACTACTCGTTACTTATTGCATTAAAAATGCGTGTTGGCTACACTTACGCAAAGAGTTAATCCCTCATGAAGTAACGCGTTAACACACATTAAAGAGGTTAAACTCAGACACACAAAATAATTCTAAAAACTAAAGCTTTCTCATTTGACCATTCCATTACCGTGCTCGTAAAATGCAGTTACCGCTTAAACAAAGTATCTACACTCGTCCTTGCATGCGTGCAATGAGATGGCATTAATGTAGCCAACATCACTTAGCGCTCTAAGCTACGCACTAAAACCCTTTGATGTGTCCAAAAAACCGACACCCGAGTTATCGCTTAACGTTTAATGCTATTAATATTGCCATTAGTATAAATTGACATTAAAACGTTGGCCACATCTGCGTAATGCCAAAATTTAACGCGTTAAGACGCAGGTGGAGCAGTAGCATTATGCGTACGGGTGCGCAAAGCGATCCCCACTCTTCCGCCGAGAGCTCAATATCCGTGCCGGTAACTGTACTGTTATGTTTCTGCCAATTTCCCAAGATAGTGGTTAAGTTTGGTGAAACGAACGAACGAACACGAAGTTTAACTTTGGTGCGTTTGGCTGTTCAAAACTTTACTCGCGGCAATTGTAAACAGTGCAATAACGAACAAAGTTTTTTTACTACATACCGGGTATTTATCCGTAATGTGTTCAATGCAAAAGTGGAATCATATTGGTAATAATACCTACTTATGTTGCGGATTCCAATATATTGTGAAAAGGCGTAGAGAATAATTACCGTAGTAATAATATTAGTTGTAAATATTTTATTAGTAATTCTCCCGGGTATAAACTACCTCTCCTCTAATTCAGCTTAATCGGTTCACGCGTGATAGTATGACTAAGGGATATAGAGATTCAGTTTTATATTAGGTATGTAATACACAGATGTGTGATTGATACTTACAGACTCCTCAGCTCTTTGCGACCCCGTGATTTGATTGGCCCCCCTTTGGTTATCTTTAGTCGGCGTCATCTACAACATCGGTATATTGAAATTAATAGGTGCACATGATTATAGTTATCGGCACGAATCTTGAGCTCTGACTTACATCTGCGCAGAAGTGATTTATTAGCAAAGAGAAAATCCCGAGTGACGGCTATGCTACGATTCACTGAGGGCCAATCACCGCTTTAGCTCGTCCCCGCGCCTCACTTCATACCACAAAAGGGACCCAATAAATTATATCTGCGCAGGTGAAGGTCAGACCTCAAAATTCGTGCCGATAACTATAGTAAGTCCTACTTACTTAATATTCATTTCAGTGAGAAAGAAGAATGGTGTATCGTCTTTTTATTCCTTACCAAGTTTGTTTGGTAATAGCTTTAATTATGTGAAGTATACTTACCCCATACACGAAAAATGTTTTCTTTTTCGGCATTTTGTAATCCAGTGGTTTCAGGCGGTTTTAAATCATCAACTTATGAGCAACATTTTCATACTAACTGTAGGATCTAAATAGCTCTTAAACGCACTGAAAATATATTACTTTTTATACTTTTCTGTTTTCAAAACTTGTATGTTTACAGCACGCTTTTGAAATCGCAAATTATGACAGATGCTCTGACTTTGATTATTTTTGTCTAAAACTTCACGTTGATAGGTATTTATGGTTAAGGAGTAAATAAGAACTTTTTTCACTATTAAATTATTAGATGTATGAATTATCAGGGCTCAAAGTCTGTAGGCCTTCCAAGCAGTCGTCTTCTTGAGTAACACATAAACAAGTTATACCGAAAAGGCTCGCTTACTTATTATAGTACAGTGTGGCAAAAAAATCACCATTGATATTTGTATGTTACATCTAGAGAGACCCTTTCAGCACAAGCACGAGGTCTCGGGTACGATTCAAGGGTCGGGCCCAAATCCCTTTGTGGGTTTCAGAAACTTTCCCAGGTAGTGCACTTGTGTCTGCGCAAATGCTAGTGCGCTATAATATGTCCTACGCAGCTGGTTGATCTGCTTATGTGAAAACAGCCGCCGTTGGCGACAATGGGCTAGAACGCTATCATCATTATATCTGGACTGAAGAAAATAGCAGGGGCACGATTCCGATATTTTACTTAAGCGACATACGATTCACATTCGACAGAGATCCAATCACGACTCAATTACGATTGAAGCGTATGTGGCATTCCGCTACTTTTTCTTTTTCATCCTTTTCTGTCATTTAATAATGAATCATTTTCTCTGCAAATGATTTACGATTGCAATATGGTAGTAGAGCAAACTACCGTATAGACCAAAATCACCAAAATGGCAGACCAATCGCAAAATCACCAATATGGTCTTATATCAGTAGCAGAATGCCCGATATGGTTAAAACTGCAATTGCGATAATATTGCGATTCAATTTCTACTCCATTTTGACATTATTAACTTAGGAGACCGCCCTTGGAGTGAAGAAACTAGCAGTTCTAATCTGAACCCCATTGTGGCCAGCTTTTATGCGTGTTTAATGTAAAAGAAAAACTAACACCCACTCAAATAATTTTATTAAACACTATTCATTTGTAATATTTTCCACGTTTACCACCTCCATTTCCATTGCCATTGCCTTCGCCTTCAACATAAGGCTCTCCTCTCGTGCTGGGATTTCCGTCTCCACCAGTTCCTTCATCATCACAGGAGTTATTAGATTGATCACATGCATCATCTTCCTCTTCAGGACGCAACGTGGTTGTAGTGCCGTCTTTGCCGTCGTCATCGCCACAAGAATCCTTACCCTGTCTCAAATCGCTGGAAATCTGCATAAGAGTTTCCACCAGAGGCGATTTCAGTAAATCATTTTGATACCTACCTTTGCTTTCAGCCCTGTTGTCGTTAATATCATTTTTGTTGCTAGATTCAATCCTATTGCTGTTATCGCCTCGGTAATTGCTTCTATAATCATTATCATTCCTGTTGCTGTTTCTGTCGTTGTTTCTGTCGTTGTTGTTACTATTGTAGGAATTTCCTCTATTGCTGTTTTCGTTATTGTAGTTACTGTCACCCCTGTTGTTGTTGTTGTTGTCATTGTCACCCCTATTGTTATTATTGTAGTCATTGTACCCGTTGTTGCTATTGTAGTTATTGTACCTGTTGTTGTCATTGTAGTTATTGTTATCCCTGTTGTAGTTATTGTTATCCCAGTTGTTATTGTAGTTACTGCTATCCCTGTTGTTGTTATTGTAGTTATTGTTATCCCAGTTGTTATTGTAGTTATTGTCTTCCCTGTTGTTGTTATTGTAATTATTGTCATTCCTGTTGTTGTTGTAGTTATTGTCATTCCTGTTGTTGTTATTGTCATTCCTGTTGTTGTTATTGTAGTTGCTATTACTCCTACTTTTGCTCCTGTAGTTTCTGTTTAGTCTGTTGTTATTATTGGAATTGCTGTCATCCCTGTTGTTGTTATTGTAATTATTGTCATTCCTGTTGTTGTTATTGGAATTATTGTCATCCCTGTTGTTGTTATTGTAATTATTGTCATTCCTGTTGCTGTTGTTGTTATTGTCATTCCTGTTGTTGTTGTTGTTATTGTCATTCCTGTTGTTGTTGTTGTTATTGTCATTCCTGTTGTTGTTGTTGTCATTGTCATTCCTGTTATTGTAGTTGCTATTACTCCTACTTTTGCTCCTGTAGTTACTGTTTAGTCTGTTGTTACTATTAGAGTTGCTGTCATCCCTGTTGTTGTTGTTTTTGTTATTATTGTCATTCCTGTTGTTGTTGTTGTTGTTATTGTCATCCCTGTTGTTGTTATTGTAATTATTGTCATTCCTGTTGCTGTTGTTTTTGTTATTATTGTCATTCCTGTTGTTGTTGTTATTGTCATCCCTGTTGTTGTAGTTGCTATTACTCCTACTTTTGCTCCTGTAGTTACTGTTTAGTCTGTTGTTACTGTTGGAGTTGCTGTAATCCCTGTTGTTGTTGTTGTTATTGTCATTCCTGTTGTTATTGTCATTCCTGTTGTTGTTGTTATTGTCATTGTCATTCCTGTTGTTGTTATTGTAGTTGCTATTACCCCTACTGTTGCTCCTGTAGTTACTGTTTAGTCTGTTGTTACTGTTGGAGTTGCTGTCATCCCTGTTGTTGTTATTGTTATTCCTGTTGTTGTTGTTGTTATTGTCATTCCTGTTGTTGTTGTCATTGTCATTCCTGTTGTTGTTGTTATTGTCATTCCTGTTGTTGTTGTCATAGTCATTCCTGTTGTTGTCATTCCTGTTGTTGTTCCTGTAGTTACTGTTTAGTTTGTTGTTTCTATTGTAGTTATTATTGTTGTTGTCATTGTAATTCCTATTGTTGTTGTTGTCATTGTCATTCCTGTTATTGTAGTTGCTATTACTCCTACTTTTGCTCCTGTAGTTACTGTTTAGTCTGTTGTAACTATTGGAGTTGCTGTCATCCCTGTTGTTGTTGTTATTGTCATTCCTGTTGTTGTTATTGTTATTATTGTCATTCCTGTAGTTGTTGTTATTGTCATTCCTGTTGTTTTTATTGTTGTTGTTATTGTCATTCCTGTTGTTGTTGTCATTGTCATTTCTGTTGTTGCTCCTGTAGTTACTGTTTAACCTGTAGTTGCTATTGGAGTTGCTGTCATCCCTGTTGTTGTAGTCATTGTCATTTCTGTTGTTGCTCCTATAATTGCTGTTTAACCTGTAGTTGCTATTGGAGTTACTGTCAAGTCTATTGTTGCTATCTCCATCATTTCTTGCGCTATTATCTGAGTTTCTGTTGGAGACCTGAGATCAAAGACAAACATGATTAGGAGGAAAAAGGCTGTGCGTCAATTTGTGCCCTTTTTATAACAATGCTCAACAGTGATGAGACCTTAGTCATATGAAAGCTCTTGACGAGCATTTTATATTTATTATGGCTACCGTGTGAATTCAGCACGAAAAATCAACATCACTGTTGAGCAATTTTGAAAAGTGGGTAAGTACGAGTACAGTGTTCATACAAAAGCCTATGGCTTCTTATTAATACGAAATTGTAATGGCATAAAGGATCTAGCTTTTACGCCAAAGCACACATAGCAACTTCTTCACGCTTCTCGATAAAACGTAGTAATTTATCGAGCTATGATATCGAGAATGATATATTTTTTTGAATCGGTCCAGTAACTTGTGACATTGCGCGTACAAGCAAAAATTCTTCAATTTGGTTCTAATTGTAGCATTAACCTTTAAGTCTTTGGCTTTGGCTTTTTCATATTTTGATAGTTTATTTATAGGGTTTATAGCTGTTACAGCCTTTTTATCGTCCCACTGCTGGGCACCGGCTTTCTCTCACGCGGAGAAGGATTGAGCATTAATCACCACGCTTGCTCAATGCGGGTTGCTGATTTCAGACTTTATAGTCCAGGTTTCCTCAAGACGTTTTCCCTCACCTTTTTATCAGCCATTGGCGTCTAAGATTACTTAGAAAGTACATACAAACTTAGAAAAGTTGCATTGGTACTTGCCTGACCTGGAATCGAACCCGCGCCCTCATACTCGAGTGGGGGGTTCTTTACCCGCTAGGCCACCACGACTACACTTGTTTATAAACTTAGCTTAAATTACATTTGAAAAACAGACAGCACGTGAACCGACCTCAATCTATCTCTTTTCAATAGATTTTCAACCTCATAACAATACTGTTTGGTTAATAATGTTCGATTGGTACTGGTTGGTTTGGTATTGGACGGGTGTCGTTTGGTGGTTTTTCAGATTCGGGTAGGTTGACCTGCTGGCGTCTTACATAATACGTAATAATACAAACCTGTGCCAAATCTAAGAGGTTTACCAATGAGTATGAAACATCATTTCGGTTAGAATTCGAATTGTATCTGTTAGAATTAGAATTGGAACTGGAGGACCGATATAACGATTCCTTGTTATTTGAGTTCCGATTCGCACTGTTGTCGAGAACGAGTACCAGTGGGCGGTTCTGTTCGGCGGCTTGCTTATACAGATTTGATAGAATGCCTGAGTATTCGCTAGACAATGATGGGTGGATGTTCTGGAAATAAATGTTTAATTGGTTAGGTACACGTAAAACACTTGTTTGACTAACATATAAATATATCACATATTTTACTTGGAATTTATAAACACAAACATAAGCAAAACAGGAGTCATTACCAGAGTATGTGGAAGGAGATGATTTAATCAAATCTAGTGTTGAACTGTGAGTTGTAATTGAGTGAAAAAAGAAGGCGAGGCACTATCAGGCAATGACCATCGGTTCCTTGAACTGACGTGTCATGATCTCGGATGAGCATTTTGCCACGTATGCACATACAAATGCCCATCATCCTCCGAGCCTTTTTCCCATCTATGTTGGGGTCGGCTTCCAGTCTAACCGGATAAGTTGAGTACCAGTGCTTTACAAGGAGCGACTGCCTTTCTGAGCCCCTCAACCCGGGTAACTGGGTAACTGGGCAACCCGATACCCCTTGGTTAGACTGGTGTCAGACTTATTTATTTTGGTATGCCCACACAAATGCCCACCACTCCAAAAAGTGCTGTTTAGTAGCCAAGTTTGAATAAATGATTTTGAGTTACGAGAAAGCCTACCGGGAGTGATTTAGTAACACCACTATCTTGATCATTCATAGTTTAAGAGCACCTTGGCATAGAAAATTCATCAAACTAAAATATGAATAGAAGCCAATCATTTCGAAAAAAAAAATGAATAAAAACTTACCGTTACGACCAGTAAAAATACTATATTTAGAAGGAACTTGAGATTTGGTCCTGTAGCCGCCATTTTACTTTCTTCCTAGACGACTACCTTCCAAATATAGCCCTAGTCTGTTTTTTTTCTGCTGAAGTAAACTTCACGTTACATAAATTTTAATCAAGTTTTGTTTTTCTACTTGATTAATTGTTTTCTTTGTTTAACATTGTATTTCCTGTAATGTTATTAATTGTTTCCATTAATTAATCTTGTTCATGTAATTTGGTGACGTTATTAAAAAATCTTGATTTTGAGCTTGGTTCTCTTCTGAAATGGTTCTATGAAGAAAAAACAGGTCAAGTGCGAGTCAGACTCGCGCACGAAGAGTTCCGTACCATTATTTATAAAATGAGCAAAGAATCACGTTTGTTGTATGGGAGCACCCAAAATATTTATTTTGTTCTAGTTTTCAGTATTTGTTGTTATAACGGCAACAGAAATACATCATCTGTGAAAATTTCAACTCTAACTATCACGGTTCATGAGATACAGCCTGGTGACAGACGGATGGGTGTACGGACGGACGGACGGACAGAGGAGCGAATATAATAGGGTCCCGTTTTACCCTTTGGGTACGGAACCCTTAAAACGAATATTAGATATTAAAAAGATATAGACACACACAGTACATAGACATAGTATGCTGAGTATTGCTCTTGATAACAATTTATGAAATCGTTAAATATTTCACGAATTTTAGGTAAAAGGTAAACCATGATAGATATGGGCGAATTAAACAAAACCTAAATTAATCAAGGTTGGTTTATATTTTGGTCAAAAAGTAATTGCCATCCAACGTGGCAATGCTGCCAGCCTCTTGGGTACACTCCCGGTGGGCAGCAATGAGGAGGAGTGTTTTGATGCAATTTTTTAAATATTTATAGTAAGTGTACATATAAATTAATCAAGAATAAGTGTAATGATTTCTGGACTCTGGTTTATGGATTTAAATAGTGAAGGACAATAGGCTGTGACCCTGGGATACTAGGGGCAAGTTATTTTGCTAATGGATGTAGAATGGAACTATAATTACTGTTTTGAAGTTCTAACCTAGTGGTGCACTTAAAAATAGAAAAAATGCATTTTAGTTTCTTACAAAGTTTTCTGGTATCTATGTAACACAACCCAGTTATTAGGTATGCCTTTGTGCCTTCTGACTAGTCATAATCACTGTCGAAGATGTTTAAACACAGCTGGGACTATACATGTAAGAACAGCTTAAGGTGCTTTCCGTAAAATGGAAGAAATCGCTATTTAGCGACGAGCTCATTTGCTTACAGGGATCAACGAAGTCCAAAATCACAAAATAATTTATTCATATCGAATTCTATGCTTATCAAAAGCATCCCTTAAATGTCGATGTTATATTTCTCGGGAATGTCTTCAGGACATGCCTTTCTTAGGCCATCCATTTTACTTTATGATGGCGATGGCGATTACAGAATTATATTAGACTTTATATTTAATTATATTAGAGTGTGCTAAGTATGAATGTGGAAGGATGGAGAGGCAGAGGTAGACCAAGAAAAAGATGGATTGATTGCCTGAAAGAGGACATGAAGCAGAAGGGAGTGGATGTAAGTATGACGTCTGACAGAGAGGAATGGAAGAAAAAGACAAGTTGCGCCCACCCCAAATGACTTGGGCACAGGGCAGAAAGATAACGATTACATAGACTTTATCATACAAAAAATATTCAACATTCTTAATACTAGGGTATTTCTTATCGTTAGATAGGCATGTAGGCAGTCGCTCCTTGTAAAGCACTGGTACTCAGCTGCATCCGGTTCCACTGGAAGCTGACCCCCAGCGTGGTTGGGAAAAGGCTATCCAGATGATGATGGGGAAAAAAAGCCCAGGCCTATATTGCGATATAACAACTAGGTTTATCTGAAAGTGGCAGGGCCTGAATGTTAAGGATTGAAAGCATTCTAATGTCTCTGTGCCAAGGAATTGGGACTTGGAGAGGCCTATGTCCAGCAGTGGACTGCGATAGGCTGATCATGATGATGATGATTATGATGATGATGATTATGATGATGATGATGATTATGATGATGATGATTATGATGATGATGATGATTATGATGATGATGATGAAGGAATTGGGTCTATTTCCGTAATGCCAGATTGAGCAACAGCGCAGGCTTTGAACCTTTGGGTGGGTCAAATAATTGTCAGTTTTATTGATGGGAGAGGTGATCTTTTGCCTGAAACAATCATTGCTAAGTAAGATAGCACCCAAAGTGAAATACTGCTCAGTTAACTCGGTGAATATCGAAAGGTCCTTTTCCTTTATAATAAAAAAATATTTTGAGTGACAGAAGGCACAAATTTTAGTATCGAACTGTTAACCTACCCTATAATTTAATGTAATTTGGTAAAGAAAACACGAAAGGCTATTTTTCAAATATTTAATGATACATTTTTTGACACATTTTATGATGCATATAATCCGGTCTTTAGTAGTTGTTGTTTCCTCTATTATAGTAATTGTTGTTGTTGTTGTTGTCATACCTGTTGTTTCTATTGGAGTTGCTGTTGCTGTTGTAGTCATTGTCACTCCTGTTGTTACTATAGTAGTCACTGTCACTCCTGTTGTTATTATCGTTGTTGCTGTCACCTCTATTATTGTAGTCATTGTTGTTGTTATTGTAGTTACTGACTGCCCTGTTGTTACTATTAGAATTACTGTTATCTCTGTTGTTGTTATTATAATTATTGTCGTTCCTGTTGTTGTAATTGTCGTTCCTGTTGTTGTAATAGTCGTTCTTGTTGTTGTAATTGTCGTTCTTGTTGTTGTAATTGTCGTTCTTGTTGTTGTAATTGTCGTTTCTGTTGTTGTAATTGTCGTTCCTGTTGTTGTAATTGTCATTCCTGTTGTTGTTATTGTAGTTGCTATTACTCCTACTGTTGCTCCTGTAGTTACTGTTTAGTCTGTTGTTACTATAAGAATAACTGTTATCTCTGTTGTTGTTATTGTAATTATTGTCATCCCTGTTGTAATAGTCGTTCCTGTTGTTGTAATAGTCATTCTTGTTGTTGTAATTGTCGTTCTTGTTGTTGTAATTGTCGTTCCTGTTGTTGTAATTGTCGTTCCTGTTGTTGTAATAGTCGTTCTTGTTGTTGTAATAGTCGTTCTTGTTGTTGTAATTGTAGTTGCTATTACTCCTACTGTTGCTCCTGTAGTTACTGTTTAGTCTGTTGTTACTATTAGAATAACTGTTATCTCTGTTGTTGTTATTGTAATTATTGTCATCCCTGTTGTAATAGTCGTTCCTGTTGTTGTAATAGTCATTCTTGTTGTTGTAATTGTCGTTCTTGTTGTTGTAATTGTCGTTCCTGTTGTTGTAATTGTCGTTCCTGTTGTTGTAATTGTCGTTCTTGTTGTTGTAATAGTCGTTCTTGTTGTTGTAATTGTCGTTCTTGTTGTTGTTATTGTAGTTGCTATTACTCCTACTGTTGCTCCTGTAGTTACTGTTTAGTCTGTTGTTACTATTAGAATAACTGTTATCTCTGTTGTTGTTATTGTAATTATTGTCATCCCTGTTGTAATTGTCGTTCCTGTTGTTGTAATAGTTGTTCTTGTTGTTGTAATAGTCATTCTTGTTGTTGTAATTGTCGTTCCTGTTGTTGTAATAGTCGTTCTTGTTGTTGTAATAGTCGTTCCTGTTGTTGTAATTGTCGTTCTTGTTGTTGTAATAGTCGTTCCTGTTGTTGTAATTGTCGTTCCTGTTGTTGTTATTGTAGTTGCTATTACTCCTACTGTTGCTCCTGTAGTTTCTGTTTAGTCTGTTGTTACTATTGGAGTTGCTGTCATCCCTGTTGTTGTTATTGTCATTCCTGTTGTTGTTATTGTAATTCCTGTTGTTGTTATTGTAATTCCTGTTGTTGTTGTTATTGTCATTCCTGTTGTTGTTGTTGTTATTGTCATTCCTGTTGTTGTTATTGTAGTCATTGTCATTCCTGTTGTTGTTATTGTAGTCATTGTCATTTCTGTTGTTGCTCCTGTAGTCACTGTTTAGTCTGTTGTTGCTATTGGAGTTACTGTCACCCTTATTGTTGCTGTCTCCATCGTTTCTGTTGGAGACCTGAAATCAGAGACAAACTTATAAATCCTAGAAACTAGTTAAATGTGCAAGAGTCAAACTTACAAATAAATTCTTCTAGTAGAATTTATATAACGGGTGCATCTACACAGTGCAAGTAGCTTGCGCATGTTGAGGCACATGCACAGGTTACATGCATTTTAAATACGTGCGGGTCCAGCGACTTGCGTATGTACCAAATTAAAAAACCCACCCCCGTGCTTTTGTTACTTGTCACTTGCACATACGCTTGTTCCAGCTACATGCACCGTGTAGACCCTAAGACTTGACTGCCTCGTTGGTCTAGTGGTCGCAAGCGCGGCGGCTGTGCTCGAGGTCTCGGGTTCGATTCGCGGGTCGGGCCGAAATCGCTTTGTGGGTTTTCTTAAACTTTCACAAAGCAGCCTTAGTCTGGAAATTGGTGATTGATTCACCCGTGCATCGGAGAGCACGTAAATGTCGGTCCTGCGCCTGATCTCTCTCCGGTCGTGTCGGATTATCGTCCCATCGGGTTATGAGAGTGAAGAAATAGGGAGTGCACATGTGTCTGCGAAAATGCTCGTGCACTATAATGTGTAATGCGCAGCTGGCTGATCTCCTTAAATGAGAACAGCTGCCGTGGCCGAAATTGGCCGTGGACGCCATTAGACCCTAAGAATACAGACCTGTTGTGCCAACTCGAGGAGGTATACCAATGAGTTTGAAGAATCATCGTTGCGGTTTCCACTGCTCAAACTATTTCTGTTACTATTGGAATTGGAATTGTATCTGTTAGAATTAGAATTGTAGCTGTTAGAATTTGAGTTGGAGCGATAATCCGATTCCTTGTTGTTTGAGTTCCGATTCGCACTGTTGTCAAGAACGAGTACCAGTGGGCGGTTCTGTTCGGCGGCTTGCCTATACAGATTCGAAAGAATGCCCGAGTATTCGCCAGACAAAGATGGTTGGATGTTCTGGAAATAAAAATTGTATAAATCGTTAAGTGGACACAAAAATCTGTAAAAAATTGCATTGACCAACATATAAATATTCAACTTGGAATTAGCAGACATACATAACATTAACACAATAAGAGACATTATCAGACCTCCAAAGTAAATAAAAACTAGTGTGGCAAACCTAAAACAAGCCACAGGCCAAAACTGCGGTGGTTGAGTGTCGTAAAGAAAGATATGGAAATCTGCGAACTCGAAGAGGAAGATGTCCAGGATAGAGTGAAGTGGAAGAAGAAGATACGGAAACCGGACCCCGTCACAAGACGGGATAAACGCTAAGAAGAAGTGTCAAGTTTTGAGTACCAAGTTGAAATAACCAAAGGACCAAAAGGATGGCGATGCATTGTGGGACAATTTCATGAGGATACGACCAAAAAAAGAAGAGAAGAATTCAATTCATAGCTTTAGAGGACATTTGCAAAGAGTCATCAATGTAAAAATATGAATAGAAGACAAACTACATATTGAAAAAAAAAAAACATGAAAATATAAAAACTTACCGTAACGACAAGTAAAAATACTACATTGAGAAGAAATGCGAGATTTATAGCTGTAGGTGCCATGTTTCTTGCTTCTTAGACGACTACCGTCCGAATATGCCTTAGTCTAGCCTTTTCTACAAAAGTAAACTTTCCGCTACATAAATTTTAATAATTGTTTATTTTTCTACTGATTAATTGTTTGCATTGAATTTCCTGTGTTGTTATTAATTTTTTCTATTAATTAATCTTGTTCATGGACTTTAGTTTCCTTATCAAAAAAACTTGATTTTGTAAACAATTTTGACCTTGGTTGCTATGCTGATTCTATGAAAATTTAATATAGATTGTTATATTTTCATGGAAAAGATTTAATCAGACACAAGCAATGAACACATTGCAACATGAACATGGCATATCTATCATCATCGTCTGCCTTTTCGCGATATATTGAAGTCGGATTCCACTCTAACCAGATTATGCAGAGTACCAGTGTTTTACAAGGAGCGACTGCCTAAGTTTATTGTCAAAACGTAGGGTCCGTTGAAACAGACCGGCTCGGAGAGGAGGAGGAGGTTGAAAATCGAGTACTTAATATTTGTAGTAAGGTTTTTTATTGTAAGTGCACTGCTTTTGTCACTAAGAATGCTCGAAGGCGCTTGGTCTGAAATATTAAGAGGAGCTGATCGTCTTGCAGACGTTTGGCTCCGATTGCATGCTCTTTCAGCTGATCGGAACCGATAACGGTCTGTGTGAAAAGAAAAATGCACGCCGATGCTCTCCTAGCTGGTCTGTGTGAACGGACCCTTTAACTTGTTAGGGTTCTCATTCAAAACCAAAATATTTTTAAATAATCCTTGAGAATCCCTGAGATGTCTCCCAAAGAAAAATCCAGTAACAAAGATAAAATACATACAATCGAATTGAAAACCTCCCCATTTTTGTAGTCGTAAAAGTATTTTTGGTATAAGGTATCGTTCAATCTGAACTCCTAGATTCTAGCAGGACTTTAAATCATCATCAATAGCCTTTTCCCAACTTCGAGGGGTCGGCTTCCAGTGCAACCGGGTGCAGCTAAGTACGAGTGCCTTACATTTTGCGACTGCCTGTCTGACCTCTACAACCCGTTTACTCGGGCAACCAATACTCCTTGGTAAGACTGGTATTCAGACTTACTGGCTTCTGGCTATGTATCGTAAGTCTCTCGGATCTAGCTATCTTTCTTTCGTCAAATTTGTAAAACACAAGTGCCTCTGAACTTCTCAACCCAGTTCAGACCCAGGCAACCCTCAACCCAGTTCAGACCCAGGCAACCCATTACCCAGGCAGGATTTTAAATGACACAACAATTTAAATAAAATTATTTATTTCCATGAAGGAGGGCAAGTTTTCCCCTTCTTTCCACATTTGTCTCTATTTTTATTGTTTTTCTTCTTGTTACCTTTTGGTGGGCACTTTATAAGATCATCATAGACCGCTTTGCAACTTTTCTGGCAGTACCTTTCTTTCTTAGGTTTCCTTTCTTGGGATCTAGAGCATTTTTCTTCGCATTGTACTTTCTGTTGACACCTGGATCTGAGAGCTTGTTCTATCAATATCTCTTGAGCTTCTTTCTCCTCTTCATTGTTAGGGCGTCTGTCAGACTGTAAGATTTGAAAATCGTCAACATCATATTTAAGTCTATTTTTGGTCTTAAGTGTTTGTGGGATTGCTCGAAAAAGTTACCGCGCGGCGCTGGTACATACAGGGCTTAGGAGAAAACATGGTTGGTTTTAGTCAGTAAGAGTTTGACACGCTCACGCTGCCCCCATAGCGTGAGGGGTCATTTGATGAATTCCTACAAAAAAGTCTCCCCAAATGAGTTATAGGTAAGCTGTTAGACGTGGTCTAGGGTGTGAATATATAGCTGTAGGTATGTAGTTTATCAGTTGTTTTAGCACCCATAACACGTGCTAAAAATAACCTGCCACGGGGCTAAACGATCGTGAGTAACAAGGTGTTCCGGTGTCCCCATATATTTATAGTTTAACTCGAAAATAAATAAAAGTAGGTACTTCATAAGCACCATAACTTACTCTCAAGATATCATATAGAACAGTTTGGTAGTTCGCTTTCACTAAAGCGTTATTAATATTATCTAAGGCATTCGCGTCAGAAATTGGGTAGCCTTCATCACTTCTATAATAATTCTTCTCATCATTTATATTTTCACTTGACTTGTCATTATCTACAAGCACTATTAGAGTTTTTTCTCGATCTTTTTCCGGTTTCAATTTCACTGATTTAGACTGCAGGCCTTGCTGAAAATAAGAAATAATTGCATCAATATTTAAGTTTCGTCATTGTCAATCACTGATAGAATGCAAAAAGATTTAAGTAAGTACTTAGATTGAAAAAAGGAGAAGCAGGATTTAATTCTTAAAATGGGTTTGTTAGTTTGATGATATAGGTACAGGAATTTCTTCAACCTTTAAATCTCAGTCATCATCTTCATCATTCTCATTCAAAAGAAAACATCTTTGTGTTGGTTTCGGTTTTATTGTGAGATGCGGCATCCATTTTAAAGAAAAAACTTAATAATTTCCAAAACCTTACTATTATGACTAGCAAAATAATCAAGTGTAGTAAAATATGGCGATTGGTCTCCATGTTCGATACTTGTAAAATGTGTTAAAAGTATTAAATTTTGTGCATACAAACTTTCAAGAAACTTAATCAATTCCTGACTGAAAATTATTACAAAATATTTCTAGAAACTCTAGAGAACGCGCAAGTTGCTGTAACTGAAAACAATCAGCTGTTTCAGACATTCACTAAAAAAACATTAATTATTAAAAAATAACTTAAAAATTAAACAGTAGAATATTTATAACAAATTGCAGTTCTGTTTTGTCCAAAACGCAAACGAATTCCTAGTTTTAAGAACGCAAAAAGCGATTAAATTAAACGCTTCTTTCCCACATAAATATCACAATCTTTCAATTAATTGGATGATTGCCTTGACACTGACATCGGTGTTTAAAAAGAAATCAATAAACACTAAAAAGTATTTCATGTTCTGTTATCATCATCCTCGAAATATTATACCGCCTTGTTGGTATGCTGTGCACGAAGTCTCGGGTTCGATTCCCGAGTCGGGCCGAAATCGCATTGTGGGTTTTAGAAACTTTCACGAGGCAACCCTGAACATGGTGATTGGTACACCCATGCATCGAAGTGGCATTTTATCGTCCCACTGCTGGGCTGTGCGGCCTCCTCTCACACAGATAAGGATTGAGCGTTAATCACCACGCTTGCTCAAAATATTTTAGTGGTTTCAGACTTCATTCATTTTCTTTTTACTTTATTTGTTTAGATAACTTAACTGAGTACATTGGCAATGCGACACTCAATACCCGGTCAGGCAGGCCAAAACTACGGTGGATTAGTACCTATATAGTATTGTAAAGAAAGACAATTATGGAAAGCTGCGAAGTCGTGAAAGAAGATATCCAGCACAGAGAGAAGATGAAGAATAGGATACGGAAAGCAAAGCCCGTCACGAGTCGGGACAAACGCTTGGAACAAGAAGAATCTAGACTAGGGCTGCCATCTCGAATTTCGCCAAACCCGGACATTTGGCGTAAATCGCATTTTTTTCCCAAAATAATACCTAATTTGTAATCCATTTACTATTAACATATACTTAAATTCAATGAGGTGCTTCTTTACGGGTTTTCCCCGGACACTTTTCATGTAAAGGACGGCCTCCAAACGAGGACAAATCCTGGGAAACCCGGACGGATGGCAGCCCTAATCTAGACGAACAGAAATTAATAAAAAACCTTACTATTGCCGTTATTATAAAAATATATAAAACTGAGCGTGTTCGCAGCACCATGTCGATAGCATGAATGAACAGTTTGTTTATGTTACACTTTGTTGCATTTAATTACATATGTTTGTATCAATTTTTGGGCAGTGGCCGGTTTTGATTACATTAAATGATTTATGTATGTAGGTGCATACATTTTCCTGATAACACTAAACTACTCCCACGTTGGATAATTGCTACCTCTAAATATTTCTATCGCTAGCGGTAAGGGAGCGACTCTTTATATTTCGAAATATGTATATGAGGACCGACAGCGATTCTGATGAATATGATTTTCAACATTTTTATGCTTTCTAGGACTTTCGCGCAGTCGAAATCGCTAATACAAATAAGTCAATGTAATAAGATAAAGCTTAATCGTACAAGAAGCAATGAATAAGTTAATATAGTAAGCAAAATCCGTTAGCAAGTAAATAAAATTGGTAGATGCCATACATATTATAATAACGAGAAATTATTCTAAAACATAGTTAAAAAAACTTAAAATAATAATATATTTTTTTACTACTGGTCACATTGCACGTAATCGCGAACAAAATCTACCGGAAACAAGCAACTGTCAACTGCTCCTAGCGGCGAGAAATGGAACTAAAATTATTAAAAACGTAATGGTGGCTGCTTGCGGTCCATTGCTGACAACATTATTTATAAAACCGTATGAAAACCTTCAAAAACTAATAAAATAGCACAGCAATTCTGGAAAAATTGGCCAGGTACGTCGAATTTAGTGGTTTTAACGCGATTTTTTGTAATATTTACGATTCTTTATTATCTAGATTGCCAAAATGGCGTCCATTGTACGTAAAATAGCGAAGGAGACGATTTTTCTTGAACTAAAAGTGAATGTTTTTCTTGTATGGTGGTACTATATTTTGAATCTATCGCCGAGTGATAACGATGTAAACATTGTTAATACTTTGTGATAACAAATAAATAGGATTTTAGGCTACTTACATTACATAAGATGAAACTTATGAACTTTTGCTCTAAGATATTAGAATGTATTTAGACTTTTATTCATACTTTAGCACATACTTTAAGTATATATTATATTTCTCAACTTTAGACTAAAAAAAATTAAATAAGTTATTACAAGCTCTTAATTTACTTACCAATTTGTTCTTGAAAATCATTGTATATTCAGTTATTGTCAAATAGTATATCGGTCAGTGGGTCGTCTCAGATACCATTTAAATATTCTAAAACTGCTCAAAAGTAAGGGTAAAACAAAGTCAAGTTATAAGATAATTTGTTTGATTTTAATTTATGGCTTAATTTGAACAATATATTTATCTCTATTTAAAGCCACTATCCAGTCAGAGTTTAGCAAACAGTGTGCATAGAATTTTAGCCTTATTATTAGCTATTTGCTACATCTGACCTGCTTATTTAGTCAGAGCAGGTCAGATGTAGCATATAATATACTTAAGTTTAGTTTTAGGTATAAAAATGTGTTTATTTTGTTCAATGATATGTATCCTATTTATTAGATAATCCAAGTGTAAATATAATAATTTCAGCATGAACAATCAATGCTGTTTCATCTGCAACAACCGGGCAGGCCTGTCTCTCAGAAATGCTTCCAGCCTTTTTGGGGAACATGTAAGTAAAAAAATAATTTTATTCGCTGACTGAGGTGGTCAGATAGGCAGTCGCTCCTTGTGAAACACGGATCTTAGCCGCATCCAATTGGACTGGAAGCTGACTCGCAAGTCAGCTCAACATTTTTGGAAAGAGGCCAGGCAGATGAGCTGTCAAAGCGATCAAGAAAAACAATATTCTTCTTCAAAACATTAAATATTTCATACAGACCAATACCTGCAATTATAATGGACCCTAATTCTTTATGTAATTCCGTATTGGTTGTTATTTACTAAGCTCATGGACAAACTACTTGATTCCCTAATTTAGTTTAAAAATAATGAAATGATTATTTTGTCGTTCATTTAGTGCACCTGCCTTGAAATTTCTCCTCCACCTAAAGGTTGACTGGTAGAGAACACCTATATCGTTAAGGCCGCCTTTGTACATTGTTTTTTGTAAAATGTGTGCAAAAAGTATAGTAAAAAAGATAAAAAAATTATGAACATTAAATAAGATATATTTAAATGGTAAATGTTTAACCAATATATTAATATCACACTCTACAATTTCAGAACACACTATCGTCAGGCAGGAAAGTTTCAGAAGTGGTGAGCGAGATTGTCAATAAGCCAGTTGTGGAAAACAAGGTGCATACCAACATACTGTGCAAGAAATGCTATAAGACATGCAATGAGTATGACAGCATTCAAGTTAGGTAAGTTATTTATACTTCTATACTAATATAATAAGACTAGCAAGCGCAGCGTAGGACATCCACCAACAAGGTGGACAGTCGATCTTATAAAGGTCGCCGGAAGACGCTGGATGCAGGTCGCCTCCAACAAGTATCTGTGGAGATCTAAGGGGGAGGCCTATGTTCAGCAGTGGATGTCCTATGGCTGAGATGATGATGATGATGAATATAATAAAGAGAAACCATATTTTTTTGATTTTTTTAAATAAATAAATTGTTTATAAAATTCATTTGTGCATCATTTTTACAATAATTTGCTCAATTCTTAATTAGTGCTGATATATAATTTGCCTGCACTAAGTACTACTTGCTTGTTTGTGCCCTAAAGGCTCCGAAACTACTGAACTGATTTGGAAAATTCTTTCACTGTTGGGAAGCTAGACTATATTATAACAATGTTTTATTTGGGGTGAAACCAGCTAGTTAACTAGCTAGATAAATAGCTTGCAGTAACTGAAGGATCTATTACCTGTACTTAGATAATAACTAGTCCATATGAAATCAAATGTAAAAGTTATATTTTTTCAAGTTTCATGTAAGACCATGATTACTTATGATTTATATTGTAAGTTTTAGTATTATTTTTGCAGATTACAGGCCATAAAGAAAGAAATGCTGGAACAATTCAAATTGTCTTTGCCTAATCACAATTTGGACTATGAAAACTATGAGAAAAATGTCTGTAATCCACCTAAACTCATACCAATTCTTGGCAAGAAACTTGTGTTGCCAGCATCAAAATTACAGCCTATTCCACCGGATTTGTTGTTGAAAGTGGGGAAAATAGCATCGTTTTCTAAACCTAATTTGATTCTACCACAAATTAAGGTAAGAATTTCATTAACTTATTTTAAAATATATTTAATTTTACAATATTGAGTGAAGGCTTTTTTACATAGATGCTTTTCAGAAAGAATGTTATTACTAGTTCTGGTTATACAGTTCAAGAATGTTTCTTGCGACTTTGTCCAAGTCCCTAGAGAAAAAGTAGCATATCTCTGTCCAAATTAATCTCAATTGGTCTAGCCATTTAGCGAGAAAGCATATCAAGCAACAAAATCACTTTTCCAATATAAATGAAAAAAGCTCAAAATTACAAAATGATTACAAACTACGTATATCTTAATAACAGTTATTTCACAATTTCAGCCACAAACCACAGCATCAACCGTAAATCTGAAAGTTACAGTAGGATCATCAGTTTTAACACAGACAGTCAAAACTACAACAAGCAAACCCATAGAAAAAAGTCTAGACTCAAATTCTATCCTAAATTCCTTAACCAACGCCTTAAAAGATGATATAGATACTCTATCTAGTTTTAATAGTTTGACTCAAAAAAACTCAATTTTGAGTTTCAATGTCAACTCCTTACCAAAAGATTTTCTTTCTGGAGCCGTTTTGACGAAGATCGATGATAAGGATGATGATGATGATGATAAGGGTGATGGGAATAATGATGATCATCCTATGGAGATTGATGAAGGTATGTACAGTGCTTTTTGTAGGCCATATACATATTTAATTTTCATTCGCTTGAACAAAATGAATGGGTCTGTGTAGCTTAACAGACATGTGTTTTTTTGAATAAACAAAAAACTAGATTTTTATTTACGTACGTACGTTTTTCCCGTGGTTTCACTCACTGGTGTCTCAGGGCCCAGGGGAACTTATTCCTGTACCCAGACAGAATATGGCCAGTAGAAGAATTTACAAAATTAGCTAAAAAAACTTTTGGGTTTAAACAAAACTAAAATCCTCTGTAGTACATGTGTTATTTACTGAGAACCATAAAATTAACAATGTAAATTTTGCATTCCAGATTGTTTATCCGTTGTACCTGTAACTACATCTGAAGGTGGAAACCTAGTCCTCAAAGTTGAAGGGTTACAGGTAAGCTGCATATGATTATAAATATTATAGTTTATAGTCAGAAGCCTGAATGTCTGACAACTGGCGTTACCAAAGGGTATTGGGTTGTGGAGGTCAGATAGGCAGTCGCTTCATGTGGCGTACTGGTACTCAGCTGCATCCTGTTAGACTGAAACCTGACCCCAACATAGTTGTAAAATATAATGTAATACATAAAACGAAATAGACCATACTAACTTCCGTCAGCGGTTTCTTCTGCGTCCCGTGGTGTAGTAACGATACCCGGAAAAAGACCAGCCTATATAGTCTTCTTTAATAAATAGGCAGTCTAACACTGAAATATTTTTTAAACTTGGTCCAGTAGTTTCTGAGATGTGTTTTTCTTACAAACAAATAAACTCTTCAGCTAATATTTTCTATACTTTCAGACAAAATCTTCAACGCCAGAAGTGAGCGAGTATCTAAACGTGGAAATTCCGACATTGGACGCCGACACCGACGTGACGGACGCACAGAAGTACATCCTCGGCAAGCTGGAGATACTCAACGAGGGCGATGATGATGACGAGGAGGGACGTGAGTATCTGCCTAGCCATTTCCGTACTAACTTCGCAGTATAGCTTCGTTTTCAACTACCAACTAAACTATATCTTACATTTGGACTCTGATGTATATTTAGTAAGTTCAAGAGTCGTCAAAATCAGCTTAGTAATTGTTTATGCATCTACTAGCGAGCCGCCCCGGCTTCGCACGGGTGCAATGCTGGGACTACATACATATAAAACTTCCGCTTCAATCACTCTATCTGACTGTTAAAAAAACTCGCATCAAAATCCGTTACGCAATTTTAAAGATTTAAGCATACCTACACAGGGCTGTAGAGACTGAGAAAGCGACTTTGTATATACTACGTAGTGAAGAGTTACAAATATACAAACTTTCACAATCACATAATATTTGAGGGTTGTAATTAAAATTTTTGTTATATTTTATTTATTTAAATTCTTGATTTATTTATTTTTCATCATTATCATGTCAGTTAATTGCCTATCACTGCTGAACGTGGGCCTCCCCCAACGAATGCCAACCATCATTAATTTAAATTCTTATATTTTTCAAAACTTTCCAGACACAATAGTAGTGGACAGTGAGAACGGTGAAATACTTCGCATGGTAGCCGGACAGAAGTTCATCTACGAGGGTGGAGAGATATCACTGGTGATGCCCGATGATCACCAGCCTGAGGATGGTGATCAGCAGGACAATGGTGATAGTCAAGGTTAGTGATTAGTTGTTTCTTTCTATAGAAAGAAACCAAGAAAAACAACTAATTATAATTAGCTAGTTATAACAGCTAATGATAATTAGCTAGTTGTTTTTCCGCGGTTTCACCCGCGTCCCGTGGGAACTCTAAATCAAAGCATTCATTTGCGTTTATGACACAAAACAGACACGTGAATATACACAAAAAACATGGTGAGACAAGAAAAGAAAAAAAAACAAGGTAAGAGAAAAATATCCGGGATAAAATATAGCCTACGCTATATTTTATACGGCTTGCGGTACGTGCTACATTATGTATTAACTACGCAACTATGTGAGAAGACAACTCATTGAAAATTCTGTTATTTATCGGATAGTTTGTTATTTTTGTAAGTTTATTTTAATAAAGTTTCTTGCTTATCACTTAGCCGTTATCCCGCTGTTTCACCCGCGTCTCGTAGGAGCTACTGCCCGCACCGGGATAAATTATAGCCTACATTATTTTACTCGCAAATAATATAGCTTTCTAATGGTGAAAGAATATTTAAAATCGGTCCAGTAGTTTTTGAGTTTATCCATTACAACCAAACAAACAAAGTTTTCCTCTTTATAATATTAGTATAGAAAAGGTCCCATACCATGTAGTTGTGTACTACACATGTCACAAAAATTATAAAAAGAATATAATATGAAAGAAACTATTAAGTAATACAAATAAATATGTTTCAGATTCTAACGACGAGTCGCAAATAGAGCTACAGGTGTCAGGAGACGAGGAAACTGCTAATGCCATCATTGCTGCAGCACAAGAACAAGGTAGGCTTAAACATCATCACTACATAGTATAAAACAAAGTCGCTTTGTCCGTCCCTATATCCTTTAAATTAAATCTTGATCTTGAATTTTGATGCAGTTTTTTTAATAGATAGAGAGATTAAAAAGGAAGGTTTATACCTATGTTTAATAAGAACCATGAAATAACGGAGAAATAATGTTACTTTAAATTTTAGCATTGCACCTGTGCGAAGCCGGGCGGGTCGCTAGTAAAAATATAATTGCATATATTAGCCCAAGAGTCAGCGACTACCAGGCTTTTGTTATTTGATAAAGGCCGAGTGTGTTAATCTTTCTTAAAGTTCATATTATTTATTTGCATTCCCCAATGTATAAAGTAGGTAAGTTTGTATGAACGAAAGAATATTACGAAGTTTGACTGACTCATGACGGTTGTCTTGGAAGATATTTAAACTTAAGAAACTTACGGATTTCGAAGAAAAAACATTCGGATATTGTTATTTTCCGGTGACATAATACTTCCAAGGCCGATTTCGGCCACGGCGGCAGTTCATATATTGCAAGACATATTATAGTGCGCAAGCATTTTCCGTTGACATATACATACATATTATATCGATTCCCTTTCAGGAGGTGCATTTATAAAGGTGGAGTCAGGCGAGATGTTCCGCGTAAAGTCTGTGTCCAGCACCACGGCGGACGGCTCCGACGTGGACGCCTTGCAGATTGTGGCGCAAGAGGGGAACATGTTCAAATGTCTGCTGTGTGAGAAGAATGGTGAGATATTCTATAACTGTTGTTCTTTTTTAACCGACTCTGAAAGGAGGTATCAAGGAAGAATTTTTAAGTATACAGTTAGTACACTTGAAATGCAGATCGGCAAGTTTTTTTAAAATAATTATGTCAACTTTTTAGTGATAATATGTTAACGAGTTTGGAGCTAGCCAGGTTTTTCAAAAGTCATTTATTCAAATTAGGCTACAAAAGAGCACTTTTCGAACGTTAGAAATTTACAAAACACAGCCCTTCAAAACGCCAAAAGTAATTCTTGAGTATTTCTCTCAAAAACGACTCTATAGATTTTCATGAAACTTGGAAGAAGCTTCTACAAGAAAATCCATTTACATAGGAAGTGTAGAATAGTGGGCGGTTTTTGTTACTGTCTCATTGTAATTTTGATGTTCGAAAAATGTAGATTTTTCAGTATATATTAGTCAGCATATCTAGTATATATTAGTAAATTTTATAATATTTGCAGAGTCCAGTGCTAGCACGGTGTGTGCGGCAGACAGCATGATGCGTCACCTGAAGAGCTGCCACGGCGCCCGCCTGTACCTGTGCCGGCACTGCGGCGCCGCCATGCGCAGGCGGACACACTATGCGCAACATATTGGTAACTTTACCTTAATTAAATAAAGTATTAATTGTAATTAATACTTTTAGACTTATGTAATAAAAATAACATTTTTATTTGTACCCTAGACCAGCGGTTCCCGAATTCTTTTGGCTTCGGAACCCTTTTCGTTTCACCATTTTTCGGCGGAACCTTAGCTTAAGTAAGAAGTAAACTAAAGACGTAAATACACTTAGGTACGGCTCGAAGCGTATGGTAGCGCACCAAATGGTTATATGGTGAGAGACATATTCAGTATACTCAGGCGTAGGTTATCTGTTGCAGTTGCAAGTTTGAAGACTGACTAAGTAAACGCAAAAAGAAATAGTTTGGGTATATACAGGTGCGAGGCGAGTGAGCGCGAATTTTTTTTAACTAAAAAAAAAGTTTCAAGCACCTGCTAGCATTGCGATTTTCTTTAGTTTAAGTACCTACATAAAATAAATAAAACCACTGTAAATTAATAAGATTTTGGGTTGAGAATCATTAGCACAATTACGTCTTTGAATATCGCACAGATGGAAATCAACAGCTTGTATAACAGATTTTTTGTTGTAGCAGTTCAGTATTTGTAATAAAAATTATCTATTCCCCTCAGCATCACACGCGACGGAGGCTACGCCCCCTGGCGGCCGGGCTGCTGCCCACCGCTGCAGCACGTGCGGCAAGTGCTACAGCTCGCGCACTCTGCTGCAGGAGCACAACAACGTGCACTCGGGGGCCAAGCCCTACGCCTGCGCGCTGTGCAGCAAGGCCTTCGCCTCCAAGTACACGCACCAGGCGCATCTCAAGACGCATGCCGTCAGTATATTACTCTAAATCTACCTACCAACATAACTGGTGGAAACTACTGTCACTTGCAGATAATATAGCTTTCTAATGGTGGAAGAATATTTAAAATCGGTCCAGTAGTTTTTGAGTTTATCCATTACAACCAAACAAAGTTTTCCTCTTTATAATATTAGTATAGATGTACCTTTAAACTATTTATAACCAAAACATAACTTCAAAATCTAAAATCGTTTATTAAAACTTGACTGCAAAACAACACTTTTCGAACGTTAGAAATGTACAAAAGACAGCCCTCCGCGTTTGGGTTAGATTCCAGGTCAGGCAAATACAATGCAACTTTTCTCAGTTTGTATGTAGGTACTTTCTAAGTATATATTGGACACCAATGGCTGATAAAAATGTGAAGGAAAACATTTTAAGGAAACCTGGACTATATAGTCTTAAATCAGCAACCCGCATTGAGCAAGCGTGGTGATTAACGTCCTTCTCCGTGTGAGAGGAGGCCGCAGCCCAGCAGTGGGACGATACAAAGGCTGTAACAGTTAGGTATTAAAAATGTACGTTTTTTTCTTAGGTCCGTCCGCGTCCCTTCAAATGCAATCAATGTGGCAAGTCGTTCCTCACGCAACAGAATCTGAATCAACATGAGAAAACTCACTCCGGCATCAAGGACTTCGTCTGTAATATATGCAGTAAGTACCTACTTTTATTTATTTATTTAATTCAGGCATATCAATTTATACAGTACTGTCCCTACTAATATTATAATCACGAAAGTAACTCTGTCAGTTTGTATGTCTGTCTGTTACGCTTGCACGTGTAAACCACTGAACTGATTTTATTAAAATTTGGTACAGAGATAGAGTTGACCTTGAAAAAGAACATAGGATAGTTTATATCCCGGACTTAAGAATTCTCTTGGAAACGCGGTATAACCGAGCTCTACGCGGGCGAACTACATATCATTTGCTATGCCTGAGAAGGGCCAGAGCTGAAATTTTCACAGATGATGTATTTTTGTTGCCGCTATAACTACAAATACTAATGCAATGAAAATTAGAATTAAATAAATTTTAGGGGGCTCCTGTATGGGAGCGTTTTACAAATAATGGTACGAAACCCTTCGTGCGCGAGTCCGACTCGCACTTGGCCGACTTTTTGACAAATATTTCTGTATTTTTCAGACAAAGCGTTCAGCACACAGCACAATCTAGAAGTCCATGGGGTTGTACACTCAGGGAACAAGGCGTTTGTATGCAGCGTCTGTGGGAAAGCCTTCGCCAGGCGAGCTGAACTCAGGGACCATCTCAGGATACATACTGGTATGTAATAATAATAATGCCTCGTTGGTCTAGCTGTCGCAAGTGCGGCTGCTGAGCACGAGGTCTCGGGTTCGATTCCCGAGTCGGGCCGAAATCGCTTTGTGGGTTTTAGAAGACTTTCACAAAGCAGCCCGGAGCCTGGAAGCTGGTGATTGATACCCCCGTGCATCGGAGAGCACGTAAATGTCGGTCCTGCGCCTGATCTCTCTCCGGTGGTGTCGGATTATCGTACCATCGGGTTATGAGAGTATAGAGAGTGCACCTGTGTCTGCGCAAATGCTCGTGCACTATAATATGTCCTGCGCAGCTGGCTGATCTCCTTAAATGAGAGCAGCCGCCGTGGCCGAAATCGGCCGTGGACCCCATTACACTGTCTTGTACACCCGGAAAAACTACTTTGCGCACCCGGCCTTCGTATGCAGTTTTGGAGCCTTCTGCGTACTGACAAATAAGAAAATCCTCTAAGGGAAGTATATACGGGCGTACATAAAGGTTGCACGTCTAGGAATAAGTACATACAGGGTTACTCCTGTACATAAGAGGAATACATACGTATAAGAGAGTTACTAGGACAAGTATATAACAAACAGAGTTAGAACAACATAAGAGGAGTAATACATACAGAATAAGATATGGGTTGTTTATGTAATGTATGTAAATAGTATGTATGTAACAAAAGAACATGGTGTTTTTACATACGGCAGTACAATGGGGTACACATGAGACTTAATAGGGTAGCTGTACAAAGGAACTCGTCAAACATTCAAATACATGGAGTTTCTTGCCTGTTCTTCTCTATAGGTAGCTACTTTTGGAATGAGCAACTAGAATCAAACCTATTCATTATTGTTAATTATATTCATAACTGTTGACGTTCATAAGTGCTTGTAAAGGCCTAAGGCCCGGTTGTTCGTACGTTACGGTAAAGTTATAGTTAAAATTTTACCGTTGTCAATTTTGACCACGGTTAATTTGACATTTTTATTATAAAATTTTAACGTTTAACAACGCTTTTTTAATTTAAACCCCGTTAATTTTACTGTAACTAAAATTTAACCCTAACCTTGACGTAACCGAGCTTCGAACAACCGGGCCTAAATGAAATAAATGATTTGACTTTGACATTAGTTTTGTTTGTCTTCCCAGGTGAGCGTCCATTCTCATGCGATATTTGCGGTGCTCGCTTCACGCAGCGCTCGAACCTGCACTCGCACAGGCGGGCCACACACTTCGATGATAAACGATACCACTGCGACCAGTGCCCTAAGCGATTCAAACGGAGGAGGTAATGTATCATTTATTTATTTAGATTAGATTAGATTATGCTTTATTGTACACCAAGAAAATTTACAACACACAAAGAACGGTACAATTGGCGGTCCTACCGCTAATTAACGATTTCTTCCAGACAATCTTTGCATAGAGTTTATCTGGAGAATACCTTGAAAATGGGTAGTTTAGGGTGTACATACATCTAGACCAGTGGTTCTTAACCTGCTAGTCATGAGAGACCATTTTAACTAAAGTTTGTCTTGCCGGGGACCACCTCATCGGTTTACCTAAATTGAGAGTACTTTGAGAAAGAATACAAGCATACTTTATAATTAGCACTCATTTCGTTATTATTTATTTTTAGAAAAAAAGGTCTGAATTTTTGGGCCAGTACTACTCAAAGTTAAACGCATGTCGACAGTTGTGTAAGCAAGCAAATGCAAAGAAAGAAAAACTTGCCTATGTAGTTTCCAAACTACTACAAAGAAATTTTTATTGGACTTAAACCAAATATTACGTAAAATTTAGCCCAATCGTACTTATTTTTTTGTTTGTTGACAAATGCAAAAGCAAGGGCACATTGTTACTGAATCCGCGAGCGAAGCGAGCGCAAAATTTTAATTATTTTTTAAGACTCAAATCCAAAATTACGTAAAATGTAGCCCAAACATACATTTTAATGAATGGGGGGTCTAAGTACGACACACCCGATATATGTCCATGCGAAAACCCCCGCTCGCAATTATAAGTCGATAAAAATAAAGTTAGACGAACTTACCAGGAAATCTAGTGCGTGCTTATTATCATTTTTTTAAAAGATTACCTGAAAAGGAAGGATTTATGTAAAATAACATCCATTAAATTGTGGGGAAATACTGATATCTCGTACGAAGCCGGGGTGGGTCGCTAGTTTATTTATATAATGTTTGTTTTTTTTTTATGTACAGACTGCTAGAATACCACATAAAGGCGACGCACACAGGCGAGCGGCCGCTGAAGTGCGGCCTGTGTCAGCTGTCCTTCGTCTACCCCGAGCACTACAAGAAGCACGTGCGGACACATAGCGGGGAACGACCTTATGTCTGTGAGGTATGTACTATAACCCCGAGCACTACAAGAAGCACGTGCGGACACATAGTGGGGAACGACCTTATGTCTGTGAGGTATGTACTATAACCCCGAGCACTACAAGAAGCACGTGCGGACACATAGCGGGGAACGACCTTATGTCTGTGAGGTATGTACTATAACCCCGAGCACTACAAGAAGCACGTGCGGACACATAGTGGGGAACGACCTTATGTCTGTGAGGTATGTACTATAACCCCGAGCACTACAAGAAGCACGTGCGGACACATAGTGGGGAACGACCTTATGTCTGTGAGGTATGTACTATAACCCCGAGCACTACAAGAAGCACGTGCGGACACATAGCGGGGAACGACCTTATGTCTGTGAGGTATGTACTATAACCCCGAGCACTACAAGAAGCACGTGCGGACACATAGTGGGGAACGACCTTATGTCTGTGAGGTATGTACTATAACCCCGAGCACTACAAGAAGCACGTGCGGACACATAGTGGGGAACGACCTTATGTCTGTGAGGTATGTACTATAACCCCGAGCACTACAAGAAGCACGTGCGGACACATAGTGGGGAACGACCTTATGTCTGTGAGGTATGTACTATAACCCCGAGCACTACAAGAAGCACGTGCGGACACATAGTGGGGAACGACCTTATGTCTGTGAGGTATGTACTATAACCCCGAGCACTACAAGAAGCACGTGCGGACACATAGCGGGGAACGACCTTATGTCTGTGAGGTATGTACTATAACCCCGAGCACTACAAGAAGCACGTGCGGACACATAGCGGGGAACGACCTTATGTCTGTGAGGTATGTACTATAACCCCGAGCACTACAAGAAGCACGTGCGGACACATAGTGGGGAACGACCTTATGTCTGTGAGGTATGTACTATAACCCCGAGCACTACAAGAAGCACGTGCGGACACATAGTGGGGAACGACCTTATGTCTGTGAGGTATGTACTATAATCTTTTAATTTCTCAGAACGGTTTCACCCGCATTTCATGGGAATTTCTACAAGAACCTGGATAAAATGTTGCTTTCCTCGATAAATGGGCTATCTTACACTGAAAGATTTTTAAATCGGACAAGCAGTCCCTGAGATTAGCGCGTTGAAACAAACAAACTCTTTAGCTATATTTATATTTTTGCATGAAAACGTAGCAAACAAATGGACTTTTACATTTATAATATTCATCATCATCGTCCCGATCATCTCAGCCATAGGACGTCCACTGCTGAACATTATAAACACCTAAAGGTACAAGTTGGCAGCCGACCGCAGGCGACAACTGCAGACGACATGTCGTCGCTTCATTCAACTACGGAGGGAATTTCATAGAAATACATACATAGATACGTTGTCGCCTGCGGTCGGCTGCCAACTTGTACCTTAAATTGTTATACCAAGTGCCGTAATACCTGTTTGTTTTTTTAATATCTATGTATCTATGTTTTGCAGATCTGCGGAAAATCGTTCAATTCCCGCGATAACCGCAACACGCATCGCTTCGTGCACAGCGACAAGAAGCCCTACGAGTGTGTCGCTTGCGGCGCCGGCTATATGAGGAAACAGCTGCTCTATGCGCATATGAATACTAGCGTATGTATTGTTCACTACACTATCTACATAATGTTCACTACACTCACTACACAGCGACAAGAAGCCCTACGAGTGTGTCGCTTGCGGCGCCGGCTATATGAGGAAACAGCTGCTCTATGCGCATATGAATACTAGCGTATGTATTGTTCACTACACTATCTACATAATGTTCACTACACTCACTACACAGCGACAAGAAGCCCTACGAGTGTGTCGCTTGCGGCGCCGGCTATATGAGGAAACAGCTGCTCTATGCGCATATGAATACTAGCGTATGTATTGTTCACTACACTATCTACATAATGTTCACTACACTCACTACACAGCGACAAGAAGCCCTACGAGTGTGTCGCTTGCGGCGCCGGCTATATGAGGAAACAGCTGCTCTATGCGCATATGAATACTAGCGTATGTATTGTTCACTACACTATCTACATAATGTTCACTAGACTCACTACACAGCGACAAGAAGCCCTACGAGTGTGTCGCTTGCGGCGCCGGCTATATGAGGAAACAGCTGCTCTATGCGCATATGAATACTAGCGTATGTATTGTTCACTACACTATCTACATAATGTTCACTACACTCACTACACAGCGACAAGAAGCCCTACGAGTGTGTCGCTTGCGGCGCCGGCTATATGAGGAAACAGCTGCTCTATGCGCATATGAATACTAGCGTATGTATTGTTCACTACACTATCTACATAATGTTCACTACACTCACTACACAGCGACAAGAAGCCCTACGAGTGTGTCGCTTGCGGCGCCGGCTATATGAGGAAACAGCTGCTCTATGCGCATATGAATACTAGCGTATGTATTGTTCACTACACTATCTACATAATGTTCACTACACTCACTACACAGCGACAAGAAGCCCTACGAGTGTGTCGCTTGCGGCGCCGGCTATATGAGGAAACAGCTGCTCTATGCGCATATGAATACTAGCGTATGTATTGTTCACTACACTATCTACATAATGTTCACTACACTCACTACACAGCGACAAGAAGCCCTACGAGTGTGTCGCTTGCGGCGCCGGCTATATGAGGAAACAGCTGCTCTATGCGCATATGAATACTAGCGTATGTACTACTATGTACACTACACGATATATTCACTGCACACACTGCATACTGTTCACTACACTCACTACATAATGGTCACTACATTCATTACACAATGGTCAATATTATAATGTTCACTGTATAATGTTGACTCCTTAATATTCACTGCATAATGTTCACTACATAATGTTGACTAAATAATGTTGACCACAATACCACATAACGTTGACTACATAATGTTGACGACACAACGTTCACTACATACATATTGAGAAGAAGTAAGGATTACAGTCGGCACACGATAGCTACATTCGAAGTTATTTAACGGGATATAAATAAATAATGATTGAATATTTGCAGGGTCATCTAGCGGAATCAATAGTAGTCAATCAACCGAGAGTCATCAAAGTGACTGAGAATGTAAGTTCTACAATTTTTTTGCACATATTGATTAATATAAATAAATAATAAGTTATATTTGTGATTATCATAGAATTCAATTAAATTCAATTCAATGTATTTATTTGTGAGCATAGGTATACAGAAAGGTCTTAAAATTAAACATGTTAGAGCTCTACGTTCTACCAAATGGAATTGGTGTACAAATAATTTTAATTCCAATTTCAACTTTTAAATACCATTACAAAAATATATGAAACATTTCTAAATAATTTTTCTTTTTTCAGAGCACAAATCCTCAGACAACGGATATAACAAACATTGAATCGAATACTAACAAATTCGACGCGGTAAGAGAAACATTCTTTTTCAAAATGTATTTCACGGCCTAAGTGCAAACAACTTACATGGAGTGTGTCGTACCTGATCACATTAAATTAAATACTTTAATATACCTGTATACATGTTTTCATAAAAAAATAAAATAAGCCAAATTATTTTTTCAAACAAAGTTAATAGAATTAAAATGTGCGAGAATTTGAACACCATGTAAGAGTCAGCCATTACAAACAATAGAAATTCTCCCTTGAAAACTGAAAGCTGTCAACTGGTCAAAACATTCGATACTCATAACTTTATCTCTGCTTTACACATGATGTTGTAAATTATGAAAACGGAAAATTACTCCCGTGGCCAAACCACCTAATCGATTATATTAATTTTTATTATACAATTCGCCATAGAATATCATAAAATATATGTGATAGGATTTAATGTGATTAGGTACGACACACCCGATATGTATTTTTTTAATAATATTTTAAATAATCTCTTCTTTCAGATATTTGAAACCAGTGAATTAGAGGATAGCGTTAAATCTGTTGGTAAGTTATTTTTGTATTATAAAGATAATACATTTTTAATCTTTTACATACCTTATTAATATATTTCTGTTATCATTTCCAGTAAAATCAGAGACTGAAGTGAATTTACAAGACGCCAAATTTTTCATAACGGATGACAAAAAGTTAATATTACAAGATAGTGGTGAGTCGTCTTCCGAGCCTTTTCCCAAATATAGGCCATCAGAGATTTGGTCACTAGCCTATGCAAGACGACGTATTTATTTCTTAGCATTAATTAATTCTTGTCACTATTATACGTAATATAAAGAGGTCGCTCGGGAGCGAATACAAAAGATTTGTGTATTGGACAATATCTCATTGAGTAGTAAACTCATTCTAAACGATACACTGGTTATACCCTTACATCTTAGTATCCAGCATGACATCACCTCTCACCATATGATCTTTACACTTTAAAAATATTGTAATATTGTTCACAGATAAAGCGACATTGAATTTAATACAAGAAGGGGACGAATCTGCTTTATTTACTATACGTAAGTTTCATTCACTATAAACTTAAATACCTACCAAAATGATATTTTTTTTACTTATACATATAGGTCAATATAAGTTCTAAAACTATGTAGGGGTTGGTTTCCAGTAAATTTGCCACATAGAGCTACTGTCTATCTGACCTCCTCAACCTAGTTACCCGAACAAATCTGTACTTATCGGTAATACTGGTTGTCAGACTTTCTGGCTTCTGACTACCCAAACAATTGCCAATTTAGTAAGACATGATGGCCCATCCACATACCGACCGCGCCAAACGTTGCTTAACCTTATGATAGACTAGCTTTTTGTCCGCGACTTCGTTCGCGTGGAATAGTGACTTCCGACAAATTTTGGTTTTACATACTTCCTGATCTCGCGGGATAGATAGCCCTGTATGTCCGGAATAAATTTATTTTTTTGTAATAAAAACTATCCTATGTTATTTCTCAAGTTTCAAACTGTCTGTACCAAATTACACACAAATTGGTTCATGTATTTTTTAGGCTTGAAGAAAAGCCAGTCAGACAGTTACTTTCGCATTTATAATATAAGTTTGGAATTCACCGCTTTGACTTGCCACGAGCTCTTTCGAAGTAAATAATAAATAAAATATTTGATTTTTACAGATAACATAGGCGAGAGATCGGATGGAACTATACTTGAGGCTGTAGATGCTGACCAACTAGGAGAACAGACTGAGGTGAGATATTTTAAGCCCCCAGTACACAGTGGTGTGTGTTGGGCCAAGCTTTGCAATGCACAGTTGTAGGCCACGATCAAATGGTGTGCAAACATTGGCGCATGGCTCATTGCTGCCTGCCAAACCACTTGCGATGGACGTCGAAGTAACAGGGCCAGGGTCGAAAGAATGAAATAATATTTAGTCTGCTTTTTAGATAATCAAAAAATATCGGATACGTATTTTTTCTTTTTTTTTTTATTAAACATAAAATGACAAAGATACAACGCTTCAAAAGTTAGGAGTGGGGTCCTTACGTCACAGAGTCCTAAAAATTGTAGCACTTTGTGACGTCACACTCAACTTTAATACGCTATATCTTAATAAGTTCTGATCCAATTTAAAAAAAGGAAAAATACGTATCGCTTAATTTTGGACAATCTACAAGACGGACTAATTATTATTTTTTAGGAAACTAGCCTTTTATGGATGTGACTATTTATTTGTGTACTACACTACTAGGTACTATATTTATTTTTACACGCAACACAAAAGTGTACTATCCTCAGCGGCCGGTGACGAACTACACATTGGCCCATTGTGTAGACACCACAGGCTACGCTGGGCCACGATTCCTTTGATGTGTGCCCAAACAACCGACAACTCGCCGATTGTACGCCAACATACACCAATACCCCGGGTACATATTACTGATGGCGTGTATTGGCCACGCTTGACTCAATGGGCTTAAAAAACCCTGTCTGTTGCTTTGATTACTAGAGGTAGAAAATTGACAATATATAAGGCAAAACATAAGATGGATAGAATGTTGGGATGGTCCGTAAAATGATTGTATTTAAGATATTTTTATAACAAATACAATTCATTCAATTTTATTAGAGAGAGTTTGTCGTTTGTTTGATCACGTTTATAACTAGAAATACTGGGGCGATTTGAAATTCCTTCAGTGCTGAAGTTTGAGATTGTCTTAATTTGTTCAGCAGTTGTCTGTGCAGAAAAAAATATAACTCAAAGATAGCCTTTTGATTAACCCACGCTGAAACTTTAAATAGTTAATTCTCTCTAATTTTTCAATATCTGCAAGTTATGTATCAATCTCTAAACCTATTTTTTAAATGTTTTTCAGATCGTAGCGAACGACGAGAATGGTGGCATGGTGCGACTCATACAGATCAAGCTACCGGACGGCAACAACGGATGGGTTGCCATCAATCGGTGAACTTATAATAATAACTATGGTTAGCTCATTTATTAACGGCCTTTCCCAATATTCGATCTGACTGTTAATTTTCTTACTAGAATTTTGAAAAGTCGTGGTGGCCTAGTGGGTAAAAAAAATCAACCTCTCAAGTGTCAGGATGTGGGTTCGATTCAAGGTCAGTCAAGTACCAAAGCCACTTTTCTAAGTTTGTATGTACTTTTTAAGTATATCTTGGACACCAATGACTGTGCCGGGACCTACAGTTTAACGTGCTATCCGAAATAGCACACATGGCACACTCGACATAAAATGTTTGTTTTTCGTAAAATAACTGTTTCCATTGAAAATTGAATATGAAATTTAATAGTTTTAAGAAAACTGACGTTTATGTAGTCAAAACGACTGAACTGATTATGATGATATTTGTTCTAGTAAATCGCATTTGTAAATAAAGAGTATAGTATAAAAGCTTTACTGTATATTAGACTATTATGTAATTTTAATTTGTTCTCTGTAAGACTGAACAGATTCACTGTAAACTCGTCTAGAAATTGTAATTATGCAAAAATTTTATTGTTCGTGAATCGTGTCAAATATTTGTATTATAATACATTATTGTTATATTGTATACTTATAAGTAAGAAAACTCCGCAAAGCGGTCAAGTCCAGTGTTCTTTTTAGTTCAGTGCTTTTAAACAATGCTACACGTATGAGCAGTGTACCGCTTGTTGGTTTGACTAGGTAAATATACATACATAACATACTTATTATTGTTATTTATGAGAATTGAACAAGTATTTAAAAAGATAAAGAATCTTCCTCATAAACAGAGTCGTGGTTGTTAAGTGGGTAAAGAATCAACCTCTCAAGTGTGAGTATGGGTTTGATTTCCAGGTAAACCTAGTACCAATGCAAATTTTCTAAGTTACTGGACTAAAACTAGCGATAATCTTTGAAAAAACCTTGTACATTCAAAATAATGTAAATATAGTATTAAAACAAGATTTTTTATATCACCACAAGCTTCTTATTTTTTACCTTCTTAATTTCAGTTAGCCCTTATCCAATAGGGATGCAAAACAACAATAGAAAATAAAACAAAAAATATGGGTATATTTTTTTATTTTCTTAAAGGAACTTTCAAACTTAAATAAAGTTGATTCCAGTAAGACATAGGTACTGTATGTTACAGAATTGAAAACCGAGGTTACTCTTACAACCTCTAAAAAATAAAATCCATGGTGTTAGTAAATGTAAATAAACACTTGAACTAGGTTCACAAAAATAAGATTTAACACAGGGACAGTATAAAAATATAATAATACTTAAATGCCAACTGAATATTATTTGTGTCATCATCAAACAATTTCGAGAACTTATCGAGTATTTTTTTTATTAATGTCTATTTGTAGTACCTGTTTAAAAAAGTGATGTGTAAATTAAATTGTAAAACAAACTAATTATTATTCAATGCTTTCGAGTACAATATAATTACAGGTTAATTTCAAATGTTTTGGCAAAATAAAAGTTAGCGTATTTTAAAATCAGGCCAGCTTTACACTTCATAGTTTTGCTAACGTAATTAATTTACGATGAATCTACAAATGTAAAACCCCTTTGTAAGTCGCTTGCAGTAATTTCTTACAACGTACGTAATTTTCACAGAAGCTACTTACAAGTGGGGTTACATTGTCATAAAAATACGCATGTTAACAGCTAAACTTCGAGCATACATTAATATTAAATTTATAATAATACTCGGCTGATTTCTTTATCCCATACAAACATTTGGTAACATCATCTCATAATATCTACCTATCCTACAAAAACAAATTATAGACACCTTAAATTTACTTATACTTTAAATGAATAATGAGAATACATTAAAACGACTGTTTGCTGAGTAATGCGAAACAATATAAAAATATTTTTTTATAATCTTTCAACATAAAAAATATAGAAAAAAGAATAATTTTTCTTTACACTTAAAATTAATAACGAAAATTATGAAATTGTTAGTCTGACCAGCTTTGCCAGATATTGTTTACAGTTGTACAAAACAAGGTAAATCTCAGTAATTTTACAATATCATGGAAAGATTAGATATACCTATTTATTTCAGGAATCTAAATAAAAAAGGACCATTAATCTCTGAAAATGTTTTTGCTATGCTATCTAAATACTATTATTGTATCACTAATTTATATGCATTGACTTTTTCATTACTTCTAGACATTTCTATAAGACTAGACGGTAAACTAAATAATGTTATTTTCATTTTTACAGAGTACACCTAAGTCCAATGTAGCTGAAATAATCTGAATTTTGTGAGTAGTCGTAATTTTCACAGAAGCGACTTACAAGTATAAATTCGAGGTAAAACAAATAATCGCCAAGAAAATTTGGAATTGGCTGATTCAAGATAGAGCGAGCAAAAAACTATTAAAACGTAAATGAGTGAGTGAGACAGTAATACGAGATATTTTATGTAAAAATTAAAAATCGACTTGTTTATTGTATTCAGATTAGATTTTAGCTATATTTTACTTAATGTGTAACGTCACATTAACTTAGTATTCAAACAATTTTGATTGCTATTCATAACTTCAAACGTAAATTTAGCGTCTTCCCAACCATGTTGAGGTCGGCTTCCAGTCTCACCGGATGCAGCTGAGTACCAGAGTGCCACATGGAGCGACTGTATATCTGAACTCCTCAATCCAGTAACCCTTTAATAATTTTGTAAGTTAACAATATTATCTAATAATGAAGTCGAAATTGTTTGAAAAAAAGAAAACTACTTCCAGAAAAATTTGACCGGAATATCTAGAACTTTCGAAATAATCCTTAACGTAAGAAATTATGAATTATATTCGTTAGAGTATTTTGAGCCAATCATTTTTCATGTTTCGTTGAAAGAGTAATCTATGGAAGAAACAAGGTATTTTAGCATTTATTTTTCGTAATTAATATAAATTATTTCGTTGCGTGCTACGCAAACAGTGCTATTTAGTATGAAATCACTTAAAATCTAACTTAAATATGCAAATGTTGGTCCGCACTATATTATTATGTGCGCTTAAGTACCAATTGTTAAAGGCACAACCACATTGTTTTTGGTAATCATTAAATTAACATTAATTCATATAAAAAATAAGTGTGAGATTATCTCGAGAAAGGTTGAAAAGTTTCGAGTTTAATCTTTCGGATTTTCAAAACAAAGATTTTTATTAAATTATTCTTATAAAGAAAAATGAAACATTTACATCCAATAGATTTTTAAATGTGTTATTTTATGTATTGATTTATGTTTTTTCTGGCCCGAAATACTGCATTTTTAAACATGAATAATCTTATATCCAATTTTGAATGTCAACATAAAACTAAACACTAGTTTCATAGATTACTTTTACACCAGGTCCCAATATTCTATCTAACTGTTGTTTCGCTACCTAGAGATAGGCATTTTACAGTAGTTCCATGAAGGTTAGGGTGCATCTACACGGTGCAAGTAGCTTGCGCATGTTGAGGTACATGCGCAGATTACATGTATTTTAAAACCGTGCGGGTCCAGCGACTCGCGTATGTACCAGAGCAAATACCCACCCGCGTGCTCTTGTCACTTGTGTATGACTTGCTCCAGCTACATGCGCCGTGTAGACGCACCCTTATGTCTAATTCCTATCTCTAGTGGATAGATAGCATATTGGAAACTGCCATTAGTAGGGGCCGGATAACAATATACTTATTTTTTTTATCTATCTAACTATTATCGACCTTATTCCTATTGAGATAGCTTTCGCCAATGGTTTCACTCGTATGTGTTATTCTGATAAAGATGTAGTACTGCTGAATATCAAAATCCATCCAGTTTTTTTGCGTAACATCTGCAAATACATACTTTCGCGTTTATAATATTAGTTATTCTAAAGGTTACAATGTCGATAATAGTTTGGACAGTGTAAAATGCTTAAAATCTCTAGTTGCCTTAAGCTCAAGTTCACTGACAACAGTCAGTTTTCATAAAACAACTGTTTGCTATACAATTTTCAAAGTAAACAGTTGCTATCAGTGAAAGTGCCCTTAGTAGTATCACGATGTACGGAAGTGTGTATAGACCATAGAGAACAAAATAACTAGCGGAGATGTCATAACGCAAAATCTCCTAAGAAAGTAGTCAAAATGCTGCGTTGCTACACGCCTTCTTCGGAACCCGCCCATTTTTCACCAATTATCACGACCAATATTTGACAGACTTAGTGCTTAGTGCGAGTTTTGCAAGTTAACTTTCTCGATGCGTAAATTATCATACAACTTAATGATGTAGCATTAATTTGACAACTGTTTATTTAATGAAATCTGTCATCGACACTTGGTTGTATTATAAACGCGCTCACTACGAAATAGTAAACGTCATTATCCGGAAAAATGAATGAACGTGCTATATTCTAATCATGTGATGTAGAATACGACTCTTTACTTCAGCCAAGTATATAATTACGTATCGAGCGCGTAAACTTACAAAACTCAGAATCAGCACTCAGATGTCTCAACTCTCGTTAGTTTACCGGTAACTGGTCGTTTTGGTCACGGCTAACGTTACTTGACCTACAAGAAGGCGACTGACCTACCTGCCTTATGGCATCTCCGCTCATGTTCCCTTCTGTGGCTTAGCCCTTTAGTCGCTAGGCACATAGTCCTTACAATAACAATACATGTTCAAATGTGGGTTAGTTGCACTTATACAACTGGGTTCTTCTCCGTAACTGAAATAAAATAATATAATTATACTAACCGACTTTAAAATGACGTGGTTCACAACTCGTTATTAATTACAAACGGCCAGTTTCTTCATCAAAAGTTAAAGTTAAAGTAATGTCTAAAGTTAAACGGTCAAATTAGTTTTTTCAAGGCTAAAGTGACAGCAAAATTCATAGAAAAATTGAATTTAACCGTTACTTTTACTTTAGACATTACTTTGACTTTTACTTTGGCTTTAACTTTTGATGAAGAAACTGGCTGTTAGTTATCTGTTTATAATATATTTCATGTTTTCTCAGTGAAACGGCTAAGCCGATTGAGATGAAATTTGCGAAGTAGGAACAATTTTCATCGGCTGTAAAATTGAACCCGAGTAAATCTTGTCAAAAACAGCTATAGATTTTTTTTCTTTTTATTTATCTTACTCGACAAAATTTAAGTTAATCGAACGCGAGTAAAATTGGGGGAATCATCTTACTTTGTTGAATTTTGCGAAAAAAAATATAACATTAAAACTCAAAAATGAAAAAATACTGTGTAAATCAAAAACACTCACGCATTTGTCCTAGAAATGTCCCGGGAATTTATGACGAATCTGTCCTCATTCTTGAGATAAGTCATCGAAGCCTCGTATATACCGTGACCCGGACCGACTATCACCTGAAAATGTTTTGACATTCAATTCATAGTTAATCTTAATTTATTGTAATTTTTCTGTGCATATTATGTAACTGGCTTCTGCCAGCGGTTTCACCCGCATCCCGTGGGAACTTCTGCACAAACCCGTAAAACGTAGCCTATAGCCTTCCTCGATAAATGGGCTATCTACCACCGAAAGAATTGTTCAAATCGGACCAGTAGTTCCTGAGATTAGCGCGTTCAAACAAACAAACTCTTCAGCTTTGTAATTTTAGTATAGATTCTACACAATGAAAATTATTGAATAAAAAATAAATGATGATGGGCAATAAGTCTGCTAAGTTGAAGTGGGACGAGGGGAACACATCTACAGAATGCACCCGGATAAGTGGGCCAGCATCACCAAAAAATGGATCCCTGATGATGGAAGGCGACCGAGAGGAAGACCAAGGAAAACGCTGGAGAGAAGACCTAGACAACTACCACAAGGTGCCACAAATGGTGATCGATAGGGAAAAATGGAAGGCTGTGGGGGAGGCTTTTGCCCAGCAGTGGGACAATACCGGCTAAATAAAAAAAAAAAGATGATGACGATGAATATCGTAATACAATTTGTTTATGTGTTAACATTT